>CM042177.1:8217986-8252986 GCA_023376005.1 Doryteuthis pealeii
GAAGAGAGATTATATATGTTATATAAGTATATATGTATTTATATATTATAATATATATATTATATATTATTATATATATATGTTGTATTATAGTATTTATGAAATACTCATATTATATAATATATATATATTTATATATATATACATATAATATATATAATATATCTTATACATATTATATATATATTACATTATAATTATATATAGTATATAATATATAGTATTATAATACATATATATATATATTATATATATATATATATATTTCTATATATTATATATATTATTATATATATATATATATATTATTATATATTATATTATATATTATATTATATATATATATATATATATCTATATATATATATATATATATATATATATATATATATATATATATATATATATATATATATATATATATATATATATATATTTATATATAATATATATATATATATATATGTGGTGTGTGTGTGGGGCCAGGTTAGCTCAGTTGGTAGAGCGTTCGGCTAGAAACCAACAAGGTTCTAGTTCGATACCGGTCCCGCCAACTCAGCGTATGGAGTAGCAAGGGATCTGTGCGGTAAAGTAAGGAGCTGATGGAAGGTGTGGGCTCCATCTCAGATGCTAAAAACAATCTGCATGTTCTAGCGTATTGAAAAGGGGATAGACACCTCGCTGCTGGTGATACCAGATTTAGGCCACTCGACGACTTTACTTACTTTTTTTACTTATATATATATATATATATATATATATTATATATATATTACTGAAAGGATTAATATGTATGTATATATATACATAGGCTGATGAGGAATCGAACGGGTTTTTCATCTCGCCTGGAGGTAGCCTACAAGTGTCTAACAATAACTGATGAGACGGGAGACGTCGAAACACGGTGTCTGTGGGATGGCACGCACACACATTATAGAAACATGATAAAGGGAATGACTGATATTGGTATTAATTACAGTTAATTGCGGAAGTTAATATTAACTTCCGCAATTAACTGTAATTAATCAATATCCTGATTAATTTATTGGAATTAACCTGAAGATCTTATGGTGAAACTTGAGTAGATTATTCTCTAATCACTGTAATACTAAATCGCTTCTACTAACTTATTGAGGCACTTTATATTTGTTATATACACTGATTATCCGGTTATACTTCTATCAACAATAATTGGGATTAACTCAATATTTTTTTAACGGTAAATAATTCCCTTTATCTTTATCTATATATATATTATGTATATATATTATATATTATATATATATATATATATATATAATGTGTTTGTGGTGTGTGTGTGTGTGTGGTGTGTCATCCACAGACACGTGTTTTCGACGAATCACGTCTCAATATGGCTAGACATTTGTAGGCTACCTATATATATATATAAGTTAAGAATAAGGAAATTAATCCGACAGTATATGTATAAATAGAAAGATATGAAAAACACACAATGTTGTTAAAATTAATATATTTTTATATCATTTTCATTGCTGATCATTATCAGAGCACAATGATAAATAGGACCGTTTTTAGATATAAATGTTTTTAATCCGGACTCATCAAAAGAGAAGCAGAAAATAATTTAAATTAAACTGGAAGCATTGTCTTTCCCAAAAAGCGTGTAACCCGAATGATTATACATATCTCATCAAAATGACAAGGGTTGATTGATAATAAGGTCTCCAATCCTATAAAACACATTTTAGACCAGATGGATAAAGAAACTGATATCAAAATGTAGAATGAGGCTTGATAGATAAATAAGGCCTTCAATCGTATAAAATAAGTTTCGACCAGATAGAATAATAAAACTAGTATCAAAATTAATTACAGGTTCTATGATATATAAGGTCTCTAATCCTATAAACAAATTTTTAGACAGATAGAATACAATAAGTTTAGGATCGATGAAAAATAAGGTATCTAATCTTATAAAACATGTTTTAGAAGGTAGAACTAGTATCAAATTGAAGAATGGGTTGATTGATAATATATATTTACCAACGCCCTCCGGCGAGCAGGATGTGACCACGCTCAATTTATTAAGCGGAGTTTAACAGGTTTAAATTCGGAGTTTTCGTTCTTAGACTGGTTGCCTATCATGGTTAAGAGCCCAGTCTGTCATACTATTTACCAAATAGCTGGGGGAGATTTGTATGCATACCTTTTCCAAGAGTATTAGCGTTAAATGTGAAATGTAAACAGCTTCGTCTAAGAATTGAACTCGATCGACGAATCCATTTCTACGACTAAACATTACACTATGCGCCTCATATCCTGATAAATAAAGACTCCATCTAATAATTAAAATGACAAGGACTGATTATAAATAGGTCCCTCCATTTATAAAAAATTTACATCAGATAGAATAATGAAACTGGCATAAAATTGTATATTTATTTCCCTTATAATAACAGTGCTCAATTAATAAAAACTCCAATCTGATATCAAAAGGAAGTAAATTTATTCCCCATCAAAATGATAAGGGTTTATTATTAATATTTACTTCTCGTAAACACTCCTAGCTTTTGAAATCTGGAAAATAATGCATCTTATATACAAATAATTAGGGTAATGTACACTTTTAAAAATAAAATATTTCCTGTCTTTTCTTTTCATATATTTCTATAGGAAAATTGTTTCAATGCAATTCTGTGATAAATTTTTCAATGCATTTCTATGATAAAATTTTTTTCAATGCATTTCTATGCGAAAATTACTTAATGCATTACTATAAGTAAAATTACTTCAATGTATTCCTATTACATAATTGGCCGAGTGTTTTAATATATATATATATATTATATATATTATATAATATATATATATATATATATATATATATATTATATTATATATATATATTATATATATATATATTATATATATTATATATATATATATAAGAAAAAGAAAAAAATATATATGTAGTATATTAAGAAAATGAAAAAATGAAATTGTGCATTTTTTTATGTGTGTGATGCCACAATGTTTCCTTTCGATACACACAACCTACACCGTTCATACCAGCATAAAAGAGAATATTGACGTCAATATTTCAAATCGTCCCTTTTTTCAAACTCAAAAAATTCTTAAACAGACTGAAAACAATGACTACCACTCGCTTTTCTCGTTATCCTGTGAATAAATAATTTTTCTTATCACATTCCATATACCAACAAATCCCTAAAGATGATCTAATTAATAGATCGAAACACTGCAGCGTTCGGCCAATAAACTCACCACTAACCCATTTAAACCTGTGTTTTTTTCATTTTTCTTAATATATCTACTACCGTCGGATTCACTTCCTTTCTTCACAACACACACACACAACCACACACACATATTATATTATATATATATATATATAATATATATATATATGAGTGTGTGTGGTGTGTGTGTGTGTGTGTGTGTGTGTGTGGTGGTGTGGTGTGTATGTGTAGACATGTGGTGGTATAGTTTGCAAGCTATATTCCCAGAATATTGTTATGAGTTGATTCTTACCTGGGCACCGATAATTCTGACTTTGTGCCATATCTAAGCTAAGCTTAGTAAATATATTTGTAGACTTGTTCTCATGTGTTTTTATTTCTCTACTCTAAAAAAAAATTCGCGAACAGATGTTGGGTCCTTCCTCTGAAAGATCTACGCTTTTTGCCTGTAACTAAAAGTGAAAAACAGTCAGTCTCTACTCTCTTTCCCTTCGGGTGGAATTGTGGGGAGAAGGGGGTATTTTTACGCGCACATGCGCAGTTGGCCTATAAAAAAAGCAAGCCTTTCGTATTTGTTTTTCAGGAAGCCGTATTTCAGACAAATCCTTATTAGTGGGTACAAGAATTAGACGTACGGAAGAGATTCGCCGGGCTTCGGTACCTCGGCTCACTTCGAAAACACGTTCATCTTTAGACCACGCTAAAGAATAGTATTGCTTTCGATTAATTACGGCCTTTACATACAAAGCGATGTGTGTATTAAAACTGTTAAAATCCCCTTCGCATTGTGTAAGTGATGACAGCCTAATTGTTAAGGTGTCGGACCCAACCGATCGGATGTTAATTCCGGCTGTAGGTAGCTTACAAATATCTAGCCACACTGAAGAGACTTGATAAGTCGAAACACGTGTCTGTGGATGACTATATATATATATATATATATATATATGTGACCTGGACGCGGTAATTGCATTTTCACTTAGCGCTAATATCCTTGGGAAAGGTATGAATCCAATTCTCCCTCCAGCTATGGGTAAATAATAGGGCAGACCGGGCTCTTTACTTCGTTAGGCAACCGGTCTAGGAGAAGGAAAACTCTGAATTCAAACGCTGTTAAACTCCGGCTTAAAATTGACCTTGTGTCACATCTGCTCGTGCGGAGGGGTTGGTAAATATATATATATATATATATATATATATATTATATAGCCTAATTTCCCTATCCATCCTCTACTACAATAAGCCCAAAACCACCTTCTCATCTATCTTCCCCATTTTCATACAAAGAATCAAAAATTTTTCTCCTAACAACAAAGAATTTGACCCAACTTCTCTACCATAATCCACTCCATCAGCACTCAAAACCTCCTCTCTTCTTCTTATCATCCCAAAAATTCCAAGCCTTTGATCTTTTTCTCCCCCCTTCTGTGATAGGGTGTTCTCTGACCAATCAAAGCCTCACTAACTATTCCTTCCTCCTGAATTCATCACCAAACTCTGCCCACACACCACTTTCTATTCTATAAATACAATGTATGTCGTACTGATGCTTTAATAATTGACTGATGATGTCCTGCTCAATGCAGAACGAAATATACCTCATACATCTATTTGCTTTGCTCTTTTTGTCCTTTTTTCCTTACCGATTCTTGTCGGATTACTCAACCTTCTATCCTTTATATATATATATATAATATATATATATATATATATATTATATAATAAGTCCACAGACACTGTTCGGCGTTTCATGCTCTTCAGTGTAACTAGACACACTATCCTTGGCTAGGGTCGAACTATATATATATATATATATTAATATATATATATATATATATATAATATATTATATATATATATAATGTTATGCTCTTCCTAGAAGGAAAGTGTCGCTCTGAAACTTCCTCCAAAAACCAGTCTATCAACTGGGCTGTGGCGATTCTATGTTTGTTTTCTAATCTATATGGTATAAAATATGAGTGATAGAGAACTAAACTAACACGCCATTGCAATTGTGTTTAATTCAATTATTGCTTTGAACAAAGCTGAGTTTATTATATAACTATATAAAATATTCAGTTGGCAGCAGTTATTATTATATAGTGTATCAAATCTCTTATAATTACCAGGATTATTTCATTTTGACCCACTCATCGTGGTGGGGGTCCAGTGGCTTCGGCCCAGAGAGCCCCCCCCAGGCAACACCTGCCCTCGATTTAAAGGCAAGGGGCTGGATATATTGTCCATTGGCCTGAGGGGGAATGCCGATGGGATAATGCATTTTTTGCACCACCACAATGATGCTTCGGTTTGTGGGTGGACCCGTACACGTGGGCTATCGAGGTAAATCATGTTTAATTTATGCAAGTTGCAGTTGTTTAAACTGAAGATGCGACAAATATGGCGATTATTTAGGGGCGCTATTTAGGAGGCATGTGCACAGACAGCGCTAGACCAAGGAGATTTTTTAGTTCTGAGACAGAGCGCCACACATACCATCAGCTCCCTTCACCACGCAGATACCTTTGCTACTCATACGCTGAGGGCTGGTATTGAATCAGAACTTGAGAATTCACATCCGAACACTATATTTTGTGATGTGATGTTTAATATCTTTATGAAATGTTTATATCTTTCGGTGAACTCATCTTCAAAAGTTTCAATATATTTCTGAAAGCCAGTGGATCTACGAGGGATCAAAATGCAATGTAATTTTCTTTTATTTCGTGTGAAGTTTTTTAAATAAAACTAAGGCGTCGTTGAGATCCTAACGAGTCCAGAGCAAGAATCCGACGAGTAAGACCAACTTGCCAATCGACAATGTCCTCTGTATGATAATGCTTGACCACACAAATCTAAAGTTAAAGTTTAAAGGAAGTTAATAGTAAATAGTAAGAAAGAAAACTGGAAAGAAGAAAGAAAGAACCTGGGAAAGAAAGAAAGAAAGAATTGAAAGAAAGAAAGGAAAGAAAGAAGCTGGGAAAAAAGAAGAAAGAAAAGAAAAAAAGAAAGCTGGGAAAAGAAAGAAGCTGGGAAAAGGAAAGAAAGAAGCTGGGGAAAAAAAGAAAGAAGAAAGCTGGAACAGAAAGAAGGAAGAAGAAATCTGGGGAATAGGAAAGAAACTCGGAAAAAAATAAAGAAAGATACTGGGAAAAAAAGAAGAAACTGGAAAAGAAGAAAACAGGAAACGAAAGAAAGAAAGAAAAAGAGAAAGAAGAAAAACAGGAAAAGAACCTGGTGGGGGAATAAGAAAGAACCTGGGAAAAGAACCTGGGAATAAGAAAGAAAGAAAACTGGGGGAAAATAAAGAAAGAAAAACAGGAAAAGAGAAACCTGGGAAAAGAAAGAAGTAAAAAACCAGGAAAAGGAAGAAAGAAAGAAAACCAGGAAAGGCAGAAGTAAAGAAACCTGGAAAAAAACGAAAGAAAACAGGAAAAAACGAAAGAAAACTGGAAAAAAACGAAAACGGGAAAAGAAAGAAAGAAAATTGGAAAAGAAAGAAAGAAAACTGCAAACGAAAGAAAGAAAACTGGAAACGAAAAACAGAAAGAAACTGAAAACGAAGAAAGAACTGAAACGAAAGAAAGGAAACTGGAAACGAAAGAAAGAAACTGGAAACGAAAGAAAGAAAGAAACTGGAAACGAAAAGACAGAAAGAAACTGGGAAACGAAGAAAGGAAATGGAAACGAAAGAAAAAAACTGGAAACGAAGAAAAGGGAAAGTTTGATAAGATAGCTGAAACGAAAAAAAAAATTTCATAATACAAAAAAAAGAAAAGAAAATAGGAAGAAATAATGAAGCTGAAGTTTTAAGAAGAAAAAACAACAAACAAGCCTATCATCACTGACAGCTATATCGCTTTCTCGTGCAGTTTCAGCTCCGCCTCATCTCCCACCATCTCCCGCCAAAAAGACATGTAATAATTTCCGCTGTATACAAAACTCTGATATGTTCTTCTCACAAGGGAGATAAATGCAACATGATTAATGTACATTTTCAATCTTGCAAACAACAACTCAACCGCTAATGCTAAAATGTTATTTTTTAAAAGAAAACAGCGTTAAATATATTTAAACTCAACAAATCTACTAAGTTCCCTACTTCCTAATATAAACACCGTGGAAATTCGATGATTTGATTGGGGTGGGGGAGTCTCCGTTGCATAGTGACTAACGTAATGAGTGATTTTCGGATCTGGTCTCCTGCCCTAAATAACGCTAGGCGGCGCCTGGTTCATAACTAGCACGGTTCGTTTTTTCAGCAGGCGTCGCTTAGCGTTTTTTAGGGCAGGAGTCCGGGACGACAGCATTCGATAATCACCACGCAATGCACTGGGACATCTTATTATAATATATATTTGGTGTCTGTTTGTCTGTAATCGAATCTATTATTGGCATTTCAGTCTCGGAAGACTATCATAAAGTTTTCGTGCTCCTGAAATTATAGCGCCTCCTGTGACTGTGAAGTCCGATGTTCGAAAAACATCCTCGACTACAGATGTCGCATGTTAAGGCTGTCCCTTAAGATGTTGATGTGCCGGTGCTTTGTTGCCGCTGCTTTCTTCTAGACCTCTTGGCTTCACGGTGTTGCGCCAGGGTGACTTCAGACATGAACAGTCCTATACGGAGAGACTGCCACCACCGAGGGCGGTCCTGAGTTAAATTTTACCAGCTGGAAGGGGTAATGCCAAAGCACCTGAGATCCTTCTTTCAAGCATCCTTGAAACGCAGCTGGGGGCGACCAATCTATCTTTAACCAGACTAAAGCTCTGCACAGAGGATGTCCTTCAGGATTCGTCCATCACCCATCTGGTGGACATGGCCCAGCCATCGGAGACGATGTATAGTAACCTCAACAAGTCTACCAAGTTCCCTACTTCTTAATATAAACACCGTGTAAATTCGATGATTTAATTCAGGGAGGAGTCTACCTAGCATAGCGACTAACGTGATGCACTGGAACATCTTATTATAATAGAGATTCGGAGTCCGTTTGTCTGTCATCGAAACTACGTCACTGCTTATGTTACAATACCCTCAATAATTGCGTAAGTTTAAATGGTTTTCTAGGGGGGGCAGTGACTTCATAGTAAACTTCGTTGATCCCAGAGGACCATCCTCCAGCAACACCTGCCTTCGATTTAAGGGGCAGGGTTGGGGTTTTATTGCCCGGTGATTGAGGTGCTTCCTGATTGGGAATATCGATGGGATAACGCATTTTTTGCACACGCTTCCATGAGCTCGATTCGAGGGTGGTCTCACATTAATAGGCTTTGTGCTAACCCGTACACGTGGGCAACGTGGTAATAATATAAAAATTCTATGAGCATTTAATTTATAGTCAAATCATTCATACATAGAATAGATCTTATTTATTAACGAGGTCTCTGTGAAAATCTGGGTTAGATTAGTCACAAAACAGTCCATGCTGTTAGTACTTTAAAATTCTATATGGTGTGGTTAATTTGTATACTGATTTTAACAAGACCGGGTTTAATAAATAATTACTTGGTGTTATTGATCTCTAATATTATTGTTTTATTCTCCAATGTATTAAGATCAATCTTATGAATGATTTTTTATAGAAACCAATTAGAATATAATTAAAATATGCATAATCTTTTTTATATGCGTTCTTATTTAATTTCATTAGTCTCTCTTATTTAATACATTTCATTACAATAAAACCTAAATCATTACTCCCGGAGGGTGCATATTCTTGCTAGTCGTAATAAGTGAGTTTGAACTCCAGTCGCACCAGGTATGGGTTGTCGGAATATCAGGGGGGTATAAGAGCACACACACACACACACACATTATATATATATATATATATATATATATTATATATATATATATATATAGAGAGAGAGAGAGAGAGAGAGGGAGAGATGAGTCGACGCGATAGATTACGTGAGCCACGACAACATAAAAAAAGCATAGCTAAAAAACAAAGCAAGTGGTTTCAAATTACATAGGCGAGAAACTAATAGGTACCAAGGGCAATTGATTGTCTTCGCTATCCTAACTTTATATATATATATATATATATATATATATATATATATATATTCTTTGGTGTGGTACCAAGTTCCTTGGTACAAGGTGATTCTAGGCTGGTCCTTTGGTCCTATATAGGGTGTTCGAGAGAAATTTGACAGTTTCATAAGGAAAAAGAAAAAAATGCTTGGTAAGTACAAAATTTAATGGATTGTAAAGAAATTCAACAGGAACGGAAATGGCCTACCATTGGCGAACCTTGTTATCCAGTGCTTGACTACAGTGGTCAGCAACTCCAGATTGGTATCAGGGTCATCCAACACATTTTCCTGCAAATTTTCAAGGAATTCTGCTGTACGAACGCAATTAGATCGTCTGTTACGTTGTTTTCTTTATCCGCAGTCTCGTAGTCTCCATTGCAATTCTCCAGTTCATGCCTGATTGTTTTTACAGTGTTCAGGAAGCATTGGACAGCACCATAATCTTTTTTATTTTGATGGCCGCACAGATCATCTTGATACAAGTTATTCTCTTCCATGATTCAGGTGGTTCCAGTCATCCATTCTATCTTTCATCACGTAGATGACTGAAGCTTTTAAATCGTAGCTTTTTCCAGTCATTTTTATCTATCATACGTATATGAATGAAAAAGCATCCAAGCTTTTGCGTAGTGTGCGTCAATACCTACAACCTACGGAAAAAATAAACCAAATATAAATATGTCAAATTTATCCCGAACACCTTGTATGAATATATATATATATATATATATATATATATATATATATATATATATATAAGACCAATGCAAGTTGATTTTATTATCATTTTTTAAACACAGCTTTAGCGTCATAACATTCCATCACGTGAACACGCTTCACGTTATATAAATGCTAAACAAGCCACAGTTTTTTAAAAAAACTTTAGCATTATAACATTTCATCGCGTGAACATGGTTCACGTTTATATAAACGCAAAAAAAATACTGGTTTTTAAAATCTCAACCAATTGAGTCATTTGAAGATTGCGTAAGCAAGAAACTTATATTTATGAGTTTATAATATCCATAATATCATAATTATTGATTATATATATATATATATATATATATAATATATATATATATATATATATATGAATTTAGTGTGTATCAATTTTGTTCACAAGCATAGACTTGAACAACTAATTCATTTGTAAAGAAGCATATGTGGACTCAACACCAACAACAACTATTTATATATATATATATATATATATATATATATATATGAATTTAGATGTGTATCACTTTTGTTCACTAGCATAAAATTGATAAACAACTAAATTCATTTGTAAAGAAGCATATGTGGACTCGACACCAACAACAACTATATATATATATATATATATATTATATATATATATATATATATGAGATAGAGAGAGGGGAGGGAGGGAGAGGGGGAGAGATGAGTCTATGGATAGATTACTTGAACCACAACATCATAAAAAAATTTGCCGAGAAACAACGTCATTGCTGACTTTGCAGATAATTTCATCTCTCAATTTTTTGATTGAGTTTTTATTTTCTTTGTCTCCTATTTTCATTTGCCGGCGTTTTTTGTTGACACAAACGACAGTCAACATTTTATTCCGACAAATTCAAGCTGACAGCGAAAATTACAAAATAACTAAATAAAACGACTCAATTCCCGTATTTACAATCATGTGACAGACATGTGGCTAAAATGAATTTGATGAAAATATCAACTAAAACAACATTTTCTTTTCTGCCATTTCAGAATTTTGATCACCGATTACAATGTGAGATTTTTCTTGCGAAAAATTGTGATATATATATATATATATAAATATATATATGAGAAGTAAAGGATTTGAATTAATACGACAAAATATGGTTGAGAATAGAGGAAAATGTGGATATAACAACACAAACAGCTAAATTCAATTGATATTTCGCCTCATTATTGGCTGAAGCTTTCTCAAAAATTTATCGACTTAAGTGCTTGTACATTCTGCTTTTATAGTGAAAAGGTAAATGGGTGAAAGAAAAAGTCGGGTGGGGTTGGTTTGTGGGGAATGGTGTTTTTTTTTCTGGGGTCAGTTGGTTGACTTTGAAGAGAATTTCGTATTTAGAGTGTGGGTCTATATATATTATATATTTATATATATATATATATATATATATATATATATATATATAGAGAGAGAGAGAGAGGGGGGGAGAGAGAGATGTGTGTATTTGTGTGTGTATTTATCAAACCATTCGCACGAGCAGGATGCGACATAGGGTCAATTTCTAAAGCGGAGTTTAACAGGTTTTAATTCAGTTTTCCTTCTCCTAGACTGGTTATCTAGCCATGATTAAAGAGCCCCGTCTTCCCTGCTATTTGCCCATAGCTGAAGGGAGAATTGGATTCATACCATTCCCAAGTATATTAGCACGATTTGAAATGCAAACATCTTCGTCTATGGACTGAACCCGGGTCGACGAGTCCATTTTCTACGACTCTAACCATTAGTCCACGCGCCTCCATAAAGAAAATGATGATATACGAGATATGTCAGAAAAATTCCAGGACTAGTGTCACAAAAATTTATTTCAAATCCAAACTACAAGTTATCCCCTTCAAAATAATACCCCTGAAGTCTAATACACTTTCCCATCCTTCTCTGCTCCGCTTGCATGCACTCCTGGAAGAATTCTTCTGGGATTCTCCGTAGCTCTGTCGTCACAGCCTTTTTGATGTCTTGCACATCATCAAAACGGGTTCCCTTGATGAACTCCTTGAGCTTGGGGAAGTGCAAAATATCACATTGAGCCAGGTCGGGCGAATAGGAAGGTTGCAACAGAACAGTGATGTTCTTCTGGGCCAGGAACTCTCGGATACTCAGGGCAGTGTGGGCAGGTGCGTTGTCATGGTGAAGCACCCACGAGTTTTCCTGCTACATCTCTCGTCTCTTCTCGCACACTGAACGCCACAGTATCGCTTTATAGACATGCTGGTTGATCGTCTGGCCCTGTCGCAAGAACTCGCAATGGACCATGCCCCTCACATCGAAGAATGCGAGGTATGTCAGAACTTTTCTGGCATACCTAGTATCATGTTCTCATTTGCATTTATGAGGTATCAGATTCAAGAAGTTAAACTGAAAGGTGAGGATGTTTTGATTTCAATGGTAAATTATGTTAATGGAGTGTCGTCACTTTTTAAGGCCATTTTTAACCGTCTTTGGTCGTTGCTAGTGTAGCGTTAGTTTGTATTCGCCTTGTGGAGTTGTCTGCCCCTTTTAGTTTGCTGGGTGCCCGCTAGGGCACCTTATAGTATTTAAGCGCCGGTTTCAAATCCTTTCGGTCTCTTTACCGGTTTCAGCAACTACGAGCCACATGGGGTAGATTCTATCTAAACCCTCTCGTGGGGCTCCGCCCCCCTTACATTACTGTAAGTTCTTTACAGCATGGACTATCGCTAGTCTCATGTCTGTACTCTTTTATGTTATATCTGTATCATTCATGAATGTGTTTATCTTTTTATATGTACTCTTTATTATGAACGTTGTACACTGTTATCCATGTGCTGTGTTATTAAATGTTTGTCTATTAACCTTCGTCGGAGTTATTTGTATCCAAAAGTATGTTGAACTTTAAACCATCCTTATACTAGCATTAAAGTTAATTATGCGAAAAACCTGGACAAGACACACTGTAGCGTAATTATTATGGCCTACGGAGAAATTGGGTATTGATAGGGAAAGAGAGGAAGAAGAAATAAGAACAAACAAAGGTTAAAATTTGGAAGAGTAAACACTAAGCGGGGTGACAATAATATGACCGACGAATGACCCCGGAAATAGACTTAAAAATAAAAACGGAAGTTCCGGGCTTTGACCGGAAATGGATGTGACGCCAGAACGAGAAATGGGGGAGAAGAAAATCTGCCTCTTTTTCGGCTGGGCTCCGGTGAGAGCAGACGTGTCTGCTGGTCCCCCGTACTGGGTTTTGGACAGTAGTACAAAACATGATAATATATGAGAAGATATAATAATTTGACCGCACCCTCTCTCTCTTTCTCTCTATCTTTCCTTCTCACTGAAAAAGAACCCACAAGCCTAGAAATAAATACACAACTCTTTGGTACTATACAACTTGCGTGTATGTTGTTTCTGCACTAACGATTATTACTACTACAAACGGCTACTACTACAATTTGAGTTAGCCTATGTGATAAAGACCGTTCTTGTATCATGACTATCGTTATGCTAAACACACTGTGGGGGAGATAATGAGAGAGAATGATCCCAAGTTGTCCTTGAACCTTTGCTATGGACTTGCCTAATCTTTAAAAAAAAACACTTGCTAACACACACAAAGAACAGTTATTTACCCAACCCGTTCGTCATGGGCAGGATGTGACACAGTCGCAAGCATGGTGAATGCAGCAAGAACCAAATAGTAATAGATCTGAAAGACTAGCTTGCTAACCATTACCCCATCTAGGGACGCCGACTTTTAGGAAATGTATGAATCCAACTATTCTCGTTTGCTACGGGTGGGATGTGACACATGGTCGCAAGTATAAAGCATCCAGCGTGGATCAAACCCTTTTCTCAAAAGTAATGGATCTGCGAGATTAGCTTGTTAACCATGATACCATGATGGAATGCCCTTATACTCAACCCGTTCGCCATGGATGGAACGTGACACATGGTTACAGTTATGGGTCATTCAGTGAGGATCAGACTCATTATTCAGTAGTAATGGATTTGTGAGACTAGCTTGCGAACCATTACACCACAATGTGATTCTCCCACGTTCATAAAGAGTATAATCATATTATACAAGCAGCGGCTACCCGGCGTTGCCTGGGTAGAGGGGAATTTTTACGTTAGTCCCGCAGATCCATCATTATTGAATCGTGAGTTGAATCCTCGTGGGCTGCCCCATTTAAACCCCTATGTAAAAAAATAGACTTTGCATTGGTCCAGCTAATCCGAAAAGAAATGTTAATGTCTACTATCTAAAATATTAAATGAAAAGAAAATCCATGTTGTTATCATTTACATTTTATTTTTAATTATCTTCACGAATATAAATCAAATCTCTTATTTTTGCTCAAAAACTAAGCCCTGGTGTTATTTAATGTGTATATATATTTACTTTGTCGCGTTGTGTAATGGTTAAAGTCATGGGAAATGGACTCGTCACCCCGAGTTCAAATCCTGGACGTGGTAATTGCATTTCACTTAGCGCTAATACCCTTTGGAAAGGTATGAATCCTACTCTCCCTCCAGCTATGGGTAAATAGCAGGGCAGACTGGGTTCTTTAACCATGGCTAGGTAACCAGTCTAGGAGAAGGAAAACTCTGAATTCAAACCTGTTAAACTCCGCTTAAGAAATTGACCTTGTGTCGTATCCTGCTCGTGCGGAGGAGTTGGTAAATATATACATTTACTTTGTCGTTAATTGTTTTATTTTCGAAGTTTCCTCCGCACATACATATAGACACAACTGCCCTTTATGTATGTATAGATAGATAGATGATTTATCTAAGTGATGAATCTTGGAAGAAAATAGACAGACAGGAGCAACTATGGGAAGAAGAGAGTCTTGAAATGTAATTTGATTTTATTGGATTTTGTAGTAAGACTATCCTGTACACTGTTTTGGTATAATCATCTAGAAAGAGGTCTCATCGACCAAGTCATTTATAAGCCCATGTAGAACAAATACTCAGTTGAATAAGAATTATATGTTTATATTTATCGATCTCATTATGTTCAATCGTATTCTATTCGTATCTATCTAATTCTATTCGTTTATATTATATATATATATATATATATATATATATATATATATATATTGAAGAAATGGATACAACAGAAACCTACTCGAGTTTCATCGCTAGAATCATCAGGGTTAAATCCACTGAATTAATCTTATTCAATGAACATAGGTGTGATCAGCTGCAATTAATCGGTAACTCGATTAATTCAGTGGATTTAACCCTGATGATTCTAGCGATGAAACTCGAGTAGGTTTATGTTGTATCCATTTCTTCGATAAATTTGCTCTACTTATATTGAGCACTTTGTATTTGTTTTATCACGGACTTAACCCCTGGATCCTGTGCACCTCCAACGATCGTGCCCATATTCACCGGTAAGCCACCCTTTATATATATATATATATATATATATATATATATATATAATATATATAATATAATAAGATAAATATATAGGTTTTACATATCTATTTATTGGGTGACAAAGGAACTTTTCACAACCATATTGGTTTCATGCGATGCATTCATCAGGTGAAGATGTTTCAAATGTGAGAAAAATCGAAAAAATTTTCAAAAAATTTCAAAAAATTCAATAGACATGGGATGCGTATGATTGGATAAAATGATGTGTGTATGTATGTGAAGGTGAATTGAATGCATGAGAGTGTTTATGGGCAGTATAAAGGTTGTGTACGCGTAGTGGCTGGTCACACACATAATACGTTGATCTGTTAGTGTGCAGTATTTTAATAGTGCTTACGTGCGAGCGCTCGTGTCTATACATGTATGTGTGTGTGCGCGCGCGCGTGCATGTTTTCTTTCTATCTGATGCGTGGGCCGTGTATGATGTATACGGACGGGTCGTGATGGTTGGGGAGTGGGGTTGAATAATATTAATTTTAAGGTTGTAAATGTTGTATATTATGGGTGGGTGGGTGGTGGTGTTTTGAACTTCGGTGAACACCACCACCCACCCACCCATAATATACAACATTTACAACCTTAAAATTATACAACATTTACAACCTTAAAATTATGGGTGGGTGGGTGGTGGTGTTTTGAACTTCGGTGAATAACATTACCATCATCATCATCATCATCATCATAAAGCCAGAAGGCAATGCAGAATCATCTCAATAAATTTGGTCGCTAGTGTTGATAGCTGTGTAAATTTCATAGCGAGATTGTAAATCGATTGTAGGAAACAAGAGTCAGGAACTTCCCCAACAATACACAGGATTCCTTTGTTTATCGTTGCGGATTACCAGTTCAAAAATAGTCATTTGAACTTGAATTACATAGAACGTTGTCTCGATTTTCCAATGACGTTATCACTTCGACAAATTCCTGTTTGGGTCCCATCTATGAGTTAAATGGAAAGAATGAGTTCAAAAATGTGTTTAAAACAAATATATTTTTTTTAAATTCAATATCCATCAACAATGAATGAAATAAAATCTCTTCATCAGAAACCAACAAGGGTTGACATGCCGTAAAATCCAACCAACCATCCAAATATATATATATATATATATATGAATACATTTTTAGTACAAAAAAATGTATAGAATACCAAAACTAAAGGAATCATATGTATGATTATACAACGAAAATAAAATATAGGGGTATGAAAATACGAAGAACCGGACGAAAAGGCCTTCGTATTTTCATACCTCCCCCCCCCCAATATTTTTTTTTCGTAATAAAACATTGTTTTATTCTACCATCCTGCAACTTGTATGATCTCCCAACATATATATTATTCCTTTACTTGTGGTATTATATATATATATATATATATATATATATATATATATATAAGATGTGTCATAAAAGTATCGAGATTGAAGCTGTATTTAGCAATATAGAAATTAACTATCAATGGAACGTTAATTTTTTTCAGAGTACAAGATGTGTCAAAAAATTACAAAAAATGTCGATAATTTTTTGACACACCTTATATATATATATATATATATATATATATATATCTTATTATAATGGAGATTGTGTGTTTTTCTGTCTGTAACCGAAACTATATTACTAATCGAGTCACAATTAACATAGTTATTTTCATCACGTTCTTCTTTTATTTATATTTAAACCTCAATTATCAATAAAATTGCTTCACCTTTTTATTAGTGTTGTCCATATCTACATACTAATAACATGCTATTGTATTTATATATACAAAAAATAGCGGTTTGCAGTGTGAACGGGAAGGCTAATTTGCATATTGATATTAAAAATGTGATTTTATTAAATATGTGCTTAGTATTATTGGTTTCTAACTGTTTGGTTTTATTTTAATGAATATAAACAAAAATCTTTCCAATGAATCTTAAATGAAATCCATTAACAAGAAAAAATAACTGTCATTTTATTCTTTATTTCCTAATTTAACGAAATAGTTAAATAATTAAAATTCAGCAATGAAAGACGGCAGTGATGGAAGAGTAAGTTTCATTTCTATTTTTCTATTATACCCCCACTCTGTTTCAAATCTTTTTATCTGCATTCTTATTAGACTTTCTAATTTAATACGATATTTCATTACATTAAAATTTAAATACTTGCACCCGGAGGGTGCATATATTTGCTAGTATATATATATATATTTATTTATTTACTTATTTATTTATAATTAATAATTATATATATATTTATAATTAATAATATATATATATATATATATAATATATATATATATATATATATATATATATATATATATATATATATATATATATATATATATTATATATATTATATATATAGGTGATTTGTATTGAATATATATTACTCAGACATATATATAATTAGAACAAGACAAATGATCGCTGGGAAATACCATGCAATTGCTAGCACGTCACATAGAAATGGATACACACCCACGATGCGAGTGTAAAATAACATTACCATCATCATCATTATCATCATCATCATCGTCATAAAGCCAGAAGGCAATGCAGAATCATCTCAATAAATTTGGTCGCTAGTGTTGATAGCGGAGTAATTCTCATAGCGAGATTGTAAATCGATTGTAGGAAACAAGAGTCAGGAACTTCCCCAACAATACACAGGATTCCTTTGTTTATCGTTGCGGATTACCAGTTCAAAAATAGTCATTTGAACTTGAATTACATAGAACGTTGTCTCGATTTTCCAATGACGTTATCACTACGTCAAATTCAAATTAACATAATTAAATTAATTATTCATTATTGGACTCTGTCTTTACCAGTGAATTACACAGATATAATACTCGTGTTCAGGGTAATGACGTGTCAACTTGTAGTGGGTTATACTCTTGGAAGGTAGTTGTTATGTATTGGTGTGGGTTCAAATTATCCGTGACTCTTTTCATCAGACATTTAAGCATTTGTTTATTTAGCTGTTTATGTGTTAACCCATCTCTGTCTATTCTATTTCAAAGCGGTGTTTTGATAATGGTTTAGTTTAATGGTATATAGAGCTGTTATGACCGATTGTTCTATAGCTGCTCTAGGTCACCGAATTCGGCTATTTTTAATTTTTCCTGCGAGTACAGTATGTTCATTCCCTTTGTATGAAAAATGAAGAAAAGGACATGCTACACAAAAAAATATAATAAGAAAGAAAGAGGGTAGGGTAAAGATAATCAAATATTATGAAAAGAAAGAAAGAAAAAGAGAAAGAAAGTTAAACAAAGACAATTATACTTTTTACATATTGAACTATTTCGCAATAACTCTTAAGTAAACATATCAAACGTTGTAATAATTAGTTACCTCTCTCAAATTTTATTTCTTTTTGGAGAGGTCCTTTGGAAAATATCTTTTTCATTTATTCAATTCATTTTTTATTCTATTCATGAATTCATTTTTACATCAATTCTTAACTATATATATATATATATATATATATATATATATATATATATATATATATATATATATATATATATATATAAGGATATCTACTGAGTCAGACGAACCTACTGTTAGTTTCGCATAAAGTTCTTCAGGGCTAAAATCTGAGTCAGATTTTAGCCCTGAAGAGCTTTATGCGAAACTAACAGTAGGTTCGTCTGACTCAGTAGATATCCTTATTACTTGGCTCTACTTAGGTATCGAGCACTTTTTACTAATTAGCTTCTCCTAGCGGTTATATGAATATATATATATCTTATATACATATATATGCATATAAATTGTTTTTTCTTTTGGCCAAATACTATACCAATAGATTATTTTTTGTTGGTACGAGTATCTTGGTCTTTTCTTTTTTTCAAAAATTTTTTTCTTCCTGGTTGATGTTTGGTAGTATATTTTTACAATCAAACTCTCTGCCGGGTTTTTTTCTCTCCGCAAGGATCTACCAACACGCTTGGTATATTAAATTATATATATATATATATATATATAAAGAAAATACATTTCCCAAAATACATAAGTATGAAAAACATGTACAGAAAAAAAAAGACATGAGTTAGCTAGATGAATCAGAAATTTAGTTCGCTATGTATATATTTACCAAACCCCTCTGTACGAGCAGGATGCGACACAAGGTCAATTTCTTAAGCAGAGTTTAACAAGTTTGAAGTCAGAGCTTTCCTTCTCCTAGACTGGTTACTGTTCTAGTGTTAAAGAGTCCAGTCTTCCCTCAAATTTATCCATAGCTGGAAGGAGAATAGTTCGATTCATACCTTCTCCAAGGATATTTGTATGAAAGTACTTTTTTTAATGATTCTCCATTTCATCTTTATTTTTGTTTCTTAAAAAGACTATATAAGATTTGCAAGCTATATTTTACATCCATGAATGACAACGTGCTGCGTAATTCTATTTCAATGGGTTGCTGCATAGATCCAATATATGTTTTAGTTCGTATATTTAGCTCTCTTTATTGAGCACTTTTACACGTTTTATTTATTGTGCTGAGAATCCTGAAGTATCAAAGTTTTTTATATTTACTAGCAAATATATGCACCCTCCGGGTGCAAGTATTTAAGTTTTAATGTAATAAAATATTGTATTAAATTAGAAAGGCTAATGAAACTAAATAAGAATACAGATAAAAAGATTTGAAACAGAGGGAGTATAATAAAAGATTTGAAACAGAGGGAGTATAATAAAAAATGGAACAACTGAAACTTACTCTTCCATCACTCTCGTCTTTCATTGTTATTTTTTCTAATTTAAGTATTTAGTTATAAGAGGAAGTAAAGAATAAAATGACAGTTATTTTATCTTGTTAATGGATTTCATTTAAGATTCATTGAAGAGATTTTTGTTTATATTCATTAAAATAAAACCAAACAGTTAGAAATCAATAATACTAAGCACACATTTATTAAATTTGATATTTTAATATTAATATGCAAATTAGCCCTCCCGTTCGCAATGTAAACCGCTATTTTGTTGTATATATAAATATAATTGCATTTAGTCAATATGTAGACATAGTTAACAGTATTAATAATGTAAGACAATTTTATTAATAATTGAGGTTTAGATAAAAATAAAATCATGGAGAATGTGATGTCAATAACTAAGAGAATTGTGACTTGAGTAGGAATATAGTTTCGGTTACAGACAGAAAAACACACAATCTCCATTATAATAAGATTTACTCTTTCTGGATCGACTACGTTATATATATTATAATATATATATATATATATTATATATTATATTTAAATATATATATATTTATATATACGCTTAATCTTCCGACCGTTATCATCTTGCAACAGCCTCTGGTTAAAAGTCAGACCGCCCAAATAGTCCATGAATGATTAAATGCAAATCCCGAGTATCTGGTGTTGCTTATCCGCAGAATTCTTATTTCTTATGAGTGTCGTTATTTCAGCTCTAATAATAAACTATTACGTTTTTATTAGAAAGAAAGAAAAATGAAGAAAAGGACATGCTACACAGAAAAAATATAATAAGAAAGAAAGAGGGTAGGGTAAAGATAAATCAAATATTATTAAAAGAAAGAAAGAAAAAGAGAAAGAAAGTTAAACAAGAATATTATACGTTTTACATATTAAACTATTTCGCAATAGCTCTTAAGTAAACATATCAAACGTTGTAATAATTAAATCATCATACTGTGGTATATTCACAGGTCATACTAGTTTATATAAACCCTTCTTATGAAAAGAAAGAAAAAGATTAAAGAAAGTTAAACCAAGACTATTATACTTTTTACATATTGAACTATTTCGCAATAGCTCTTAAGTAAACATATCACACGTTGTAATAATTAGTTACCTTTCTCAATTTTTTTTTCTTTTTGGAGAGGTCCTATAGAAAATATCTTTTTCATTTATTCCATTCATTTATTATTCTATTCATGAATTCATTTTTACATCAATTCTTAACTATATATATATATATATATATATATATATATATATATATATATATATATATATAAAGAAAATACATTTCCCAAAATACATAAGTATGAAAAACATGTACAGAAAAAAAAAGACATGAGTTAGCTAGATATATCAGAAATTTAGTTCGCTATGTATATATTTACCAAACCCCTCCGCACGAGCAGGATGTGACACAAGGTCAATTTCTTAAACAGAGTTTAACAATTTTGAAGTCAGAGTTTTCCTATCACACGTTGTAATAATTAAATCATTATACTGTTGTATATCCACAGGTCCTACTAGTATATATAAACCCTTCTGGGAAAGGTCGGATGACATGAAGCTTGTGACAGATGTGAAATAACATGCAACCGCTACCCCATTACACGAAAATGGGAAACGCACCCACGATCTGGGTTAGAATAACAATCACCGTCTCGTCTGAAAAAACAATGCTGATCCATCTCAATAAAAATTGTTTGACTGTGACGATAAACAGCGTGAATCTCGTTACGAGATTGGAAATCAATTGAAGAGATCCAGCGTCATAGGACACAAAAAAACAAAGTTTCAAGGGAATAAGGACCATTTTAACAACATAAGCAATTAAGAAATAACACATACTATCCAGAAAAAAAATGTTGTATCACTTAGTGCTACAAATTTTAATCACATAGTGTTATTAAGCGCACAATGGGAAATTTAAAGGAATATTGGCCAGAAAAAACACTGCAATCCAGAAAAACAAATCACATAGTGTTATTAAGCGCACAAAGGCAAATTTAAAGGAATATTGGCCAGAAAAAAACACATGCAATCCAGAAAAACAATTTTCTATCACATAGTGTTATTTAAGCGCACAAAGGCAAATTTAAAGGAATATTGGCCAGAAAAAACACATGCAATCCAGAAAAACAATCCAGAAAAAAACACATGCAATCCAGAAAAACAATTTTGTATTACGTAGTGTTATTAAGCGCGCAAAAGCAAATTTACAGGAATATTGGCCAGAAAAAACACATGCAATCCAGAAAAACAATTTTGTATCACATAGTGCTATTAAGCGCACAAAGGCAAATTTAAAGGAATATTGGCCAGAAAAAAACACATGCAACCCAGAAAAACAATTTTGTATTACGTAGTGTTATTAAGCGCACAAAGGCAAATTTAAAGGAATATTGGCCAGAAAAAAAACACATGCAATCCAGAAAAACAATTTTGTATTACGTAGTGTTATTAAGCGCGCAAAAGCAAATTTACAGGAATATTGGACATTTTCTATACTTTTCTAACATAAACAATTAAAAAACAACACATACTATCCAGAAAAACAATTTTGTATCACTTCGTGTTATTAAGCACACAAAGGCGTATTTAAAAGGAATATTGGCCATTTTCTATACTTTCTCAACTTTAGCAATTAAGAAACAACAGATCGCATACAGGAAAAAGATTTCCTTTACATAATGTTATTTAGGGAACAAAAAGTAAAGGAGGAAATAATTGCAATTTTCTTTGCTTTTCCAACATAAGCAATTCAGAAAATACATACTCTTCAAGAACAAAATGTGTGTCACACACAATTATCTGAGGAAAAAAAAGCAAAGTATATATATATATATATATATATATATATATATATATATATATATATGTGTGTGTGTGTGTGTGTGGTATAATAAAAAAAATGAAAAAACACAGGTTTAAATGAGTTAAGTGGTGAGTTTATTGGCCGACGCTGCAGTGTTTTGATCTATTAATTAGATCATCTTCAGGGCTTTTGCTGGTATGTGGAAGGTGATAAAAAAATTATTTATCTCAGAATAAGGAGAAAGGCGAGTAATAGTCCTTGTTTATCGGTCTGTTTAAAATTTGAAGTCTGAGAAAAAAGAACGTTGAAAAAATGAACGGTTTGAAATATGACGTTAAATATACTTTTTTGCGGTGAGTATTAGAATGTGTAAGTGTTTGTATCGAAAAAAGCATTGTGCATTTTTTTATGTGTTAATGAATGTGTGGTTGCGCGTGTGTGTATAAATCTTTTGCGATAAATGGAATCGAAACAAACCTCAAGGTTATATATATATATATATATATATATATATATATATATATAATGGAGATAGACTGCATTTTTGTCTGAAGCCGAAACTATATTACTACTCAAGTCACAATTCCTTTAATTATTTACGTCAAATTCTCCATGATTTCATTCTTTTAAACCTTCAGTTATTAATAAAAATTGTTTTACATTATTAATACTGTTGATCATATCTACGTACTAATAACATGCAATTGTATTTATATATACAACAAAATAGCGATTTACAGTTTGAACGAGAAGGCTAATTTGCATATTGATATTTAAAATTTTATTTTAATAAATATGTGCTTGGTATTATTGATTTCTAATTGTTTGGTTTTATCTTAAGAAATATAAACAAAAATCTCGTAGATAAATCTTAAAAGAAATTTATTTACAAGAAGAAATAACTGTAATATTATCCTTTACTTCCTATCTTAACTAAATAGTTAAATTAGGAAAATTTACCAATGAAACAGGGGAGTAAGGGAAAATGATGGAATAGTTAGTTTCAAAGTTGTTCTATTTTTCGATTATACCCCCTCTGTTGCAGATCTTTTTATCTGCATTCTTAGTCAGTTTCATTAGCCTTTCTAATTTAATATGATATTTTATTATATTAAAACTTAAATACTTGCACCCGGAGGGTGCAAATATTTGCTAGTATATATAAAGTATACATTGTTGCAATTTTTAACGGAAGTAAGACATTAGACAGAAATAATTTTAAAAATTCGAATTCCTTCGAGTTAACTTCATAAAGGTGAGACATTTTCATCTTCTCCAATATTTTATATAATAATTATATCAATTCAATGCTTCAATAGAGATTCCAGTAAGATGTGAGAAGGATTTTTCCATTAGAGACCTCTCTCAATTTTTTTCTTTTGGGGGGGGGGTCTTTTGGGAAATATCTTTTTCATTCATTCTATTCATGAATTCATTTTAACATCAATTCGTAACTTTTGTGAGGTTTTAAGGGGTCAAATAAGAACAAAACGACGGGTAACAAATGTAGGAAAATGTATTAACAGAAAGTAGATAAATACAATACAGAGAAGTGGAAATTACGTCCGACAAATAGAGTTATTGGCTTACTCGCATTGGCTTACCCCTAAGCCACAATTGTCCCTGTTACTTATAGTAACCCGTCGGCGCATTCCATTAGTCTTATAGGATGTATCACCTATAACAGTAACTGTTCCCAAAATTCATAAGTATGCACAGAAAATAAGGTATGAGTTAGCTAGATGAATCCGAAATTTAGTTCGCTATGTATATATTTACCAAACCCCTCTGCACGAGCAGGATGCGACACAAGGTCAATTTCTTAAGCAGAGTTTAACAAGTTTGAAGTCAGAGTTATCCTTCTCCTAGACTGGTTACGTTACCAATGTTAAAGAGTCCAGTCTTCCCTAAAATTTATCCATAGCTAGAGGGAGAATAGTTGGATTCATACCTTTCCCAAGGGTATTAGCGCTATGTGAAATGCAAACAACCTCGTCTAGGATTTGAACTCGCCTCGTCGTGTTCATTTCCTATGACGTTGATAACCCATAATAGGTTGATATGCCATTAAATGAATAAATCGAATTAAATATCCCTATCTAATACTAAGAAGCATCGGCCTGTATGTGAACTCTGATAAAACGGAGTTCATGAGCTTCAAAAAGAAAGGAGACATCTCCACATTAAACGGTAAGCCCCTTAAGCCAGTGGAACAATTCACATACCTAGGGAGTAATATCTCATCCACAGATAGCGATGTTAATACACGAATAGGAAAGGCGTGGATGGCCACGAACAAATTATCTGTCATATGGAAATCTGATCTCACTGACAAGCTAAAGCGACATCTCTTCCAGGCTGTAGTCATATCAGTACTGCTGTATGGCTGCACCACCTGGACCCTAACGAGGCGCCTCGAGAATAAGCTAGATGAGAGCTGCACAAGAATGCTGCGAGCAGTATTGAACAAGTCGTGGAGACAGCACCCCACAAGGGAGCAGCTGTATGGTCACCTGCCCCCTATCTCACAGACCATCCGAGTGAGACGGACTAGGCATGCGGGGCACTGCTGGAGAAGCAAGGACGAACTCATAAGCAATGTTCTCCTGTGGAAGCCAACACACGGACATGCCAGTGTGGGCCGCCCAGCAAGGACCTACATTGACCGGCTATGTAAAGATGCTGGCTGCAGAGAGGAAGAACTCCCTGAGGCGATGAATGATAGGGAAGGTGGGCGAGAGATTGTCATGGATATCCGTGCTGCCTGCGCGACATGATGATGAATACTAATAATTTTATGGTTGGTTTGTTTTATGGAATGCCAGCTCTTATTGGATTATTCTATGCCGAAGTCAGTTCAATAATTATGGTCTCTAATTATCTATAGAACAACAATGTATCTGCACAATCATTTTAAACTGGAAAATAATTCATACTTAATCAAGGTTTTAAGAGTTACTGTATTATTAATTATTAATGTTTTAAGAGCTAATTGAACACTGAAAATAGAAAGGTGGGTGTCTGACTGTTTTTGTTTTTGTTTTTTTTTTTTTGTCTCCGGGATCAAGTGGCAACCTATTCGTCTCCTCACCCTTTCTTCGATAACTCTCGAGACCCCCATAATGTAATACAAAATGGCTAGAAGTCGGAAGCACTCATCTGTAATATAATGGGCGGGTTGACCCATGAGTGTAACCTTATATGAAAATTAGCACGGAAAAGTTTTTAGCAAGAATTATGTGTTAGATGAGAATGGAAAAGTTTAATGATGAATCATCAATGCCACATAGCATGTTTCTATTGGTCGAGTGATGAGGCGTGGCGAGGTGAGTGAGAGGAGAGAATGTTGAAATGAGTTTGGAATAATGTGTTGAAAGGGCCAGACGTGCTCTCGGTTGGTGTGGCTTGAGGGAAATTTTTTAAAAGTGGCTTTGTGTTATTACTAATAACTAAATGGCACTAAATGTATCTTTCAGCACCCCAAGTTGGTTTGCAGACTCATACCATTATAGAATTGCCAGTCAATTGAACAGCAGCCCAGCAACCAGGATTCCAGCCTCTCCAAATGTAGTATCGGTCCAGAGATAAGTAGACTAATATATATATATATATATATATATATATATATATATATATATATATATATATAGAGAGAGAGAGAGAAGAGAGAGAGAGAGAGAGAGAGAGAGAGGCGCGTGGCATAATGGTTAAAGTCGTGGGAAATGGACTTGTCGACCCGAGTTCAAATCCTAGACAAGGCTGTTTGCATTTCACATGGCACTAATACCTTTGGGAAAGGTATGAATCCATATATTGTCCCTCGAGCTATGGATACATTTTAGGGAAGACTGGACTCTTTAACATTGGTAACGTAACCAGTCTAGGAGAAGGATAACTCTGACTTCAAACTTGTTAAACTCTGCTTAAGAAATTGACCTTGTGTCGCATCCTGCTCGTGCGGAGAGTTTGGTAAATATATACATAGCGAACTAAATTTCTGATTTATCTAGCTAAAATAGTAGGGCAGACTGGACTCTTTAACCTTGGGTAGGTAACCAGTCTAGAAGAAGGAAAACTCTGAATTCAAAATTCCTGAGGTCATTCGTTGATTGGGTTTGTGGCATTCCTTGTGCACCAATTCTTTCCTATCGACTGTACAAAAAAGTGCGGATGGTCCAACACAAGCCTTCACCACTATAAACAAATCACTATGTTAGTTGTTCACCGAATGAACACTCATGCGACGAAAATCGACGAGAGAGTCCATTTATATATATATATATATATATATATATATATATATATATATATATATGTGTGTGTGTGTGTGTGTGTGTGTGTGTGTGTAAAGGGAATGACTTACCGGAAAAATATTGAGTTAGTCTCAATATTTGGTTGCTGTAAGTATTACCGGATAAGTCGGCGTTATAACAAATATAAAGTGCTCAAAACGTAAGTAGAGCGGATTTAGTATTATAATATGTACAGAAATAACCTACTCGGGTTTCACCATTAGGATCTTTAGGGTTAAATCCAATGAATTTATCAAGATATTGATTAATTACAGTTAACTGCGGGAGTTCATATTGTAATTATGACCATTGAAAACAGTTTCGCAGTTGCTGTTGCGTCATTTTGAAAAGTTGAATGACAAACGCGATGTTGATGTATCGTAAATATGGATTTTAACGCGGAATATATATAAAAAAAATATATATATTTTTTTTAATATACATTTCTTAAAAATGTGTTATTCAACTTTTCAAAATGACGTAACCGTTCATTAACAGCGAAACTGTTTTCAACGGTCATGATTACTATATGAACTCCCGCGGTTAACTGTAATTAATCAATATCTTGGTTAATTGAGTGGATTTAACCCTGAAGATCCTTATGGTGAAACTCGAGTAGGTTATTTCTGTACACATTATAATACTAAATCCGGTCTACTTACGTATCGAACACTTTATATTTGTTATAACGCTGACTTATCCTAGTAATACTTACACCAACCAAATATTGAGACTAACTCAAGATTTTTTTACCGGTAAGTCATTCTCTTTATATATATATAATATATATATATATATATATATATATATATATATATATATACCAAGCGTGTTGGTAGATCCTTGCGGAGAGAAAAAACCCAGCAGAAAGTTTGATTTTAAAAATATACTACCAAACATCAACCAGGAAGAAAAAATTTTTTGAAAAAAAGAAAGGACCAAGATATTCGTACCAACAAAAAATAATCTATTGGTACAATATTTGGCCAAAAAAAAAACAATTTATATGCATATATATGTATATAAGATATATATATATTCATATAACCGCTAGGAGAAAGCTAATATGTAAAAAGTGCTCGATACCTAAGTAGAGCCAAATAACAAAGATAATCTAATGAGTCAGACGAACCTACTATTAGTTTCGCATAAAGCTCTTCAGGGCTAAAATCTGACTCAGATTTTAGCCCTGAAGAGCTTTATGCGAAACTAATAGTAGGTTCGTCTGACTCATTAGATTATCTTTGTTATATATATATATATATATATATATATATATATATATATATATATATATATATATAGAGAGAGAGAGAGAGAGAGAGAGAGAGAGAGAGAGTAAGAAAGAGAATTCACCAATGTGCTGATATCGAAGGTCATTAAGAGTGTTTTCATTTTCTCTTTGTGTTAGAAATGTGATATTGTTTTGAAAATGTCCTTGGTTGATAAATACCTGAGTTCTTTTGAGAAAGTTTGTGTTTGATTTTAACGCTTCATTCGTGTTGTGCTAAACGTTTGATTGTATAAATTCCAATCGCAAAATATCCACAATGCTTGTAATTCCCACGTACGGGACCAAACATCCCGCACCCACATGCATATACACACGCTTATATACTCACTCATTGCACGTGTGTTATTGCATCGCTAAACAAGGAGCACCCTAACCCATCCCAGCCTTTTTAAGTCATACCTTCATCATTATTGTCAAAAGGTCAACCAGTGCTGCTCGGTTTATAAAATTGTTGATCAATTCAAATACAAGCAGAAAAAAATTCTTCCATTTTTTTTTTAACATAAAAGGAAAAAGCAGGACAGCAAAGAGAAAAAAATCATTTGAATACATAAATGAAAATGAGAAAAGATTTTTAAAATCTAAAAAGAATATCAAAATTAAAAAGGAAGGTAATTACACAATGTGGGATATATATATATATATATATATTATATATATATATATATATATAAGTTAATAGAAAGGAAATGAATCCGACAATATGAGTATGAAAAGGTGGAATGAAAACATCACACAATGCTGTTAAAGAGAAAACAATTATCAGTATCAGCTATGATTATATTATAAATTGTTTTCTCTTTAACAGCATTATGTGATGTTTTCATTCCACCTTTTCATATATATATATATATATATATATATATATATATATATATGAGTAAATGTATTGATATGTGTGTGTGATTTTGTAAAGTGTATACATGCTGGAAATTCCTTACAACTTGTGAACCTCATTTTTTTTTTTGCTCTTGTCCAGTAAAATTCCAAATGGAAAAAAAAAATTTATAGAAATTCAAATTTAGTTTCTAAATGAGAATGCGAATTCTGCAAAATACATCTCTAAGATTTTCTCGGATACACCATCAGTTATGTTCTTTAGTTCATTAGGGGTTTCAGGTTTTTTCAACATTATAAACCCTTGCTAAAGTGACCAGGGCAAGATTGATCACATCTCAGCCTGCATCCAACATAGTTTTTAATCAGCATTCTGTATAACCGGACATGTTGATGCATCTTTGGCACTCCCTAGCGTATTCTGTAGCCCCAAAGAGTAATTATTGCAAATGAATGTATGTAGAGAAAAGGCTAACTGTCTAATTTAAAGGGGCATTCAAATCTAAATTGCTCACCATTACACCACAATGGGACACATGAACACATTATAGTAACAATCATTAGCAATGCATTTTTTTATTGTAAAAAGTCATTGAGAATGCATTTTATAGTAAAATTCACTGGCCAATGTATTTTTGTAATAAAAAATAGTTTCCAATGAAGTTTTATAGAAAAAATAATTTCCAATGCATTTTTATAGTAAAATTCTCTGGTCAATGTATTTTTATAATAAAAAATAGTTTCCAATGAAGTTTTATAGAAAAAATAATTTCCAATGCATTTTTATATAGTAAAATTCACTGGCCAATGTATTTTCATAGTAAAAATATTTTCCAATGAAGTTTTATAGAAAAAATAATTTCCAGTGCATTTGTTATAGTAAAAATCATTCCCAATGCATTTTTATAGTAACAATCATTGAACAATGTATTTTTATTGTAAACAAATTATGTCCAATGCATTTTTATAGTAAAAATAATTTACAATGCATTTTAGACAATTTTGATGTTTTAGCTGGGAGCAGAGACGAAATGTTATAGCTTGGTATGTCGTAATGATTGGCATGGCGGACGTAGCAATAATCAAATTGACTCCCATTAAACAATTAGGCGTAGATTTCCGAACTTGTGTTCCTTTTATTTTTTATTTAGTTGTGCTGATACTGGCTTAATTTTAAGGTTTGGTTTGGTTTGTTTTACTGTATATCAACCTCACAAACAATTCCTTTAAAAACCCAAAGAACAAACTAAATGTTTTCTCCTCCAAAGTAGTCCCCTCTTGATGGCGTCCACATTAAAAACAGGTCCCCTTGATGAGCTCCTTTAACTTGGGAAAAAGAAAAAAGTCACGAGTTTTCCTGCCACAACTATCGTTCCTTCCCGCGCATTTCCCAAGCTTTGAAATTTAAAAAAACCTGTCTAGAAATCATCCACCTTTTATTTTCTGTTTTGTTTTACGGCATATCAACCTCGGTGGGTCATTTTATGCCGACAAAGTTTTGAAATAAATTCATTCTTGATCGGTACTTTTATAAACACATTTTTTCTGTTTAACCAATAAACGGAACCCTAACCAGTACTACACTTCCGGGTCAGAGTGGACCTGGGAACAATGGTGATGAAGGGGTACTCCACATTCCCCAGAGCTCCAGAATCGGAACTTCACCATCTGGTAGTTTAACATCATATCCAGGACATTATCTTTTATTTACTTCAATCCTCAATGGGCACCGTAATCATTTTTTGTTAATAAATTTTGTCTTTACTGATTCTCTTTCCGAAAAGAAAATTGTCGATAGGACATAGCAATGATATTTGCTCCCATTAAATTATTTCTTACTTCATAAAATTGATAATGAGCGACCCATCGCGGTGTAACTGTTTGCATGCTTGTCTCGCAGATCCATTACGATGAGTACGATTCTCTCTGAATGCCCCATACTTGCGACTTTAGGTCACATCCTACCTGTGACAAAAGGGTTGGATGAATTAAAGGCGTCCCATTGTGATATAATGGTTAGTGTAACGGACGGGTTGGGTAAATAAAGAGCGTCCCGTCGTGGTGTATTTGTTAGTATCCTAGTCTCGCATATCCATTACTACTAAATAGCAAGTACGATTCTCTCTGATTGCCCCATACTTGCGACGCTGTGTCACATCCTACCCGTGGCGAAAGGGTTGGATAAATTAAAGGCGTCCCATCGAACTGTAACTGTTAGCAAGTTTATCTCACAGATCCATTACTACTAAACAGTGAGTACAATCTTACCTGGATGCCCCATACGTGTGAGCTCACGTCACATCCTACCCGTGGCGAAAGGGTTGGGTAAATAAAGCACACTCCGTCGCGGTGTAATTTTAGCAAGCTAGTCTCGCAGGTCGACTACTACAAAATAGCAAATACGATCCTCGCTGGATGCCCCATACTTGCGACCTTGTGTCACATCCTACCAGTGGAGAACGGGTTGTTTAAATAAAGGGCGTCCCGTCGTTGTGTAATTTTTAGCAATTAAGTCTCGCACATCCATTACTATTGAATACCGAGTACGATCCTCCCTGGATACTCCATACTTGCGATCTCGTGTCACATCCCACCTTTGGGGAAGGGGTTAGGTAAATTAAGCAGGCCACGCCATGGTATAATTTTTAGCAAGCTATTCATGCAGATCCATTATTACTGAATAGCGAGTACGATCCTGCTGGATGTCCCATACTTGAGACCTTATGTCACATCCTACCCGTGGCGAACGGGTTGGCTAAATTCCGCACGTCCCATCGTGGATAAGTTTTAGCAAACTAATCACGCAGATTCATTACTACTGAACAGCGAGTACGATCCTCGCTGGATGCCCTGTACTTGCGATCTTGTGTCACATCCTATCCGTAGCGAACGAGTTGGGTAAATTAAAAGCGTTCCATCGAGGTGTTATGGTTAGCAAGCTTGTCTCGCATGTCCATTACTACTGAATACCGAGTACGATCCTCCCTGGATGCCCTATACTTTCGATCTCATGTCACTTACTACACGCGGAGAATGGGTTGGGTAAATTAAGGACGTCCCGTCGTGTGATAATTTTTAGCCAGCTAGTCACGCAGATCCATTACTACTGAATAGTGAGGACGATCCTCGCTGGTGAATGGTTTAAATAAATACCTACTTCATAAAACTGATAATCTTTTGGATCGGATACGCGCATGCGTATAACTGTCTTTCCTTTTTTTCCCCTGTATCCAGAAAGTGTGACGGGCCCTTGGGATATTTTAAACCTGTTTTCGCTGAAATCCAATATCCCAGACCCTTAAGAGTATTTTTAGCAGTTTTGATAAAGTTTCATATTGCTTTTAGACGGGGAGGGCTTTTTTGGTGTAAGAGGAGGTTACTTATGCATTAATATAGTTGTAATTACCTACCAAACTTAGTCCTTGGGATTTGACATGCGTAACGCGTAACCCTAAGGGGAGTAAAGATAAATAAACTAAACTAAACGAAACCTACTTTCATGCCCACCCACACATGTTTTTTAGAAAGGGGTTAGTTTAGAAACTAGACGGGTCAGCAAAAAAAAAAAAAAATTAATTCTAAGTACTTTCCCTGTTCATTTTTTTAAAACAAACTTTATACAAGCTGAGATATTATTAAGAATCGCCCTGCTGGTCGGGCTTAGAATATGTTGACTGTGTCCCTTGTAAAGGTATAAGACCCTTACCACACCTAAAGAGGCGTGTGTGGCGGAGAACGAAAAAGAGTAAGACTTTGTCTTGCCTGCCGGGATCGAACCCGCGTCCGCCCGCATGCAAAAACAAATGCAATCTAGGTACTGGACGGACGCGAGGTTCGACATGCGCCCGGATGTTTGGTTTTTGTGTGTACTTAAAAGAACCAAAGCGAGTGAGGAAAAAATGGTGTTCTGTTAGAAGAGAAGATTGAAAGCTGAGGAGTGAGATTATTTGAAGTTTTCCTTACAGTTGGGAGAGAATTAGAGTAGTATTTATTTTTAAATCTTTTTGGTATAATACAAAATTACATTTGATAGTGAGGCTCTAGTTCTTCATAGCTGTTAGTTCCAGGTTCACTGTGGTAATACCTATTAGAGTCTGATATATGATATCTGTTTAAAACTCGTTCATATTCAATAAGACTGTATGCAAAAGGAAAACCTCTTAAGAATAAACTTCACAAAATGTAAATATGAACGCACAATGGACACGATTCCCTAACCTCTACGCATACAATAACCCTGGTAGGGTTGAGACATGCCGTTGAAATAAATCGTTCAATTAATTAATAGTAAGAAAGGACACAAAAATTAGATTCCTAACCATTATCTGAAATTAGGTTTGGTTTCTTTGCTTTGGAAAGCAAATTGGGCACTTTAGCAATCTATCAAGAAGGAAAAACTCTGAATTTGAAACCAGTGGGTGTGAGGCTAGCCATTCAACATCATAAAAATCTAATGACTACTTTGGTTTGATTTCAGTTTCTTCGTTTAATGGCATATCAACCTCCATGGATTAATGCCAAAGCCACCCTTGTAGAAGAACAGTAGTGGTACTATTTAATCTATAGTTGTGGGGTATGAGGCGGGTTCATACCTTTCCCAAGGGTATTAGTCTAAAAGTCAATGTAATTCTGTGACTGGAGTGCAAACTCGCTTACTACAATGTCACAGTCCAGCACATTAGCCACTATGCCACGGGGTCCCCTACGCCTAATGGTTACTAAAAGCACAACCCTATCACAGATTTCTCAAGGAATCTGCAGGATGCAGTTAAGATATAATTAAAAAACTATTTAAATATTACAATCATTTTTGGCAACGTGTGTAAACTAGAAACAATAATGTATAACACCGAGAAAGTTTTATGCATAAAAAACAAAAAAGATATAACTTACCGTGGAAGTTATTTTTATTAAGATTTCTAGACACAGACTCTTTGCTCTCAACACATGTTCAGAATCTACAAAAAAAATGTTATGTTAGTTTGGTGGATGGTTTGGTTTCTTTGCTTAATGACATATCAACCTCCGTTGATTAATGCCAAAGCCATCATTGTAAAAGAACAGTAGTGGTACTATTTAATCTATAGTTGGGGGATGAGGAGGTTCATACCTTTCCCAAGGTTATTAGTCTAAAAGTCAATGTAATACTGTGACTGGAGTTTCAACTCGCTTACTACAATGTCACAGTCCAGCACATTAGCCACTATGCCATAGGACCACGTACGCCTAATGGTTACTGAAAGGACAGCACTATCACAGATTTCCCAAGGAATCTGTAGGATGCAGTTAAGATGTAATTAAAAAACTATTTAAATATTGCAATCATTTTTGGCAACGTGTGTAAACTAGAAAACAATAATGTACAACAATGAGAAAGTTTTATGCACGAAGAAAAAAAATAGGGTACTTGTCTGAAAGTGAACGTAATATCGCGAGTGGAGTTCGAACTCACTTAATACGATATCGCAGTCCAATACGTTTGCCACAACGCCACAGGGACTTCTCCCTCCACAAGTTGGGATACTAAATAGTTAGAATTACCCTGCCGGCAACAAAATTGAAGTAACATACAATAGCAGGACCT
>CM042177.1:8257986-8262986 GCA_023376005.1 Doryteuthis pealeii
TAGTACTGGCAAACCATGACAAGTGAGTTCGAGCCTCACTGGGTGCCCCTTATACTCGGACTTGTGCCCTACCTAAGCTAGGCTTAGTAAATAAGTATATTTAAATACCACTCTGAATGAAATATACAGTTTTTTGTTACCATTGGTTTCAAAGCATAGAGTTAGTCACTTATCATCAAGACAACGCGCCAGTTGTATTGTGCACTATAATGAATAAATTAATACAGCTCTTACACCCTTAATTGAACACTTAATTTTGAATTCTCCAGTACTTCTCCGGCATTCTTCAGGTATTTCTTATGGGGCATGGGGAACCTTCTTGAACTCGGGGAACCTATTTTCGAACTCGGGAACCTTCTTGTCGTAATTGGGAGCCATCACGGAACATTGAACGAAACCCTTTATTCAATCCACAGGGTACCCTGTTCTCATTCCGCTAACCCTAGCTGGGTACAGGTGTTAAGCTGTGTTAATTATTATTCTATGTTACTGCTGCCCCTGACCAGGATTGAACTTGCAGTCTAGACATAACTATCACTTAGAACTGTCTTAACCGAACGCCTTTATTCACTGCTATGTGTCCAATTAAAAAGACTGTTTATAATATGAAACTGGGTAAAAATTATTTTTCGGAATTCTTTAAGATGAGGCTTGATAATTAGTATTATTCGGACTATTGTCCTCATCTTCATTGTTATCTGTACAACGCTTCGGTCGATGTACCCTTCGGCCTTCTTCGGGTATTTCTTGTCGGACTCGGGAACCTTCTCGGAATCTTCTTTTCGGACTCGGGGACCTTCTTGTCGTAATCGGGAGCCATCACGGAACTTTGAACCCAACCCTTTATTCAATCTACGGGGGTATCCTGTTCTCATTCCGCTAACCCTAGCTGGGGTACAGGTGTTAAGCTGTGTTAATTATTGTTCTATGTTACTTCTCCCCTTGACCAGTATTGAACCTGCAGCCTAGAGATGACTGTCACTTAGAACTGTCTTAACTCAACGCCTTTATCCACTAGGCTATGTGTAACTTTTCATTGCTTCGGAATTTGTTGTTTTGTTTCTTTTCCTTTTTCTTGGTTCATTTTATTATTTACTTTTTTTTCTCCCACGTGTCTTCTTGTATTTAAAAAAATAAACAAAAAATAAGTAAAGACTTCTATTTCACGTCACTTACCAACTCGTTGAACATCAACGTATAATAATAATAAAAAAATCAGTTCAGATACATTTCTGGCGTAGAACGCCCACGCACCGCAATATCTCATCCGACCACCGCCTCCACCATAACCCCCACCCCACCCCACAAAGCCGCCCACACCGCTTCGAAACCTGCACTTACACAAGAGTTCCACCTTGCTGAGTAAATATTATACCGTCAACATATCACCTTATAAATAACTGCGTATGTGTTACCACTAACTATACAGTCCGTAAGAATGGGTGGGTACAAATTTGTTACCCACACAGTTGACCCGATTAGAAACGCATTGGGTGCAGAGGTATTCTCTGTGTAGGATTTTACAAGTATACAGAATTCGGGAAGAGGAAGCAAGTGAAACAATATGTATTAGTTTCTCTCTCTCTCTCTCTCTCTCTCTATATATATATATATAATATATATATATATATATATATATATATATATATATATTGGTTTGCTGGTTGGTTTTGAAGGATATTACAATGCAAGTGTAAAGAAAAAAGAAGGTAACTATGGTGTTGTTTGTTAACCTGTGATTTATTCTCAATATTTCGGGATAAAAATCCCATTTACAGGAGATTACAAGAACTGAAGTTGTTGCTAGTGGCTGTTCATTTGTTCTGTCTCATGTCTTCCAAATTCTGTATGTGGGAAGGGAGTGCTTGTTTATGTGTGTGTTTGTGTGTGTGTGTGTGCGCGTTTATGTTTATGTTCATTTGCTTTTTTTATTATTATAATGGTATACACAGGAATAATCTACTCGAGTTTCACCATAAAGATCTTCAGGGTTAAATCACGAAATACCTGAAGAAGGCCGGAGGGCACATCGATCGAAATGTTGTACAAATAACAATGAAGGTGAGAACAATAGTCCGAATAATACAAATAATGCTAAAGCCTCATGTGTATGACACTAAACTGTATCTGATAATGATGCTTCCGTTCGGAAGCTCTGAGGAGGATGGGGTACGTTTTCATTGCCATTACTCCCAGGTCAACTGTCCCGGAGTGGTAGTATGGGTTAGAATCCAATCTATGAGTCAGATCTATTTTAAAATATATTCGTATTTTATAGTACCGTGTGCAAAAACAAAAGTTTGAAGAAAATACTACACAAAACATGTAAATATGAATATACAAGAACGCAACTGCCTAAACTCTAGGTATAAAATAACCCTTGACGAGTTGACATGCCGTTAAATGTATGTGTACATATGTGAACTATATTTTTACTTATGTGTTATCGGGCGACCATCAATTTCTGATCGATTGAATGAATTATCTTATAACCTGGTTTGGTCGTGGAATGAGGGCGCTTTTTTTGGGGAACTATGGGATCAATTAGTTAAATTATTGATACCATATATATATATATATATATATATATATGTGTGTGTGTGTGTGTGTGTGTGTGTGTGTAAAAATGGAATTGGAATTGAATCCGACAATATGAGGAAGAATGAATAAAGAAAAGAAAGTACAGAATGGATAATAAAAGATGAATTTAATCAATATCACTTACACATGTGTTTCGGTCAGTTTATCTTTGTGTACACGATTCAAACTATTATTATCATTAAATAAACAAATGAAATGAAATAATAATAATAGAAAAATGGGAAAATATTCCGTACACAGAGAAAATTCGACCTTCATCAGAGTGAAATTTTATTTTGAATGAAAAAATTCGTTGGAGAAAAACGGATAATTTTTTTAGAAATGTTCGAATAGAATTTTTTAAAAAACACTTTCGGGAACGCTGAACGATATAGAGCCGTTAGTCAATCTCGAGAATTTGAATATTTGATTTTCCTAGGAGTTATGGTAGATGGTATCAATAATATATGCTCCCATTTGGTATGAGCTCTCTAATTGGTAATTTAAATTAACTCTCACTACTAAACATATAAGCAATGATCGTTTCCCCGGAAATTTGATCTCTCAGTGACCGTAAAATGCATAAATAAACCTATGTACTTAATAGTTTAAAAACACCAGTCCCCGCTACAGCTGTCAGTGGACGAGGGAATAAGATATCGGGCTACCGTACGGTCAGTCTGAGTCCGACCCTAGCCAAAAGATAGCTGTGTCTAGCCACACTGAAGAGGTGTGAAACTTCGTAACACGTGTCTGTGGATGACTTATATATATATATATATATATATATATATATATATATATATATATATATATACCCAAACCCTCCACGTGTGTAGGATGTGACACAAGGTCAATTTTTAAGCGATGCTTGAATTAAGATTTTTTCGTCTCCTAGATCGGTTGTCATACCAAGAGCTCAGTCTGCACTTTTCTTTACCCATAGCTGGAGGGGGAATAGTCGGTTTCATGCCTTTCATGAGGATATTAGAAATATGTGAAATACTAACAACCTAGTCCAGGATTCGAAATCCGTTCGCTGTGAGCATTTCTTATGACGATATTTACAAATGTGCCTACTCGATACCATATAACTAAGTCCACTTCATGTGGTGTAATGGTTAGCAAGCTAGATTCGCAGACCATTGTTAGTGAGTTCGATTCTCATTGGGGGGCCCATACTTCTGGCTTTGTGCCACATCTAAAGTAAGCTTAGTAAATAACTACAACTGAGTGCAAATTATTTTTATTAAGAATACTTACTTGAAGCTATAAGTGTTTATCAAGGATTTCGCTACAAACGTAAGTGCGCCGCAGAAAGGGAAATGCCGTCGAGACTAGGCAATTTCTGGAATTATACTGAACTCAAAACATCGCACTTAATAGACTGGCACTCAGCCAGAAATATCGGACATACGGTACACAGGAAAATGGCACAACTTGTATCTGCTTTTTACATCAGTTCCGCCATTTAATTTCTCACACTATCCCATCTCTCACCTTGTCTATCCCATCTCTCTCTCTCACATACACACAAACTCACCCACTAACCCCTCTTTCACCCAGCCCACCTTTCTCTCTCTCTCTCTCTCAATATATATATATATATATTGAGATATATATATATATACAAGTTTTGTTGAATTGAACAGACAATTCCTGTCTGACAAGTCTTTCATTGATCCGTTCCAATCTTCGGGCCATCCTTCTGGTGTCAGGGTGGAACTGGTATAACAGTCCACCGAAGGTTTCAACACTAGCGCTTTAAAAACGAACATGAAAACTATTCCATCGTTTCCCACCTGAGGATGGCAAAGTGTATTGCCGAAAGCGCTAGTGTTGAAACCTTCGGCGGACTGTTATACCAGTTCCACCCTGACACCAGAAGGATGGCCCGAAGATTGGAACGGATTAATGAAAGACTTGTCAGACAGGAATTGTCTGTTCAATTCAACAAAACTTGTATAAAAGAAAAAATGCTGCCAAAATACACACACACACACACATATATATATCTTATTATAATGGAGATTGTGTGTTTGTCTGTCTGAAGCCGAAACTAAATCACTACTCAAGTCACAATTCCCTTAGTTATTGACGTCACATTCAGCATGAATTTATTTTTATTTAAACCTCAGTTATTGATAAAATTGTTATACCTTATTAATACTTTTGACTTTATCTACATTCTAATAACATGCAATTGTATTTATATATGCAATAAAATAGCGGGTTACAGTGTGAACAGGAAAGCTAATTTGCATATTGATATTAAAAGTTTAATTTTATCAAATATGCGCTTGGTATTATTGATTTCTAATTGTTTGTTTTTTTCTTAATGAATATGAGCAAAAATCTCGGAGATAAATCTTAAAAGAAATCCCTTAACAAGAAGAAATAACTAATATTATTCTTTACTT
>CM042177.1:8267986-8270486 GCA_023376005.1 Doryteuthis pealeii
TATCACGAAGTTTATTCATATTAATCTATTTAAGTCTTTTCATATTTATCTATGTATACTTTATCTTTAAAAAAGCTATGTATATATATATATATATATATATATGTATATTCTTATTATAATGGAGATTGTGGGTTTGTATGTCTGTAACCGAAACTATATTACCATTCAAATCACAATCCCCTTTGTTATTTACATCACATTCTCCATGATTTTATTTTTATTTAAAACTCAATTATTAATAAAATTGTTTTACATCATTAAGACTGTTGACCATATTTGCATACTAAAAACATGCAATTGTATTTATATATACAAGAAAATAGCAGTTTACAGTGTGAATTGGAAGGCTAATTTGCATATTGATCTTAAAAATTTGATTTTAATAAATATATGCTTAGTATTATTGATTTCTAATTGTTTGGTTTTATATTAATGAATATGAGCAAAAATCTCGGGTATAAATCGTACAAGAAATCCATTAACAAGAAGAAATAACTGTAATATTATTCTTTACTTCCTATTTTAACTAAATAGTTAAATTAGGAAAATTTACCAATGAAAGATGGGAGTAAGGGAAAATGATGGAAGAGTTAGTTTCAAAGTTGTTCTATTTTTCAATCATACCCCCTCTGTTCTAAATATTTTTATCTGAATTCTTATTCAGTTTCATTAGCCTTTCTAATTTAACATGATATTTTATAATATTAAAACTTAAATACTTGCACCCTGAGGGTGCATATATTTGCTAGTATATATATATATATATATATATATATATATATATATATATATATATATATATATATATATATATATATATGTGTGTGTGTGTGTGTGTGTGTGTGTGTGTGTGTGTGTGTGAAAATGGAAAAGGAATTGAATCCGACAATATGAGGAAAAATGAGTAAAGAAAAGAAATGTAGATGGATAAAATGAATTTAATCGATATCACATCATTCGATATCACTTACACATGTGTTTCGGTCAGTTTATGTGTATGAAAATATTTCGCACACATAGAAGAATCGACCTTCATCAGAGTGAACATTTATTTTGAATGAAAAAATTCGTTGGGAAAAAAACAACAGAGATTTTTGGAAATATTCGAAAATCGAATTTTTTTTTTTAATTTGGAACGCTGAAAATAGAGCGTTAAGATAGACCGTTATGATTTGGATATTTGTTTTTTTCTAGGGGTTATGGTACAAAATAGTTTTTTTATTACAAAAAATAAATAAAATAAAAATAAAGTGTTATTATTTATCAATAACATGTTGAACATTTTTCTCGGAGCTTAGTTTATGTTTTGAAAAAAAAATCGGTGAAATGGTAAAACAGTGGTCGATTAAAAAGGGACCACATATTGATGGTAGATAATTTTGTATAAGTTTTTTAATTTATTAAGATGTTATCGTAAGATGGTTCAGTTTAAGTGGTGTATATATTTTTATTTAACAGATTATGTAAAAGAATTAGGTATAATACTAATGTTGCGTTATATAATAAGTGTGGAATTAATTAATAAGTTATAAAATATTTGTGGTGTGGTAATTTATAGTAAATAAAAGTAGGGAAAGTCTAAAAAATTTTGAATAAAATATTTGTGGTATGGTAATTTAACGTAACTAAGTGTTAGGAAGAGTTTGCGTGAAGATCTAGATTTTAAAAATAGTAAAATAGATGTAGGATGGGATAATTTATGATAATAAGAGTTTATTGTGTTTAATTCAAGAGAATATATATATATATATATATATATATATATATATATATATATGTGTGTGTGTGTGTGTGTGTGTGTGTGTGTGTGTGTATACTTTATCTTTAAACGTAAAAGTACAATGAACATAATTTCCTAAGCTCTAGCTGTAGACAGGTTGATATGACATTAAAACCAATCATAATTGTCTGTGTTATGTAAATCATCATGAAAGATAAACCACCCACCCATATATCGACACACCTACATATCTGTCAACATGGAAATGTCTATATTGGTGATATATAAAAGGTGGCCTTATAAGCAGATAGCTATGCACTTCTCACTTTTACTGGGGGTTAGCACTATATAAAACAAGTTGACACCGAGATATCTCATTTAGTGTTAAGATTCATAATCTAGACAAGCAAACCATTTCGAGTGAACTCAGTATATTTTTTTTTTAAATAATTTTATTGGGTTTAACATTATATTGTCGAAACACGCGTGTCAGCACGTACTATATCATATTTCTTCAACTTAACTATATTATTATATATTATTATTATATATTATTATTGTTTTTGGGGCCGGGTTAGCTCAGTCGGTAGAGCGTTCGGCTAGAAACCACAAGGTTCCTAGTTCGATTCCGGTCCTCGCCAACTCAGCGAATGAGTAGCACAGGGATCTGTGCAGTAAAGTAAGTAGCTGATGGTAGGTGTGGCGCTCCACTTTAGACGCCAAAACAATCTCCTTGGTCTAGCGCTATTGAAAAGGGGATAGATTCCCTCGTTCACT
>CM042177.1:8275486-8297986 GCA_023376005.1 Doryteuthis pealeii
AGATGCCTAACCCAGAGGCCATTTTACATCGACTCATCGTGCGGCACAAGCAAAACAAAAAAAAAATGAATAAACACTCAGCTTTTACTTTCCTGTAATTACAATCACTGACTTAATGGCGACTCCGAGACACTTTTATTTCATCATTCTGTCACGTGACGCCCACGCGCACGCGCAACTGCGGTTGTAACGATCGCTATCCAAATTGAAGGTTGGCGGTGAAAAAAAAAAAGGAGAGGAGACATGTTGGGGCAGATGGTTGTGTGAACAGTATCGAACTACGGCGTCGCTTTTTATTCACTGTCTTGCAAAAAGCCCATGTTTTCGTGAGTTCGATACCTACTGAATACAGCGTGGGTATTATTTATCCCCAAACTCCACAAACATATAAATATGCAGCAGTACAAACATAAGTAGATCCCTTAATCTATAACTGAGGAATTATGTTTTTGTCCAGTTTTAATGCGTTAGAGATTGGATTGTTTTGTTTGACGGCATATGAACTTCGTTTTTTTTTTTCTTCATCAAGTTTATCATTTAGCCCATGATTTTCCGCGCAGATGAGAGATCGACCTCAGCAGCGACACGTCTACTCTGCTCCAAAGTCAGGTCGAATTTAATCTCTAAAATAAATCACGTGTTTCCCATGGCGCGTGAGATTCGCGCCTTTGGGGGTAAAGGGTTATTAACAGTCAGTGGTAAATTTTCACTGGCTCCCTTGACTCTAACATGACAAACCAAAATTTAATTCTTACTGCTCACAATTTATGACTCGTCATAAACCGTAACACTATTAACAAAACTCTAAATAATATTTACTGTCTTATGGACAGACAAAGTATGGAACCTACGAAGTGAATTATTAGCCAATATTTTGTGAGCACATAAGTTTTTTGGGTTTTTTTTTTTCATTTTCTGTCAACACTAATTACTATAACAACTTTCTTTCGCTTCTGGCAAATACACCTGCACAAGCCGAATCACTGAAGCATAGCCTAGAAACAGCAGCAAGAGGCACTGGCCTCTATCTGAACTCACACAAAACAAAGTTCATGTGTTTTAAACATGAACACATCTCCACCCTGGGTAGCAAGGCTGAAATTAATAGACCAATTCAAATACCTTGGTAGTAATATCTCATACACAGAAAACCACATCAATGTATGCATAGGAGGTTTGGTTTGGTTTGGTTTGGTTTACGGCATATTAACCTCGGTGGGTCATTTAATGCCGACAAAGTTTTGAAATAAATTCATGCTTAATGGATAATCAAATTTTGTTTATAAACTCATGTTTTTCTATTCAACCCATAGATGGGACACTAACAGGTACTACCACTCCGGGTCAGAGTGGACCAGGAAGCAATGGTGATGAAGGGGTGCCCCATATTCCCAAATCTCCAGAACCGGAACCTCACCATCAGATAGAGTTTAACGTCATTCCCAGGACATGTAGACCCTCAGCCAACGCCTTCTAGCACCCATATGATAAAAAGGGTTGGAGCTTGCCATAAGGACAATAGGGCTGGGGCAATCATATAGGTGCTAGGACTTGACGTGACCAGCCGATTGATCGGAAAGAGGCCTCTCCGACCGCCCGTCTAGCCCAAGAAAGGGTCTGTGGAGTGTTGCAGGTCATGGACTGCTCATCCACCAAGACTCCGTCCTTAAGCATCACGGGTCGCCACCCACGGCCAACAGGTGTCCCCATTTGGGGTAATCTTACTCCTCTGCTGAGTTGCAGTCGGTGCATTCTAACGCCCCAGGACGGATGCATAGGAGGAAAGGCATGAACTGCTATAGAAAATCTGACGAAGATAAAGCAAAATTCTTCAAAGCTACAGCCGTGTCAGTGCTACTGTATGGATTCACCACTTGGAATCTAAGACAAGATAAGCCCTCCTATTAGGCCACCTAGCGCTAATACCCTTGGGAAAGGTATGAATCCTACTCTCACTTCAGCTATGGATAAATAGTAGGACAGACTGGGCTCTTTAACCTTGGTTAGGCAACCGGTCTATGAGAAGGAAAACTCTGAATTCAAACCAGTTGAACTCCGCTTAAAAAATTGACCGTCTCATCCTGTCCTTGCGGAGGGATTGGTAAATATATATTAGGCCACCCGTTGGTGGCGACCCATAAGACAAACAAGACACGCTGTACATTGTTGAAACCTGAATCTTTTTATCTGAATTTTTTATATGAGACTTGATAATTAGTATTATTTGGATTATTCTGACTATTATCTTCATCATTATTGTTATCTGTACAACGTTTGGACTGATGTGCCCTCCGAAAAGAACGTTCCCGATTAAGAGAAGAACGTTCCCAATTACGAAAAGAACGTTCCCAATTACAAAAAGAACGTTCCTGATTACGAAAATACCTGAGGAAGGCCGGAGAGCACATCGGCAGAAACGTTGTACAGATAACAATAAAGATGAGGACAATAGTCCGAATAATCTAAATAACAGTAAATCTCTTAATAGCAACAAAAATTATGCCATAAGTACTAATTATTCCAACGCAAAAAATGATGAAGTCAACCATACGATATGCTGCACAGGGACGTAAAATGAATACAAATGTAGGCCTGACTGGGTACTAAAAGGTGATCTACTGGGAATTGTGCAAGAGACTAAAGTATAGCAATGTTGACAAATAGTATATGCATAGACCGGAATCTGTCGTTTCCCCACCCAGCTATGAGGAGGCTGGGTTCTTTAGTCATGGTTAGACAGTCTAGGAGAAAGAAAACTGAATTCAATCCAGCTGTACTCCTCTTAAAAAATTGACCTTGTGTCACGTCGTGCTTTTAGCGGAGGATTTGAGTAAATACATACTTTTCGGCTCCCATAACCGGGTAGCTAGGAGGGTTGTTTTTTTTTTATCAACGAAGCAACTTCTACCCTTGATATATAGTTTCACGTGAGAATCCCTGATCTTTTAAAAAGTTAAAGATATCCAAATTCGGAAATCGAAGTGGCTTATAAAATCAACGATAAAACCTTTCATATCTTTTATAATCCGCTGCGCATTATATGATGAGATAAAATATCACATCACTCCATAATTAATCCTCGAAATATGGTAATGATATATTGAATGACACTTTAGCTATTCTAACGTTGCAGACATCACACTGTAACTACTTATCTTAAAGTCAATCTCTTTACATTAAAATAAAGATTATAACTTCAACTTAGTCTATTTATATCTATCTGTGTCTATCTTGAAATCATTGAGCAGAGTGACAAATAAGGAATACGGAAGATGTTTTAAATAGTTGCGACGCTACTGGAAATTTCGTATAAAAATCCTTCCATCTCTGAAATGCAATTTACTTTGTTCGGATTATTGCGGTAGTAAATAATACAATTGTATTACTCACTTCCGCAATTGTATGTAATTAATCAATATCTTGATTAGTTCATTACAATTAAGCCTGATGATCCTTTTTGGTAAAACTTAAGTAGGTTATTTCTTTTAATTCGATATTCTATTCCTCGGTAAGTCTTCTTTATTATATATATATATGGTTGGCATCCGTCCGTCTATGAGAGACGATGGAGAAGTGGCCAATTTTTTTAACTACGTGGCCTGGGCGGGTTAATATGGAGGATAAGCTGTTGCCCAAGCAGTAAATCCCCTCTCCACACTGCGCTTTGACCCGAAGGAAAGGTAAGGATCCAATGCTGTTTGGCAGCGGTAGTGTCGCAAGAGTTGCAGGGTAGCACTGGATTTCAGCGTCACGCCACCTGAAGGAGTCAAACTCCTGATTTATTTTTAGGGTTTACTCCCCTAGCCTTTCCTTGGGATGGGGTAAAGCCGCCAGGCAGCGGAGGCTTTGTATCGGTCTTTTCTTTGACTTAGATGGGTTGCCGACCAAGGCTAAGGAGCCTCTTGAAATCCATTTGGGGATTAATAAGTACCCCAATCCTATTACTATCGGTGTTCCTGAAAAATGAAATGCTCCGGATTTGTTTCGGAGTTAGCTCCCCTGACTTTCCGGGATCGTGTAAGCTGTTCAGGGCGATGGTTACGTGGCACTCTCCCTGATCCTAGATGGGTTGACAACCAGGGCCAATTTGGGGGTTTATGTGTGTAATAAACATGCCAATCCCACTACAGTCAGCAAGAATAAGTGTCTTGAAAGTGTGAGGTTCAACGAATGAAACGTTTCCTTTCAAATATACATTTGGAAGGAAACACTTCATTCATTTTTCATTTCTGTCTTGGTGAATACTTTTTGAACACACCGCGAATGTCTGCTGGGCAAACACAACTAAAAAAGATGGCCTGATATTATAGCAGAGAAAATACAATAGAAACTTTTATATTCATCTATAAAAGCATCTCATCCTCACACATCGGAAAAGATATTTTTTTGAATTAAGGAAATAAATACGTTCTATGCGCTGTCAAATAAATAAACGTGGAACCTGACTCTTCCTGTGGTCGTCCATACTTTCCAACCTTCTGTTTTGTTATATATATATATATATTATATATATATATATATATATATATATATTTCTTTTTTTTACTTTTGAGAGAGGTCCCTAGGAAAGGATTTTTTCATTTAATCCACTCATCTCATTCATTTTTATTTCATTCATTCATTTTGCCATTAATTCTTAACTATATATATATATATATATATATGTATATATATATATATATATATATATATAGTATGAACAAAAAGTGATAAGAGAAACAGGAATATTTCTTATATGTTATTTATTCTCAACTAGTTTCGACATTAGGTCATCGTCAGGAGAAGATTTCTTGTTTGAAGAAATTGTTTTTAGAGAGTTTGTTTTTTTTTAAAGGGAGCATTATTAAAGAATTATAGAAATTGAAATATCTTTTGAGGGTTCGAGATGCTATTATAATCCGGGTAGAGAAGTGGGTTAGTAGTAGCAAGTCCATCTGTTCCACTTAGAGGTGGGTTCTTTTTGAATGTTGTTATATATGTGAGGTAGGTTCTTTGGAATTTTGTGTATGACTATATATGTACACATATAAATCTATGTATGTGTATACATATATGTGTGTGAGTGTGTGTGTATTTCGGTACTGTGTGCATGACTTTTAGATTTTCAAAAGGATTAAGGAGAGGTTTGTTTGTTGTGGGACGGTCGAGATTATATATATATATATATACCAAGCGAGTTGGTAGATCCTTGCGGAGAGAAAAAACCCAGCAGAGAGTTTGATTGTAAAAATATACTACCAAACATCAACCAGGAAGAAAAAAATTTTTGAAAAAAAGAAAAGACCAAGATATTCGTACCAACAAAAAATAATCTATTGGTATAGTATTTGGCCAAAAGAAAAAACAATTTATATGTATATATATGTATATAAGATATATATATATTCATATAACCGCTAGGAGAAGCTAATCTGTAAAAAGTGCTCGATACCTAAGTAGAGCCAAGTAATAAAGATAATCTACTGAGTCAGACGAACCTACTATTAGTTTCGCATAAAGCTCTTCAGGGCTAAAATCTGACTGAAGTCTTGCTCCTTTTTCTTCTTCAGTCAGATTTTAGCCCTGAAGAGCTTTATGCGAAACTAATAGTAGGTTCGTCTGACTCAGTAGATTATCTTTATATCTTTATATATATATATATATATATATATATATATATAATATATATATATATATTTATATATATATATATATATGAAGAGAATGTGTTTGATTCATGGTCTGTGTCTAAAACCTATAATAGCTGTATCTTTTGTAGTCATATAACCTGAAAATATGTAAGACTAATTCCTGACAGAAGCATTTCTCCTCCAATAACAAATTGTCCTTTAAACTTTTCAAAGAAAATTATGAAGGTACCGGTGATATAGAAAAATTAATCTTGGTCTCAGAAAATTATTCTCCTAAAATTTGGCTTAGAAAATTTGATCCTAGAAAAAATATCTAGGAAATTTAGTCTCAGAAAATTTGAACTAAAATGTCTATTAGAAAATTTGATCTCACAAGATTTGGTCTCAGAAATTTGATCTAGAAAGTCTATTCTTAGAAAATTTGATCTCACAAATTTGGTCTCAGAACATTTGATTAGAAAGTCTATTGGAAAATTTGATCTCTCCAAATTTGGTTTAAGAAAATTTGATCGAGAAAGTCTATTCTTAGAACATTTGATCTCACAAGATTTGGTCTCAGAACATTTGATCTAGAAAGTCTATTCTTAGAAAATTGGATCTCTCAAAATTTGGCCTCAGAAAATTTGATCTCTCAAGATTTGGTCTCAGAAAATTTGATTTAGAAAGTCTTAGAAAATGTCAATTAGAAAATTTGATCTCACAAGATTTGGTCTAGAAAGTCTATTCTTAGAAAATTTGATCTCACAAGATTTGGTCTCAGAAAATTTGATCTAGAATGCCTATTAGAAAATTGGATCTCTCAAGGTTTGGTCTCAGAACATTTGATCTAGAAAGTCTATTCTTAGAAAATTTGATCTCCCAAGATTTAGTCTCAGAAAATTTGATCTCTCAAGATTTGGTCACAGAAAATTTGATCTAGAAAGTCTATTAGAAAATTTGATCTCTCAAAATTTGGTCTCAGAAAATTTAGTCTTAGAAAATGTCAGGAGATTGTAATGTGAATAGTGCGTGACACTTTTAAAAACGGCATTTACATTAATATTCTACATTGAGTGATTTAATTTCAACCAGTCTCGGGTGATAATATGAATAATTATTAAACCGGTTAAATTTGATCCATATATGCAGCCTTAAGAGAGACTGCCACTCTGGATCAGAGTGGACTTGGGAGGGATGGTAATGAAGGGGTACTTAATATTCCTCAAATCTTCAGAACTACAGCTCACGGTCAAGTTTGACTCAAGGCTCCAATCGATAGTCCAACTACTTCCAACTGTATCTCGCTCCAATTCTCCAATACTGATAACCGTTGCAGTAACCGCTTCTCGAACCGACTTCACAACCTGCGCACGGACCTGGCAGCAAAACTTCTTGCAAGGTTTATGAACGACTGCCCAAGCCTCCGGGCCACGGCGAGGCGACCGATTGGGCAATCTGCAGAGCTTCAGATTTGCATCAGCGCACCTTTCCAGCGCGCATAATCTTCGGCCACTGGACATAATAATAGCGTCGATCCCATCCCCCAGGCAACACCTGCCCCCTCAATTGCCCAGTGCCTGAGGCGCCCCCTTGAGGGGAATGCCGACGGGATCGATTGATAGACGTCTTTGTGCCTGACCCGTACAAGTGAGCAAATATGATATCTTGCTCACGACAGTCACACATAGCATAGAGTCAGCATATTTCAAGCCGACAGGTCGATATATGTTATATTAGAGGACTTTGAATTTCACTAGCCTTTCTAGACAGGAAGCCAGATAGACACGATACATATTGTTAATATCATTTTTTTTTCACACAGTTATATGATATCAATTATTCATATCTAAAACTAATAATTTGCATACAGTAATATGGTTTCAAGTAGCCCTATCTAATAACATTTTATACACAGTTATATAGTTTCAAGCAGAATAAGTGCTAGCACCCGCCCCACACACACACCAAATCTATAATACACGGCCCCCACACTAAAACATGTCAAACAATGAATGAAGAGATCTATTCTGGCTATAACCAGCAGATGATAGAGAATTAAAACAGATTTAATATTATTCGGATTATTCGGACTATTGTCCTCATCTTTATTGTTATCAGTACAACGTTTCCGGCCTTCTTCAGGTATTTCTTGTCGGACTCGGGAGCCTTCTCGGACTTGGGAACCATCTCGATTCGGGAACCTTCTTGTCGTAATCGGGAGCCATCACGGAACTTTGAACCTAACCCTTTATTCAGTTCACAAATAAAGGAAAAGAGAAATATTCACAACTAAAGGAAGAAGGTTCCCGAGTCCGAGAAGGTTCCTGATTACGAAAAGAAGGTCCCCAATTACGAAAGAAGGTCCCTGATTACGAAAAGAACGTTCCCGATTACGAACAGAAACCTCCCAAGTCCGACACAAAATACCTGAAGAAGGCCGGAGGGTACATCGGCCGAAACGTTGTACAGATTATAATGAAGATGAGGACAACAGTCCGAATAATGTAGATAATACTAATCATCAAGCTTCATTTCAAAAATTAAGAGAAATAAAACAGACTTGATTAACTACTGTTTACAAAATTTGAAAACACACTCCCTTCGGGTGAAAAAAAATGTTAATGTTTATCATCATCATTTTGTGTCGACAATTTGCCTAAAGTTTAAATGAAATGATGAAAAAAAATAAAGAAATAAAATGGGGAAAATGCTTCTGGACAAACATTGATAATGTGAAAATACAAACTTCCCTTAGGGATAGAGAAATGATAAATTTTGAAGGAAAAAAAAAGCAAAAACCAACATTAAAACTATTAAAAATGGCGTCGTCTCTGAAAAGCAGACGATAATGAAACAAACAAATTTCATTCGTTTATTGCTACTTTTTTTCTTCTTTTGACTGCACAAATCTGGTCTATGAAAGGCATTCGATGATTTTATTTGTTTTATACTAAAAAAGACTCACTGAAGTTTCATTATTTTCAGTGACACTTTTCAAAGGTTTGTGTCAACAAAGAAGGACAGACATATTGTCACATAGGTGACGCGTGATTTTCATCGAGATTTGTTTTTTGAGCGTGCGAGGATATGAAAATTAATGTCAGGTGCTGTTTGGGAAAGAAAGAAAGAAAACGGGAAGAAAAAGAAAATTAAATGAGATGAAGTGAAGGGAAAAGAAACATGAATAAATGAAAGAATAGAAATGAAATAAAAAAAGAATTGTTAAGAAATGAAAGAAAAAAAAGAATTGTTAAGAAATGAAAGAAAAAAGAATTCTTAAGGAATGAAAGAAAAAAAAGAATTGTTAAAGAATGAAAGAAAAAAAGAATTGTTAAGAAATGAAAGAAAAAAGAATTCTTAAGGAATGAAAGAAAAAAACAATTGTTAAAAAAAAAAAAAGAATTGTTAAGAAACGAAAGAAAAAAGAATTGTTAAGGAAAGAAAAAAAGAATTGTTAAGAAATGAAAGAAAAAAAGAATTGTTAAGAAATGAAAAAAAAAGAAGAATGTTAAGGAATGAAAGAAAAAAAGAATTGTTAAGAAATGAAAAAAAGAATTGTTAAGAATGATGAAAGAAAAAAGAATTTAAGGAATGAAAGAAAAAGAATTGAATGAAGAAAGAAAAAAAATTGTTAAGAATGAAGAAAAAAAGAATTGTTAAGAAAAAAAAAAAAAAAAGAATTGTTAAGAAAAAGAAAAAGAAAAAAATGAAGAAAAAAGAATTGTTGAAAGAAAAAAAGAATTGTTAAGAAAAAGAAAAAAAAAGAATTGTTAAGAAATGAAAGAAAAAAAAAAAGAATTGTTAAGAAATGAAAGAAAAAAGAATTGTTAAGAATGAAAAAAAAGAATTGTTAAGAAAAAGAAAAAAAAATTGTTAAGAAATGAAAAAAAAGAAAATTGTTAAGGAATTGAAGAAAAAAAGAAAAAATTGTTAAGAAATGAAAGAAAAAAGAATTCTTAAGGAATGAAAGAAAAAAAGAAATTGTTAAGAAAAAAAAAAAAAAGAATTGTTAAGAAACGAAAGAAAAAAAGAATGTTAAGGAATGAAAGAAAAAAAAAGAATTGTTAAGAAATGAAAGAAAAAAAGAATTGTTAAGAAATGAAAAAAAAAAAGAATGAAAAAAAAAGAATGTTAAGGAATGAAAAAAAAGAATAGTTCCGAAAAAAGCAAGATTAATAATTAAAGAAAAATATTAAGTTATAAAAGAAAAAAACTATTGAAAAATAATCGAAATGAAAAAAATGAAGGAAAAAATGTAGAAATAAAGAAAAGGGGAAAGATTCACAAATAAAAGAAGAAAGGGAAAGATTTACAAATGAAGGAAAAGGGAAAAATTCACAAATGAAGGAAAAGGGAAAAATTTACAAATGAAGAAAAGGGAAAGAAAGAAAAGAAAGATTTACAAATGAAGGAAAAGGGAAAGATTTACAAATGAAGGAAGAAGGTTTATAAATGAAGGAAGTAGAAAAGGACAAAGATGTTTTTTTTTAATGAAGAGAACTCTTTTTTTATGTATAAGTAAAGACGAATTTTGAAGCAAAGTTAAGCTTACACTATTTTACAAAAAAAAAGCCGTTGCATTATTCCCAGTGAATGAATGTTCCTAACCAATCATATATATTTTTATTCCTTCTAGGCCAGATAGTTGCATTCATTTCTTGCTTATTAATCAAAATAAAAGAATTTAGGCTTTTCTGTTTGGCTTCTTTGTTTTAATGGCATATCATCCTCCGTGGGTTATTTAATGCCAAAGTCATCCTTGGAGAAGAACATTAGTGTTACTATTTAACCCATAATTGGAACAATTGGAGTTCATACATTTCCCAATGTTATTATTACAAATTAGGCCGGTTTAGCTCAGTCGATACAGTATCGCATAGAAACCCCAAGGTCTGGGTTTGATACCGGCCCTCGCCAACTCGGCGCACGAGTTGCACAGCTTGGACCTGTGCGGTAAAGTGGGGAGCTGATGCTGGGTGTGGTGCTCCTTATAGGACGCAAAAACAATTCCCCTGGTCTAGTGCTTGTGAAAAGGGATTAACTTCCCCGTTGTCCGGCTGATACTTACGGCTTCTTTTGGACCCTTTACACGTGTGTCTAAGTGGTTCCTATGTTTGTTCTATTTTCGAATTTATACGACCCACGGTTCTTTTGACTGTCGAACAGTGTTCACCTACTAGTTCAATAAAGACAAAGATAGGAATGTTATGTTGATTTTTCGGACTGTTATCCTCATCTTTATTGTGATATATATATATGAACACAACGTTCTGGTCGTTGCACCCTCCGACCTTCTTCAGAGCAATGATTCAACCTGGTAAATCATTTTGAATAGTTTGCCTGTTGAGTGAACAAGGCGTTGAAAAACCTATGAAGATATCATTCAAATAATGACGTAAAAGAGTACAACAGCCGAAACACTATGTTTTTATCTATCACGATAAAGATGAGGATATCAGTCCGAAAAATCAAAATGATGTTACAATTCATGAGAAGGCATAAATTGTGAACAGACCTGTAGCTAGGAATATTTAAATTAAGAACCGTTAACTTTAGAATCAAGGAGTCCCCATGGAAAATTACCGGTGACTGTTAATAACCCTTGACCCTTTAGAGGCGTGTGATTTGGGTGCCATGACAGACACGTGATATAGTTTAGTTAGTTATTCAGATACGAGCCAGCTTTCAGAGAGTGTAGACGTAATTGTCGGCTCTGACATGATCCATCTCTCCCTGCCGCGGGAATAATATGGGCTAGAAAGAAATAAAAATTGATCAAGAGCAAACAAGGTGTTTGTTGTGCCTGTTAAATAATTAAGACAATGACCAGCTCAGCCCAGCTCAAAGAAGTAAGAAGAAACACGAAAGAAATCAACCCTTATCAGTAGATAGAAGTCATCCCCAAAGAACAATGGTGGTCAGACAAGATAGCAAGAATCAGTCAACAGGCAGAAATGAAACAAGCAAGTAAGATCTACCATCCCTATCTCGAATATATATCTCTGTGTCTGTCTGTCTGTCTGTCTGTCTGTCTCTCTCTCTCTCTCTCTCTCTCTCTCAAACACACACACATACAGGTTTTTTATGGTTTGGTTTGTTTTACGGCATATCAACATCAGTGGGTCATTTAATCCCGATAGAGTTTTGAAATAAATCAATTCTTAATGGATAATACAATTTCTTTATCTAATATATATCTTTGTCTGTCTGTCTGTCTCTCTCTCTCTCACACACACACACACACACACACACACAGATACAGATTTTTTTTGGTTTGTTTTGTTTTACGGCATATCAACCTCAGTGGGTCATTTAATGCTGACAAAGTTTTGAAATAAATTCATTCTTAATGGATAATACATTTTTTTATAAATACATGTTATTCTATTTAACCCATAGATGGGACCCTAACAGGTACTACCACTCCAGGTCAGAGTGGACCAGGGAGCAATGGTGATGAAGGGGTGCTCCACATTCCCCAAACCTCCAAATCTGGAACCTCACCATCAGATAGAGTTTAACGTCATTCCCAGGACATGTAGACCCGCAGCCACCGCCTTCTAGCACCCATATGATAAAAAGGGGTTGGGGCGTGCCATAAGGGCAATAGGGTTGGGAAAATCATATAGGTGCTAGGGCTTGACGTGACCAGCCGATTGATCGGAGGGGGCCTCTCACACACATACAGAGAACTTTCTCTCCATTATATACCCGAGTATGTCACAAGGGTATATATGGCTATACAACAATAATATATATCAATTCATCTAAAAAAAATCCAATGACTGGGAGGTTTCAATTAAACTTGGTTTTAAAAAAATATTTTTCAACATTAAATGTATAGTAATTTGGAGGTTTTTGTTGTTGTTTTTTAAGCAATAGTCTCTGTGGGATATCGCCTGCTTCTTGCCTTTTTCAGTGTTCGGCCTTTTTCTTTTATAGGATCTAATGATGTCCGAAGTAAATAGTCTAGGCATATTATAAATATATATGATGCTAACGTATCTCCCAGAGACATAATTTTTACTGCTATAGCTTTGGTTTGGTTTGTTTTGTTTTACGACATATCAACCTCAGTGGGTCATTTAATGCCGATAAAGTTTTGAAATAAATCAATTCTTAATGGATAATAAAATTTTTTTATAAATACATTTTTCTATTTAACCCATAGATGGGACCCTAAGAGGTGCAGTCGGTGCATTCTAACGCCCCAGCCAACAGGGCGGCTGCTATAGCTGCTAAGATACTTAATGCTCTGAATCGCATCCGACCTGAAATAAAGAAAATCCTTAGGAAAAACCAAAACGGATTCCGGAGAAATCGATCCACAACTATTCGTCGAATCATAAAAGTGAGGTTCAAGCATAGAATGTTGAGACAAAGTTGCTATTTGTAGATTTCTCCAAGGCATTGGATTCCATATACAGAGGGAAAATGGAGCAAATACTTCTAGCATACGGTCTCCCCAAAGAAACAATTATCGCTTTAAATGATACTCTACAAAGACATTAAAACTGATGGTGAAACAGACTTCTTTGACAAAGACGCTGGAGTCTTTTTTAATGTAATTTTCAATAATAAATAACAAAATCAATCATTGTTTTTGGTTGCTTTTTAATTGTTTCGATTTTCAAAACTTACTAAGAAAATTGGGGTAAAGTTTGGTTGAATTAAGCCATTATTTCCATAATGACGGGGTTAGCTTTGTGACTCAATCATAAGTTTTAAGGAGTTGTCTGTTGAAATTAAACTTCAATAGTTTACTCCTTAAAACAGTAACCAGTATACGGAGTTAAAAGGATTTCTGATATTTCATTTCGACTTAGTGAAAAATAGACGAAAAGTGTATGTCAATTTCATAGAGCAAAGTTACACTGCTAAATTCACAATTAAAAATTTAAATCCTTGAGTATAGTCCGCCCTTGAGTATAATACGCAGGGGATTTTTAGGAGACTGTACCTATGAAAAACCTAAACCTTGTGTATAATAACTTGAGTCAAGGAGGTCTATATAACGTCCTTTGTTTGTAAAAATTTATACGGTAACGTCCTTTATTATTATTGTATATACTAGCATATATATGCACCCTCCGGGTGCAAGTATTTTAGTTAAATGTTATAATAAAATATGATATTAAATTCGAAAGGCTAATGAAACTGAATAAGAATGTAGATAAAAAGAGTTTGAACAGAGGGGGTATGATTGAAAAATAGAACAACTTTGAAACTAACTCTTCCATCATTTTCCGTTACTCCCGTCTTTCATTGGTAAATTTTCCCAATTAAACTGTTTAGGAAGTAAAGAAAAATATTACAGTTATTTCTTCTTGTTAAGGGATTTCTTTTAAGATTTATCCCGAGATTTTTGCTCATATTCAATAAGATAAAACCAAACAATTAGAAATCAATAATACTAAGCATATATTCATTAAAATCAATTTTTTAAGATCAATATGCAAATTAACCTTCCCATTTATACTGTAAACCTTTATTTTGTTGTATATATAAATACAATTGCATGTTATTAGTATGTAGATATGGTCAACAGTGTAAGTAATGTAAAACAATTTTATTAATAATTGATGTTTAAATAAAAATAAAATCATGGAGAATATGATGTAAATAACTAAAGGAACTGTGACTTGCATAGTAATATAGTTTCGGTTACAGACAGACAAACCCACAATCTCCATTATAATAAGATAACATAATGCAAACGTGTAGATTTTTTGTGCATTTTGTTTGCAGAAAATAAAGAAATAACAGTAATAACGTTAGTGAACAATAAATATTAAGTGAATTGTTATTACATGGTGATGTTCATAACTGTTATATGGGAATGTAAATGTTTTTCAAATTACTTTTGTTACATGTTATTCTGTGCTCTAAATACTGTTATTTTAATAAATGTTGTTTGCTGCAAGGATGATTGTAGAAATGGCCTTCTTATGTGAAGAAGTGGCAATAACCACTATATATATATATATATATATATATATATATATATATATATATATATATATAAGAGAGTTTTATAATTTGCTTGAAGCATTGTGTATGTATTGGTTAGGAAGTTGATTTAGAAGGCTATCAAAATGCAGGTGTAAAGAAAAAATAACAATACGGTAACAATGTGTTACATAATTATTGAATCCCTAATGCTTTTATAAGGTATTGTAGAAATCATAATGGCGATTAGTATAGCTGATGGCCTTGAGAGTGAGTGACAGCGTTTGACCTCACTCTGACCTTGCTTTGCGGGGATAAACCGTGAGAACCGGAACCCCGATAGAAGGCCCTTCCGGTTTAAGGAGTAAGCAACTCAGTTAGTCAGTTAGAACTTAGAAGCCGAGCTAGCAACATGTAAGCCTCATCTGCGCAGATTGTCTGGGTGGGGATTTGGAATAAAGTAACATCAACTTAAATCGAAGTCTTGTGTTTATTACTAAAAACTAACAATGACACAAGGCTTCTGATAAGGAATGATCCCCAACAGAAACCAGACCCGGAATCCTCAATAGAAGACCAGACGAGACCTTAGAAGATATACCAGACCAAGATAGATGATAGACGATCAGAAGCAAAGCCGACAAGAAGAATAGACGACAGAGTAAGAAGTAAGAAAGGTATATAACGTTATATAGATTTGGCTTAGTGAAAAGACCAATATATAACATATACCTATTTAGTGCCGGTAAAGAAGGCGCTATGCAACAAATGATGTTGTGTGTTAACTTGTATTTAATTCTTGAATTTTCGAGATAATATATCTTTTTTCAAAAGATCACTGGAACTGAAGCAGTCTAGTTATGACATTTCTTTTTAAATTATTTTTTTTAATTCAAGAATTAAATACAAGTTAACACACAACATCATTGTTACCGTATTATTATTTTTTCTTTACACCTGCATTGTGATAGCCTTCTAAATCAACATATATAATTTTTATTATTATTTTTTTGTTTTTGTTTGAATTTATATATATATTCAGCTCTTTGGGGTTTTTTGTGATATGCTTGTCCATAAGTGAATTGAGACTCATCTGATGAGGCGAAAATTTGGGGAGCCGGTTTAAATCAACTTAGATTTATATGGGCCCCAATTTTCGTCGAAATAAATTTATTATGGGATTACTGTATTGAGTTCTTCCTTTATTGATATATATATATATATATATATATATATATATATATATATATATATACTGTAATAAGCAACAATACTTAGGAGGATGCTGGATAGTTAGCAACCTTCGGGAGTCAATTAATGTCAAAACCATCCTTGTAGAAGAATAGCAGTGGTACTATTTATACGGGGATAGGTTTCATGCCTGTCCCATGGGTATTATTCTGAAAGTAAACGTAATAGAGCGACTGGGGTTCGAACTTGGGGTACTATAATGTTGCAGTCCAGCATATTAGCCACGGAGACTCTACCCGCAAAATTAAAATAAGATATCATTATTCACCATCATCTCTCTCTTACACATACACACACACCATCCGCCCGTCCCTATTGGCCATTGCACTTGGTACGGCACCCAATGAGAGAGGAGGGGAAAGCAATGGCGCTTATCGTCTGCTTCATTGGAATGGAAGAAAGAGAGGAAAACGAAAAGTGGGAAAATGGAGAGAGAAAAAGTGGGGGGGAAGAAAGGAAGGATAGTAAAAGAAAGAAAGACAGAAAGAAAGAAAGAAAGAAAGGAGGGGGAAAAAGAAAGAAAGAAAGAAAGAAGAAAGAAAGAAAGAAAGAAGGGGAAAAGAAGAAAAGAAAGAAAGAAAGAAAAAAGAAGAAAGAAGAAAGAAAGAAAGAAAGAAAGAAAGGAGGGGAAGAAAGAAGAAGAAGAAAGAAGAAAGAAAGAAAGAAAGAAAGGAGGAAAAGAAAGAAAGAACGAAAGAAAGAAGAAAGAAAGAAAGAAAGAAAAAAGAAGAAAGAAAGAAAGGAAAAGAAAGAAGAAAGAAAGAAAGAAAGACAGGAGGGGAAATAAAGGAGGGAAAAGAATGCAAGAAACGAAAAAAAGAAAGAAACGGAAGATAAATCGATAGCTAGCTGATGAATGTAAATTTTTGCCACAACACCACAGGTCTCCTCTGCTGGATTATCAAGTAAACTTGTTGTCACTTGATTCCCAATCAAAGAGAGAGAGAGAGAGAGAGAGAGAGAGAGAGAGAGAGAGAGAGAGAGAGAGAGAGAGCTATCAGGTTCTACCGGTGTGAAAAGTCAGTAGTTGTGCATTAATAACGCTATCACTGTTAGAAAGGTTAAACCTAAATTTAAGTCCTAATGAAAGACGTCTGCTGATTCGAGTGACATCAGCTGATGTCGAATAAACTAGGAAAAATAATCTTCTGTTGAGCGACAACAGCTATTAAAAAAAAAAAGAAAAAGAAAGAAAAAAAAGAAAAAAGAGAAAAAAAATGGCCGACCAAAAATGAAAGAAACATGAAGAACAGGTTTTTCGATTTTGAAAACATTGCACACAAAAACAAACAAACAAAAACAAAAACAACAACAATAATAAAACACACCATCTTGAATTTTTCATTAGATGAAACACTGTCAATTATTCTTAACTCGTTTAGCCTGGGCTGTCAAAAATGATAGCCATATCTCGAATATTAATAGAATAAGATATGAATGCATGCGTTCGAATGTGTGCGTCTTGTCATCTCTATACATAAATAATTGACCATTCCGTTTTGATTGCGAGGAATGAAATGAAAGAAAGAGAGCACGCTACACGTCAGAAAGAAAAGGTAAAGCTGATATAGAGAGAAAGAAAGAAAGAAAGAAAGAAAGAAAGAAAGGAAGGAAGGAAGGAAGGAAGGAAGGATTATGTCCAACTGAAGGAAAATAGGCTGGAAAGAAGAAAGGAACTGAGGTCGAAGAAGAAAGAAAGAAGAGGGAGAGAAAAAGAGAGAAAAAAGAAGAAAGAAAGAAAAGAAAGATGGTCATCTGAAGGAAAAGAGGCCGGAAAGAAGAAATTGAAGTCGAAGAGGAAAGAAAGAAAATGAAAAAAGAAAGAGAAAAGAAAAAGAAAGAAAGAAAAAGAAAGATCAACTGAAGGAAAAGAGGCTGGAAAGAAGAAAGTAAGAAAAAGAAAGAAAAGAAAAAGAAAGAAAGAAAAGAAGAAGAGAAGAAGAACAGAAAGATGACCAAATGAAGGAAAAGAAACTGGAAAGAAGAAAGGAATTGAGGTCGAAGAGGAAAGAAAGAAAAAAGGAAAGAACAAAGAACAAAGAAAAAAAGGAAAGAACAAACAAAGAAAAGAAACAACAAGACAGAAAGAAAAGAAAAGAAAAAGGAAAGAACAAAGAAATAAAGAAAGGAATGAGAAAGATAAGAGAGAAAAAGAAAGAAAGAAGAAAAGATAGATGACCAACTGAAGAAAAGAGGCTGGAAGAAAGAAATAAATTGAGGTCGAAGAGGAAAGAAAGAAAGAAAAAAGAAAGAATAAAAGAAAATAGAAAGAAAGAAAAAGAAAAAAGGTTGATGACAAACTGAACGAAAAGAGGCTAGAAAGGAAGAAAGAAAGAAAGAAAGAAAGAAAGAAAGCGATAGCACTGGATGACTACTTTAATGAAATTGAAGAAACAAAAGAAAGAAGGAAAAAAGGAAGGAAGAGAAGATAGCGAGGAATGGTCGGCTCTAAACACATTATCAGCCATATGGAAATCTGATCTCACTGACAAGCTCAAACGACAATTCTTCCAAGCTGTGGTTGTATCAGTGCTGCTGTATGGCTGCACCACTTGGACCCTAACGAGGCACCTTGAGAATAACCTAGATGGGAGCTGTACAAGAATGCTGCGTGCGATCTTGAACAAGTCGTGCAAACAGACCCCACAAGGAAGCAACTGTACGGCCACCTGCCCCCTATCTCACAAACAATCCGAGTGTGACGGACAAGAAATGCTGGACACTGCTGGAGAAGCAAGGACGAACTCATAAGTGACGTTCTCCTGTGGAAGCCAACACATGGACATGCTAATGTGGGCCGCCCAGCAAGGACCTACATTGACCAACTCTGCGCGGACACTGGGTGTTCCGCAGAGGACCACCCTGGGACAATGAATGATAGAGAAGGTTGGCGAGAGATTGTCATGGATATCCGTGTTAACTGCGCGACATGATTATATATATATATATATATATATATATATATATATATATATATATATATATATATATAATATATCCTAACATTTTTATTAAAACAAATGTTTTTAATAGAAAATCACTATGATGATATTAATAACAAATTAATAGTGAACTACCAACACAATACACATGAATTCATTTTAAAAATTAAAATGTTCCTCATGTTTTGAAAATTAATATTCCACCTGACTTTGTTCCTTCTATTCTTCAGCCATCTTCTCTCCTTTTCAAAATCCGTCGCATGCAACGATGACGTCATCATAACTGTCTTCTCCATCGCTGTAGAACACTTTCTTCAAGCGATTTCAAAAAAGTTATTTTTTCGAACATCTCGGATATTCTCCGTATTTCAACCGATTTCATTTAAAACAATAAGATTTACTCTGACGAAGGCCGCTATTTCTTTGTATACTAAACATTTCTGTAGTTTTTTCTATTATTGTTATTGTTATTTTATTTGTATTTAAAATAATAATAATAAATAGAATACATGTATGCATGGATAAACACCTGGCTGAAACACGTGTCAGTAAAATAAATAAATCCTATTTTATCCATTCAACATATATATATATATATATATATATATATATATATATATATATATATATATATATAGACAGACAGACAGACAGACAGATAGATAGATAGATAGATAGATAGAGAGAGAGAGAGAGAGAGACATGAAGAAGTGCAAAGAAAAATGTGCAAAAAAACAGTTTGGTTTGGTCTATTTGTTTAATGGCATGTCAACCCTTTATGGGTTATTTAATGCTGAAATTTGACTTATTTCTAAAAGTTTGGTTATAATCATGACTATATTCCACTGCATTCTTTTTTTAATTGCACTTGTTTATTCGTCTATAAACATTTGTTTAAGCAAAGTTATGGTTTCAAGTATTCTTACTGAATACAAATAATTTTCAAACAGATCTAGATAGAACTCAAACAGGTACTACCATTCTGAGTTAAAGTTGACCGAGGAGTAATGACAATGACATTCCTTAAAGATCCAGGACTACAGCCTTACGATTAGATGCAGGTGGCGGCAGAATCTCCGTAGAGGACTGTTCATGTCAGAAGTCACCCAGACACAACACCATGAAGCTAAGAGGTCTAGAAGAAAGCAGCGGCAACAAAGCATCGGCACATCAACATCTTCAGGGACAGCCTTCAAATGCGAAATCTGTGGTCGAGAATGTTTTTCAAACATCGGACATCACAATCACAAGAGGCGCTGTAACTTCAGGGGCACATAAAACTTTATTATAGTCTTCCGAGACTGAATTGGCAATGATGAATGATGAGTGTCATACTCAGCACCCCCCTTAGAGGTAGGGGTGGTTTTACCACTCTACAAGGGATATAGACGGTGTATTTACCAATAACTATGTGCAAAAAATAAAGAAAGAACGTTTATTTTGGAAGTATATTTTAAACAAAAAATACCTTAAGATATCTACAAGTTATTCAATTTTAATAAAAGTGTCTTTACTTATCAAAAGATGAAAACAAACTGAAATTTAAACCCAAACTGGTCTATTTGTATTACTGAGATTTTTCGGACTGTTGTCCTTATCGTTATATACACAACATTTCGGCCAATATGCACTCCGGCCTTCTTCTTGAAGTCAGGAACCTTTTCGTCGAACTCGGGAGCCTTACAGAACTTCAAACCGAAACCTTTATTTAATCTATTAGGGTGGATTCTTCCTCATTCCGTTAACCATGACAGGATACAAGTGTTCAACTCGACACATGGCGAAACGGTTATAAGGGTTGAGTTGATACAGTTCTAAGTGACAATCATCTGTAGGTTGCAAGTTCAACCCTTACTATAAACGAAAATAACAAAGAATACTTAACATGGCTTAAGTACCCGGCCATGGTTAACAGAATGAGACCAGTCTACCCCAATAGATTAAATAGTGTCCGGTTCAAAGTTCCATGATGGCTTCCAAGTTCGACAAGAACTTTCCCGGGTTTGACGAGAAATACATGAAGAAGGCAGGAGGGCACATCGGCCGAAACGTTGTGTATGAAAAAATTCAGACTAACGAACTGGTCTAATTACGTTTATTTAGATACAGGTTTGTTTGGTTTGTTTTCTTTTACGGCCTATCAATTTTTGTAGATCATTTAATGCCAATTAAGTTTTGGATTTGTAACGGTAGTTTGGTAGAAAACAAATGTATATATGTATAACTATTGTTCATTTACTCATATTTTTTAGTACAATCCCACTTCTTTTAGGAAATGTAAAATCCTCGATGGTCTTATTTTCAGGAAAATATATTTGTCGAATTACTTGCATGGTAGTATTTTGTTCGCACTAGATCAAAGTCTATACTCTAGCAGTATATCTCTCTTGGTATGTAGCGCATATTGTAGATTCTGTACCCTCTAGGAAATGATGATGGGTGATGTAGGTGTGGCCTATGTGAAGTTGGGTCAGCACAACCTGTTCTCTTCTATTTTTGTAGTATTTTAAGTTCCAATCTCCAATGGTAGGTTTAATGCTTTGAAATTTGTTATTAATGAGTGCATTCCAATGATTTTGCCATTTTTTAATAATTTTTTTTAAAGTTGTTTTATAATCAGTATAATGGTATTTTTGTTTTTGCTATTGTGTTTTCGTCACTTTATTTGCTTTGCAAATATGCCCTGTAATTTCTAGGTATACCAAAGTGGCTTGGAATCCAACAAAAGATTATTTCATTTTTGGGAAAATGGTATATTTTGTTTAGTACTTGTGTAGTTAATGGGTCATTGACGTTAGATAATTATGGTCAGCTTAATGGTATATCAACCTCTGTGGGTTATCTAATCCTAAATCTGTTTTTATAGATATGATGTTTAGGAAATTTTCATTAACTTCATGTTTATTAATAAATACTGGTGATTGTTGATCAACAGCAACTACCTTCTTAGACCTATATGATAAAAAGGGAGGCGCGTGGTGCAATGGTTAGAATCGTAGGAAATGGACTCGTTCACCCGATACTAAATCTGTTTGCATTTCACATAGCGCTTATACCCATGGAATAGGTATGCATCCAACTACTTTCCCTCTGGCCGTGAGTAAATAGTAAGGCGGACTGGGATTTTTTACCTTGACTAGGTATCCAGTCTAGGAAAGGAAAACTTAAATAAACCCGTTAAACTCCGTTTAAGAAATTGACCTTGTGTCACATTCTGTTCGTGCGGAGGGGTTGGTAAATATATCTATACATATATAAAGGGCAGTTGTGTGTATGTATCTCCGGAGGAAACTACGAAAATAAAATAATTAATGACAAAATAATATATATATATATATATATATATATATATACATTCAATATCACCAGAGCTTGCTTTTCATGCAAAAATAATGAAGATTTTATGAAAATATTTGAAAATTAGAATTTCAATAGTAAAAGAAAGTCATTGGTTGTCTTTCATGATTAAAACAAACAAATCAATTATGTAAGATTAAAACAATCAATGGATCTGCGAGACTAACTTTTTATCATCCCTCCCCCTCTACCTAGGTAACGCCGGGTAGCTGCTTCTAGTATATGATAAAAAGGGTGAGTGTTTGCCGGAAGAGCTTTGCCAGGGTTTTACATGACCAGACGATTGATCGAGTTCAACCTTTAGCCAAATTAAGGGCCGAAGTAGAGAGCTTTATGTCACGGAACTAGTACCAGGATCACAGACCACTCAGCCACTACAATCCTGTCCTCAG
>CM042177.1:8302986-8330486 GCA_023376005.1 Doryteuthis pealeii
ACGACTTCATAAAGGAAAATTGGTGAAGACCAGCAAAGACTAAAGTTCCATAAAATCAACACCCTATTTTTCTCCATAAGAAAAACTAAATGAAAATAATTAAATCAAAAAGATAATTATCTAAAAGTGATTAGAAAATAAAACAAATCAATAAATGATAAAACGTAATTAAAAGCAAATAAAAAACAAAAGAAAAAATACAAACGACAAGAATAGAAATAAACCACTCAAAAACAGGTATAAATTTAATGATAAAACAAATATATAGAAAAAGAATTTCAAATACATATATATATATATATATATATATACATACATATATACATATATACATACATATATACATATATATATATATACATACATATATACATACATATATATATACATATATATACATGTAAACACGGTTTGTTTTGGAATGGCTTTTTGCCGATAATTTTTGGAGAATAAGTGCTTAATTGGAGTCGTACCTAATTTTGAAAATTAATTAATTAATAATAATTAGGCGGGAATACCTATTAAATGTATGGCTAAACAAATCGAGAAAAATAATCTCTGTATGTACATTTCGGCCTATTAGGCCTCATCAGCAGAGCTATAGATCGGAAGACCGCCCTATTTGAAACCGGACTGCCAAGCTGACAGGCCGATCCCATAACCCTTACACTAAACGGACTTCTTAGATTTTATGATTTGTTTAGAGTAGGTTAATATTCCTCTTCTAGTGACTTTTATTACACGACGATATGATAAGTTGTAAACACGGTTTGTTTTGGAATGGCTTTTTGCCGATAATTTTTGGGAGAATAAGTGCTTAATTGGAGTCGTACCTATTCCCGCCTAATTCATTATTAATTAATTAATTTTCAAAATTAGGTACGACTCCAATTAAGCACTTATATATATATATATATATATATACATTCATATATATATATATACATACATATTTATATACATATATATATACATACATATATTTATATACATATATATATACATACATATATATATATACATATATACATACATATATATACATATATATATACATATATAATATATACATATATATATACATATATATATATATATACATATATAATACATATATATATATATATATACATATATATATATATATTATACATATATATATATATACATACATATATATATACATACATATATATATATATATATATATATATATATATATATATATATATATATTGTAGTTCCTGTCTTGTTTCTTCATGAGTTCCTCCTAGGGTTTGGGAAGTAGACCCCCTAATTAAATTACATTACCCAGGCTAATTCGATAAGTATATTTCATTTTGATCAAAAGGGATCCCTACTATTTTTTCCTTCGATTTAAATGAAATCTAAACCATGGGTAAATGATCAGAAAAAAATGCCAGTGGTAAACGAGATGACTTACCTCACGCGAAACGCATCTCTTTGGCATGTCAGGTTTTAACTGAAAAAAAAATGGTCGCCATTAACAGGTGAATTTATGGGATGTGGTCTCGTTTTGTCTCGTTCGTGGTGCGATTATGGCAGCGCCTATGCAAATTATGCCCACAAAGAAACTGGATATAATGAGCTCGTTTTGGTCATTTCGATAGCAGAGCAGTTATCTCACGTGACGTAATGGTTAACAGACCATTGATTGTGAGTTCGATTCTCACTGGGTGACCCCATACTTCTGGCTTTGTGCCACATCGAAATTTAGTTAATTAACTATATATGAAGGGCGTCACGTTGTAGTGTAATGGTTAGCAAGCAAATCTGACGTCTTCATGAATAGTGAGTTCGATCCTCACTGGATGCTCAATATTTACGACCTTGTGTCACATCCTATCTGTAACCAGATTATTTAAATGAGCACACTCATGCGCTCACTTTTTATTCAAACATCCTATCTGTAACCAACAGGTTCGCTAAATGCTTTTAGGCACCTCACGTAGTGAAATGGAAGCTAAACTCGCAACCATCGTTAATGAGTTCGCTCATTGAGCGCCCATACTTCTGGCCTTGTGCCACAGCTAAGCTAAGCTTTGTAAAAAAACTAGTTTTTCTGCCATTATTAGTCGGTGAGTTTGGTTTGTTTTGTTTTACGGCATATCAACCTCAGTGGTTATTTAATGCCAATAAAGTTTTGTAATAAATTAATTCTTAAAGGATACTCATTTTTTTATAAATACATTTTTCTATTCAACCCATAGATGGGAACCTAACAGGTACTACCATTTCCGGTCAGATTGGACCAGGGAGCAATGGGGATGAAGGTATGCTCCACATTCCCCAAACCTCTAAAACTGGAACCTCACCATCAGATAGAGTTTAACGTCATTCCCAGGACATGTAGACCATCAGCCATCACCTTCTAGCCCTATATGATAAAAAAAGGGTTGGGGCTTGCCATAAGGACAATAGGGTTGGGGCAATCATATAGGTGCTAGGGCTTGACGTGACCAGCCGATTGATCGGAGGGGGCCTCTCCGACCATCCGTCTAGCCTAAGATAGGGCCAAAGTGGAATATTGCAAGTCATGAACTGCTCATCCACCTGGGCTCTATCCTTAAGCAACACGGGTCGCCACCCACGTCCAACATGTGGCCCAGAGAGAGAGAGAGAGAGAGAGAGAGAGAGAGAGAGAGAGAGACGTGTTGTATAATGGTTATCGTCTTAGAAATGGGCACGACGAGTTCAAATCCTAGATAAGGCTGTTTGCACATAGCTCTAATGACCAGGATTGAACCTGCAGCCTAGAGATAACTTACTTGGAACGGTATTAGTCAACGTCTATATCCACTATGATGGCATAGTGTTCAATTGGACAATGGGGTAGTGAATATAGCTGTTGAGTCAAGGGCGACAGCATCATAGAATATTAAACACAGTCATGGTTATCGGAATGAGAACAGTCTACCCCCGTGGATTGAATAAAGGGTTCGGTTCGAAGTTCCGTGAAGGCTCCCAATTACGGCAAGTAGGTTCCCTAGTTCGAAGAGGTGGTTCCCGAATTCGAGAAGGCTCCTGATTCCGACAATAAATACTTGAAGAAAGCAATTGTTTTATCGTTCATCAAACCTCATCTCAAAAATTCAAAGAAATTATATAATATAATGTAATGAATTATGTGCTGTAGTATGCTTTAATGATTGTTGTTGTTTTTTTATAAACAATGTTTTTCTTTGACGTAATAAATTTGGAAATTTTTAGTGGAATCTATTAACATAAGCGTATCTGAATATCGCTGGTACCACAGATTTTAGCTCAAAATGCAAAGCAAAATATCGACTGAATAACAGCTCGTAACTCGGAAAACTTTTAGTTGGGGCACTCGTAAGTCAAGGTACCTCTGTATATGCTGTTTTCATTTTTGCCATTAATCCTCGGATTTATTGATATATTAGAAGCGGCTACCCGGCGTCACCTGGATTGGTGGAGCTGCAAAAGTTAGTCTCGCATCGCAGATCCATTATTACTGAATCGTGAGTTAGATCCTCGCAGGATGCTCCATTAAAATCCGTAAGTTAAAAAAATTAGTTAGAAAAAAAGTATACAGACACACTGAAAAAAAAATTACTGTCTCCGATTTAAAATAGTCGATACAAAAAAAATCCATGCTGTTACTATTTAATTTTTATTCTCTAATTATGTTCATATAATTTATAAAATAAACCAAATCTTCATAATTTTTGCTCAAAAACCAGCTCTGGTGATATTAAATGTGTATATATATTTACTTTTTCGTTAATTGTTTTATTTTCAAAGATACATACAGATTCACACAATTGTCCTTTATATATGTATAGAATAGATGGCTGTAGTTTATGAATATTAGTTGAATTCAGAGTTTTCCTTCTCCTACACCAGTGGTTCTCATCTTTTTTTAATCTTTGGACCTATTTTAATTTTAAAAATCTCTGATTCCTATTTTACTCTGTTCGATCCCCATAGGAGGATTAGAAGGAAGGAGGAGGTCTCAAAGTAGTTTTGACTAACGAGAAGAGAATCCCTTTGGTTTGAATTCAGAGTTTTCCTTCTCCTACACCGGTTGCCATACCAATTGAACAAAATGAAAAGATGGATTCGTTTTTTTCTTAAGGTTATTAGCACTATGTGAGATGCAAAGCACCTCGTCCAGGATTTGAACTCGTTTCTTCGCGTCCAGTTCCTACGACGCTAACCACGCGACTCTATTCGATGTTTAAAAATTCCTATTGGATTTTATTATTAGATATTATCAGGAATTGTATCTGAAAATTGATCAAATATTTTGTGCATTGAAGAAGTTTAATGGATTTAAATTATATGTATAATGAATATTCACTTATTAGATCATGTATACATTGAACACTAAAATACTATTGTGGACCCCCAACTTACTATCTTGCTAGTGTGCACCCTAAAAAATCTTAGTTAATAATTAATGAATTTAGGCGGGCATATATGTTCAAATGTAAGGCTAAACGAATCGAGAAAATGTCAATCCCTGAATGTACATTTCGACCTATTGACATTTTCTCGATTCGTTTAGCCTTACATTTGAACATATATGCCCGCCTAAAATTCATTAATTATTAACTAATTAATTTTCAAAATTAGGCACGACTTCAATTAAGACATATCCTCCAAAAATTGTCGACTTAAAGCCATATAAAAATAAACACATTTGTTTGTTTACTTAACCTCTTATATATATATATATATATATATATATATATATATATCTTGTTCTTTGAACTTTCAAGTTGCCGGATTGATCTGATTCTATCTGGCGAAAATTGGCTGATGTATCCGCCATAAGTCATTTCCCGAGTACTTTCCGCTCTATCGTGGACCATCTTCAGGGATAGTTCATAAACCATAGAACAATGGGTTGTTCCATTCCGCTATTCTATTTATATAAGGGTTGTGTTTATTTATCCTAATTATTGTTGTTATTATTAAAATTTATTGAAAGGACAAAGAACAAGATTTGCAGACAAAAAATGGCTGCGTTGTTAAAATATATATATATATATATATATATATATATATATATATATATATATATATATATATAAACGCCTAGACACGAGCAGAATGTGACACAAGATTAATTTCTTTAGCGGAGTTTAACAGGTTTGAATTCAGAGTTTTCCTTCTACTAGACTTTTTGTTTAGGCATGGTTAAAAAGACCAGTCTGTCCTACTATTTACCCACATCTACAGGAGGCATACCTTTTACAAGGGTATTAACGCTATGTGAAATGCAAACAGCCTCGTCCAGGATTTGAAATCGGATCGACGAGTCCATTTCCTACGACTCTAACCATTAACATCACGCACCTACAACCAACCAAAAAATATTACATAAATCACCAGGGACCATATGACTCCCGGTTGAGAATCATAGGTATATACGGAAGTCACCTGCTTCCTTTAAGTTATCTGTCAGCCATATGTTTCTATGTGTGAATCTCGAGGTTGATAAATCTGTGACATCACACACACACACACACACAACACGAAGAGACGCACACAAACACAGACTCACGTGAGCACATATATGCGTATATAACAGACTGTTTGTGTTTTAAAGATGCATGAACCGGGCATTTTCTTTCTTTGTTCATCATTATATATTATATATATAATATATATATATATATATTATTATATATATATATATAAATATATATATAGCCATCCACATAGATTTCTGTTTTATATACATATATATATATATATATATATATATATATATATATATAGTATATAAATTCATATATATATATATGATAATGATAATATATATATATATATATATATATATATATATATATATAACGCATGCGCACATTGAAAGGGAACAGTAAGAGGGAGAGAAACTAAAAAAGCGGAGAAGAGAGAGTGGAGCAGAAAGAAACAGACAGACAGAGGGAGAGAGAAAGAGAAAACGCGGGAAAGAGGGATTGAAGCTGAAAGAGAGAGATGGCGGGAGAGTGAAAAAGAAAGTGAAATATACACATACACATATATGTATGTATGTGCGTTTTGTGTGTATTCCCTCTCTCTCTCTCTCTCTCTCTCTCTCTCTCTCTCTCTCTCTCTCTCTCTCTCTCTCTCTCTCACGTGAGAGAGAGAGAGTGAAAGAGAATGAAACTCACACGCATATATATATATATATCTGTGTGTATCTTTCTCTTTCACTCTCTCTCTCTCTCTCTCTCTCTCTCTCTCTCTCTCTCTCTCTCTCTCTCTCTCTCGTTCGTTCTCTTTCCCCTTCTCTTTCTGCCCCTCATCCTCTCCCTCTCACTGTCCCCTTGCAAGGCGCGCATGCGTTTTGTTTATTTCTCCTTCTACGCATGTCAGTAAATGTCTCGGTGGAACGGTGAGTCTCCCTGGTTATTTTATGTCTTCAAAATGGTATGTTCAAATAGTTTACGTGTAAAACACTGACGTGCGCTTTCTACTATGTTATTTGAAGTCTTGGTGAATTCGTGACTTCGTATGTAGTTAAGTATGATTGTTATCTTACGTCATTTTCACTGTTTGTTCGTCCGCACGTTTACCAGCAGGTGAGTCTACAGCAAGAGTAAAGACAGTAGGTTATATATATATATATATATATATATATATATTATATATATATATATAATATATATATATATATCAAAATGAAGGAAGAACTCAATACAGTAATCCCATAATAAATTTATTTCGACGAAAATTGGGGCCCATATAAATCTAAGTTGATTTAAACCGGCTCCCCAAATTTTCGTCTCATCAGATTGATCTCAATTGAACCCATCTGATGAGACGAAAATTTATACATTTCAAAGAAAGAAAGAAAAACTTAACAAACGTTCTTTGAAAGTTAAATATTGCTCTGTATATAATCTAATTTTATTGGTTATTATACATTGAGCTCTTTTTAGGGATTTATAAAAATCCTTGTATGAGTATATATGTTTGCCCCTACAAGAGTATATAGTATGGTTGTACAGTGAGATTTCGAAGATCCCGAATAGAATCATCCCTTACAACCAGTCATTTGGATTACCGTACATTATATATATTATATATATATATATATTATATATATATATACATATATATAATATATATCTGTGTGTGTGTGTGTGTGTGTGTAGAAGAAATAATGTCGGAATTGAAACGGTCCCTAATACACGTGTGTCCCTAAATCTAAAATTAGAAAAAGACACACGTGTGTCATGGTTTCTAAAAAAAACATTTCCCTATTTTACCGCCGAAAGATAGTGAGTATATAAAGACCAAATCCCCCAATACTAGTCAGTAGCAATCCAGAATCGAAGACAGACAGACGTCTTTCTACACGCCGAACTAAAAAAAAATTATATAAGTTACAAATTTCACGACGGTAAATTAGTTTTATCCTCCAAGGAATTTCAGGACTGACAAGTAAGCAATTAAAAGGAATACTAAAACATTTACTGTACACATATAAAAATTAATACTCACACAGAATTCATAAACTATTGCTGTTTATTTGTTTTACTATTTTGCTTATGTTATTATCTTTTCACAATCTCAAAGCTTACAATATTTTTGAAGCAAAAAAAAAAAGAATTTTGTATTTGAAAATTAGTTTAAACTGTAAAAGTTGTTTACGTATGATAATTTGGTTATTTTACTTTTTTTTATTATCATAGATAGATAGGAAAAGACTGACATAGATAGATAGCTATATATGAACAGACGAAGATAGATAGCTATATATGAACAGACGAAGATAGATGGCTATATATGAACAAAGATAGATAGCTATATATAAACAGACAAATATAGATAGCTATATATGAAGAGACAAAGATATTTATAAATGAACAGACGAAGCTATATATGAACAAACAAAGATGGATAGCTATATATGAACAAAGATAGATAGCTATATATGGACAGAAGAAGATAGCTATATATGAATAGACGAAGATAGCTATATATGGTCAGATATAGATAGATAAATAGATAGATAGATAGACTGATAGATAGATAGAGATAGATAGATAGATAAATAGATAGATGTGAACAGACTAAGATAGATGCGAACAGACTAAGATATATAGATATATAGATAGATGTGGACAAACGAAGATAGCTAGCTATATATGAACAAATATTGATAGCTATATATGGAAAGACGAAGATAAATAGGTATATATATATATATATATATATATATATATATATATATATGATTTTGTGAAACCCCTCTGAAGGGGCTGGCCTCTTAAGGATTTTTAGAATTTTTTTTTAATTTTTAAAAGCCTTTTGAGCTTCTTGTCGAAATAAATTTATTACAGAATTGTGGTTTGTTAAGTTTTTTTTAAGTAATATATATATATATATATATATATATATATATATATATATATATATCTGTGTGTGTGTGTGTGTGTGTGTATGTGTGTGTGTCACTGTCTCTGTCTGTCTGCTGTCTGTCTGTCTCTCTCTCTCTTCTCTCTTTTCTCTCCACCCCTACAAGCCATCACACTTGTAAGCTTCTCCGTACGGCACCCAGTGTCCTATCAGAGCTGATGAAATGTAAAGTTTTTACTAGTCGGTCAACATATGTAAGAAGACCATAGGTTTGTTGGTTTGTTGGTTATTTACGCTATGTCAACCCTTGGATTGTTTTATATCAAAGACATTTGCTTTATTCTTTTTTATTAGGTATTCAATTTTTTAACTCATGCAATATTCAGAACAATTCGGTCGCTTCATATACGAATAACCACATTCGACTGTGTGATACCGAGCTCGCCTGATACTCTCTGAGTGCTAATCACTGGATTTGTCTCTATGTCTTTGAGCACGGCTTTGGAATCCACAGTTTTAGACCTACTTGACATTGCCTGATCATTGAGGTTCTTGTAAGCCGAACGAAATTTCTTGATATTATTCGGACTATTGTCCTCATCTATATTGTTATCTCTACAAAATTTCGACCGATGTGCCCTTTTCGGGTATTTCTTGTCAGACTCTGGAACCTTCATTTCAAACTCGGATACTTTCTTGTCGTAAGCAGGAGCTTTCATGGAACTTTGAACCCTTTATTCAATTCACGGGGTATACTGTTCTCATTCCTAGTCATGAGTGGATACAAATGTTAAGCCATGTTAATTATTATTCTATGCTACTGTCGCACTTGACCAGGATTGAACCTGCATGCCAGAGATAACTGTCACTTAGAACTGTATTAACTCAACGTCTATATCCACTATGCTAAATTCAGAGAAATTTATTGAATCGTTTGGTTACTGTGTTGTGATCCACTGCGCCTTTATTTTTCACACAACAAGTTGTTTCGTTGCCTCTGTGGTCTTATGCTCCATTTCAAATTCGGAAAGCATACGTATCATACTAAGATATATATATATATATATATATATATATATATATATATATATATATATATATATATATGTGTGTGTGTGTGTGTGTGTGTGTGTGTGTGTGTGTGTGTGTTGTTGTTATAAAAAAAATAAAGTAGAAGTACTGGGGGTTTTAAGCATGAAAAGATGGTGGTTTGGTTTGGTTTGTTTTGGTTTGTTTGGCATATCAACCTCAGTGGGTCATTTAATGCCGACAAAGTTTTGAAATAAATTCATTCTTAATGGATAACAAATTTTGTTTATCAACTCATGTTTTTTTCTATTTAACTCATAGATGAGACCCTAATTCCGGGTCAGAGTGGACCAGTAAGCAATGGTGATGAAGGAGTGCTCCACATTCCCCAAACCTCCAAACCTGGAACCTCACCATCAGATAGAGTTTAACGTCATTGGGAAAAACATATAGGTGCTACAGCTTGACGGGGCCCCCTCCGATCAATCTGAGGGGGCCCCTCCAACCGCCCGTCTAACCTAAGTAAGGTTCTAAGTGGAGTGTTGCAAGTCATGGACTTCTCATCCACTTGGGTTCTATCCTTAAGCATCAACGGTCGCCACCCACATCCAACAGGTGGCCCCATTTGGGGGAATCTTACCCCTCTGCAGAGGTGCAGTCAGTGCATTCTAACGCCCCAGCCGACAGGGCGAAAAGATGGTGGATGTCTGAGTTAAAATAAACTAATGATTAAGAAATACTATAAACTTAGAAATTGAATTCAGACACAATTAGTAAGTCTACAGTATTTCTTAAACATTAGTTTTTTTTAACGCAGACATCCTCCATCTTTTCATGCTTAAAAAACAGTACTTTTACTTTATTTTTCATAACACAAACGTGTGAAGCATCCGCGAAACCCTTACAATAACATTAAATATATATATAATATTTACCAACCCCTCCGCACGAGCAGGATGTGACACAAGGTCAATTTCTTAAGCAGAGTTTAACAGGTTTGAATTCAGAGTTTTCCTACTCCTAGACTGGTTACCTAGCCATGGTTAAAGATCCAGTCTACCCTGATATTTACCGATAGCTGGAGGGAGAGTAGGATTCATACCTTTCCCAAGGGTAATAGCGCTATGTAAAATGCCGATAGCTTCGTCCAGGAATTGAAATTCAAATATATATATATTATGTGTGTGTGTGTGTGTGTGTGTGTGTGTGTGTGTGTGTGTGTGCGTGTTCAATACGTAAATTGCTCAATATCATTGATAAAACATTTATATTTAAGTTAAGGTAGCTTTGACAGTTTCTCGATTATGCGATCTTCGGACCAAGTGGAGAATTCAGCGGTTGGTTTATATCCACTGTGGTTTGGTCCTTTAATGAAGGTGGATTTTAATTGGTTGGTGGCTATGTGTAGAATAAAGTTTAGCCGGATAGACAGTTATTTAATTAGACAGCAACGAACCAATAAAAATTCACACCGCTCAAAAATCTGGATGGATAGATAAATATGAATAGACCCTGTTATATACTCGTGTTTAACATCGAGTACATAAATGGGGAGAAGGTTCTTACTTATATAATTAAGAGACAGAGTGATATATTAGATATGATAGGAGATTAACACTTCTTACTGCTCTTTCGTCTAGGCCAGTGATTCCCAACGTGGGGCCTAGGCCTCACTGGAGGTGGGGTAATTCTATAATAATAGGGGGCAATATGAAAAATATAGTAATATCAACATTTTTTTAATTTACCCTATATGGGTAAAAATTATAAATTTATAGGGTAACATTGTAATTACAAACTAGCTGAGCACAACAGCTTGTGCAATCTAGTCAAGTGTTCACCCACTAATGTTATCGTGCATCTGGTACCAGCTATATGTGTGGCTTCTGACTTGTTTAACTTTGCAGTTCTTCATCAGTTGCCCTCCCCCGCAATTATATACATTATAAAATGCATTTTATTTGATTAAATTTGAAGTTAAACCTTATAGTTTTATTTGAAAGATACAATTTTTTATGTTATACTTCTTCAAAACTGATATTGTTATATCATACTAAACAATTAATATGAAGAAATTTGTGATAAAAAAGTGGGGTATGGTACTAGAATGGTTGCGAACCACTGCTCTAGGCTGTTTGTTGATTCTTCCTCTTGTAGTCGGTCATTATCTCTGAGCTGATTTGTATCGCTGGGGGTTGATTTTCTTCCTTTCTAATTCATCTTGCTGGGCTGGGCTTAACATTGTCTTTAGTGTTTAATTAATACACAACAACTTGGTGTTACTTAATTGAGCTTTATTTCTTTGCCCATATTGTTTCCGCCACAGGGAGACCCTGACCCGTCACAGCCAACAATTGCGTCTGCGCTCCTTGCAAGCTGGATCGAAACTGCTAACTAAACTAACTAGAAACTATTCCCACGCGTCCAATCACGCGACTTTTTCAAGGGGTCAAGGGTCATTAACCGTCCATTGTCGGTAACTTTCCATAGGCTCCCAGATTTTATATCAAACTGACCTTAATTTAAATATTCTAATTTACAGATACGTTCACAACAACCCGGCCACTTTTTTGTTTCATATTGGAATTTGTTAATGCATTCATTACATCTAAAAGAGAAATGATAATATTAACTTTTGGAGCATGCCACGAAACATTACGTTAGATCGTCTTCCATTACTTGTCAAGTATTTTTTCTTTCTTTTTCCTTCATTTAGAGAATTATCTACCACGGGTTCCCTAATACACTTATTAAATCTTTCTTTCTTTCTTTTCTTCCTCGTCTCTTTCTTTCTCTCGTTTTTTTTCTATATATCTGTTCTTTTTTCTTTTTCTTCTTCTTTTTTTTTTTTAGTGGTTTTTTTTTTTCAATAAATCCGCCTACTTGTTTTTCTTGTTGGAAAAAATATATCTGTTCTTCTTTCTTTTTCTTTCTTTCTTTCTTTCTTTCTTTCTTTCTTTCTTTCTGTTTTTAGTGTGTGTGGTTTTTTTTCAACTTAATCCGCCTACTTGTTTTTCTTTCTATCTTTCTTTCCTCTTTTCTTTCTTTCTTTTCCGTCTCATCGTTTTCTCTCTCTCCTTTTCTATATCTAATTTTATTAATAAATATTTAATCTTAGTATTGCATATTGGTAAGCTTAATTTCAAAAATTATATCTCAAAAAGTGCCTCAAAGCAAGTATCAGTAAAAAAACAATTGAAAAAAATAATTGAAAAAAAAACAAAACAACACAAATAACCGTTGTTAATATGAATGATGATTACTTTTAAATTCGGCAAGAAATTCAACACACAAAAATAAGTTTTTAAAATATTAAAAGCTGATCGTAAAATATTTTAAGTATGATTGGCCATCCTAAAATATTTAAAATAATAAAATAAATGATATTGTCAATAATATTTCTTAAAATTAGATAATAAAAAAAAAATAATACGAATGATCTACTCGTTCAAACGTTTAAAATGGTTGAAGAAATTTGAATCCAAGTTCACTTCTTAAGTTTAAATTACACAAGCTTTTCTTATGAAAATATTATTTCCAAAAATAATAATAAATAAAATGAATAAATAAATAAATAATAACCAGGGCTAAAATCTAAGAATGTTTTTTGGAGTGTTTGAATAAAAAATACAAAAGCTTCTGGTAAGTGAATGCACCGATTATATTTGTCGCATACCCCACTTGTATGGACTGGGCACAAGGCCTCGTTTTAACGTGGGCCCACCCACAAGCCGAAGCTCATGGGTTGGAAAGAACAAAAATTGGGATCGACGCTATTATTAAACTCTCGACAAGTCCAGCGGCCGAAGCTTGCCGGACCCCCGGCGTTAACCGGAAAACCGAATGTGCAATGAGTCTATTAAAAAAAGATAAAGGTAAGTGAATGTACCGATATATACAGACATGATGATGGTTGAAACCCCCTCCCCGTCACTCACAGGATTCGAGTATGACCATCGCATGATATCATTTTGTTAAAGGATAATAATAAGCATACCGTGAACGAATGTGGCCTTTTAAGCTGGTAAGACTCTCACACAAATTTGACACACAAGAGATTTAGTTTTATGAAAAACGACTGTTAGACAATTTCTATGGATTTTAATAGGCATCTTACGCCTCCTCATCCCCCCCTCTCTCTCTCTCTCTCTCTCTCTCTCTCTCTCTCCTCTCTCTCTCTCTCCCTCTCTCTCTCTCTATCTATCTATCTTTCTTCTTTCTTTCTCTCTTTCCCTATCTATCTTATTTCTCTCTCTCTTCACTCTCCCTCTCTCTCTCTCTCTCTCTCTCTCTCTCTCTATCTATCTATCTATCTATCTATCTCTCTAATCTATCAATCTATCTATCTTTCTCTATCTCCTCTCTCTCTCTCTCTCTCTCTCTCTCTCTCTCTATCTATCTATCTATCTATCTCTTTCTTTTCTTTAGACTCTTAGAAATATAGATATTAATTTAGAAATATATGAATAGGTTTATATATATATATATATATATATATACGTAGGTAGGACTTAGATAGATGTGAACAGACTTAGATATAAAGACTAATTGATAGATAGATAGATATATAGATAAATATGAAAAGACTGAGATAGATAGATATGGAAATACTGAAATAGATAGATAGATAGATAGATAGATAGATAGATAGATAATCCTTCCCACTGTCTTACTCCCACATTTTGGGTCGGTGAGTGCGTGTGTGCTTATGTTGTTTGTATGTCTCCGTATGTGGCCCATGTACATTTATGTTCGCCTGAGTGCACGTGTGTGTGTGTGTGTGTGTGTGTGTGTATTTTCCCATGTGCCTATGTGTATAAGTTTATAAATCACTAAACATGTGTAGGTGTAAATGCATGCGCCCAATTTACTTCGGGGCGTTTCCGTATTTGAGTAGGTGGATGGAAGCGCAGGGGTTACACGTGGGTACAGACACGTTGTTGATACATGAAAACAAAAAAAAAGAAAGAAGAAAAAAAAAGGAAAACGAATAGACATAGAAAAAAAAGAGAGAGAAAAAGATGAGTAGGAAAAGAAAGAAAGAAAAAGAAGAAAAGAAAAGAAAGAAAGAAAGAAAGAAAGAAAGAACAGACATGTAGAAAAGGGAAGAGAGAGGGGGGAAATATGAGGTAGAAAAGAAAAGAAAGAAAGAAGAAAAAAGAACAGTCATATCGAAAATATGTGTGTGTGTGAGAGAGAGATAGAGAGAGTGTGGAGAGAGAGAGAGAGAAAGAGAGAGAGAGAGAGGCGGAGATGAGGTAGAAAAGAAAGAAAGAAAGAAAGAAAGAAAGAAAGAAAGAAAAAAAGTAGGTGGATTTAGTGGGTTTTTTTTAACTAAATAAATAAATAAAAAAGGAAAGAAAGAAAGAAAGAAAGATAAAAGAAAACAGAACAACATATAGATAAGGAGAGAGAGAGAGAGAGAGAGAGAAAGAGAGAGAGAGAGAGAGAAGAGAAGATGAGGTGAAAAGAAAGAAAGAAAGAAAGAAAGAAAGAAAGACAAGTAGGTGGATTTAGTTGGGGAAAAACTAAAAAAAGAAAGAAAAAAGAAAAGAAAAAAGAACAGACATATAGAAAAGGAAAGACAGAACGAGATTAAGTAGAAAAGAAAGAAAGAAAGAAAGAAAGAAAGAAAGAAAGAAAAAGAGAAAGAAAGAAAGAAAGAAAAGAAAAGAAAGAAAGACAAGTAGGCGGATTTAGTTGAATGACCCGAGGAATTACTTGTTCTTTTCGACAGATTTCACGGATGAAAACAGGTCACAAATTAACGATCTAAAGCTTAATCAATTAGGATGATAAAATTAACTATGGCAGCGCCACCTGCAGGAATAATTAGTCAAATATAGAGCCACTTGCCTCATACCTTCTTTGCAGCATCTACAAACAGCGTGTTTTTCGACTTTTAATTCTGTATATTAAAAAGTGCGTGTTGTTACGGTTATCGTGGTCAGAATAAAGAACTCGATTACTTAAGTTCAAATCCTGGATGCGGCCACACACGTTTCGCTTCTTTAACTTTTGAAAAAAAAAAATATTTAAGAAACAGTTTACCGAAGTTAAGATTTTTAGGCGGGCAAATGTCAAACTTTTTAACAAATTTAAATTCGATATTATTTGTATAATTCGGACTATTGTTCTCATCTTCATAGTTATCTGTACAACGTTTCGGACGATATGCCCTCCGGCCTTCTTCAGGTATTTCTTGTCGTACTCGGGGACCTTCTTGGACACGGGAACCTTCTTTTCGAACTCGGGAACCTGCTTGTCGTAATCGGAAACCTTCGCAGAAGGCACGCAAAGGACAGGAATCCCCCCAAATTCAGAGAAATAAATTTAATTTCTATTCTTCCCAAATAGATTAGTTTCTTATTAAAATATTTAAGAAACAGTTTCCTGAAGTTAAGACTTTTAGGCGGGCAAATGTCAAACTTTTTAACAAATTTAAATTCGATATTATTTGTATAATTCGGACTATTGTCCTCATCTTCATTGTTATCTGTACAACGTTTCGGTTGATATGCCCTCCGGCCTTCTTCAGGTATTTCTTATCGGACTCGGGAACCTTATCAGACTCGGGAACCTTCTTTGCGGACTCGGGAACCTTCTTGTCGTAATCGGGAACCGTTGCAGAATGCACGCGAAGCACAGGAATCCCCACAAATTCAGAGAAATAAATTTAATTTCTATTCTTCCCAAATAGATTAGTTTCTTTTTCCTTTTAGAAGTCTGTCGCAGATGGCAATGACGTCACTCCATTGTCGTTCATCATTTGTGGATCCTCTGGTGGCTAGTTAGTCCGATTCTAAACTTGCAGATGCGACCACACACATTGAGAGGGAAATTTCCATCTGCATTTGGTGGTTCATGACGACAAAGACGTCGCCCCTCTTCAGCCTTGTTAATCTCGATATTGAGCCGCCCAGCTCCTGTGCGGCATGTGTCTCACCAACCCTGACCAGATCTTCCAGGCTTGAAGGTGTGATGGTGCATTTCTTCATCGTCGTCTTAATATGTCTTTGAATATCTTTTCGGGACACACCTGTCATTCGCGTGCGAGTTCACCATAAAGTATTTTATGGGGGAGTCTGCCTGCTGGCATGCGGATGGTGTTACCCAACAATGTGACTGCAAGCCCAGATAGATTAATTGATTATTACAGTACAAAGTAAAAGTAACCTGATCACTAAAGTTAAGCAATGATAAGCCTGTTTAGTACTTAGATGGGTGACCAATTTTAGGAAGCAACCTGAGGTCTGTGTGCCAAGTTAAGCAATTTTTTCCTCTTTATTATAGGGCCTGTCTAGCTCAGTTGGTAGAGCGTCCAACTAGGAACCACAAGGTTCTATACCGGCCCTGGCCAACTCAGCGTATGAGTAGCACAGGGATCTGTGCGGTAAAGTGAGGAGCTGATGGTAGGTGCGGCGCTCCACCTCAGATGGCAAAATAATTTTCTTGGTCTAGCGCTAGCAAAAAGGGGATAGACTCCTTCGTTTTCTGGCTGATACCGACTTTAGGCCACCCCGACGACTTTGCTTACTTATATTACAAAGCATAACTGATTAAGTAGCTATTTACCAAGCCCATTCTCTACGGCTAGGATGTGACACAAGGTTGCGAGTATGGAGCATCTAGCGAAGATCGAACTCGCTATTCAGTAGTAATATATCTGCCAGAATAGCTTGCTAATCATTAGACCATTATCCAACGCCTGTCTGGACATACCTAGTATATATACTTCAAAATCATTTGAAGATTTCACATTTCTTGCAAGACGGGGGTGGGCACATATCTACCATTAATAATAAGCTCCTATGATAATTTATTATACAGGGAAAGTCTTGCCACACATACATATTGCTTTAACTTCCAATATTTTTTCATTTTAATATATTTGTGTATATATATACATACATATGTATATTCACACACACACACACACACACATATATATATATATATATATATATATATATATAGAGAGAGAGAGAGAGAGAGAGAGAGAGAGAGAGAGAGAAAATAACCATAAGATAAGTTTGCCGGTCTTCAAATATATCATTCAATTCCTTAGCACATATTTGGATTCGATCTCAAAACACAAATTGAGCAAAGACACAAAAATAGATAGATAGATAGATGTGAACAGATTGGAATACATACGAACATAGATAACTATGAAAAATCTGAGATAAATAGTTGTCAACATCTGAGATAGATAAATAGAGACAAAGAGAGAGGAAGGGAGAGGGAGAAAGAGAGAGAGAGATACACAGGAACATATTTAGATATATATTGATGATGATGATGATGATGATGATATTATCTGTGAGTTTTTTTGGTTTTTCACATCCGCATTAGCTCCCTTTCACTGGAGTATGGGCGAAAACAATTCTCATCGGTTCTCCTGGAATCTTCTGAGTATGCAAGACGATTTCAGCAATGCAGTTGTCTGGATGGTCTCAGTTCTTCCTCTGATTTCCAGTTCCTCCAGTCTTTTTTTTCCAAGCTTTTTGCGACCTTTCCTAGTGCACCAGCTACAATTGGTATCAATATCACCCTCATATTCCACAGCTTTTTCAATTCTCTGGCAAGGTCCAGGTATTTGTCTATCTTTTCGTTTTCCTTCATCTTCACCCTGTGATCTGTTGAAACTGCAAATCTACCAGTTGACAAGTTGTAAAGTCAAAATTTTGGTTTTTTGCATAATTCCCAGTGGATCACCTTCCCAACTCAGTCGTGTCTAGCGTTGTATTCACGTTGTGCTAGTTTGTTACATTCGCTTAATGCATTGTTTATGGCCTCATCCCTGTCACCACACACTACATTTGCTGTTTTGTTGTGTCTTATCAATTTTTGCTTTTATATAATTTGTTCTTGTGGCATTGTCTTGTGCAGCAATTATTATTATTATTATTATTTGCTCCTTTTGAGTTTTCACATCAGCATTGGCTGATGGTCTTTCACTGGAGTCTGAGTGACAGCAAGTCTCCTCAGGTCTCCAGGACTCTTCTGAGTATTCTGGCAGATTGCAGCAGTGCAGTGTTCTGAATGGTTTCAATCCTTCCTCTGATTTCCAAACTTTCCAAACCCTTTTCTAATCCTCTTGGGACTGTTCCAAGTGCACCAACCACAATTGGTATCACTTTCACTTTCATGTTCCATAACTTTTTCAGTTCTCTGGCAAGGTCCAGATATTTGTCCATTTTTCTTCTTTTTTTTTTTTTTTTTTCTTCTCTTCTTCTTCTTCTTCTTCTTCTTATTATTATTATTATTATTATTATATTATTATTATCATTACAGAAAATATGAGTTGGTGATACATAGGTTGTGGTATGTGCAGAACTCAAAGAAACGTTGTCCATTCTCATTAATTCTACCAATGCCATGATAGCAAGATGGCCAGGAGACGTGGTCAGCACCAACTCTTGCATCAAAGTCACCAAGAAGGGGATGTTATTTACTGTCAACTCAAGCTCATCATAAAATTGGTCTTTTGTTTCTTGAGGTGGGAACATTTGGCCCAGGACCGTCCTCGGTGATAAAAGGCTCTCCGTAGCGGAATGTTTATGTCTGAAGCCACCCCGGCTTAACACCATGAAGCAAGAGGCCCAGAAGAAAGCAGCGGCAACAAAGCACCGGCACATCAACATCTTCAGGGACAGCCTTCAAATGCGACATCTATGGTCGAGAATGTTTTTTCGGACATTGGACTTACAGTCACAGGAGGCGCTGTAACTTCAGGGGCACAATAACTTTATTATATTCTTCCGAGACTGAAATGCCAATGAATATTATTTTCCATTATAATAAGATTATTATTGTTATTATTATTTTCAGATGGCTGAAACGAGTTCCAACAGAATGGAAGAGAGGCTGTATGGACAGATAATTGTGTCCATTCTGGCAAGAGCAAGGGGAGTATATGCCACATGATTTCACTGCAACATTCTCATTACTTTTATTGTTTTATTTTTATTTTTATTATTACTTTTATTATATGAGAAAAGAATGAGTAAACTATAAATGCAAATGTACCTTTAATACTTGAATTATTTCTTTATGGGAAGGATTTGGTTTTGGTAGGCACTGAGGAGATAACGAATATTAGGTTGCTGGTTTGTGATTTAAAGCGGCAATTCATCGTATGCTTATCTGCTTAGTAAATAATGCACATGGCAAAACTCAGATTCAACCACCGCACTGTAGGCTGGGCGGTATAATACCCCGACTGCACCTCAGCTTAGGAGTAAAATCTTAAGGGCGGAATCCTGGTGATTGAGCAGTTCATGACTTGCAACATTGCACTTTGGGCCTTACTTAGGCTAGACGATATGTCGGCAAGACCCCTACGATCAATTGGTTAGTCACGTCAAGCTATAACAGCTTTATGATTGTCCCGACCCTATTGCCCTTATGACAAACACCCACCATTATAAATGCGCTGGAAGATGGTGGCTGAGGGTCTTATTGTTATAGGAATGACGTTAAACTCCTTCTGATGGTGAAGTTTCAATTCTGCAGCTCTTGGTAGTGTGGAGTACCCCTTCATCACCCATTACTCCCAGGTTCATTGAAACCCAGAGTGGTAGTACCTTTTAGGATACCATCTATGGGTTAAATAGAAAAATGAGTTTTAAAAAAGTCTTTAAAAAAATTCAAGTTTGAAAAACAAAATTTTGAATACTATCAAGAATGAATAAAACAAAACGTCTTCGGCATGAAATAACCCAACAAGTGTTGAAATGCCGTAAAATCCAACCAACCCAATAAGATTTTGCCATATATAAACTTGGAAATGCAAGTAAGACCGTTGCACCAAGTTTGGTAAATTTTGCATTAGTTTTCCCTGCCTAGCAACTAGTCTACATAACTCAGCGATTTTTCTTCTGTTATAAAGGGATTTATAAATGAAAACTAATAAATTATCCCCTTCTGTGGTCTCCTATGCTTTTATTTTCCCTGTCAAAATGTAATTCATTCCCAGGTGTCTATATAGACCACGTTGAGAAGCTCTGGTGTTAGGTGTGTCATATTTGGCAACTTATCTACATGACCCCTATTACAATTTATGCCTGTGTGTGAAATCAGTTTTAGAGTGAAGATCCTTTGTGGCATAAATTTTTATCCTTTCTTGAAGTAGAAAGATTTAGTATCAGTTTTAATCCTTGTCCGCTGATCCGTCCTGAATTGTATCAGAATTTACCCTGTCTTGAAATAGAGAGTTGTATAATCCTCGTCTGTTCGTCTGTGCTTCCAGCGAGTAAGTTATGACAATTTATCAATGCCTATAAATAATAAATTAAATGCATGTTTGGGCGTTTTTGATTGGCCAATTCAGCCACCGCTGTTTCGGAATAGTTTATAAACACAAATTGTGATCTTCAGCACAACTTATACCAGATACGTGGGGAGTGCCTCTTGTTGTGTAATGGTTAGCAAGGTAACTCGCAGACCATTGTTAGTGAGTTCGATTCTCTTTGAGTGCCCATGCTTCTGGCCTTGTGCCACATTTAAGCTCGGCTTAGTAAATAACTATGCCAGATACGTGGGGGAACCTCTTGTGGTGTAATGGTTAGCAAGGTAGACTGGCACACCATGACTAGTGAGTTAGAGCCTCACTGGTTGTCCCTTACATCCGGCCTTGTGCCACTTCTAAGCGAAGCTTAGTAAATAACTATACCAGATACATGGGTACCTCATGTGATGTAATGGTTAACTAGCTAGATTCGCAGACCATTGTTAGTGAGTTCGTTTCTCACTGGGCGCCCTATAATTCTGGCCTTGTGCCACATCTAAGCTAAGCTTATACCAGATACGTGGGCACCTTACATTGTGTAATTTTAGCAAACAAGATTCAATGACCAGTGATGTTAGTGAGTTCCATTTTCATTGGGTGCCCTTACTTTTGGTCTTGTGCCACATCTAAGCTAATTTTAGTAAATAACTATATCAGATATGTGGGCACATCACGTGGTGTAATGGTTAGAAAGCTAGATTTGATGACCATTATTAATGAGTTCGATTCTCGTTGGGCGCTCTTTACTTTTGGCCTTGTGCCACATCTAAGCTAAGCTTAGTAAAAAAACTATACGAATAAGAAAAGGCTAACTTCTGATTTAGGTCGGAAAATTAAAACGGAAATTTTTTTGGTGGTGCCCAATGACAGTTTAACTACAGTCTATGAATTAAAATTTTGCGAATTGGGTTACGGTTTTAGGGGATTAAGGTTATTTTTAATTACGTGTTGCTTAAGAAAATAGACAACAAAAAAAACAAATTACTATACATTTAATTAACCATTGGAATTAATTATTGAATCTATTATTGAGACAGTTGTTTGTGTTAGTATTGCAATGTATAATTTCAATTAAACTTAGTTTTTAAAAATATTTTTCAACATTAAATTACTTTAATTCTAAAGCCTTGCCAATGTGTTGGTGTGAGAGAGTAACGTGTCGCGTTGAGTCAGATCGTTCCTGGTTACTGGTAACATGTAACCCAGCACAGTCAACCAGGTGTTACTAGGAGAATAAACAGGCACATTCAAAGTAACCATCTTATTGCCCGAAGAGATACCATGAAGAGCAATTGCTCGGGATGGCGACCCGAAGACCTTAGAAAAGTTTGGGGTAATCTAAACATTAGCTACATGACATGAGAGTAACCTTTCCTTGTTTCTTTCACTTTGAGGAAGCCTAAGTTCATTTCAAATAATGCGCAAGAACACATTTTATAATATTTTCGTGTTTAAACATGCAGTTGTATTGATTCTAACAAATTCGTATTTTCAGTGTAGATTTACGGTGAAATGTAAATGACAAACCAAACAAGGCTTCTTCAAAGTAAAAGAAACAAGGGGAGGTTATTCTCATTTCTGTAGCTAATGTTTAAATTACCAGTTAGGGATTTATAACGTGGCAGTTGCAGCAATTATCGATTCTCGTTGACAGACTTCACAATCACTATTACATGGTGATTCATGCCCTCCCACAAGGACATTTTGTTTAAGATTCAAACTAAGTTTCCTCACCAACTCCCAGCACTACTATAATTACTTGGGTTGCATAACTCTGGTAGAGTAGGACAACATCTTATTATTATTATTATTATTATTATTATTATTATTATTATTACAGTTCTATGTTTTTAATATATTCAACATTTTGGATAATTTACTGATGCAGCACTTGGATTATATATATATATATATATATATATATAACCACAAGGTTCCTAGTTCGATACCGGTCCTCGCCAACTCAGCGTATGCGTAGCAAGGAATCTGTGCGGTAAAGTAAGGAGCTGATGGTAGGCGTGGCGCTCCACCTCAGATGCCAAAAACAATCTCCTTGGCCTAACGCTATTGAAAAGGTGATAGACTCCCTCGCTGACTGGCTGATACCGACTTTAGGCCGCCCCGACCACTTTACTTTACTTATATATATATATATATATATATATATATATATATATATATATATATATACCTTGGTTCATCTGACTTCTCCCTCGTCATCAGAGACGTTTCCATCTTTCTAACGTCTTTTCAAAATGACTAATGTAATGCCCTTTTACGTTACAATAGACTGGGACAGGTGTCTTGTCGAAGCCGACACGAGAGGTGTTAGTGATTTGGGTTGATCGATCAAATACGCTAAGTAACTTAGGCCGCATATACTCACCGTGAGTCACGTACAATATAGCAACGCTTTGTGCAAATCGCAGATTAGCTAATCTTTAATAATCTATTTTTTCGACGTATATTTGATAATTCTAGAAGCCCACAGATTCTTTAAACCCTTTACTCCAAATGGTCTCAACAACACAGCACACAAACATAATTCAATTCCAACTCTCAAATACGTAATAGAAGTTGTTTTAAAATCATCATTAAAATGCTTAAACATTTTTTGAGCGGAAAACGTAAAAAGAAACATTGAAAATTATTAATGAATATTTCTCTGAATGTTTGATATGAGGCTTGAAGATTAGTATTATCTGCGTTATTCGGACTATTGTCCCCATCTTTATTGTTATTTGTACAACGTTTCGGTCGATATACCCTCCGGCCTTCTTCAGGTATTTATTGTCGGACTCGGGAACCTTCTCGGACTCGGGAACTTTCTTGTCGTATTCGGGAGTCATCACATTATTTATTCCACGGGGGTATCCTGTTCTCATTCAGCTACCCATAGCTGGGGTAGGAGTTGTGTTAATTAATTATTTTTCTAACTGCTTTCACTCAGGATTGAACTCGGGTTCCAGAGATAACTGTCACTTAGAACTGTCTTAACCTAACGTGATGTCTCCCGAATACGACAAGAAAGTTCCCGAGTTCGAAAAGAAGGTTCCCGAGTCCGAGAAGGTTGCCGAGTCCGAGAAGGTTCCCGAGTCCGACAACAAATACCTGAAGAAGGCCGGAGGGTATATCGACCGAAACGTTGTACAAATAACAATGAAAATGGGGACAATAGTCCGAATAACGCAGATAATACTATTAATGAATACGTGCAAAGTCGAATGTTTATATGGTTAGGATTTAAATTTCAAGTTTCATTCACACTTGAAGCCAATTCTGTGGCAATTGATTGAATAAAGGGTTAGGTTAGAATTATCAAACAATACGAGTTGATTGGTTGGTTGGAATTTACGGCATGTAGACTCCTGTTGGGTTATTTTTTGCTGAAGATGATTTTTAAAATTCTTGACGGGTACTCGAGTTCGAAGAGAAGGTTCCCAAATTCGAGGATCGGGTTACCGAGTTCGAAGAGAGAACGTTCCCAAGTTCGAGGATGGGGTTACCGATTTCGAAGAGAATGTTCCCAAGTTCGAGGATCGAGTTACCGAGTTCGAAGAGAACGTTCCCAAGTTCGAGGATGGGGTTACCGAGTTTGAAGAGAACGTTCCCAAGTTCGAGGATGGGGTTACCGAGTTCGAAGAGAACTTTCCCAAGTTCGAGGATCGGGTTACTGAGTTCGAAGAGAACGTTCCCAAGTTCGAGGATGGGATTACCGAGTTTGAAGAGAACGTTCCCAAGTTCGAGGATCGGGTTACCGAGTTTGAAGAGAACGTTCCCAAGTTCGAGGATGGGGTTACTGAGTTCGAAGAGAACGTTCCCAAGTTCGAGGATGGGGTTACCGATTTTTCCCAAGTTCGAGGATCGGTTACCGAGTTCGAAGAGAACGTTCCCAAGTTCGAGGATCGGGTTACCGAGTTCGAAGAGAACGTTCCCAAGTTCGAGGATGGGGTTACCGAGTTCGAAGAGAACGTTCCCAAGTTCGAGGATGGGGTTACCAAGTTCAAGAAGGTTCTAGAGTTCGAGAAGAAATACCTGAAGAAGGCCAGGGGCACATTGGTCGAAATTTTGTGCAGATAAAGATGAGTTCGAATACTCCAAATAATACAGAGAAAAGTTTATTCACTGAAGAAGAAATGAGTGTCTCGTGTATATATCATAGTATTGCGAATAGCAATCCTTAATTTACTGAATAAAATGGTACTGAAATTATTCATGCATAAGACACAAAATAGAGTTTTATACATGAATAATTTCAATGATTATTTTTGTGCTGATTTTTCAACCCAAATGTTCAGGGTGTGTATTATACGTGAGAAATATATAATTGATTTTTTCCAGCTATATGCTTCCCCATATTCGGGATGGGATGACCGAAAGTAAGTTATATCTACTAGCAATAACATGCACTCTCCGGGTGTAAGTATATAAATTCAGTATAATGAAATGTATTAAATTAGAAACACGGATGAAATTAAATAAGAACGCATATAAAAATATTACACAGACAAAACTAAAGATAGAAGAATTGTTCACGTAGTGATTTTTCAGTATAAACAAGTATCACATTCTAGGGCTGCTGCTAGTGGTTTATGGTAGGATCATAATAGTGGGAGAGCCACTGTGAGCAGCTGAAAGTAGCCGAAGAATTAAAAAAAAATGTTTTATTTTGAATGATATAGTGAAATATAGAATTTTTATGTCCATTAAGTAGGATTTAACCCATTTTTGTTTTAGTTTTTTTTTGGGGGGGGTGCTTTGATTTTATTTTGTTTTTCTACATTTTATTGTAAAACAATCAAATAAAAGTGAATTTTTTCGGAATCACTCGTGGGCTTAAACATGAAATTTCACACGTTTGTCCGTGGGTGTGTGCGCGCGTATGCAAAACTAATTAGGTAATGTCCTAAAGGAACCCCAACCGGTTTTTCCTCAATCTCTGGCTAGGAAAAATTAGGTCATCATGACCCTACCTTAAATAGCGCCTGTGCATATTCGCTGACGGGCATACTGTTATATTACTGACCAATTTATAACTTTTGCTTTCGACTCAGTAAAGTTGAAACTTTCTAAACAAAAGAGAAGAAAAGCAGCCTAACCTCAAGGTCAAGGCTGTCAAAGTTTGGACGTTTGTGCTAAATTTAGTACGATGGCGAGCACAAGAAATAAGCCACATAGGTGTCAATTTGCATCAAATTTAGGAATAGAACCGAAAACAGCAAGGTACTAGAAATTGTCAAAATTAACACTTGCGCCGATGTAGAACGGAACAGGCTATGTGAAAACAAAACTAATTTTTTGACCAAATTATAATAGAGACCTGTGTAGTATACTTGTTACGATTTTAGTGGCTATCCTTAGGCTTCAAGCAAGAGCACTCTTCAGCGGAGATCCCCTGTATTAAGCAGAGTGCGATCTTTAGTGAAGAATCCTTTGGTTGCTCCTTGGTGTTCTTTAATGTTGGGTATGAGCCTTCGGTTGTTCGTTGGTGTTCCTTAGTGATGCAGATCCGTTCATCAATGTCGAATAAATGGACGGCTGTCAATATCAGTGATTAAATAGTTAACTAATCACGTATTCGAGCTGTTGATTGGCTGTTGTTTAAACCACGTGACCACATTTAGTCTATAAATTCAAGTGGTGGATTACAGCACGCCTTATATACCAAAATATTTCAACAATACTGCTTCTTGAGTTTTTCGTATCGTGTTTCACACCGCATCTGGGCGTGAGAAAGAACGACAAACTCTTGTATAAAAATATATCTTATATCTTTATTTTGCGAATTGTGAAAGCTGTGGGAAGTAAGAGAGAATCGAAAAGACAGGATTGCATATACGAAGGTCGACGTAGTTGTCTCGGCCCGGCAGTCGAACCAACATTTGGACTTGTTTAAATAATATTCTGCGATATCCAGGTGGTCACACCTACATACGGATCGACAATCACGTACATTTTATAACCACGCCCTCTATGCGGTCAGAACGTCCGACAACTTCTGGTCGTTAAACTTATCGTTATCCCCGCGTTTCCTGATCTTTGTTTGGTAAAATTCCTTAGATTTTATCTTCGGCCGCTTTGACCACTTTAGACGCGCAGAGGACCATCGCTAAATCTGTCTAGAGATTTTTTAATAGATTTCCATTTTTATGTCTTTGTTGACCGCACGTTAAAGATTTTCTTCTTTTTTTTTTTGTATGGCATTTTTTTTTTTTAACTTTTTAATTATTCCCTTCCGATAATGCAACACGTGGAGTCTAAATTTTAAAAAGGCTTATCCTTCTTAAAACAGCCAAGGAACGATTTACTAGCAGTCGATCAATGAAATCAAAATCTCTGCCAGACATATATGTATACTATCAATAGTTCGGACAAATTCTCATTTATCATAAATATCCATTAAATTTTAAAAAGGCTTATCCTTCTTAAACAGCCAAGGAACGATTTACTAGCAGTCGATCAATGAAATCAAAATCTCTGCCAGACATATATGTATACTATCAATAGTTCGGACAAATTCTCATTTATCATAAATATCCATTAAATTTTTAAAAGACTTATCCTTCTTAAAACAGCCAAGGAACGATTTACTAGCAGTCGATCAATGAAATCAAAATCTCTGCCAGACATATATGTATACTATCAATAGTTCGGACAAATTCTCATTTATCATAAATATCCATTAAATTTTAAAAAGGCTTATCTTTCTTAAAACAGCCAAGGAACGATTTACTAGCAGTCGATCAATGAAATCAAAATCTCTGCCAGACATATATGTATACTATCAATAGTTCGGACAAATTCTCATTTATCATAA
>CM042177.1:8335486-8387986 GCA_023376005.1 Doryteuthis pealeii
GTGAGCTAAGGAGGAGCGGGGAATTTAGGGTAGGACGGGGTCGCTGGGTCAGTTGAGTAGAGGGGTAGAGGATGTTTGTTTGAGGTGCTGGGAGGTGACAGTGGTTTATGGGTCAATTTGGTGTAAGTGAATGTTTGTGTGTAGCCGAATGTGTTAGAGGGGGAGAAACGTTCATGTGTGGCTAAGTTATGTTAGAGGCGAAATGTGGGAGATTGTAGTGGGAGATTTGTAGTGTTTGTTGATTTTCATTTGTTATCCATTATCATGGAGAGGAAGATTGTTCTCGTGGATTATAGATTGAGCTATTGATTTGTCAAGGTTGAAGAAGCCTCGATATTAAACCAAAAAACACGTCCACCACCAAAACCTCCCCCAACCCTCCCCACACACGCTTAATCCTACCCACCCACACTCAAAACATCCCTCTTTACAAAAAACTAACAAACCTAGGAATAAAGATCATCCAGACCACCTCCCAAACAATCAAAGACCTCGTCAACTCTTCAACACGCATAGACACTCCAAATACCCCCAACACCCTTAGTGCCGGCATCTACACCATCCCCTGCGAAGACTGCAACAAATGTTACATAGGTGAAACCCAACGGGACCTCTCACAACGTCTAAGAGAACACAAAAGATCAATAAGAATACACGACAAACTAAATGCTCTAGTCACACACATGATAGAACACAACCACTCTCTCAACTTCACCCAGGCAAAACTCGTCAAATTCATACACAAAAAAAGTTTAAGACGACTATGCGAAGCTGCTCTAATACCTCATGTAAAAAATATTAACACCAGAAAAGGCTTCTTCAACCTTGACAAATCAATAGCTCAATCTATAATCCACGAGAACAATCTTCCTCTCCATGATAATGGATAACAAATGAAAATCAACAAACACTACAAATCTCCCACTACAATCTCCCACATTTCGCCTCTAACATAACTTAGCCACACATGAACGTTTCTCCCCCTCTAACACATTCGGCTACACACAAACATTCACTTACACCAAATTGACCCATAAACCACTGTCACCTCCCCAGCACCTCAAACAAACATCCTCTACCCCTCTACTCAACTGACCCAGCGACCCCGTCCTACCCTAAATTCCCCGCTCCTCCTTAGCTCACACCAAAAAATTTCCCTGCTCCCCCTTAGCTCACACCAAAATTCAACTGACCCAGCGACCCCGTCCTACCCAAAATTCCCCACTCCTCCTTAGCCCACACCAAAATTCCCCACTCCTCCTTATCTCACATCACTACACACTCACCCCCTTGACCTCCCCTTTACTCACATAAATCAATATACACCCACACTAATTGACCCTTCAACCACTGCCACCGCCCCAGCACTTCTAACAAACATCCTCTACCCCTCCATTTCAACTGATCCTACCCACAACTCCCCGCTCCTCCTTAGCTCACATCACTACACACTCACCCCTTGACCTCCCCGACACCGCCACCACCACATGTATTTAAACGTATGCTTTGCTTCAATAAAGTCTCAGATCGGCTGAGAAAGTCTGTGCATACAGACGAAACGTACCACCCTGTGACTTGTTTTGAGTTGATCATTTCTTGACCACTTTCCTTCTATCTACAGCATATATATATATATATATATATATCATATGTTTGTATCTGAATCTTTGCATATGTATCACTGAATTTCTATATTCGTTCATATCCCTCCTCCGCCCTCTCTCTCTCTCTCTCTCTCTCTCTCTCTCTCTCTCTCTCTCTCTCTCTCTCTATTTCTATATGTGTGTATATCTGTATGTTCATTATTTATCCTCTCTCTATCCTATAATCTATAAATTTAACGATTTTTTTTATTGATCTTTGTTAATCTTGACCGCAAATTGGGAGAGAAAGTAGGACGGTTTAATTCGAATTTCATGTGACGCGGAAACGGCTATTGAGAAAATCAATTTTCGAAATACACCAACCAGAATTTTACTCTTCACGGGTCACCCGGTGAGAATCAAACTCCTTTTTATGAGAATTTTGATGTACGAAACAAGCCATGGTATATGTATTATGAGACATGGAAGCGCATGGTGCAATGGTTAGAGTCGTCAGAAATGGATACGTCGACCCGAGTTCAAATCCTAGACAAGGCAGTTTGCATTTCCCATAGCGCTAATACATTTGGAAAAGGTATGCATCCAAGTATTCTCCATATACCTATGGATAAATAGTAGGACAGACTGGGCTCTTTATCCCTGGTTAGGTAACCAGGCTAGGAGAAGGAAAACCCTGAATTTAACCTGTTAAACTTCGTTTAAGATATTTACCTTGTGCCGCATCCTTCTCATGTGGAAGACTTGGTAAATATATATATATATACACATGTGTGTATGTGTGTGTGTGTGTGTGTGTGTGAGAGAGAGAGAGAGAGAGAGAGAGAGAGAGTATTATGAGGAAAAAGTTTAAAAAACCGCCCAATTTTCCCTTTATTGACTCTAAGTTAGTTTCTAAATTTAATTTCCCCTTTTCTAAATATAATTTTATATATTAAAAAGAACTTAGATAAAAAAATATATATTATTAAAAAGAAAAAAGTAAAGTATTTTCTTTTTTAAATTTTCTCCCCCTTTTAAAAACCTGAAAATACAGGCAAAGTAAGTTTTTTGAAGCCATTTTTTTCTTTTCTTTTTATTTACCGCCTATTTATTTTATTTTTGAAAATTGTTTCTATTTCATTAAACCTCAAAACCCAATCTTTAATGCTTTTTTCGATGTTTTTTTCCCTCCTTATCAAAAAACTTTTCCCACCATTTCTGAAATAAGTTTCTAGATTTAAGGACCCAACGCCGGGTTTTCACTTTTCTTATCTAACTCCAAAATATATTCAAATTTATTAATATTTCATCTCAGATCTTTATTTAAGACTAAAAAAAATACTTGCCTAAATATTAATATAGATAAATAAGTAATAAAAACATTGGAGGAATGTAATTCTATGTCAAAATGTCAAATCAAAGGTAATTCTATGTCAAATCACCCAGAAAAAAGTAAAACTGTCACCCACCCACTTCATTTTTTCTGATTTTTTTCCCAGTTATGCACTATGTTAATGGTAGATAATCCCCAAAATTTGATCTTCCAATTCCAAAAATTGGTGGAGTTATGTCGATAACTCCGCCAATTCTTGGAAAGGGTTTCAAAGTTGAATTATAAAGAAACAGTTTTAATTTATTTTATTAATATTGATATTAATATTTTAAAAAAGATAAATAAAAAGATATATAATACAAGGTTGTTCTTTATTCTAGGTACTGCGGCGTAAGCAGTGACGTAGTTTCGTTTACAGAAAGATTGACACCGAATCTCCATTATTAATAGAGATATGTTGTTAAGAAACAATCTGTTATCGCTGTTTAACTTCGGTGATCTAGCCGAAAGCGGTGCTTTCAATGTGACTTGAGCGTAATCGATTTATGTAGGTTTTGCTGGTTGGCCTATTGTGTGTTCATGTGTAAAGTATACACAGAAGAACGTCATTTATGAGTTGGTTCTCCAGCAGTGTCCAGCATGTCTTGTTCTTCTCGATAGGGATCGGTGGCAAGTGAGAATCAAAGGAATCCGTACTGTCGGTACGCATTTATGATTACGTGCGCTTTGAGGGGGATGCATTTGTGTGTGATTGTTACATACATGTATACATTTTACGCAGTGAAACGGAAACAATAATATTAACAGATTTTTTTTTTTTAATTAATGAAAAACATTGTTACAGAAATCAATAAAATAAGGAAAGAGAAAAATGAAATTTTAAAAAATCAGAAAAAATGAAGTGCAAAATGTTAACAAATTTTTGCAAAATGTTGTAGCTTCTGAGCAGAAGTTTTTTGTTACAAATAATGTTCAATATATGTAAAATAAAAATGGAAAACTTTTTGTCATAGATGCAGTACCACATCGGGATATGGGTTTTTCTATGAAAGAATCAGAAATAATAATAAATAACTTAAAATTGGTTAATTTTAAGACTTTTTTTATAGCATTTTTGGATTCCTTGGGCAAAATACTTTTATAAACCATTTTTAGGAGTAGGGAAAAACTCATTTTACAGAAAAAATAGGTTTCAAAAAGTCGCCATTTTTTGCGATCGCCCACAAATTAAATTATACCACTACTGGGTATCTGCTAAGATGGTATTTGGTATTAGATAACCCAGGAAGGTTGATATTCCATTAAGCAAAAACGTAATCTAAACCAATGAAACTAAATGAAAAGGAAGTATCTTTTTACAACAGGTGTCAGCGGTTAACCGAATTTCTAAGAAGAGGAAAGGGAAATCACAAAAATGTCAACATTCCGACCTTTTCCACTCGATAACCAATTGTCTGTAAACATTTCATTCTTTTACGAATATATCTATAAACCTACTTAGAATTACAAGGTGTACGTCACTGATTTATATACACATATATATATACATATGCACATATATACATATGTATATATACGTGTATATATGCATATATATTCATCTATATATGCATATTTATATATACGTATATATATGTATATATATATATGTGTGTGTACATGTATATATATGCATATATATGCATGTATATATGCATGTATATATATGCATATATATGCCTGTTTCTATGCATATATATGTATATATGCATATATATGCTTCTATATATGCATATGTATATACGTATATATATGTATATATGTGTGTATATGTATATATATACATATATATATATATGCATATATATGCATGTATATATGCATGTATATGCCTGTATATATATGCATATATATGTATATATATACGTATATATAAAAAATATATATATATACATATATAATATATATATATAATATATATATATATATATATAATATATAAATATATATCAATATATATATATTATATATATATACATAATATAATAATATATATACATACATATATAAATATATATACATACATATATATATACCTATATACATATATACAGATATATACATACACATAAATATATATATACATATACAGATAAATATATATACTTATACATAAATATATAGACATATACATATAAATATATATGCATGTATATTTGTATACATATATATGCTTTATTGAAGTCGTACCTAATATTTGAAAATGAATTAATTAATAATTAATGAATTAGGCGGGTATACCTATTCAAATGTTAGGCTAAACAAACCGAGAAAAATGTTTAGCCTTTCATTTGAATAGGTGTGACTGCCTAATTCATTAATTATTAACTAATTAATTTTCAAAAATTAGGTACGACTTCAATTAAGCACATATTCTCCCAAATATTTTCGGCTAAAAAAAGCCATTTCAAAACACATTGTTTGTTTACTTGTCATACATATATATGTAAATATGTATATATACGAATATGTGTGTATATATCTATATGTATAAATAAATAAGTAAAGGTAAGTTTATAAGTATATATATATATATATAATATAGAGAGAGAGAGAGAGTGAGAGAGAGAGGGGAGTGGAAAGAAAGCAAAAGAGAGAGAAACGAAATTCTGACCTTCCAAATACGATACTGTACTCACTATAAAACTTTACTCTCCTTCCTGCCTTACATACCTATGTACCTTCCAAGGAGGTCACGGTGTGTGTTTCACTGGTAAACGGAAGTGTTATTGATATTTATTAAGTTTAGCCTAGTTAGTACACAAAGGCGGAAGAACTGGCCACTCAGTGAGAATCGATATCACTAACGCTTGACTGCTAATCCAGCTGGCAAACGATTACATCATGACAGATGTACAAAAGTGGGTGTTTAAAATAAAGAAAGTGTTGACAAAAGATCAACATTCTGACTTTTCTCTCTCTCTCTCTCTCTCTCTCTCTCTCTCTCTCTCTCTCACACACACACACACACCAGATTCTTGCCCTGATGAGCTACTAAGCGAAACTATTAGTAGGTATATCTAACTCATTAAGGTTTAACTTTATTATTTGCTCTACTTAGGTATTGAGCACTTTTTACATTTTAGCTTTAAATAATCCTAACGGTTTATATAATTATAAATTTTTCATACCGCAAGGGTTTACCAATAAGTTTTAATATATATATATATATATATATATATATATATATGCCGTGTCCTTTCATATTGAATATGAGTTAATTTAAAATTTCATGTTTAATTACTAGATTATGGATAAGTTTCAGAAGGTTTCGCAACCCTCAGATCAAAGTGTTTTTACCATTCTCTGACCATTTTCAAGAGCAAGAATGAGACACGGTGTTATATAATAGACTGACTAAATCTATAAATTGTCATATAGTGTTGTTAGTTTGAAGTGGTCGCAAGAAAAACCATTGTAATATCCAATTTGATTGACGTGTGATTACCCTGAGGTTGTTTTAAAACGTGGCTCTCGTTGGATTAAAGATCCACGTGATCAGATGACACTAAGAAGTTAGATACAAACTTTAGTTAGTCAGTTAAGAATCGTTAATACGTTAGGTCGAGAGTTCCAAGTCTTGGAATTGGCCTTAAATCAATTTTTTTACACTACAGTGCGGTAAAGTGAAGAGTTGATGGTAGGTGTGGCGCTCCACCTCTGACACCAAAATAATTTCCTTGGTCTAGCGCTAGTGTGATGGGATAGACTTCCTCGCTCTGGCTGATACTGACTCTAGGCTACCCCGACGACTTTACTTTTTTTTTTACTCGCTGTCCATCGTATCCGATGATGACACCACACGAATCCTTTTCCTCCAATTTATTCGGTCTCTGGTTGCGTCTTGCCAACTGCCGATGGGAATGTTAAAGTCCTTCAGGTTTCATTTGATGCTATCTTTGTACCTGAACTTTGGTCTACCGATTCCACGTGATCCCTCTTTTAGTTGAGAGTAGTCTTATTTACTTTACTTAATTTACTTATTTACTTTACTTAATATAGTATGATAGATAGTTTCATTAAGTAAACATATTTTTATTAATTGATTTATGGATTTTAATGGCTTGTTAAGCCGTCTGGGTTTAACAAGCCTAGAGGTTAAGGAATCCCGTTCCTTGTACTTTTATATTTACATTTGGGCAGTTTTTTTGCACACAATTATGATATTAAATATTCTTATCAAACAAATAATTAGCACACAGTTGCATGTTTTTAGGGCTTTATGTGTGTGTGTGTGTGTGTGTGTGTGTGTGTGTGTGTGTGTTTACGAATAGGTTAATTAGCCGGTTCCGGTACAATAGACAAACCTGCTTTTAGCCATATTTTACCGGTCCTAATAAAATAGAGCACAGGCTATTTTGCTAGCAAATATGTTTGAAATATATTTGAATATACTAGTACAAAATAAAAAGCACCCTCCGGGCAATGTAAAAATAGATTTTTGAAACACATTGCCAGAGGGGTGGGAGTAAAAAATTCAATGTCGGCGAATTTGTACCCTAACTAAGTAAAATCATAAAATTCATTAAAGGATTAAAAAATAAAACAATTTGAAATGTAAAATTTAAATATGTATTAAAATAAAATAAACTATATATAGATATATAATACCAGTCATGCATTTATTAAAACTTGTTTTAAAAAACAATGAGGACTGTCTAATGTTGCATGTTAAAATTTTGAGTGTATTTATTCGATGTTATGATGATTTTGGGTAATGTGACGTAAGCAATGACGTAATTTTTGTTACAGACAAAAACCAGAAGCGAATCTACATTATTAATAGATATTTCAAACTATCTAAAAACTAAAAGATTAAAATGGTTGTTGACGAGCAATCTGGATTATTGGTCGTGGAAAATGCCATATTCCACTTTGAAAAAAATGATGATAGTCATATTTACCTTCATCATTTCCTTTATTTTTTTTTAATTTTAATTTTGTAAAAAAAAAGTTTGATTATATTAATCTATATTTTTTATTTAGAAGAATTTTTGTATCTTTATTCTTTACAAAATTTCAATATAAAGGAATATAAATAAACTTTTGTGTTAAATCTGTGTTGTTATTTTTAACATTATTTGCATTCATAATTATAAAAATATTTACAGGGCCGGTAAAAGAAGGTTTGTTTATTTTACCGGAACCGGCTAAATAGCTTCTTCCTTTTTTATGGAATTTCAACAAAAGAAGCAACCAAAAACAGTTGTTGCTTGAATGGTGAAGGCACAGTTAATTACAGTAAATAGTAAATAGCATTATACGCACAGAGTCTAAAGTCAGATTCGAGGAGAAGAAGATAGACGGAAATAGAAGGAGAGGATGAAATAGGAGAGACAAAACTCTAAAATTACTTTCGACTAAAGAGAAGAGAGTCCCTTTCGTTTAAATTCAGAGTTTTCTTTCTCCTAGACTGGTTTCCATACATAGATTAGTAGTAGTAGTAGAGTTGTCGGGGCGGCCTAATGTCGGTATCAACCAGACAGCGAGGGAGACAATCCCCTTTTTCGCTAGCGCTAGACCAAGGAGATTTTTTAGCATCTGGGGTGGAGCGCCACACCTACCATCTGCTCCTCACTTTACCGCACAGATCCCTGTGCTACTCATACGTTGAGTTGGCGAGGGCCGGTATCGAACCAAGAACCTTGTGATTCCTAGCCGAACAATCTACCAACTGAGCTAAAAGAGCCCAATATTGCCTACTATTTACTCCAGCTTGAGGGGGAATAATTGGATTCATGCCTTTCCAAAGTGTATGTGAAACAAATGCGTCCTGAATTTGAACATGTCCATTTCCTATGACGGTAACCATTGCACCACGCGCCTCACACAAGACCAGTCAGACCTAAATGCGTGAATTCCGAGGCCGTGCTTCAAGTCATAGAGCCAAACCTGGCGAGTAACACTAGGAGAGTATCAAGTTAGCTTGGCATGCCAGAATCCAGCGTGGTTTGGCCATCTTCACGATCACTCCGGGCCAGAGTGGACCTGGGAGTAATGACAATGAAAAGGTACTCCATAATCTCTAGATCTCCAAAATTCGAATCTTACCATCAATGCAATTTAGTTTCATACCCTGTACACTTCTTTTTTTTGGGGGGGGGACTAATACATGTTGATTGGACATGACAATGCTTATGAGCCCAGTGTGTCCTAATATTCACCCATATCTTTTCTAGTAGATGGAGCATGTCACAGTCCAGTGTGGTTTCAATGAAGCCTCCTAACGCATTATAAGAAGCTGTTTTAGCCCCAAAAGCTAAAACCACATTTACCTGGCGAGTAACGCTCGGAGAGTATCAATCCAGCTTGGTATGACATAGACCAGTGTGGTTTCAATGAAGCCTCCTAACGCATTATAAGAAGCTGTTTTTGTTTTAAGGTATATCAACCCTTTTCAGGTCATTTAAAAATAGCCTTCTTCAGGTATTTCTTGATGGACTCTGGAACCTTCTCGAAATCTGGAACTCCTCCTTGAACTTGGTAGCCTTCATGTCGTAATCAGGAAGCTTCAAGGAACTTCGAACCTAAACCTTATTCAATTCCGTTAACCATGACAGGGTACAATCTTGTAAAATACATCTATAAGATGATTGAGGGGGAAGTCATCAGCGTTGTTATATCCTTGGGATCATTGGAAATTTCTGGTCTTTCAACAACGGGATTTCCTCGCCCAGGGGACCAATCGGGGTTGATCAAATCCCGACCCTTCCCTCTCGGCACATGACCTCGCCTCTTGATGACCATAGTTTTATTGTACTGGTCACCTGACCTCCAGCCAATGGCAATGGAGCTCTCCTTATTTATATTACATTCATTTTATTACTCGAGTTTGGTCTTACTACCAGGAAGAACGGTTGTTGTAAGTTTTTTTTTTTTTATAATTTTAACCCCCCCCCCCATCTTTGTTGATTTTTTTAAAATTTTACCATTATTTTTTTTTATTTATTTATTTCCTTATCTACCAGATACAAGCGTTAAGCTGTGTTAATTATTTTATGTTGCTGTCACCCTTGACCAGGATTGAACCTGCAGCCTAGAGATAACTTATTACTGAATTATAACTGTATTAACTTAACGCTCATATTCACAACGCAATGTGTCCAAGTGGACATATCAAACATTGTAATAATTAAATTATCATACCGTGGCAAAGATGCTGATAGGTATGCGCCCTGCGTCTCTAAAAGAATGCAGTAAAATCGTGTCTATTCATCCCAGTGTTTTTCGTTTTTCTTCCCTCACCATTTCAAGCTAACTGTAAATACATTTCAATAATTTTGCATTTAACTGACGAGTAATACTTGGATAGTATCAATACAGCTTGGTATGACATAGACCAGTGTGGTTTGTCACCTTCACGATCTCGGCAAGGGGCTCATCAAGGGGACCAATTTTGAATGCGTTGAGGCCATCGTTGAGGTCCGTAACGACGGAGCTGAGAGACATACCAAAAGAATCCTTCCAGCAGGGCAGAGAAGCGTGACAGAGAAAGGTGGAAAAGTGCATTAGATTCAAGAGGGGCTACTTTGGAGGAGAAAACATTTAGTTTGTTGTTTGGGTTTTAAATTATTAATTTGTGACAATAGTCTCGTTACTTTTTAGGCACACCTCGTATATTAAATTAGAAAGACTAATGAAATTAGATTTGTTGGCACCTTTCGGTCCACTAAGGATGATAGCGTAGTGTCCAAAAATGAATATATAAATAAATAAATAAATAATCTACACCTGCGCAAGTGGCTGTGCAGGCCTATCCTTGAATGACAGTCTTTGGTGCACGGACTGCACACAAATTGTGATTCTTTCTGGGGCTGCTTTTTTTCTCTCCTTCTTTCCGCTTCACTTTGATGTCGAGACTAAAGAAATTAAATAAGAAAGCATATAAAAAGATTACTCTTATATCAATTATATTTTAATTGGTTTCTATATAAAATCATCCACTGAATTGATTTTAGTACGTTGGAGAATAATGTTGACTTTTCTGGTTATAAGGTGTGTCATAGATGTCTACTCTTACTTATAGACTCGGCGATAATCATGTGACCAACTTCTTGTCCAATCACTGGCAGTGCTCTGCTGCTGATATTATTATTTATACTGGCTGTTCTGGTCATACCTAAACACATTACTTGGATTTTCGTGGACGACGGAACATAGGATTATATCACAGGACTTATTCACTTACCAAAGGATTCTATAACTCAGGACTTACTTACTTATTTACTTTAAGTCCTTTACAGCTGGCTAATAGTATTAGAGATCAATAACACCAAGTAATTATATATTAAACCTGCTTTTTCTCTGAATTTTTGAGTTGATGCTTGATAATTAATATTATTTGGATTATTCTTCGGACTATTTTCATCATCTCCGGCCTTCTTCAGGTGTATTTTGTCGGACTCGGGAACATTCTTGAACTCGGGAACCTTCTTGGCGTAATCGGGAGCCATCACGGAACGTTTGAACCCAACTCTTTATTCAATCCACGTGGGTATCCTATTCACATTCCACTAACCATAGCTGGGGTACCGGTGTTAAGCTGTGTTAATTATTATTCTATGTTACTGCTACCTCTGACCAGGATTGAGCCTGCAGCCTAGAGATAACTGTCACTTAGAACTGTGTTAACCCAACGCCTTTACCTAGAAATTGGACCCAAATCAACCAGACCATATATCGTTGGTTGGTTTGTTTTGTTTTACGGCATATCAACCTCAGTGGGTTATTTAATGCCGACAAATTTTCGAAATAAATCAATTCTTAATAGATAATACAATTTTGTTTATATACTCATGTTTTTCTATGGGAGGTACTACCACTCCGGGCCAGAGTGGACCAGGGAGCAATGGTGATGAAGGGGTGCTCCACATTCCTTAAAAAACTGGAACCTCACCATCAGATAGAGTTTAACGTTTTTCCCAGGACATGTTCAGTCAAGCACCCATATGCTTGCAATAAGAGCATAGGGTTGGACAATCATATAGGTGCTAGGGCTTGACGTGATCAGCCGATTGATCGGAGGGGCCTCTCCGACTGCCCGTCTAGCCCAAGATTGGAGTATTGCAAGTCATGGACTGCTCATCCTATCCTTAAGCATCACGGGTCGCCATGTCCCTTGGGGAGTCTTACCCCTCTACAGAGGTGCAGTCGGTGCATTCTAACTGTAATCCTTTATTTCTTAGTTACATATAAGACACATTGCAGGATTTGTCGAATTGTGCCTCACATTATTGCAAACCTTTTGACTTACTCAATACTTTCCTTGGCGACCTCTCTTGCATAAGCAATGGTGGAGAAAAATGGCAGGTGGGTTGATTTTTAAATATTGGATAGAAAAGAATGTCAATTAAAACTACGCTGTTTGTTTTTGTAAGTATTTTTCCACAAAGGAGAAGGGAAAGAAGTGATGAATTTTCTGGCTTTGTACGTGGAAAGAAAGGCAAAAATTCATCTGCATTTCACACACACTTCTATAGAAATAAAAGAAATAAAAGAAATGATGATGGAAGGAAGGAAAGAAAAGGACAATGATCAACTGAAGGAAGAAAGGCTGGAAAGAAAAAAAGTAAGAGCAAATAGAAAGAAAGAAAGAAACAAACAAACAAACAAGCGAACAAACAAAAACACAAGACCACGAACAGCTGAGGAAGGAGAGGCGGAAAAGAAAGAAAGAAAGAAAGGAAGCAACAAGTCAAAGAAGAAAGAAGAAAGAAGAAAGAAGAAAGAAAGAAAGAAAGAAGAAAGAAATAATGCAACAAAAGAAAGAAAGAAAGAAAGAAAGAAAGAAAGGAAGAAAGAAGTCCACAACTCAAAGAAGAAAGAAAGAAAAAGAAAGAAAGAAGAAGTCACGACTCAAAGAAGAATGAAGGAAAGAAAGAAAGAAGGCTACAAGTCAAAGAAGAAAGAAAGAAAAGAAAGAAAGAAGAAGAAAGAAAGAAGTCACAACTCAAAGAAGAAAGAAAGAAAGAAAGAAAGAAAGAAAGAAAGAAAGAAAGAAAGTCAAAGAAAGAAAGAAAGAAAGAAAGAAAGAAAGAAAGAAGTCCACAACTCAAGAAGAAAGAAGGAAAGAAAGACAGAAGGCTACAAGTCAAAGAAGAAAGAAGAGAAAGAAAGAAAGAAAGAAAGAAAGAAAGAAAGAAGGAAGAAGGCCACAAGTCAATGAAGAAGAAAGAAGAAAGAAAAAAGAAGACAATAAGTCAAAGAAAGAAAGAAAGAAGAATGAAAGAAGAAAGCAACAAGTCGAGAAAAAAAAAGAAAAAAAAGACAAGTAAAAAAAGAACAAAGATTAGAAAGAAAGAAATCTTGTCCAGTTAAAGAAAAAAATGGACTGGAAATAAAAAAAAAATAAAAAAAGCAATAAGTCGAAATGAATAGAAAGAAAAAATGAAAAGAAAAGAAAAGAAAAAAACCCTTTACAGTTTTTCACATGACCTATTTTCATCTCTTTAAGGCGGGTCACCAACACAAAAATCAAATTAGCGACAATATTGTTCAACTGTGATGTTAGATTAAAAGTCAAATAGATTCCACCCTTGATATGAAAGGAACTCATCATGTCTATTAAAAAAAAATGAAAGATTAATATATTTAATCTATTCAGCATCGTATTTAAGAAAAGGCTTGACATATTTCTATTCTTTTGTGCATAATAAAAAAGACATAATTATTGACTGTCAGTTCGAAATCATAAAAGCTTGCAAGAACGGGTGATAGAGTATAGATACTCTCACTGCGTGGGAGGGCGCCCACCGTGGTGTAATGGTTAGCAAGCTAGTCTTGTAAATCCATTACTACTTAATAGCGAGTTCGTACCTCACTGTGAGGTTCCAATTCTGGAGGTCTGGAAAATGTGGAGCACCCCTTCATCACCATGGCTCGCTGGTATACTTTGACCCGGAGTGGTAGTACCTGTTAGGGTCCCATCTATGGGTTAAATAGAAAAATGTGTTTATAAAAAAAATTGAGTATCCATAAAGAATGATTTTATTTCAAAACTTTGTCGGCTTTAAATGACCCACTGAGGTTGATATGCCGTAAAGCAAACCAAACCAAACCAAACGCACCTCACTGGATGCCCCATACTTATAAACTTGTATCACATCCTATCCGTGACGAACGAGTCGAGTACAAAAAGAGCGTCACGTTGTGGTGTAATACTTAACAAGCTAGTCTCGCAGATTCATTACTACAGAATAGCAAGTTCGATCCTCACTGGATGCCCCATATTTGTAACCTTGTATCCCATCCTGCCCGTGGCGAATGAGTCGGGTACAAAAAGAGCGTTCCATAGTAGTGCAATAGCAAGCTAGTATCGCAGATTCATTACTACTGAATAGCGAGTTCGATCCTCACTAGATGCCCTATACTTGCGACCTTGTGTCACATCCTATTCGTTGCAAACAGGTTGGGTAAAAAAGCTTCCCATCGTGGTGTATTAGTTAGCAAGCTAGTCTCGCAGATTCATTAATACTGAATAGCGAGTTCCATCATCACTGGATTCCTAATACTGTGACCTTGTGTCACATCCTATCCATTGCAAACGGGTGGGTAAAAGAGCCCTCCATCGTGGTGTAATAATTAGCAAGCTAGTCTCGCATATTCATTACTACTGAATAGCGAGTTCGATCCTCACTGGATGCCCCATACTTGTAATCTTGTATCACATCCTAACCGTGGCGAATAAGTCGGGTACAAAAAGACCGCCTTGTAGTAGTGTAAGTGTTAGCAAGCTAGTCGCACAGATCCATTACTACTGAATAGCGAGTTCGATCTTCACTAGATGCCCTAAACTAGCGACCTTGTATCACATCCTACTCGTGGCCAAGGGGGCGGTACAGAAAAAGAGTCCCACAGTGGTGTAATAGTTAGCAAGCTAGTCTCGCATATTCATTGTAACTGACTAACGAGTTCGATCCTCACAGATTTCCAATATTTACGACCTTGTTTCACATCATACCCGTTGCGAAGGGTTGGGTAAAAGAGCCCTTCTCCCCATCGTGGTATAATGGTCAGTAAACTAGTCTCACAGATCCACTACTACTGGATAGCGACTTCGATCCTCACTAGACACCCCATAATTGTGTCACATCCTACCCTTTGCAAACGGGTTGGGTAAATACATATTCTCACATTGTGGACTACAAAAGCAACTGAATGAAGAAAAAGGAGAAAAAAAACAGTTTAAAATGGCTGCAACGATATGTTTTACATCACCCACCCCATATTTCACTTTCATATTAACATCTTTTTGATCCACTCAAACAATGTTATATAAGGGATTTCCCACAGATGGCGCTGTTGTTGCATACGACCAGATGCTTGACACCAGGATCCTCGAGGAAATTATTTGTACACTCTTTTATTTGTTGTCATGCCTCCTTGGGCATCACCTCTTTAAAAAAAAAAGTATATTTATAAAAACTACGAAAAAACTGCGTATAAAAACACGAAAGGAACTTAATAGTTTCCATTTCCGTTGTCTACGACGTATTCTACACATTCGTTGGCAGGATAACACAATGTCCAACACAGTCGTTCTGGATTGCGCCGACATGAACAGCATGTTCTCCATTCTCTGTGAGAGGTCCCTTCGTTGGCTTGGACATGTCAGGAGAATGGAAAATGGATGCATCCCAAAAGATCTTTTGTATGGCGAATTAGTAAAGGCTCCCGATTGGTTGGTAGATGTCTGCAGAAGAGCTATGAGAATATGCCATATTGACACAAAAACGTGGGAAGTAGATGCAAAAAATAGAGCGGCCTGGCGCCTCAACGTAAGCAAGGCACGGCGAGGGGTGAGACAGAGAGGAGAGTAGCCTCGACAGAAAAGAGAGCCAGGAAGAGAGAGAAAAGCCAGCAGCCCCAGAAAGCATCACAGTTTGTGCGCATTCAGTGCACCAAAGACTGTCATTTAAAAATTTGGCCNAGCCAGAGTCACTTGCGCAGATCATATAAAATGTTTACTTTTGGACACTACGCCATTGTCCTTAGTGAACGGAAAGGATCCAATATAATAATAATGAAATATCAACAAACAAAGAAAAAACAACAAAAAAGGATCTTTGGCACAAACATACACACTGTTAATATAATATCTACAGATCAAATTTTGTAATTCAGCGATAGATTCCAATTTTCAGCTACAAAACACTATTTTTCTATATAGTCACTACCATTAGCTATACATTTCCACCAACAATAAAAGGACACTTGGATGACAGGCTCATCAATTCATTCAGTTACCAAAACGTCTTCTTTTATGAGTGAGGTATCACCTTTTAGAATCTTATTGATTGGTTTTAACGGCATGTCAACCTGTCTAGGGTTATTTTATTCCTAGAGATTAGGGAATAGCGTACATATTTACTTTTTGTTTAGTTGTGCTTAAAAGTTCTTTTTTTTGGGGGGGAGGGGTTGCACAATTCAAATTGAATATGAATAATTTTAAACTGGTCTATTTGACCCATAGATGGGACCCTAACCCGTACTATTACTCCGGCAGAGTGGACTGGGAGTCATGGCAATGAAGGGGTATTCAACACTTCCATTCTTCAAAATTGGAATCATACATCAGATGCGCAGTGTCATACTAGTATACTTCTTTTTGTATGGGGGATTATCCTCTCCAGGGGAACAGTCAGCATATTATAAGCCCGCCGATAGGACAATTGAATTCAGAGTCTTTCATCTCCTAGACCGATTGCCGTGCCGAAATTAAAGAGTCTATCCTACTATTTTCCCATATCTTTTTCAAGGGGAGGGGCAGATAGATTCATGTCTTTTACCGAGGATATTAGCGGTGAAGGAAAATGCAAACAGTCTCGTCCAGGAATTGAACCCGGGTCACCCTGACGCGAGTGAGTGACAATGAATCTAAGAATGTAGCTTTTAATAACGATTGGGAATTGACTTTCATTTTTTCCTCTCCGCGGGCAGATAGCCCGAACCCTCGGAGATTCGTGCTTTTTTCCGAGGGCATTAGCGAGAAGTAACACAAACACCTCGTCCAAGAATTGAACCCGGGTCACCCTCACGTGAGTGAGTGAGATAAATCTAAGAATATAGCTTTAATTAACAATTGGGAATTGACGTTTCATTTTTTTTCTTTCCTCTTCCCGGGGCAGAGAGCCGAGCCCTTGGAAAATCAAAGTTGGAGAAGTTTCGTTTTGGCACGGAGACCATTCTACCAAATCCTTCCGGACCATTGAATTCGATTCACTTTTCTTTCTTCTTTCTTTTCTTTTCTTTTCTTTCTTTTATCTCCCTCGGCCAACACCAGTAAAGATATTGAGATAGTGCCCGTGGTGTAATGGTTATCTTCGTAAAAAATAGACACGGCGAGACGAGTTCAAATCAAGTCCATGGCTGTTTGCATTTTTCATAGCGATAATACCTTAGGAAAGTTATGAATCCAAATATTCTCCTGTCAGCTATTGGTAAATAGTAGGGCAGACTGTACTCTATAACCTTGGTATGGCAACAAGTCTAGGAGAAGGAAAACTCTTAATTCAAACCTATTAAACTCAACTACAAATTCACCTTGGAGGGGTTTGTAAATACATAAATCAGTAAAATATATGCCAAAAATAGTAGAATAATATGACGACATTTCAACTTTAAATAAGATATAACTGGGAAAAAAACTCACAACTTTGAATTTCACGCTCGCGGACTTTAGATGTGTAGATGAAAGCTCACCTAATAATAATAATAATAATAATAATAATAATAATAATAATAATAGATCAGTATTTTTCTATCATCGTTATTATTATTATTATTATTATTATTATTATTATTATTATTAGCAAATATATGCACCATCCGGGTGCAAGTATTTAAGTTTTAATGTAATAAAATATATTAGATTAGAAAGGTAAATGAAACTAAATAATAATGCAGATAAAAAGATTTGAAACGGAGGCGGGTATAATCGAAAAATAGAACATCTGAAACTTACTCTTCCATCACTCTCGTCTTTCATTGCTAAATTTTCCTAATTTAGTTATTTAGTTAAAATTGGAAGTAAAGAATAAAATTACAGTTATTTCTTTTTGTTAATGGATTTCTTTCAAGATTTATCCCCGTGATTTTTCATTAAGATAAAACCAAACAATTGGAAATCAATAATACCAAGCACATATTTATTAAAATCAAATGTCGATATCAATATGCAAATTAGCCTTCCTATTTACGCTGCAAACCGCTATTTTGTTGTATATATAAGTACAATTGCATGTTATTAGTATGTAGATATTGGCAACAGTATTAATAATGTAAACAATTTTATTAATAATTGAGGTTTAAGTAAATCATGGAGATTGTGACGTAAATAACTAAGGAAATTGTGACTGGAGTAGTAATATATTTTCGGTTACAGAGAGATAAACACACAATCTCCATTATAATAAGATACTAATATACAGCACAAGGCCAAAAGTACAGGGGTACCTTGACTTACGAGTTTAATTCGTAATTCAGTTTCCTCGTATATCAAATCAACTTTCTCCGTTGAAATAAGCTGAAATGTTATTAATTCCTTCTAACCACGCCAAAAGCACCCTAGTTTTTTTACGTTTTTTTTTAATAAGAAAAATAATTTTATTAATAACTGAGGTTTAAACAAAAATAAAATTGTAGAGAATGTGACGTTAATAATTAAGGGAATTGTGACTTGAGTAGTAATATAGTTTCGGTTTCAGACAGAAAAACACACAATCTCCATTATAATAAGATTATTTCGTGGTATGGGAAAGTTAGAGCCACCATTATTGTAGTGCTTGAAACATTTCCAAAGTTCTATGACTCAATATGAATTGGCAAATCCTTGAAATATAAATAATAATCATTTCAAAAGATCCCAAAATAAATCTATCGTCTTTAAATTGGGTCAGTATTCAATCGTTCCAGTTCGTTTCTCTGAATCAAAAGTCTTATTGAATACAAAGAAAGATTTGTAAATAAATAGCACAAACTACCACAAGTATCTTATCAAATAGATTCACCTTTCTCAGTGCTAACTATTCAATAGTAGTGGAATTAATGGAAATTAAACGGTTTATTGTGTATGCTATATATATATATATATATATATATATATATATATATATATATATATATTAAGAACTTTATGCATCAAGCAATAAATTCATTTGTTTCAGGTTTAATGTGATTGTAAAGTCGAGTTAAGGTACCGAAGACATGAAGTTAACGACACTTAATAACTAATAGTTTCTCCCAATATATATATATATATATATATATATATATATATATATATATATGTGTGTGTGTGTGTGTGTGTGTGTGTGTGTGCGTGCGGGGTGTATTTGGGCAGCATTCTTTCATTTATACATGTGGAATTAAACAAAAGGCAGGTCTCCTGTTTAACGATTTTATTGGTGATCTTTTCAAGCTTTCTGGCCAACTTTTTGATATTTGGATGGAATTCGTAGATTAGTCCACTGAAGTTCATATCCCGAGTACTTTCGGCACTTCGAAGTGCCATCATCAGGGGTGATGTGTTCCAGTTTTTTTTTCAAAGTATATTAATGGATATGGAGGCTGGAAGTAGAAGAATTGATAGGAAAAGTGTTCTAGGCATTTTAAAATATGAGTACTGCATTGAAAATTAATTTTATTTAAGGATGGTTTGTATTGTTATAAAAAAAAAGTTGGCCAGAAAGTTTGAAAAGATCACAAATAAAATTGTTAAACAGGAGACATGCCTTTTGTTTAATTCCACATGTATAAATGAAAGAACACACACACACACACACACACACACAACACACACACACATATATATATATATATATATATATATATATATATATATATATATATATATATATATATATATGAGTAAGAAAAGGTAGAATGAAAACATCACACAATGCTGTTAAAGAAGAAAACAATTTATAATATAATCATAGCTGATATTGATCAATTTATAATATAATCATAGCTGATATTGATACTTTTCTCCACACATATATATATATATATATATATATATATATATATATATATATATATATGTGTGTGTGTGGAGAAAAGTAGACAAACACGAGATGTTATGGAAACTTGATGTTTATTGTCGACGATGCAACGTTTCGGTCTCTTATTAGACCATCTTCAGGACTTGGATATAGTTCTTACTCCAATGATGGAAATTCTCAAAATGCTGAAAACGGAAGGTCGTCAGTAGGGGGGAGGTGTGTTTGGGGATGATTATTGGATTCTTTTTCTCTCTGGAATGGGGAGTGCCGGAATGGTGGATGGTGGTACCACAGGTGTTAGATTGTGGGGATTGGTTAACTAAATATGTGTATATGTGTGTGTGTGTGTCTGTTTAATTATTTGTTTTTTTTTGTTTATATGTGATTGGGAACTGGATTTGTTGTTAAGTTATATGTGTGTTGTTGGTATGTTGGTTTGATTTTTTGTGATTTTTTGTTTTTTTCTACCATATATATATACATATATATATATATATATATATATATTGTGATGTGACCGACAATATACATTAATTTTAGCTGACATATTTAAGGTTCTACTAGTGTAGTAACCACTCAACGATATCATCATCACCTTTTCTCCAAAGGGACCAAAAATCAAATGGTCTTAAGTTGTCAAAAATCGTTTGATAAAATAAAATCTTTATTGTGTCCGAATCCTATGTTAAAACCATTTAGCATTAGTATCAATGCTAGTGAATACGAGATATGCGCCGTATAACTAGAGGCCGAGGAAAATAAAATCACCTAGTCGGTTATTTTTCAAAAAATCTTATGTCCTTCAAAAGAATTATTATGGTGTTTTTTGTTTTTGTTTTCTTTTTATTATTTGGAACTATTGTCCTCATCTTTATTGTTATCTGTACAATGTTTCGTCCTATGTGCCCTCCGGTCTTCAGGTATTTCTTGTCGGGCTCAGGAGCCTTCTCGAACTAGGGAACCTTCTTTTCGAATTCGGTAATCTTCTTGTCGTAATTCGGAGCCATCATGGAACTTTGGACCCAACCCTTTATTCAATCTACGGTGGTTTCCTGTTCCATTCCACTAACCATAGCTGGGTACAAGTGTTAAGTTGTGTTAATTATTATTCTATGTTACTGACGATCTTGACCAGGATTGAACTGTCACTTAGAACTGTATCAACCCAACGCCTATATCCACTACGACATGTGTCCAACTGGACATTGAAATTACAGCCTAGAAATAACTGTCACTTAGAACTGTCTTAACGCAACGCCTATATCCACTACGCTAAGTGTCCAATTTCGTGTTTTTGTTAAGGTTACACTTTAAAATTTATTAATGGAGTATCATACATGGAATAATTTTTTAAAAATTCCTTTTATTGTTGATTTCAAAAATAATTAATTTCTTCAAACAAACACTGTTTGAGCTCTATAGGTGTTACGGATTTGAACTTATTTGAAATTATTCACAGCAGCAGCAGCAACAACAGTTTTCAAAAAGAGAAAAAAAAATAATAGAATATTATGTCCCCTACATACTTCCATTAATAAAAAGACGACAATTTTTTATTCAAACATTATTTTCAATAATTAAGACTGTACTATATTATGTCATTATTTTTAGGTAAATATTTTTATACAATATTTTCTTTAATTAAATAAATACGAGTTTGCTACACACTAAAGAAAAATTACATTTTATAATTTTTTTTAAATCCCTAAAAAAATATTAAAAAGTAGACAACATGATTTTTTAATATAAAATTCTTTAGAAAATAATCTAGAATTTAAAAAAAAAGATACATATTTTTTTTCTTATTTACAATACTTAAAATTCAAGGTTTAAGATGTCCTATTGCCAAGTTGGTCTAGTATCGATTAATTTTTTTTTTTCAATTTTTTTTTTGAATATGTTCCGACATTGTATTATCTTTCATGCAGAAGAAAAATTACCAAGATTTTTGTACGGAGGATCAAAATGCGCGAAACAAAAACTAACGAAAAAAATTATTAGATTTTTCAATTTAGTAAACATTTATTTACAATAAAAGTTGGTCTTTTATTACTTCATATACGGAAAGTTTTATTAAAATCGAATAGTTATTTTATTTGATTTGATTTTTAGAAGAAATTTCTGGGATCCCCTCGGCAGCATGTCCGTGAAAAGACGCATACCTAACAATAAGTATTACGAATATGTCCGTTTTGCTCTTCCGTATATTATATCAAACATTACTATTCATCAATAAAAAAAAAAAAATACAAATTCTCTTAAAAATATCAATATATCGTGGATCGGACAAATTTAGTTGACTTGAAATCTAAATTCAGTGTTATATCATGTTTAAATATTAGTGAAAATAAACCTACTACAATCTACACCGAGCAATACCCATTTTAATTTTTAAACACACATATGCACAAACACACATAAAACCTCGCTAGAACAGAATGTAAACAACAAACACACACAACAATTCATCAGAACAGAAAGTAAATTATAAACACACACACACACGACCTATCAAATATCAAAAATCTAAGAAACAACATCAGAAGAAGGGGTTAGGTTAATAATATAAACAAATAGATAACTATAAAATTCCACCACACACCCACACACAACACACACACACACACACACACATATATTATATATATATATATAATATAATATATATATCTAAGTTAACGTAGTGAACACGTGAAGTCAACGGCGCTTGGTAAATGACGATTTTTTTTGCTTTTGCGATTTTTCAAATAATTTGTTTAAAATTGCAGAGGCAAATACTATCAGTTCCAAGGACTGTTGACTTATGTCTTCACTACCCGGACTTAGATATATATTTTCTATCAATGATATCACGTACTCAATTAATATATATATATATTATATAATATATATATATATATATATAATATATTTATATGTGCATGTGTCTGTGTGAGTGAAACATGTATATACATGTATATAAAATAAAAATAGAAGACTATCACGCTGGAGTCGGGCATTTCAAAAGTACCATCTTGATATACATTATATCAAAGGGGATATTACCTGTTATGTAATATTTGTGTGTGTGCATTTGTGTCTGTGTATCTATGTGTGTTTGTGTGGGTGTAAAATATATATATATATATATATATTATATATATATATATATATATATATATACTACACTCATATATACATATATAAATAATATATAATATAATATAATGGAGAATGAATGTGAAAAGTTTTAGCATATGAAGGTGCTCAATGCTAAAATAGTAGAGCATATTTAAAATCAGAGATGAAATATTATGGTGTTGATTTTCTGTAAATACAGTTTCATGCATATTATGCAATCTTCAGATGGTCAAATATTGATTTGGTTTGTTTGGTTTGGTTTGTTTTGTTTTACGGCATATCAATCTCAGTGGGTCATTTAATGCCGATAAAGTTTTGAAATAAATCAATTCTTAATGGATAATACAATTTTGTTTATCAACTCATGTTTTTCTATTTAACCCATAGATGGGACCCTAACAGGTAATACCACTCCTGATAATGAATGCGATTTGTCTCGCATATAATGTAGCCTGTGTCAAAAGATAAATTAGCATTTTTTTCATCATTTTTTAGGGAGGGGTGTGATGTGACCCACTATGTAGATTACTTTTAGCTGACCTACTTAAGGGTTAACCAGTGTAGTTATTGCATACCCTTCTCATTACTTACTTCTTACTCTATTCTTCTGGCCGTCTTTAGAATCTTATAACATCTTGTCTTGGTCTGGAATTTTCTAAGGTCTGGACTTTCTTGGGGACTTCGTGTCTGGTCTTCCATTGGGGATTTCTCTTTATCAGAAGCCCTGTGTCATTGTTAGTTTTTAGATAATAAACACAAGACTTCGATTTACTTGATCTTATTTTATTTTTAAATCCCCAGCCAGACAATCTGCGCAGATGAGAACAGCGCCGCGTAATACGCGACTTACAACCTACGAGCTCGGCTCCTACCTTCTATGACTGGAAATTACTTACTATCTAAGCCGGAAGAGAGGGTCCTCTCTACCGGTTCTCACGGTATCCACCGGAAGGAAGGATCAGGACTTGTCATTCAAATCCTTCAAGGCCATGGGCTGCAGCTTATAACGGCCATTTTGATTTCTACACTATTGCACATAAATTTAGGTAATTAATAATTATGTAACATAGTAACCCCATTCCCAAATTGCTGAACCACTACAACGATGTCATCTACAACTTTTCTCTGTCTCCTCTCCTGTTTTCACAAAAGGGGACAGGTGATCAGATGCCAACGTGGAGAGAGACAGTCTTCTTTCAAACCAATGGGTGAGGGAGAATTTCTCTCGAAAATCCATCGTCCAGGATATTTCAGCAGCAAGAAATTAATTGGTGTTACATAATTGATGGGCGTACTATCAATTTTGAACAGTTAGGACAGAAAATAATAATTTCATTCAAATCAGAACGATTGAAGATTTGATTGAGTTTTCCTTCTCCTAGACTGGTTGCCATGCCAAGGTTAAAGAGCCCAGTCTACCCTATTATTTACTCATAACTGAAGGAAGAATAGTTGATTGTATACATTTCCCAAGGGCATTAGCACTATGTGAAAATGCTACCAGCCTCATCCAGGATTTTAACTTGTGTCGCTGAGTACATTTCCTGCAATTACCATTGCACCACGGGTGCCTCCTTTATTGCTATGTAGACATTTTCTCAATACTTTGGTTATATAAATCCATTTTCTATTCTAAGCTTTCTGTCTCCCCATTGGTATGTAACCCTCGTTCCCAAATTCCTGAACCACTACAACAATGTCATCTACAATTTTTCTCTGTCTCCTCTCCTGTTTTCTAAACTACAAGACCGGTGCTCTATTGGTCAAGCACTAAGAATTGGAAGTCAGAGAAAGAGAGAGTCACAGCCTAAAACCGGACATTCATAAAAAGAGACAGGCGGTCAGACGCCAACATGAAGAGAGACGGGCTTTTTTCAAACCAATGGATGAGGGAGAATTATTTCTCAAAAAGCTATGATCCAGGCAATTTCAGTAGCAAGAAACTACTAGGTGTTACATAATTGATGAGCGTACTATCAATTTTGAACAGTTAGCGTAGAAAATAGTAATTGTATTCAAGCCTAGCCGTTAGGACAGTTGAAGTTGATTGACAAAAACTGGGAGACAGAAGAACAGAGGGCCAAAGCCTAAAACTGGACATTCACAAAAGGAGACAGACGGTCAAATACCAACGTGGAGAGAAACGGGCTTTTTTTCAAATCAACGGATGAGGGAGAAGTATCTCTCAAAAATCCATGATCCAGGATATTTCAATAGCAATAAACTACTAGGTGTTACATAATTGATGGGCGTACTATCAATTTTGAACAGTTAGTGTAGAAAATAGTAATTTAATTCAAATCAAAACAGTTGGAAAATAGTATTCGAATTAAGATCAGAACGGTTGGAGATTTGATTGACATGTCGTAACCTTAGATTTGACCCCTTTTTCCGTATGCGATTGCAGGCTTGAGATAATAATTTTCAGTCTGTGGCAAGAAAGACGTAATGATGGCAGAGGGCAGACTCGCATGCGCGTGGTTGAGATGGATCCAAATCTTAAGAACTTAAGAAATGAATATGTGATTCACAAAAATAGATGTCTTGTGTTTATCACTAAAAGCAAACGACAGCGCAGGGCGTCTCAACCAGCATCTTAAGATGAAGAAGTCTAGCTCAGTTGGTAGAGCGTTCGCCTAAAAACCACAAGGTTACGAGTTCGATACTGGCCCTCGCCAACTCAGCGTATGAGTAGCACAGTGAGGATCTGATGGTAGATGTGGTGCTCCACATCAGACGCTAAAAAAACAATCTTCTTGGATTAGCACTAGTGAAAAGGGGATAGACTCCCTCGCTGTCTGGCTGATACCGACATTAGGCCTACGGGAGGACTTTACTTTTTTTTAATTTATTTGAACTTTACATTCACATCCATTGTTGTGTGTTTACCAATCTTCAAAAATTCATAACATTTTTATCATCATTATCATCATCATTATTATTATCATCATCATCAATATCAATCTCATCATCATCATCATCATCATTATTATTATTATTATTATCATCATCATCATCAATCTCATCATTATTATCATCATCATCATGATCAATCTCTTCATCATCATCAACATTATTATTATTATTATTATTATTATTATTATTATTATTTGAACTAGCAAATATATGCACCCTCCGGGTGAAAGTATTTAAGTATTAATGTAATAAAATATATTAAATTAGAAAGTTTAATGAATCTAAATAAGAATGCAGATAAAAAGATTTAAAATAGAAGTTGGTATAATCGAAAAATAGAACAACTGAAACGTACTCTTCCATTACTTCCGTCTTTCGTTGCTAAATATTCCTAATTCAACTATTTAGTTAAAATAGGAAGTAAAGAATAGAATTACAGATATGTCTTCTTGTTAAGGAATTTCTTTTAAGATTTATTGAAGATGTTTTTGCTCATGTTCATTAAGATAAAACCAAACAATTAGAAATCAATAATACTAAGTACATATTTATTAAATTCAAATTTTTAATATCAATATGCAAATTAGCCTTCCCATTCACACTGTAAACCGCTATTTTGTTGTATATATAGATACAATTGCATGTTATTAGTATGTGGCACTTTTATTAATAATTGAGGTTTAAATAAAAATAAAATCATGGGGAATGTGATGTGAATAATTAAGGAAATTGTGATTGTGACTTGAATAGTAATATAGTTTCGGTTACAGGCAGACAAACACGCAATCTCCATTATAATAAGATATGTCTGCCTGAGAGATATGAGGATATGTCACATTGACACAAACACGTGGGAGGTAGATGCAGAAAATCAAGTGGTCTGGCGCCTTAGGAAGACACGAAGAGGAGAGTAGAGTTGCATTGACAGCAAAGAGATCCAGAAAGATGGAGAAAAGACAGCAGCCCCAGAATGCATCACAGTTTGTGTGCAGTCGGTGCACCAAAGACTGTCACTCAGGGATAGGTCAGCACAGCCACTTGCGCAGATTTAGATATTTTTTTATATATTTATATATTTATTGGACACTACGCCGTCGTCTTTAGTGGACTGAAAGGTGCCAATAACAATATTAGAAGTAGTAGTAGTAGTAGTAGTAAAGAGACAGAAAAGGATTTGGTGCTCAGCTATTAAGTAAATATGTCAAACATAGTAGTAAGTAAAGTCGTTGGGGTGGCCTAAAGTCGGTATCAGCCAATCAGCGAGGGAGTCTACCCCCTTTTCACATGCGCTAGACCAAGGAGATTATATTAGCGTCTGAGGTGGAGCGCCACACCAACCATCAGCCCCTTACTTTACCGCACTCATACTCTGAGTTGGCGAGGACCGGTATCGAACTAGGTACCTTGTGGTTTCTAGCCGAACGCTCTACCGACTGAGTTAACCCGGCCATTAAGTAAAGTCGGTATCAGCCAATCTGCGAGGGGGTCTATCCCCTTTTCACTGGCGCTAGATCAAGGAGATTGTTTTTGCGTCTGAGGTGGAGCGCCATACCTAGCATCAGCTTCTTACTTTACCGCACATATCCCTGTGCTACTCCTACTGTGGTATATTCACAGGTCCTGCTAGTTATTGTTATTTATATAAATAATTACAGTAATCAATATAATTATGTATAAATTATTAGTATTTTTAAATATTTTTCAATTCATTTTTTTTTCTATTCAACCCATAGATTGGATCCAAACAGGTACTACCACTCCGGTCAGAGTGGACCTGGGAGTAATGTGGATGAAGGCGGTTTAAAATATGATTGAAATCTCTATTACCTTTATTCATCATCATCATCATGTCGCGCAAGCAGCACGGATATCCATGACAATCTCTGGCCAACCTTCCCTATCACTCATTGCCCCTGGGAGGTCCTCTGCGCAGCATCCAGAATCCTCGCATAGTTGGTCAATGTAGGTCTTTAGTGGGCGTCTTTCGTTAGCATGTCCATGTGTTGGCTTCCACTGGAGAACGTCGTTTACGAGCTCATCCCCGCTTCTCCAGCAGTGTCCTGCATGCCTAGTCCGTCCCACCCGGATGCTTTGTGAGATGGGGGGCAGGTGACCATATAGTTGCTTCTTTGTGGGGTGCTGCTTCCACGGCTTGTTCAGGACAGCACGCAACATTCTTGTGCAGGTTCCATCTAGCTTATTCTCAAGGCGTTTTGTTAGGGTCCAGGTGGTGCAGCCATATAGCAGTACTGATATAACCACAGCCTGGAAGAATTGTCGCTTTAAAAAATCTTTATTCATAATATCTTACAAATAGGAAGATTCTTTTTTTTTTTTCTTTTTGAGTTATTTCTTTTTATTGTTCTTAACAAGTTTCGACCTCAAGCCATTGTAAGAAAGAAAAAGAAAAAAGAAAACTTGAAAAGAAAAAAGAGAAAAACTTGCATCTAAAGAAAGAAACAAAACCGGAAAAGAAAGACAGAATGGGAAATAGATAAAGAAAAACTGGAAAGAAAGAAAGAAAGAAGAAAGAAAGGAGGGAAAAAACTGGAACATGGAAAGAAAGAAAGAAAGGAAAGAAAGAAGAGAAAAACTGGAAAGAAGAAAGAAGAAAGAAAGAAAGAAAGAAAGAAAGAAAGGAGGAAAAAACTGGAAACATGGAAAGAAGAAAGAAAGAAAGAAAGAAAGAGAAAACTGGAAAGAAAGAAAGAAAGAAAGAAAGAAAGAAAGAGAAAAACTAAGAAAGAAAGAAAGAAAGAAAGAAAGAAAGAAAGAAAGAAAGAACTGGAAATAAGAAAACTTGAAGGGAAAGAAAGTAAACTGGACAAGAAAGAAAGAACGAAAGAAAATGAATAAGGAACAAAACTGGAAAAGAAACAAAGAAACAAAGAAAGAGACAAACAAATAAATAAACTAAGAAACAAAGAAAGAAAGTAAACTTGAAAAGAAAGAGAGAAATAAAGAAAGAAAGAAAGAAGAAGAGAGAAAGAAAGAAACTGGAAAAGAATGAAAGAAAGAAAGAAAGAAAGAAAGAAGAAGGAAAGTAAACTATAAAAAGAAAGAAGAAAGAAAAATGGAAAAGAATGAAAGAAAGAAAGAAGGAAAGTAAACTATAAAGAAAGAAAGAAAGAAAGAAAGAAAGAAAAGAAAGAAAGAAAGAAAGAAAGCTTCAAGAGAAAGAATGGAAGTAAACTGGAAAGAAAGAAATAAAACTCGAAAAGAAAGAAAGAAAGAAAGAAAGAAAGAAGAAAGAAAGTAAACTAGAAAGAAAGAAGGAAAGAAATAATGCTTCAAAAAAAAGAATGAAAGTAAACTGGAAAGAAGAAATAACGAAAAAGAAAGAAAGAAAGAAAGAAAGAAAGAAAGAAAAAGAAAGAAAGCTTCAAGAGAAGAATGAAAGTAACTGGAAAGAAGAAATAAACCGAAAAAGAAAGAAAGAAAGAAGAAAACAGGAAAGAAACATGGAAAAGAAAACTAAATAAAACAAAAAAAAAGAAGAAATAAGAGAAACAATCACGTGACCTTCATTTGTATATAATGAGAAGAATTTCCTTAAGATGTGCGCAGTTGTAATGAAAGCAATCTTCTTCAGCACAATAATAACGCGTAATGTTAGGCTGTCCAGGTATTTGCTGTTTGGCAAGATAATATTTCGTCTATTTGCATGTTCATATCTAATGTTTAGTGGCAATCATTGGAGATTGAATGTCATCACGCCCTCTTAAACCACCAGCACCTTCCACAGTATAATCGCTGATTCGGCATTTGGCATGCTTCCTGCTAAAAAAAGAAACGATAGATGGATTGAAATAACTGAACGCTTACCCCACATCCATAACCACCCACCTATGGTTTTTTACTATATGGGTCACCAGGCGAAATGGAATAAAAGAAATATTCTTGTTTCTCTTATCACTTTTGTTCAGCTATTATATATATATATATATATATATATATATATATTAATATAATTAATAAATACACCGTTGGGTGAATACTAGGCCACAGTCATGTATATATATACATATATATACATATATATAGTACATATATATATATATATATATATATATATATATATATATATTATACTAGACAAAAAGGAAGTGCGGGAAATGGACTCGTCGACCCGAGTTCAATTCCTGGACGAAGCTGTTTGTATTTCACATGGCGCTAATACCCTTGGTAAAGGTATGAATCCAATTCTCCCTTCAGCTATGGGTAAATTGCAGGGCAGATTGGGCTCTTTAACCATGGCTAGGTAACCAGTCTAGGAGAAGGAAAACTCTGAATTCAAACCTGTTTATGGTCGAAAGAGCCCTTAAGTTTCCATGTTCTCTTTTCTCTTTCGAAAATTTGCTGATCAATAAAAGTATGTCATTATTTTTTAAAATCCTATATATATATATATATATATATATATTGAGAACTAGACTTACCTATATAATACGTGGATTACACAATGGTTATATATATATATATATATATATATATATATATATATATATATCATGTCGCGCAATAAGCACGGATATCCATGACAATCTCTCGCCAACCTTCCCTATCATTCATTGTCCCAGGGAGGTCCTCTGTGCTGCATCCAACATCTTCGCATAGGTGGTCAATGTAGGTCCTTGCTGGGGGGCCCACATTAGCATGTCCGTGTGTTGGCTTCCACGGGGGAACGTGGCTTATGAGCTCGTCCTTGCTTCTCCAGCAGTGCCCAGCATGCCTTGTCCGTCTAACTCGAATGGTTTGTGATATGGGGGGCAGGTGGTCATACAGCTGTTTCCTCGTAGGGTGCTGCTTCCACGATTTGTTGAAGACCGCATGCAGCATTCTTGTGCAGCTCCCATCTAGCTTATTCTCAAGGCATGAGTTTATAAACAAAACGGATTATCCATTAAGAATGATTTATTTCAAAACTTTGTCGGTATTAAATGACCCATTGAGGTTGATATGCCGTAAAACAAAACAAACCAAACCAAACTGTACTGATGTGTCACTTGTTTACATTGAAAACTTACTACCTGAACACCCCAGTCATCTTTGTTTTGTCTATAAACTTACTAACTGAACACTAGGGTAGGTCGATTTTTCACTTATAACATTTCGGTCTATCAGACCTTCTTCGGGACACGGACACGGATTTATTTCTCTTACTGATAAGAGTTTTGAGGTCGAGATTAAGGGTGAGTGATGCTTAAGAACGGAATCCTGGTGGCCGAGCAGTCTAAGACTTGTAAAACACCACTTTAGCCCTTACTTAGGCTAGATGGGCGGTCGGAGAGGCCCCCTTCCGATAAATCAGCTAGCCATGTCATGCCCTAGCACCTATATGATTGTCCCAATCCTCCTAAAAATCCTCGTTTTCTCAAGGCTAAATTTTGCGAAAACGAGGAATTTTAGTCCATTTTACTAGACGATCTTTGATGCTGTTTCCTCAAACAATGGTGCAAGTAAAATATTTAATTTTTGGTATCAGTATTCAGTATATACTAACACACAACTTTCGCATAGATGGACAATTTGATATTTTTAAAAAGTGAAAAATTGACCTAACCTACTGAACACCCCTGTTTTGTCAGTGAATCAACTCCGAGACTGGTACTTGATCCCTTTGCAATAGAAAACCAATTGAATGTAATTTAGTACAGCCGTGGGGGGGGTCAATTTGGTAGGTAAAGAGATATACATTATTAATATAGTAAAGATATATGATTATATGATAGATAAGATACAGGATATTCCCAAAAATTTGATATCATTTGAATGATAATTGATCAAGTTATTAGATTATAAAAAGTTATCGATGTTTCTGAAAGACTCGTACAAGTTGATTTGTTTATTTTTTGTTTGTTTTATTTTATGGCATATCAACCTCGGTGGATAATTTAATGCCGGAAACGTTTTGAAAGATTCGTAGCGATGGTTTGGTAGAAAATTATTTAAACTTAATTCTTTTATAAACACTAGCAAATATATGCACCCTCCGGGTGCAAGTATTTTAGTTAAATTTTATAATAAAATATGATATTAAATTAGAAAGGCTAATGAAACTGAATAAGAATGTAGATAAAAAGATTTTGAACAGAGGGGGTATGATTGAAAAATAGAACAACTTTGAAACTAACTCTTCCATCATGTTCCGTTACTCCCGTCTTTCATTGGTAAATTTTCCTAATTAAACTGTTTAGTTAAAATAGGAAGTAAAGAATAATATTACAGTTATTTCTTCTTGTTAAGGGATTTCTTTTAAGATTTATTGAAGAGATTTTTGCTCATATTCAATAAGATAAAACCAAACAATTAGAAATCAATAATACTAAGCATATATTTATTAAAATCATTTTTTAAGATCAATATGCAAATTAGCCTTCCCATTCATACTGTAAACCTCTATTTTGTTGTATATATAAATACAATTGCATGTTGTTAGTATGTAGATATGGTCAACAGTGTAAGTAAAGTAAAACAATTTTATTAATAATTGAGGTTTAAATAAAAATAAAATCATGGAGAATATGATGTAAATAACTAAAGGAATTGTGACTTGTATAGTAATATAGTTTCGGTTACAGACCGATAAACCCACAATTTCCATTATAATAAGTTCTATTTAACCCATAGATGGGAGCCTAACAGGTACTACCAATTCGGGTCAGAATGAACCTGGGAACAATGGTGATGAAGAAGTGCTCCACATTTCTCAGATCTCCCCCCCCCGAAATAGAACCTCACATCAGAGAGAGTTTAATGACATTTCCAGGACATTAAGACCCTCAGCCACCGCCTACTAGCACATATATGATATGAGGATTGCCATGGAGACAATAGGATTGGAACAATCATATAGGTGCTAGGGCATGACATGGCCAGCTGATTTATCGGAAGGGGACCTCTCCGACCGCCCATCTAGCCTAAGTAAGGGCTAAAGTGGAGTTTTGCAAGTCTTAGACTGCTCGGCCACCAGGATTCCGTTCCTAAGCATCACAAGTCACCACCAACGGCCAATAGGTGGCCCCATTGGTGGGGATCTTATCTCTCTGCAGGGGTGCAGTCGGGGAATTCTAAAGCCCCACCGACAGGGCTGCGTACAAGTTGAAAAAGTAAGTGAAAAAAAAATCTATGAAATGTATCTACATTCATTTACATGTTTAACACCTCATATAAAACTCCCACTGCTATCCTAAGCATTTACAGTAGATCAGCAGCAGTTGACCCCCCCCCTAATCTCGACCTCAAAACTCTCATCAGTAAGAGAAATAAATCCTTCAATACAAGAACTAAGTCCGTTGTCCTGAAGAAGGTCTGATAGACTGAAATGTTATAAAGTCAACATCACTACCTATAATAAACATCCATCCAGTACAACATCCTATATATATATATATATATATATATATATATAACATAGGATGTTGTACATATATATATATATATATATATATATATATATATATATATATATATATATATATACTAGATGTGGCTACCCAGCTGAGCTGGGTAGAGGTGGGTGAAAAAAAACCTGGTGTATTGATTTGTTCACTTTTGAGAATTACAAATGTAGGACATTTTTATGTAGAATTTCAATGCTATTTCTATGTATATTTTAATCTTTAAATATTTTCAAATATTAATCAAATCTTCATAATTTTTGCGCAAAATGAGGAGCTGGTGATTCTAAAATGTATATATATATATATTTACTTTGTCATTGATTGTTTTATTTTCATAGTTTCATCCAGACATACATACATACATACATGCACACCAACTGTGCTTTATATATGTATATAGATTTTCCAACCCCTCCACATGAACAGGATGGAGCAGATAGTTCCTTTTTTTAATTGTTGTTAAGCATTACATTAACTTTTTTCATTTTATTATTTATTTATTTGTAGAGAAAAGAAACAATTTTTATACAAGGCTTATTCAATAAATAAGGTGATTTTTGCCTAAGGATTGTGTGATAAGAAACACTGTTACAGTTACGCCTTTTTCAATAAAATTAAATAGTGATAAATCCCTTCATATCTCAAAAGGCTGTTACAATGACCTTCTTGACTGACTGCTGCACCAGAAACCTTTTCTTTACCGGAGAATCAGTGTGCTTACACTTTATGCACTATCTTTTCGATACAGAATTTTGCTAAAAAATATCAATAAATAAACTGACCCTGTTGTTAAAAAACCCAGACTGTTTTACTTATTTTTCAAGATAACGGGGAGTAACTTTTTCCCAATCGGATAATTTGATCTTTGAATGAACTTTATCTTTGTAACAACTCTTTATATTCTTTTTTTTTTTTGGGGTATTTTAAAAGAAAGTTAAAAAATATTTATGTAGTGGTAAACTTTTGTTTAGCCTATTTTTAAACTGTTTGATAAAAACATGCTTCTCCGTACACATCACAACTCTTCTGTAAATTTCAGATGGTTTGTACTTTGCAGCCATCAGAAATTTGATGAAAGATCTTTGGGTAAATAACTACCTCGGTCTGCAGAACTGGAGCCTCACCATTAGATTTAGTTTAGTGTTATATCTAGAACATCCATTTTTAGAAGGTAATTAATTTGATTCTAAATAAGACAGTAATGTTACGTAGCGGCGGCGTCACGGTACCAAATAGATATTATGTTATATACCTCTTATTCTTCTGGCCGGATCTGGTATATCTTCTAATGGTCTGGTTTATCTTCTACAGGTCTGGTATTTCTTATCTGGGGATTCCGAGTCTGGTTCTGTTGGGAACACTACTTATCAAAAGCCTTGTGCTATTGTTAGCTTTTAGTAATAACAACAAACTTCGATTTACAATGATGTTACTTATTCATGAACCCCAGACCAGACAATTACGCCGTGAGCTCACATCTTGCTAGCTTAAGTCCTAACTCTCCAACTGACTAACTGCAACTGTCACTGCAACTAACTGAGTTGCTTACTCCTTAAACCGGAAGGGCTTCTATTGACTTCCGTTCTCACGTTCATCCCCAGAACGCAAGGGGAGAGTGAGGTCAAGCATTGTCACTCACTCTCAAGGCCATCAGCTGTACTGATCGCCATAAGGATTTCTATACTACCTTAAAAAGTAATAGGGATCCAATTAATATGTAACAGTAAGAACTAAATCTATCAATCCCTTGTCTGTCTGTCTGTCTGTCTGTCTGTCTCTCTCTCTCTCTCTCTCTCTCTCTCTCTCTCTCTCTCTCTCTACGTCTATATACCCGATATTAAGTGGGCATATGACATAGGAAACACTGTTGCAGTTATATCTTTTTCCATGAAATCATATAGGGACAGGTCCTTTCATGTCTCAGAAGATTATCATCATGACCTTCTTTACTGACTGCTGCGCCAGAAACCTTTTCTTTACCGGAGAGTCAGTGTGTTTAAACTTCATTGACTTCATCGACTCGTAGTGGTAAACCTTTGTTAAGCCCATTTTAAAAACTTTTTGACTAAAACATGCTCCTCCGTACACATCACACTGTAACACCGCGCTCTCCTTTCGGACTGGAGAGAGTTTTTTTTTTTTAAACGTGTGTTATTTACTTTACCCCCTTCAAGTCGGAATGGCTGAGATGATAACGTGTCACTCTTCGTTACGTCTCGCACTCATTTCCGACTGGAGAGATGATGTGTCGACCTTGCTTACGATACGGCTCTTCTTCTAAAGAAGGAATGTATGTGTGTATAGAGAAATATTCAATATACTTATCTCTGTACCGATTAGGGTGGAATCCTAGTAGTTGCAGCTGTGCAGTTGTTGGCAGTTCTTTGATCTTATGGAGTCTGGAACCAACTTGGGGACTGAGACATCTTACCTCGTGCCATTAAGAGTGTATAGTAATAACACAAGACCGTTTCTTTTCTTCTCGTGAGTATTTTATTTCCCCCCAAGTCACAACTGCTGAGAACACTCATTCTGCCAGACTTAATTTTCACTGACCTGTCACTCCTTTCTTCTCTTCGCCACGTACCAAAAAAAGCCATCTCATCACTTAACCTTTTCTGTTTTAATCTACACATCATCATTTAAAGTTTTCCGTTCTAATCCACACATCACGGTTCCACCTCACACCCATTATGTAACACACACACTCTTTTGTAAATGTCACATTGCACTTTTAAGCTACCAAAAATTTGAGGACTAATCTTTGGGTAAATACCTGTGCAGGTCTCCAGAACTGGAGTCTCACCATTAGATTTAGATATGTCATATCATTTTTAGAGGGTAATTAGTTTGATGATAAATAAGACATTTACGCAAACAGTCTTATCATAATACTAGAAGCGGCTACCGGCAACGCTTGGGTAGAGGAGAAAAAAGTGGCTTAATGGTTAGCTAGTCTTGCAGACGCATTACTTTTGAATAGCGAGTTCGATCCTCACAGGATGCTCCCTAAGAATCCCCACCTAAAAAAAGAACTTATGTTAATCCGGCCTCGTTGGAAGTCTTCGCGAATATAAATCAAAACTTTGTAATTTTTGCCTAAAAAGTAAGAACCGGTGATATTTAATTTGCACATATATTTACTTAGTTTCATTCGGACATACATATACACACACACAATTGCCCTTTATATATGTATAGATTTCCAGTACGTTAATTTCACGTAATATGTGTACTCTGAATTTCACGTAATATGTGTACTCTGAATTTCACGTAATATGTGTACTCTGAATTTCACGTAATATGTGTACTCTGAATTTTAATTTTTAAAAAATGGATTATCCAATTTGCCGAGTGAACAAAGGTCACGTAATCCTTATTCAATAATCTACCTCTCACCAATAATTATGCATATAATATGGCGAGGCTCCGTTTCTGAAGATCTGGGTAGGTATTCACCCAACCCATTTATTATGGGTAGTATGTGAGACAAGGTCGCAAGTATGAAGCGTCCATCGACGATCGAACTTTTCAGTCGTAATTGATATGAGAGTCTAGATTGCTAACCATTAAACCATGATGGGACACCCTTTCTGGTTTTCGGGGTTTTGTGGTCGACCTCTTCAGGTTCAATCTTGCCGGAGCGGTAGTTTAAGTTCGGATCCCATTTATGGGTCAAATAGTAGTGGAATATTTTGGACGTATTTTGGAATGGCCAAATAATCCAATCACGGCTCTTCTATAGGTCACGTGAACCCTCCAGTATAACTGACGAATTTCCTAGTTCGTTCAATCTTTTGGCTGTTGCAAGCCCAGCGTCCAACACAAGACAGTGAGCTATCGCTTTGTGACAAAACAGATCAAGACGGCTTTCCAAACAATACATCTCACTTCCACTTAGTAGCCACGCTGCTTCCAAGACAGGTTTCGAGCCAATTGTCAAGCTGTTACTACCATTTGAACCAGGCCACGTGTAGACTAAAGTTAACAGGGCAAAACATAAAAGTTCACAGAGCATATTATCTTTTAACGCTTCAACAATTGTTATATATATTTTGTATCTAATTTTAACATTTGAACAATGATAACATCTATTCTGTACCTAATTTGTACAGTAAATATATTGTAGTAACAACCGGTTGCTGTTACGGTCACGTTAAAAGCACCGGTTCCTGCTAGATCACCGAAGTTAAGCAGCGATGAGCCCGTTCATTACAGATGGATGACCTTTTAAGCAACAGCAAGAACTGTAAAAACCGAGTATCATAATGAACTAGATTCGGCATTAAATAACCCGAAAATGGTTGTATGCCGTAAAAACAAGCCAAGCAACCGGTTGTTGTTTTCCTTCTTTCAAAAGCTATCGACCCTACCTACTTGGCTTCGTGCCTAGTGTCCAGGAGTTACGGCTTTTGGATCGTCAGTAAAATTAATCGCGTGATCCCTGGGGGCCGTCCCTCCAGTCAGCACCTGCCCCTCGTCTAAAAGGGACAAGGTCGAGTATTTTTCCAGGTGCCTGAGATGCCCCAAAAGGGAATGTGGAAGAGATCACGCACTTTTTGCATTAGCCACTACATGAGGTTCGGTTTGTGTGAGGCATCCCTGCGTCAATCTAACCTGAAGGGGGGTCAGGAAAATAAACTTAACTACTGTTTGAAACTGGGTTTAAACACTACCACTTTTGAAAATAAAATTCCCCACAATAGATCTATTTTTAAAAAAATAATTCGTATGCGGTAGGACTATCTGAAAAAAAAACGTCCATTTCTATGTACGGATCAATAAATCTATTGCTCAAATCTGATAAGTGTGTGTATCAAAAAGAAAGCATTGTGTATTTTTTTAGGTGTGGTTGCGTGTGTGTGTATAAATCTTTTCGATAAACGACAGCGAAACAAACCTCAAGGTTGTGAGATCGAAACACTACAGCGTATAAGCCAATAAACTCACCACTTAACTCATTTAAACCTGTGTTTTTTCATTCTTTCTTAATATACTACATACCGTCGGATTCATTTCCTTTTCTTCATAAATATATATTTGTTTATTATGACGTCAAAAAGAAAAAAAAAGAAAAAAAAAGGATGTTATCATTTAAGTGATTTTACAACTGCTTAATAGAGTAGGTTGATTTTCAACTTTTTTTGAATATCAAAAAGATTCACCCGAGGAAAGTTGAATATTGGTATGATAAATACTGACACCAAAAAGTAGATTTTTAACTTGCACCAATTTTTGAGCATTTAGTTTTAAAAATCGTTGATATGCCATTTAGCAAGAATATGCGCCCTCTGAGCATAAATATTTCAGTTTTAATCTAATGAAATATATTAGATTAGAAAGACTAACGAAATTAAACAAGAATGCATATGAAAAGATTACACTTATTTTGTTAATATTTGGTAATTTAAATCTGATATTAGCTAAAGACAGTCATAAAAGCATAAAAGAGAAAATGTACTTTTATAAATGATACTAAACTTATTAAAAATGTATGTTAACTTCTAAAATGCTTCATATTATTATCGACTTTTTATAAAATCAAATTGTGTGGCCGTTTAGAATATGCTACAGTTGTTTTGAATGTGGGAAGAAGTTAAAGTGTAACAGGAAAAAGAAAAGAGAAAGAAAAGGAAAAGTGCAGTTTATGAAATCGTTACCGGTGACAAAACCATATATATATATATATATATATAAAGTAAAGTCGTCGGGGCGGCCTAATGTCGGTATCGGCCAGACAGCGAGGGAGTCTATCCCTTTTTCACTAGCGCTAGACCAAGGAGATTATTTTAGCGTCTGAGGTGGAGCGCCACACCTACCATCAGCTCCTTACTTTACCACACAGATCCCTGTGCTACTCATACGCTGAGTTGGCGAGGGCGGGTATCGAACTAGGAACCTTGTGGTTTCTAGCCGAACGCTCTACCGACTGAGCTAAATATATATATATATATATAGATAAGTCATCCACAGACACGTGTTTCGGCGTTTCGCGCCTCTTCAGTGTGGCTAGACACAACAACTCTCCTTGGCTAGGCTCGAACTTCTACTGACTGCCAGCCTGATATCTTATCCCCATCGGCCACTGAGAGCTGCTGTAATGGGACTGGTGTTTAAACTATTAAATACATAGGTTTGTTTATATATTTTACGATCACAGAGAGATCTAGTTTGCGGACAAACGATCATTATATATATATATATTATATATATATATATATATATATATATATATATAAAACGTGACCTGTTGGGTCACCCATTGAGCTCTGGGTAGATAATTGGGATTAGGAAAAGAAAATTTGCTAAGTGAAAGTTAGTTTGATAAGAACAATTAGACAATTTTTTTTTAAAATCTAGGCATAAAATAACCGTACACGTATCTCTGAATTTTTAAGATGAGGCTTGATTATTTGTATATTTGGATTATTCGAAGTTTTGTTCTCATCTTTATTGTTATCTGTACAACGTTTCGGCTGATGTGCCCTCTGGCCTTCTTCAGGTATTTTTTTTTGTCGGACTCGGGAGCCTTCTCGAACTCGGGAACCTTCTTGTCTTAATCAGGAGTCCATACAGAACTTTTAATTCAACCCTTTCTTCAATCCACTGGGGGTATACTGTTCTCATTCCGCTAACAATGACTAGGTACAAGGGTTAAGCTGTGTTAATAATTATTCTCGGTTTTTTTCAGCTTTTGACCAGGATTGAACCTGCAGTCTAGAGATAACTGTATTAAACCAACACCTATATCCACTACGCCATGTGTTCAACTGGAAAAGAAGGTTCCCAAGTTCGAAGAGAAGGTTCCCTAGTTAGAGAGGGTTCACAAGTCCGACAAGAAATACCTCACGAAGGCCGGGGGGCACATCGACCAAAATGTTGTACAGATAACAATAAAGATGAGGACAATAGGCCGAATAATCCAAATAATACAACCCTACACTTGTTCACATGCCATTAAAACTAATAGTCCAATTGAACCAAACAATTTTTCCTTGACCCATAGACTATATTTTCTATAAAATCTCAATGAAATCTATTGAGAATTTGTGAAGACATTGTGAGCAAAGATAAATCTTCTATTTAACTAAGTAGGCGGAGTTAATTAAAAAAAACTATTTTCTGTCTTTTCCACTCGAGTCGCTCAAAACATCGAACCAGTCAAACAGGTCGTTGCGACAATAATTAGAGAGTTTTAAAGGAGGAGACATTCCTTCGTTACCATCGAATAGGGTTACTCCTCAAAATTGGGCCATGTGCTACGAGAGTGAACAACAACACTAACGTATTGGTGGACAGTAATTCATCATAAATAGAATAATATGGACGGACACGCACATTCATACATGAATAGAAGGGAAGGGGAAGGGCGAAGTTGGTTACGATAATAATAATAATAATAATAATAATAATAATAATAATAATAATAATAATAATAATTATTTCGTTCGTCTTGTAAACACGAAATCTAGGGTGTGTGCTTTTCTGTATACATAATAAGTATTACCTATTTTCCTTCACTATATATATATATATATATATATATATATATATATATATATATATACGTATGTGTATATATATCATGTATGTATATATATATATGTGTGTGTGTGTGTGTGTCTATATATATGTGTGTGTGTATGTGTGTCCGTGTGTATATGTATATATGTAGTCAGATATACATATATGTGTGTGCGTATAAAACGAAGAAATATATGTATATGTATATATATATGTAGTCATATATATACGTGTGTGCGTATATCTATGTACATGTATATATATGTAGTCATATATATGGGAGTGTGTGTGCGTATATATATATATATATATATATATATATATATATATAAATTTAGTTATGTAACAATTTATTGTTCTTGTAAACCTTTTCGGTGCTATTAGAAGCATGCGAAATGTGTAAAAAAAAGTGGACAAAAAACAGTTTCAATATATAACCGTTGTTTTGCCCTTAATTTGCTTTATTTTGCCAATATTTCGGGTGACATTCACCCTTTGTCAAGGTATTTTTTTGACAACTGAATATAACTTAATAGGCAAATAAAATAAAATAAAAGTGGGAAAAAATCAAAGAAATAGGATTTGGCGTTGTTTAACCGTTACTTTTGGTTCGAAATATACAAAGACAAACTCTGGGTCGAAACACGTGTCGGCATTTCAATATATAATTTTTCATCAATACAACATTTTCTTTCCTTTTATCTTTCAATATATCCCAAACAATATATATTATAGACAGATTATATATATATATATATATATATATATATATATATATATGTGTGTGTGTGTGTGTGTGTGTGTATATATATATATGTGTGTATATATATATATATATATATATATATATATATATATATATATATATATATACAGGTTGAATAGGGGAAAATGTGTTTTGAAAATGTGTTTAAAAAATGAGTATGAAAAAAATTGAATCCCCAACAAAACGTCTTCGGTATAAAATAACATAAGGGTTGACATGCCGTAAAATTCAACCAGCCAATCATATCTATCTATACTGACATCTTAGTCTATCCATGTCTCTCTCTCTCTCTCTCTCTCTCTCTCTCTCTCTCTCTCTCTCTCTCTCTCTCTCTCTCTCTCTCTCTCCTCTCCCTCCATATATATATATATATATATATATATATATATATATATATATCTTATATATATATATATATATATATATATATATATATATATATATATATATATATATATATATATATATATGTATATATATATATAGATAGATAGATAGATAGATAGATAGATAGATAAAATGATATGTAAAACAGAGATGTTGTTTGATTGGATTTATTTTTACAACTTTTGCATTGCTAATATTGATGTATTAGATGTTTTAAAATGTGAATATTTTGAACAGGATTCTTCAAGAGAAAAACAGAAAACATTCATTTCCTCACTCTATATATATATATATATATATATATATATATATATATATAATTTTTCAACTTCAAAATTTTTAATTTGAATGAGGATGTATGCACAAGGTGTGGTCAGCCATCTCTCTCTCTCTCTCTCTCTCTCTCTCTCTCTCTCTCTCTCTCTCTCTCTCTCTCTCTCTCTGTGTATATATATATATATATATATATATATATATATATATATATAAAGAACCTCACCCAAAACTAACGTATCTTCTTTATTGACCATCCTCAAATACTTTTGATTTTCATTACTTATTCTATCGACTATGCCACTCCCCATCCAAACCCCGACCCCGAATCCCGACCGATACAGCGACCCAACCCGACCTTTTCCCACGCCCCTGTTAACATTGTGCACACACTTTGTGTTGACTCAAAAAGACATCATTTTCTAGACATTGTGTACTCTTTTGATTAGCCCGCCCCTCTCTCTCTCTCTCTCTCTCTCTCTCTCTCTCTCTCTCTCTCTCTCTCTCTCTCTCTTCTCTCTCTCTCTCTCTCTGCTTATATCACTACCCCACCCCCACTCCACATATACAGGTATAAAAAGTATTAATTTAAAGTAACTACAGCCTGGGTGTGTTATTGGGGAATGGTTTATCCAAGTGTTCACAAACTGATTCTCTTTCCTGTCAGCTATTGTGACATGTCAAAGACAAGAATGTGGTGTAAAAAATAGCAAGCTAGTCTTGCAGATTAATTACTATTGAAACACGAGTTCGATCCTCGCTCGATGCCCGATACTAGCGACCTTGTGTCACACCCTACTTCTGGCGAACGGGTTGAGTATATTAGACGCCCCCTCGTGGAGTAATGGTTAGCCAGCTGGTCTCGCATATTAATTACTATTGAAATGCGAGTTCGATCCTCGCTGGATGCCCAATACTAGCGACTTTGTGCCACTTCATACCTGTGACGAATGGGTTGGGTAAAAGAAGGCGTCCCATTATGGTGCAATGATTATGAAGCTAGTCTCGCAGATCCGCTTTTAATGATTAACGAGTTTGATCCTCGCTGGGTGCCCAATACTAGCGACTTTGAGTCACATCCTACCCGTGACAAATGGGTTGGGTATTTTAGCCGTCCTGTCGTGGACTAATGGTTAGTTAGTTAGTCTTGCAGATGCATTACAACTGAATAGCCAGTTCTTCCCTCGCTGGATCTCCAATACTTGTAACCTTGTGTAACATCCTACTCCTGGCGAATGGGTTGGATCATGTCGTGAGGTTATAGTTAGTTAGCAGGTCTCGCAGATGCATTACAACTGAATAGCCAGTTCTTCCCTTGTTGGATGTCCAATACTTGTAACCTTGTGTAACATCCTACCCCTGGCGAATGGGTTGGATCACGTCGTGGAGTTAAGGTTAGTTAGCTGGTCTCGCAGATGCATTACTACTGAATCACGAGTTTGATTCTCGCTAGAACCTGAATGCTCGTGACCTTGTGTCACATCCTTCCCGTGACGAACGGCTTGGGTATTTTGAACGCCTCATAATGTTTAGCCAGAAAGATTCGTAGATGCATTATTACTGAATAGCGATTCGAACCTCTAGATGCGCAATACTAGCAACCTTGTGTCACATCCTACCCGTGACGAATGGTTTGGGTTAGGGAGTGTGTCCCATTATTGTGCAATGGTTAGCAAGCTAGTCTCTCAGATCCCTTACTACCGATTAGTGAGTTTGATCCTCGCTGGATGTTTCATGTTTGTGACGAACGGGTTTTGTATTTAGGACGTCCTGTTGTGGTGTGATGGTTTGCAAGCTAGTCTCACAGAACCTTTAATAATAAATAGAGAGTTCAATCTTTGCTGGATGCCTCATACTTGCAACCTTGTGTCACATCCTAACCGCAGCAAACAGATTGAAATCACTTAATTTCTAATGAAGTTGTTGACAACTGAGATATTTGAATATTTTATACAGGGAAATGGAATCTTAATGTAATCTATACATATATTAAGGGCAGTTGGTGTGTATGTATGTCCGACTAAAACCATGAAAATAAAACAGTTAACGACTAAGTAAATATATATACATATTCACTATCACCGAAAGTAGCTTTTGTGAAAATAATTATGAAGATTTGATCTATATTTGCAAAGATATTTCAAAATTAAAATTTACATAGTAATAGCATTTAATTCTTCTCGGCCATGTTGACAATATATGTTGATTTATATAGATTTTTTTTTTTAATTGTAAATTATTGAATTAAAATTTCTTACTATATTGGGATATGTGATGTCATTTTCTCTACCCAGGTGACACCGGGTAACCTCTTCTAGTGTAAAAATGAAACTTTAAAAATTATGTCTTGCTTCTTGATTCCTCAGAATTCTCATTGGATCCAATGTAGTTATATGATCAGACACACTTCTTAGCTGTTTAACAAAGATAATAGAGATATAACTATTGTTAAATATTTCCTCCATTTTCTACATTTAACAGTACATTTTTATTTTTATTTATTTATTTTTTAGATTTGGTTTTGTGACCTCAGAGAAAATAGGAATAAAGAAGTTAACAAATTTTCTCTGATGAATTAAAAAAACAAAAAAAAACATTTATTCTATCTTTTCTAATGAACCTTTTTTAAAAAATAATACAAAACTGAAAACATAGAGAATCTTTGCACAGAACATGTAAAGTCGTCGGGGAGGCCTAAAGTCAGTATCAGCCAGGCAGTGAGGGAGTCTATCCCCCTTTCACTAGCGCTAGACCAAGGAGATTGTTTTTGCGTATGAGGTGGGGCGCCACACCTACCACCAGCTCCTTACTTTACCGCACAGATCCCTGGGCTACTCATGCACTGAGTTAGCGAGGGCCGGAATCGAACCAAGAACCTTGTAGTTTTAAGGTGACTTCCGTTTATCGACTTGGTTTAAGATTATGGCGTATTAAAAATGATGTATTCAAAATTAGCCATAAAGTGGGGGCTCAGTTGTCAATATACGTATTATGCACAAATGGACACTCACTTTATGTCAACTTTGACAATACCACTATACAATGTAAAGTTAACGTAAACTGTGCCCTGATTTTATGTCCATTTACAATTTCGTTGTAATGTGGGTATTTACACAATCCGTTTGCCATGGGTAGGATATTGTGAGATTACCTGTTCTGCGCCCTGCACCTTCAATGCACGATATCTAGAACCCCAAACGTTGTAAGACTTTGCGCTGGCCAATTTGAGGGCATGAGTCAGAAAACAGGCTCACAAGGATTAAAAACAAACAAACAACAACTACAAGTGTTTGTAAACAAGACGCAGATGGAAGAAGGGTGTGTGAGACTTCGCTGTCTATCCAACTGGCTGCTACTGACTATCCCTACCGGCGACCTTAACACCTCAACGGCCTGAGTTCTAACTGGCTTAGTGCTCGAGTTTAGCTGTATTTATGTCAAATTCCCCTTCCCCAACCATCTTCTCCGGACCACACAGATGGCCAGCACTTTAATCAAATCGCAGACTTCCAGTCGTCATTAACCCTTAAAATTAAAGTAATTAGATATTTTTTCAGACACTACGTCTTCAATACGTCGACCATTATTTTTTTCAAAAGAGATTTTCTCATAAAAATCCCTTTTGCTTTTAATACCTGGGTGCCTAAGATACTTCATGGTGGTCGTACAAGTCTCTTAAACTTTACAGCCTAATCTTTGGATTCGTAAAAAGGTCAACCACTCATCCCTTTTACTTATGCCTGGCTTTAACCTATTCTCTTTCTTATTCATTTATTTATTTATTCTGACCATGTTCGTCTTCAATCATAGTATCACAATATGACACAAGGTCAGAAAATATGGAATATCCAACGAGGATCGAAGTGGTAATGGGTCTGCGTGATCGAAGTGTTAATGGGTCATGCATACTGTAGTATATCCACAGGCCCCTCTAGTTTTCGTAAAACTTTGTAATTTGTCCCGCAATAAATCTGTGTTGAGTTCAAGACTAATGAACTTTTACAATTCGTGTTGAGATTGACTTGATTTACGCGATTTTAAGCCGAAAGTTCCTGCTAAATGTTGCCAAACATGATCTTCAACATAAACTGGTTTATGGTTATAACTAAATAAAGTTAATTAGAAATCTATTTAACTTTACTTAAGTCTGAATTTAGTAAGTTAATATTGTTTTAATATTTTTATTCACATTTTTAGGAGGAAGCACGTTTTGTGCGATCGCGGAATTTTGAATCTGAAACTGAATCCAGTTTTTCATGTAACTAAATAAACTAGCAACAGAAAACACCTGTCGTAAAAATTAATTTTTGAAAGACATTGCCTGGGAGGGTGGGAGTTAAAAATTCAATCAGAGGTTTGTATCATAAGTAAGACAAATCCTCATATTTATTAAAGGAGTAAAAAAAACAACAAAAAAACAATTTAAAATGAAAACTGAGCCCCGTCCCTCTCAAATAAAATGTTGCGTGCATGTAATAATCATACAATTATTTTGAATATTTTCCACATGAATTTTACACAAAATCGTAGGTATTTATTTATTTGTAAACTTTTTAGTTAACTTCTTGTTACTGTAAAAAAAAAAAAAGGGACGAGAGTAAAAAATATTTTTTTAAATTGCTTACTCAAATTTTGGGTGTATATAGCATAAGAATATTGTGACGTAAACTGTGACGTAGAGATATGACGTAGCTTTTGTTACAGACAGAAATACAGACAATCTCCATTATTAATAGATTATAAATAATGAGGTTTGTTTTCGGTTTGTTTTTTGTTTTTGTTGTTTGTTTGTTTTGTTTTTTTTTTTTGGGGGGGGGGCTTAATTGTATATCAACCTTCATGGGTTATTCAATGGCAAAGCCATACTTGTAGAAGAATAGTTGTGGTACTATTTAACCAATAGTTGAGGGGTGAAGGGGTTCATACCTTTCCCAAGAGTATTAGTCCGAAAGTGAATGTAATAGTGCAACTGGAGCTCGAACTCGCCAACTACGAGGTCATAGTCAAGCACGTTAGTCACTACGTCACAGGGACCTCCCCCCATACTGATTATATATATATATATATATATATGTGTGTGTGTGTGTGTGTGTGTGTGTGTGTGTGTGTGTGTGTGTGTAGAGTGAGAGAAAGACAGAAAGACAGACAGACAGACAGAGAGATGAACAGAATGATATAGATAGACATGAACAGAATGAGATAGATAGATAGATAGATAGATAGATAGATATGGACCGAATAAGATAGATAGATAAATAGATAGATAAACAGAATGAGATAGATAGATAAACAGAATGAGAAAAATAGATTGATACATACATACATACATACATACATATATATGAACAGAATGAGATAGATAGATAGATAGATAGATAGATAGATAGATAGATATGGACAAAATGAGATATATAGATAGATAGATAGATAGATAGAATGTGATATTAACAGAATGAGATAGATAGATAGATAGATAGATAGATAGATATGAACAGAATGAGATAGATAGATAGATAGATAGATAGATAGATAGATAGATAGATAGATATAAACAGAATGAGATAGATATATATGAGTTGACTGATTTTATTTATTTATTTATTCATTCATTTATTTATTACTTACTTGTTTTTGTTTTTGTTTTTATTGTTATTATTTCTAAATATAACAGTCTCTGAGGTTTATTATTAAAACTTAACATTGTTTAATTAAAAAAACAAGATTGATTTGAAAAAAAAACATATACGTGCATACCAAGCATGTTTTCTTGAAATCTAATTTTTTTTTAATAAAAACCTGTCATTGTTTTTATTCTTATTTTTATTTTTATCTTAATTTTTCTCTGGTTAGATGGATAGAGGAGGATCGGCCAGCAAACATAGGTGTGGAGAAATTAGAAGGTACAAAGAAATAAAATTAATTAAAAAAAAAACAATTCAAGTTCATCCATTGATAAAACAAGGTTACTTGCTGTTTTGAATGTTCTGAAAGGAAATAAATTGTACAGTCGTACAGTGAGATTTCGAAGATCCCAAATAGAATCATCCCTTACTTACAAGTCATTTGGATTACCTTTTATATATATATATATATATATATATATATATATATATATATATATATGTGTGTGTGTGTGTGTGTGTGTGTGTGTGTGTGTGTGTGTGTGTATTTGGGCAGCATTCTTTCATTTATACATGTAGAATTAAACAAAAGGCACATCTCCTGTTTAAAAATTTTATTTTTGATCTTTTCCAATTTTCTGGCCAACTTTTTAATGTCTGGGTGGAATTGATGGATAAGTCCACCAAAGTTCAGTTCCCGAGTACTTTCGGCACTTCGAAGCGCCATCATCAGGGAATACATCACGTATTCCAGTTTTTTTTTGTTTTTTTTATATTAATGTGGAGGCTGGAAGGAGAAGAATTGGTGAGAAAGGTGTTATAGGCATTTTAGAATGTGTGTACTGTATTGGAAATTTATTTTGTTCAAGGACGGTTTGTATTGTTTTATGTATAAAAAAGTTAGCCAGAAAATTGGAAAAGATCAAAAATAAAATTGTTAAACAGGAGATGTGCCTTCTGTTTAATTCTACATGTATATATATATATATATATATATATATATATATATATAAAGATAAATCTAATGAGTCAGACGAACCTACTAAAAGTTTCGCTTAATGCTCTTCAGGGCTAAGATCTGACTCTTATATATATATATATATATATATATATATATATATATATATATATATAATATAGAGAGAGAGAGAGAGAGAGAGAGAGAGAAAGAGAGAAAGAGAGAGAGAAAGGGAGAGAGAGATGCAGTTAGTTAGATAGATAGATAGATAGATAGATATGCATGAACTGACGTATTGAAAATTAATTCATAGGACTATCTTTACATGTTGGTTCAATGCTGTAGTCTGGATGGTCTTGATTTTTACTCTGATTTCCGATTCATCCAGACTCTTTTCCAGACCTCAGGGGATCGTTCCAAGGGCATCAATTACAATTGGTACTACCTTCACCCTCATGTTCCACAGTTTTCTCTGTTCTCTGGCTAAGTATTTGTCTATCTTTTTGCTTTATTGCAATTATCACAACGTTTCAGCCGATGTACTCTCTGGCCTTCTTCATGTATTTCCTTTCTGACTCTGGAACCTTCTCGAACTCGGGAACCCCCTCCCCTCTTGAACTTCGAGACCTTCTCTTCGAACTCAAGTACCTTCTTATCATAATCAAGAGCCTTCGCGGAACTTCAAACCTAACCCTTTATTCAATCCACGGGGGGGAAGAGTCCCCATTCCGCTAACCCTGACTGGGTAAAAGTTAGCGGATGCGTTGGGTAAATACACCCATGAATACATTGTCTTTTAAAATATTAGCATTGTAACAAAGTATGAAGTGGTTACCTGTTTAAAATGAGCGTGAACTACATTTAACTGGTTACAAATCATAAGTATTAGATCCGAATGCTTGAAACCATAAAATTGTGCTCAAATGATTTGTATTATATAAACAATTACTCATAGAGATTTATAAATAATTAATATGAGAATAGTTAATTAAAAATATGTAATCGTGAACAAACGTTTATTGAATAATTACTTAAAAACCAAATAACTATTTACGGATTAATAGGAATACTTAAAACCTTATAACTTTGCAAATGAATTGTCCTAAATATGAATACTTGGGACACGATAACTCTGTGTAAATTATTAGTACATATTGATACTTAAAACAATATAACTGTATGCAAATTAACTCTTTGCCGAACAAATTTCCCTGACGATTGTACCAAAATTTCTTGGTATTTTTGATTGTATGATGGAATATTTCAAAGTTCACTATCTATTTACCTCAGAACTCATTCTGTTCAAATAACGTCCTATTATTAATGTAATCTGAGTCCTTCTGTTCAATTAAAATGAACTGACCATTAGATTTTGTACTTTGCTTGGGTGTGGTATGCGTAGAAAACAATGACAGGAGAGCAATCGGAGTAGCTTAAAGCAGTCAAATAGTTAATAGCATTGCATATAAATACTTGAAACCATATAACTTTGTGTAAATTATTAATATTAGATAGTGTTGTGGGGTTTTTAAGGGTAAAAAAATAAGACAAACGACTGGTGAAAATGGATACAAATGTATTTAACAAAAATGAGTATAAATTACAGAAAAGAAAGTGGAGTTGCGTCCGACCATACAGTTGCGAACTGACTCACGTTGCCTGTGGTATTTACATGTTTCCCACTTTTACACGATATGGCACAAGGCCGTTTTATGTGGGCACCACCCACAAGCCGAGACTCATGGGTGGTAGGTAGAAAAATTGCGTCGATCCCGTTGGCATTCCCCCTTAAGGGGGCGCCTGGGATCGACGCTATTAACCAAACACAACCGGCCCAGTGGCTGAAGCACACCGGACCAGCAAGCCTACGCGAGTAAGCTTAGTCGCAACTCGCGTTGCGTGTGTCCCAAGCCACAATCGCCCCTGCTACTTATAGTAGTAGTCAGCGCATTCCATTTATGTACATAGGTTATATCACCTATAACAGATAGGGATACTGGAAACCATACAACTCTGTTCAAATTATTAGTATTTAATAGGAATACTTGAAATTATATAACTGTGTAAAAACTATTAGTATTGCATTAAAATGCTTGAAACCTTTAACTTAGTGCAAATTATAAGAATTTTATAGAAACTTTTGAAACTATATAACTATGTATTAAGAATAGTTCTTTGAAGCTACGATCGGCGACCCGACTGGAATGATAACATCCACAATAAACTCTTCCTAATCAAACCGACTTTGGGAGGCTGCAGACCAACTTTAAGGAAGTCTAGAAAGGAACAAGTCATTGTGTCCCGATTATGCATTGGTCATAAAAAACTAACACACTCTTATATACTCAAACAAGAACAACAACCACAATGTGAAACATGTCAAACACCCCTGACAGTCAAACACTTATTGATGGAATGCAGATTTTTTTGCTCACATCAGAAACCATTATTTTAAAGCAAACAATATGAAGGATCTATTTGAAAATGTTAACATTGGGGATATTTTCTCCTTTTTAAGGGAAATAAAATTATACCATAGGATATAGACATGAAACAAATCAATGCCATACAATATAATTCCCAATAATGCTAACACATTGTTAAAACCAATTACTAAAAGTATATATATGAATACACAATATGTATAACACCCCAACCGCTAGGCATGATGTAACCCTGGACGGGTTGATATGCCGTTAAAATTAATAAACCAACCAACCAACCGAGTTCTCAACCTGAACGAGGCAGTGTGTTCACTTTGCGCTAATGCCTTTGATAAAGATATGAAGTTTTCTCTTCTCCAATCAGGTATAAATAAATAGTTGGGAAGAATGAGCTCTTTAGCCTTGGATAGTAAAACTCTGAATTCAAACCAGCTTTACTCGGCTTAGAAATTGACCTTATGTCAAATCCTGACCGTGTCGAGGCAATTGGGTAAATAGTATTTACCTATTTGCCCCGACACGGACCGATATTTTGCGCCCCAAAAATAAGAAGAGGTCAAAGTTAAGCAAGCTGAAAAAAAATCCGAAAGTTTTGAAATAAAATAACTAATGTGTTATAAAATTAATTCATTGATAAATCAACACTGAAAATTTCTTTAAAATTGGATAATAACCTGATTTTTGATTTAAAAAGAAATGTTCAAATGGAGCGGGGTCAAAATTATATTGAAAAAATACGGATTTTCCACAAATTGGGTATACCTAGTAAATACACATTTTAAGCTATAATAGTTTGCTCGGGATTATTATTAAATAGGAATAATCCCCACAAACCCTCGCTATAATCTTCGCCATGACTAATAATACTAAATTGGGATGTTTGAGGACTATCGGTAGTCTAAATGTTTGGGTTTCGTGCCTGATTGATACAATATCTGGATTGAATTCATCAATTTTTTTAAAAACTCAATTCTTTTTAGACACATTTTTTTAAACTCATTTTTTTTATTTAACCCATGGATGGGATCTTAACAAGTACTAACACTCCGGGTCAGAGTGAACTTGGGAGTAATGGAAATGAAGGGGTACTCCACAATTCTCAGTGCTCCAGAATTGGAATTTCACTACCA
>CM042177.1:8392986-8430486 GCA_023376005.1 Doryteuthis pealeii
AAGTTATGGTACAAGGCCGCAAATATAAAGGACCCAATGAGAATCGAACTCACTAACACTGGTTTGCTAATCCAGATTACTAAACACGTGAGGTGTCCATAATGAGACTTGTAGTGCTATATTTATGCGTACGTTGGAGTAAGTATATACATACGGGCATGCGCATTTCGTTAAATGCTAATACGACAATAAGTATAAAGATGTTCGAGAAATAAATTAAAAAATCTACAATAATTGGAGAGATATTTAGAGCACACTGACAGTTGTAGTAGTGTGACGTGGCCTTAAACCGACTTTTCGGGAAAAAAAATCAATCGAGCTGCCAAGGTTGTGCGCGGGTTTTCCTATTCACTGCACAGTCAGCAGGCTGTCTCCCATTCCCCAGCCTCTCCCCCAACCTCCCCTCTTTCGTACTACTCCTTTTCATACGTTGGTTGCACTTATTTTACGCCCTCCATTGCAGGAAGAGTAGGTGATTAACATACGTAAACATCGGCCGATTTCGAATGCTTGTTTGTTTTTTTGTTTGCAAGAAACTATCTAGTTACATAATTCCTATGTATGGCCTTATGTTGCCTGGATGGTCGGACTCCTGTCGTAACCTAAACATTTTGATGGATAATTGGTTCATATAAAAAGCGTTGATAAAGTGATTTTTTAATATGAACTGGTGGATAGCAATGAAGAACAGACTAACATTAGACCAGAGAAATGCAGCATATGTATGAACAAGCTGATATATATATATATATAATATATATATATATATATATATATATATATATATATATATCGTGATGGGTCAACCATTGAGTTCTGGGTAGATATTTGGGATTAGGGAAAAGTGAGTTTGCAAAGATTAAAAGATCAAATTAAAAAAAAGAAAAAGATATATACGACCGGATAATCTAAAAAAAAATCATTTTGTAAGATTTCTAAGAAAGGAAACTTTTGACCTAATTTAAATTTATTAAGATGTTGGCCGGATTGGCAACTTGTGAAATCCGTTTCAAACTGTCAAATCTCTCTCTCTCTCTCTCTCTCTCTATATATATATATATATATATATATATATATATATATATATATATATATATATATATATAGAGAGAGAGAGAGAGAGAGAGAGAGATAGATAGATAGATAGATAGATAGATAGATAGAAACTGATGTGAGAGACTGGTCTGTTGTTTTTTTAACTAATTACAAATTACGACTAATTAGAATAAATTAAAATGGATTTTTTTCAAACATAACACCATCCTAAAACTAGGGAATAATTAGGTGTAATTTTCGTGTCTTTAAACTAAACAGTAAAAAAGCCTTTAGATCCCAAATATTGATTCGCTCAGCTTTAGCATTATATATATATATAGAGAGAGAGAGAGACAGACAGACAGACAGACAGACAGAGACAGAGAGACAGAGACAGAGACAATTAAACTGGATTGTTTTAATATATATATATATAGAGAGAGAGAGAGACACACACACAGAGACAGACAGAGACAGACAGATAGACAGAGAGACAGACAGATAGACAGAGAGACAGACAGAGACAGAGATAGACAGACAGACAGAGACAGAGATGAACAAGCTGAGATAGATAGATAGATAGATAGATAGGTGCAAACACACTGAGATATATAGGAATAGATTGAGATAGATAGATGGATATGTTGATTATTTGGTTGTTTTGTTTTACGGCATGTCAACTCTTTTTGGGTCATTTAATGCTAAATTAAGTTATTTTGATAAACAAAGGACGCATGCTGTTTAAAGTACCTGCTGTGGCTTAAGTGGCCATCCAATTAAGTATTGAGAAGGCTCATAGCTGCTTAACTTCAGTGATCTAGAGGAAGTAGATGATCTAGAGGAACTTCTGCTTTTATCGAGGTTTGACCGTAAGATAGATAGATAGATAGATAGATAGATAGATAGATAGATAGATAGATATGAATATACCTAGTATGATAGAGAGATAGTGAGGTGAAAGTGAGTGTGTGTGTGTGTGTGTGAGAGAGAGAGAGAGAGAGAGAGAGAGAGAGAGAGAGAGAGAGAGAGAGAGAGAGACTGAGCTTGATATGCAACTTTTCAATACATTGCTGAACATTTTGTGTAAGAGCATATGTAAATAGGTAATCTATTTCTTTTATGCAATTCAACATAAGCATTTAGAAATGTATTTTTAAGTTCTAAGTGATGTTATATATTTAAACTAATATTATATATGTGTATACATGCAGTATAAAAATGAAAATGTTGAATAATCTTGTGGTAAACTTTTTAAAAAATGCTATCGGTACCTCTTATTCTCTAAATAATTGGTTACAGCATAGAGATACATACGATTTGAGAGCAGAATCAGAAAGAACATACAATTTTTCATAAGAATGCCAAGTTTTATCAAAATTGCTCCAAAAATAAAGAAATGGTGAAAAAATTACTGAATTTCTTGTTCTGAAACTTGACTTAACAAAATCATGTCCACTTTTGTACCCTCAATTTCGGGGCTTTAAACTCCATTTACGCAGCTCTATTTAACTCATCATCATGTTGCGCAAGTAGCAAGGATATCCATGACAATCTCACGCCAACCTTCCCTATCATTCATTGTCCCAAGGAGTTCTTCTTTGCAACAACCAGCATCTTCGCATAGTTAGTCAAGGTAGGTCCTTGGTGGGCGGCCCACATTAGCAAGTCCGTGTGTTGGCTTCCACAGGAGAACGTCGCTTATGAGTTCGCCCTTGCCTCTCTGGCAGTGTCCTGCATGCCTAATCCGTCTTACTCGGATGGTATGTGAGAGTGGAGTGAAAAAAAAAGAGAGAGAGAGAGAGAGAGAGAGGGAGAGAGATGAATAAGCTAAGATAGATTGATAGATAACAATAGAATGAAACAGATCATAGCCGTTACTCGCAATCCTATAACCCCACCACCAGAACCTTTCCTCTCATGAGCCCTCAAATGACTCATCAAACCCACTGCAGATCCACAAAGTCTGGTGCAAATATGACATAGAAAGGACATCTTTCCCGTTGTATCAGATGGATCAGATGATATAATGTTATGCTTATGCACCACCTTATGTCTCTTAGGACCAGAAGCTACTTACAGACTTTGTTACAGATTGCACAGGATTCATTGTTTGTTCCTGGACTAATACATACATACATACATACATACATACATATGAACGCAATGAGAGAGAGAGAGAGAGAGAGAGAGAGAGAGAGATGAATAAGCTGAGATCGATAGATTGATAGATACATACATACATATGAACACAATGAGATAGATAGTTAGATAGGTACATACATGATGGCAGCAAACTCGTGTTCAAGTATTGCAATTGCTTGATATATATATATATATATATATATATATATATATATATATATATATATATATATATATATATATATATAATAAACATTTTAAAATAAAAATTTAAAATTTAAAAAAAATTTTAAATAAATGTTCAACAGTTCAAAGAATATAATGGTGAGCTTCAAAAAGTTCAACAATGAGCTGCACGAAAGTGGCTCTTTAGTCCTGCCAAAGTTTTTCACATCTTCCCACATTTACAGGTAATTCCAGGGAGCACAGGGTATTTAATTAGTCCATCCCGCCGAATGAACAGATTGGTGACTGATCAGGCCAGCCTTGCTCATACATAGCCTTCCACACTGGTCACATAGTGGACCGATTTGAAGACCTTGGTTATCTACTTTTTTATTCTTGCGAATATCTCGTTTCAACTGATCATGCTGTATACGGTTGATCTCAAACTTTTTTCTGCCCTCCTGTAAAGCTCTTCTCCACTGCCCAAAGTACAAAACCTTAGTCTCCCAGGTCTTCTCATCGATGTTACATTTTTTCAAGGTCGACCTCAGGCAATCATTGTATCTTATCTTGGGCCCTTGAGCCAAACGCTTTCCGTTTATAAGTTCCCCATAGAACAGTTGTTCAGGAATTCGCCCATCGTTCATCTTACCAAATGCCCACTCCATCTCAATCTATGTTTGATTATGAGAGATTCTATGCTTTGACATTTGGCTCGCTCCAGAACCTCGATGTCACTGATGTACATTTGCCAGCGCACCCCTAATATTTGTCGTAGGCATTGCTGGTGAAAGCGCTCGAGTCGTTTAAGATGTTTCTTGTACGTGGTCCAGGTTTCGCAAGCATAAAGGAGAGCAGATAAAACACATGCAACATATACCTTGACTTTTGTTGCAACTGAAATACCACGGCAAATCCACAACCTTCTGTTTAATTTTCCAAATGCATCACTTGCCTTGCAGATCTCATCATCAAGAGTACCAGTCATGTTTAGCGTGCTACCCAGGTACACAAACCTATTTACAACTGCTAACTTCTGTCCATAGACATAGATAGCCAATTCATAGTATGATTCACCTAGTGCCAGTTGATACATAAGAACAGTCTTTTTCAAACTAATTGTAATTCCAATGAACTGCAAGCAGCTTCAAAGGAATCCATGAGGCGTTGCATATCAGTCCGTGTATGAGCAACAAGATCACAATCATCTGCATAGAGCAAGTCACGAACAGCATTGGTAAATACCTTGGTGTGTGCACTAAGACGTCTGATGTTGAAAAGCTTCCCAGTAGTTCTATACCGAATATACACTCCATCAGAACAATCCTTGAATGCCATTCTAAACACCATGGCAAAATACAAAGCAAAGAGTAAGGGTGCTGTAATATCCCCTTGTTTAACACCATTTCCTACTGAAATAGGATCAGCCAGTTTCCCTCCAATGTTGACCACAGCTTTCATATCATCATGAAAAAGCTTTAGAATAGATATAAACTTGTCAGGACAACCAAGCTTTTTAAGAATCTCCCAAAGTGCTTTCCTATTTACGGTATCAAATGCTTTTGTTAAATCAATGAACACTTGATATAATCCCATGCGCTGTTCTACACATTTCTCTTGTAATTGCCTGGCTATAAAGATCATATCTACCATCCCACGACCACTTCTAAAACCACACTGTGACTCAGATAAAACATCATTAACAATGTGTTCCAGCATTCTATCAAGAATGATTCGGCATAGCACCTTGCCAACAACTGAAAGCAATGAGATGCCCCGATAATTTCCACAATCATCTTTTGCACCTCTTCCCTTGTATAGCACCACCATTAATGCATTCCGCCAATCCTGTGGAACATATTCATAATGCCAGGCAGTCTGCAACAAGTTCGTCAAGCGCTGCATCATATTGCAGCCTGCACACTTGATGATCTCTGCATATAGCTGATCCATACCAGGTGACTTTCCAGAGTTCAGTTTATAGACAGCTGCTTTAACTCCCGAGAGGAAGGGGACATCTGCCAAGATCTCCTTAACCGGGTTGCAGGGGATAGACTGAATGAACTCCTGTTCAACCTCAGAAGGCCAATTGAGAAGCTCATCAAAATGCTCTCTCCATCTATGAAGAATATTGGAAGGATCTCGAAGAAGTTCCTGACCATCCTTTGAGCACAGTGGGGTGATAGATGAGCTTGATGGTCCATAACCAAAATCTTGGTTTTGTTGGTGTTGTAGGCAAGTTGTATTTCATCAACCTTCTTACTCCACCATGCAGCCTCCCTTTTGATTGCCTTAAAATCTGTCATCAATTGACCTTGCTCATCTTCTGTTCGACCATTCTTGAGATAATCATGTAGGGACTTAGCCTTTGAATCCAGTAGTGCTTGAATTTCAGTGTCATTCTCATCAAACCAATCCTGGTGTTTACGTTTGCAATGTCCCAATACTTTCTTAAACACCCCTTAAACAGACGTCTTAAAATCATCCCATGTGTTTTCACACTTCAACTCTTCCATCTCCTTGACCAGTTCTTGTTTCACAACATCATTTTTAGACGACCAATGTTAAGTCGCGTAGAGACAATCACACCTGGTCCCCTTATCTTCGGTTTTACAACAATCTTAAACTTAGCTCGAACCAACCGATGATCAGTCCAGCATTCTGTTCCACGCATAACACGAACACTGGAGATGTCCTTTATATCCTGTTTTCTGACCAACACATAGTCAATGATGTGCCACTGTTTGGAACCAGGATGCATCCAAGTTGTTTTATATCTGTTTTTCTATTGAAACATGGTGTTACCAACATAAAAACCCATCTCTGAGCAGAACTGCAATAACATTAGACCATTGCTGTTACATTTGCCCACGCCGTGTTTACCTATTACTATCCAGGTTTCAAAATCCCTTCCTACCCTAGCATCAAAGTCGCCAAGTATGATGACTTTGTCAGCAAGAGGGATCCGTCTAACTATTTCCCGTAATGAAAGGTAGAAGTCAAGTTTTTCATCTTCTGTTGCATCCATAGTAGGTGCATACACACTTACAAGGGTCACAAAGCGACCGTTTATCAAAGGTAACCTCATGGTTATGATCCGATTACTCACTCCACATGGAATTTCTTCCAGGCTTGAGAGAAGTGTAGTCCTCACATCAAACGCCACACCAGATTCCCTTCTACATCCCTCCTCCTTACCCCTCCAGAAAAAGGTGTAGCCCCCAGACAACTCCGACAATTGTCCTTTATCAGCGAGCCTCCTCTCAGATAATGCAACTATATCCAAATTATGACGCTGAAGTTCCTTTGATACAAGAGCAGATCTACGTTCCGGGCGTGTGATTGTTGACGGCAAGTCAAGCAGCGTCCGGATATTCCAACAGCCAATGTTCATTGGCATAGATTTCCTCGCAGTAGTAGGATGACGACCGGGCACAGGCTGCGGGGCCCTGAAACACCTGCTGAGCCAGACCCTGATATTTCCGAAGCCCTTATTGCCATTGACGTTTGCATCTTTAATAAAATTCATGTTTTTGCCGTTTTAGGCTACAGCCAGCCTTAGTACACATAAAGGACAAGACGTGTATTGCATATCAAACAATGTCTGTGTCTGAAGCTTTTGTAAGTGAGGAAAGGCTTTGCACAGAACCAATCCCACTCTCTGAGTGACTGCCACATTGAACCAAAAAGAAGAACAAGTCAACATCATTGACTGCAGCAGCCGCCGCAGGTTAAACTTTGGAGTTTTCCTTCTCCTAGACACTTGCCTTGACAAGGCTGGGGAATGTATCTTTCCTGGTGGTTTTGCTACGCGCCTGAATACCAATCCAAGTATTTCTACGTCCCCGCGTATGTTATTTGCTAGATGGCCGTTGAGCGAAAGGCTTCATACATACATACACACGAACATGATAGATAGATAGATAGATAGATAATTATGAACAGTCTGATTGATAGATAGATAGATAGATATATAGATAGATAGATAGATAGACGTGAATGGACTTAGATAGATAGATAGATAGATAGATAGATAGATAGATAGATATGAACAGTGATAGATAGATAGATAGATAGATAATTATGAACAGTCTGATATATATATATATATATATATATATATATATATATATATATATATATATATAGAGAGAGAGAGAGAGAGAGAGAGAGAGAGAGAGAGAATTAGATAGATAATTATGAACAGTCTGATAGATAGATAGATAGATAGATAGATGTGAATGTACTTTGATAGATAGATAGATAGATAATTATGAACAGTCAGATAGCTAGCTAGCTAGCTAGCTAGCTTAATAGATAGATAGATAGATAGATAGATAGATAGATATGAACAGTCTGATAGATAGATAATTATGAACATTCTTATAGATAGATAGATAGATAGATAAATACATAGATACATACATACATACATACATAGTCTGATATATAATTATAAACATTCGAAAGATAGTCTTATAGATAGATAGATAGATAGATACATAATACATAGATACATACATACATACATACATAGGAACAGTCTGATATATAATTATAAACATTCGAAAGGCTTCATACATACATACACACGAACATGATAGATAGATAGATAGATAGATAGATAGATAATTATGAACATTCTGATAGATAGATAGATAGTAGTAGTAGTAATAGTAGTAGTAGTAGTAGTAGTAGTAGTAGTAAGTCTTGTTGTTATTCGCCAATTTCCCTCTTTCTTTTCACACCAATAACTTCAGCTTGCCTGTCGCTATTCACTATAACATTTTCCTATGATAAAAATGAGAAAGAGAAAAAAAACTCATCTCGCTCCATAAACTTCGTGTTTCTCTGCGTGTGAGCGTTTTCGATTTGTCGAGGAAAATGTCAAACCTACACATAGATATTCTCTAAGTTTAACTTGATGTGGAACAACGACACCACCATGGGTCAAGTACGAGAATCGAACACAATTCACGAACTCGTGTTAATTAATGTTGCATCCCAGTTCACCTGTTAAGACGGGCAGTAAAATAGGGATGGTTTGGTTTGTTTTGTTTTACGGCATATCAACCTCAGTGGGTCATTTAATGCTGATAAAGTTTTGAAATAAAATAATTCTTAATGGATAATACAATTTTTTTATAAATACATTTTTCTATTTAACCCATAGATGGGACCCTAACAGGTACTACCACTCCGGGTCAGAGTGGACCAGGGAGCAATGGTGATGAAGGGGTGCTCCACATTCCCCAAACCTCCAAAACTGGAACCTCACCATCAGATAGAGTTTAACGTCATTTCCAGGACATGTAGACCCGCAGCCACCGCCTTCTAGCACCCATATGATAAAAAAGGGTTGGAGCTTGCCATAGGCAATAGGGTTGGGAAAATCATATAGGTGCTAAGCCTTGACGTGACCAGCCGATTGATCGGAGGGGGCCTTTCCGGCCGCCCGTCTAGCCCAAGATAGGGCCAAAGTGGAGTATTGCATGTCATGAACTGCTCATCCACCTGGGCTCTATTCTTAAGCATCACGGGTCGCCCCCACGGCCAACAGGTGGCCCCATTGGGGGGGTCTTACCCCTCTGCAGAGGTGCAGTCGGTGCATTCTAACGCCCCAGTCGACAGGGCGGAAAATAGGGATTATTTAATTCAACTTAACTTGTCTATCCTTTTCAGTCTCTTAATGTGATCGCCCTGTCGGCGGAGCTTAGAATATTCTGAGTATATCCCTTTCAGCGGTGATCCAACTCCGTCTTAGACGAGTGACCACTTAATAACAGTAGGTATTGAGACCTATATGCCAGAATATGCAAAGCTTGGTAACAAGTTAAGCAATGGTGAGTCTGATCAGTAGTTACATGGGTGACGACTTAATAACAACAGGTAACTGTAATCAACTTGAGACCTATATGCCAGACTATGCAAAGCTTGGTAACAAGTTAAGCAATGGTGAGTTTGTTCAGTAGTTACATGGGTGACGACTTAATTACAACAGTAACTGTAATCAACTTGAGATCTATATGCCAGGCTATGCAAAGCTTGGTAACAAGTTAAGCAATGGTGAGTCTGATCAGTAGTTACATGGGTGACGACTTAATAACAACAGGTAACTGTAATCAACTTGAGACCTGTATACCAGACTATGCAAATCTTAGTAACAAGTTAAGCAATGGTGAGTTTGTTCAGTAGTTCGATTGGTGACGACTTAATTACAGCAGTTCACTGTAATCAACTTGAGATCTGTATGCCAGACTACGCAAAGCTTGGTAACAAGTTAAGCAATGGTGAGTTTGTTCAGTAGTTAGATGGGTGACGACTTAATTACAGCGGTTAACTGTAATCAACTTGAGATTTGTATGCCAGACTATGCAAAGCTTGGTAACAAGTTAAGCAACGATGAGTTTGATCAGTAGTTAGATGGGTGATCACTTAATAACAGCCGGGAACTGTAATCAACTTGAGACCTATATGCCAGACTATGCAAAGCTTGGTAACAAGTTAAGCAACGGTGAGTTTGATCAGTATTTAGATGAGTGACCATTTAATAACAGCAGGTACTGTAATCAACTTAAGACCAGTATGCCAGACTATGCAAAGCTTGGTAACAAGTTAAGCAATAGTGATTTTGATCAGTAGTTAGATGAGTGACAATTTAATAACAGTAGGTACTGTAATCAACTTGAGACATGTATGCCAGACTAGGGAAAGCTTAGTAAATGAAAATACAATGAGATCACTGAAGTTAAGCAGCGATTAAATAACCCACTCCTTTGATGGGTGACAATTTAGAAATAAGAAGGGATTGCAAACAATCTAATGTTTGTGTGTTAGATAAAAACAAAGCTTAGTAAAATAGAAATACAAACAGATCATTGAAGTTAAGCAGCGATGCATTTGTTCAGTATTTAAATAGGCGACCACTTAGTAACAGCAGGTACTGTAGACAACTTCAGACCTATATGCTAGACCAGGCAAAGCTTAGTAAATAACTATTACTAATTGAAATTTTTATTCGACTTTTACAAAGTAATTGGTCATTTCATTATATCAATGGTTTCCAAACGACTTAATGTTCGCAATATATGCAGTCTCTTAAAGAACTTTATGATGATTAAATAATCAGAGTAAAAATAGAAACGCATCGCAAATTCTTAGGAATTAGTACATTTCACAACACACACACACACACACACACACACACACACACACACATATATATATATATATATATATATATATATATATATATATATATATATATATAGTGCATATTTTACTACGGAAAAATATGAGGCACCTTCTCTACTATTTGAACACCGATATAAGAAAAATTGTACGAGGGCTTGAACGTAAACAATTGAAGATCATCAAAAGAAATAATACCATTGAAAATTGTTATATATATATATATATATAATATATATTATATATATATATATATATATATATATATATATATATGAAGTGGTCAAACAATGTGTTTGAAATGGCGAAGGCCGACAATTTTTTGGGAGATTATGTGCTTAGTTAAAGTCATACCTAATTTTTTAATTAATTGATTATAATTAAATGAATTAGGCGTGCATATCGGTTTAAATGTGAAGCTTAAGGATAAACCCAGGTGGCTGAGCACTTCATGACTTGCAATATTCCACTTTAGGCCCTATCTTGGGCTAGGCGCGCGGTCGGAGAGGCCCCACCGATCAATCGGCTGGCTAAGTCAAGCCCTAGCACCTATATGATTGCCCCAACCCTATTGCCCTTATGGCAACCCCCAATCCTTATTATCATATGGGTGCTAGAAAGCGGTGGCTGAGGGTCTACATGTCCTGGGAATGACGTTAAACTCTCCGATGGTGAGTTTCCAGTTGTGGAGGTTTGGGGAATGTGGAGTACCCCTTCATCACCATTGCTCCCTGGTCCACTCTGACCCGGATTGGTAGTACCTGTTAGGGTCCCATTTATTGGTTTAATAGAAAAAACATGAGTTTATAGACAAAATTGTATTATGCATTAAGTATGAATTTATTTCACAAATTTGTCGGCATTAAATGATCCACCGAAGTTGATATGCCGTAAAACAAAATAAACCAAACCAAACTATTATCTCTTATTATAATGGCGATTGTGTTTGTCTGTCTGTAACCGAAACTATATCACTATTCAAGTCATAATTCTCTTAGTTATTTACTTCACATTCTCCATGATTTTATTTTTATTTAAACCTCAATCATTAATAAAATGTTTTACATTATTAATACTGTTGGTCACATCTACATGATATTTACCCCGTATCCCACGTGTACGGGTTAGGCATAAGGCCCTATTAATGTGGGACCACCCACAAGCCGTGGCTCATGGGTGGCAGGTGCAAAAAATGCGTTGATCGCGTCGGTATTCCCCCTCAAGGGGGCGCCTCAGGCACTAGGCAATAAACCCAGTCCTGCCCCTTTAAATCAAGGGGACAGGTGTTGCCCGGGAGATAGCAATCTGGGATCAACGCTATTAGCTTGTAAGGTCCAGTGGCTCGGCGTTGGACGGGGTTACATACTAGATATTTACCACGTACTTCACTTGTATGGGTTAGGCACAAGTTTCAGTTGTTATATTTTTCGATTAAACCACCCTTTGTTTCAAATCTTTTTATCTGCATTCTTATTTAGTTTCATTAGCCTTTATAATTTAATATATCTTATTTCATTAAAACTTCTCCGATCAATCGGCTGGTCACGTCAAGCCCTATCAACTATATGATTTTCCCAACCCTATTCCCCTTATGGCAACCCCCAACCCTTTTATCATATGGGTGCTAGAAGGCGGTGACCGGGGGTCTACATGTCCTGGCAATGACGTTAAACTCTATCTGATGGTGAGGTTCCAGTTGTGGAGGTCTGACGAATGTGGAGCACCTCTTCATCACAATTGCTCCCTGGTCCACTCTGACCCGGAGTGGTAGTAACTGTTAGGGCCCCATCTATGGGTTAAATAGAAAATGTATTTACAAAAAAAATTGTGTATCCATTAAGAATGAATTTATTTCAAAACTTTATCGGCATTAAATGACCCACTGTGGTTGATATGCCGTAAAACAGAACAAACCAATCTACGTATGTATAGGTTAGGCACAAGGCCCTATTAATGTGGAACCACCCACGAACCGAAACTCATGAGTGTTGGGTGTAAAAAATGCCTTGATCCCGTTGGGAGTGATGGAAGAGTAAGTTTCATTTGTTCTATTTTTCGATTATACTCCCCTCTGTTTCAAATCTTTTTATCTGCATTCTTATTTAGTTTCATTAGTCTTTCTGATTTAATATAATAATTAATATTAAAACTTAAAAACTCGCACTCGGAGAATGCTTATATTTGCTGGTAATTTTAATATCTGAATACAATCATTTACATAACTGCCCAACGCGAAAGCAAATTTCTAGTCCTAATAATGTGAAACAAATACATAGTTGTTTTATGAATTTTCTGTTATATTAAACATTAAAGAAAGGAAAACAGATATTAATAATTAAATAATGGTTTTAAAACCTCTATTTATAATTGATATTATTCGCATTATTTTCACCAATTATTTTATTTCATTTCATTCTCACCAATGTTGCACGTAGCAAAAATCGCTTTTCTAAAAACAATGAGCAAATAATTTGCACAAACAAAATAATAGAAAATATTCGCGATTGTGTTTTACTCGGGAGGACCACAGTCTGAGAACGGCTGCATTATAATTTGATTATGTTATGGCTGGATTCAGTAAAAACTGAAGAACCCGGATGATGCAATGAATATAATTCTTTTTGACAGCATCAGCAGCAGCTGCATGCGAGAAGGTAGCTCTTTGAAAGGAATAAAAAAACCCACGGCAGTAAATGCCATCTACACAGGCATTTCTGTTTGTTTGGTTTTACGGCATGTAAACCCTTATTTATGGATCAAATTAATTTGTTTAAAAATCATTTGCAGAAGGAAGTTTGGGTTGTTTTGTTTTACGGCACATCAACTTCAGTGGGTCATTTAATGCAGACAAAGTTTTGAAATAAAGTCATTCTTAATGGATACTCAGTTTCTTTTTATAAACACATTTGTCTATATAACCCATAGATGGGCCCTAACAGGTACTACCACTTCGGGTCCGAGTGGACCTAGGAGCAATGGTGATGAAGGGGCACTCCACATTCCCCAAACTTCCAGAACTGGAACCTCACCATCAGATAGAGTTTAACGTCATTCCCAGGACATGTACATCCTCAGCCACCACCTTCTAGCACCCATATGATAAAAGGGTTGGGGCTCACCATATAGGGGCAATCATATAGATCCTCATCAGAAAGCAAGTGGACTGTAGAATGTTCCTCAACCCATAAGCAAATCAACCGAAAAGTTCAACTCCATGATTTTTTTGTTATGTTCATTTTTTTATTTATGTTTTTGGTTTTGAGGTCATGTGTACCATATCAGGGCCTTCCTCTCAACGGTTTTATTACAAATCATATATTTTATTACAAGTCATATATAAACTCGAATGTTCGACATACTTAACACTTGTACCCGTCATTGTTAACAGAATTGTGAATGATCTACCCCAATGAATTAAATAAAGGGTTCAGTTTGAAGTTCCATGTAAGTTCCTGAGTTTATCAAGAAGGAAGTTACCTGACTAGTAACAGAAACTGACCAGAAAGCGAACGGACTGTAGAATGTTCCTCAACCCATAAGCAAATTCACCGAGAAGTTCAACCCACGATTGTTTTGTTATCTTTTGGCTTTTGGTTATGTTATGTTTTGGAGTCATCAGGAGAGAATGTGCATAATTTTAGGGCCTTCTTCCCAACGGTTGTTAGAAAAAAAAGTCATATATTCTATTACCAGTCATATAGAAACTAAAATGTTCAACATAGCTTAACACTTGTACCCGGTCATGGTTAATGAATGAGAACGATCTACCCCAATGAATTAAATAAAGGGTTAAGTTTGAAGTTCTGTGTTGGCTCCTGAGTTTATCAAGAAGAAGGAAGTTACTTAACAAGTAACGGAAATTCACCAGAAAGCAAGTGGACTGTAGAATTCTCTTGATCTAATAGCAAAACAACGAGAATTTCAACTCTATGATTGTTTTGTTTTGTTTGTTTGTTTTTTTTGTTATGCATTTGTTTTTTAGGTCATCAGGAGAGAATGTGTACCATATCAGGGCCTTCCTCTCAACGATTTTATTACAAATCTTATATAAACTAGAATGTTCAACATAGCTTAAGACTTGTACCCGGTCATGGTTAATGAAATGAGAACGATCTATCCCAATGAATTAAATAAAGTTTGAAGTTTCATGTAGGCTCCTGAGTTTATCAAGAAGAAGGAAGCTACTAGAAAAGTAACTGAAACTCACCAGAAAGCGGGCGGGCTGTAGAATATTCTTGATCCAATAGCGAAGCCACTGAGAAGTTCAACTTCATTTTTGATTTGTTATGTTTTTAGTTTGTTTTGTTTGTTTTGTTTTGTTTTACGGCATATCAACCTCAGTGGGTCATTTAATGCCGATAAAGTTTTGAAATAAATCAATTCTTAATGGATAATACAATTTTTTATAAATATTTTTTTCTATTTAACCCATAGATGGGACCCTAACAGGTACTACCACTCCGGTCAGAGTGTACCAGGGAGCAATGGTGATGAAGGGGTGCTCCACATTCCCCAAATTTCCAAAACTGGAACCTCACCATCAGATAGAGTTTAACGTCATTCCCAGGACATGTAGACCTGCAGCCACCGCCTTCTAGCACCCATATGATAAAAAGGGGTTGGGGCTTGCCATAAGGGCAATAGGGATGGGAAAATCATATAGATGCTAGGGCTTGACGTGACCAGCCGATTGATCGGAGGGGGCCTCTCCGATCGCCCGTCTAGCCCAAGATAGGGCCAAAGTGGAGTATTGCATGTCATTATGTTTTTAGTTTTGAGATCATTAGTAGAGAATGTGCACCGTTTTGGGGCCTTCCACCTTGCATTTTATAGGACCATGTGCAACGAACAGAATATGGTACAAGGTCTATTTCTAAGTGGAATTTAACAGGTTTGAATTTGGAGTATTCCTTATCCCCGATCGATTGCCATACCAAAGTTAAACAGCCTAGTCTGCTCTACTATTTTGGAGGGATAATCATTGGGTGCATACCTTTACCAAGGGTATTCGTGCTATGTGAAAGGTAAACAGCCTCGTCCAGGATTCGAACTCGGGTCTCCCTGTCCATTTACTACGACGATACTCATTACACTACGGCGCCTCCATAAAAGGAATTACATATAGTCGATAGGTAGGTTGGTTGGTTTTACAGCATATCATCCATTATCTATGGATGAAATTAATTTGTTTAAAAATCATTTGCATTTTATAGGACCGTTTACAACGAGCAGGATATGGCACAAGGTCGATTTTTAAGAGGGATTTAACAGATTTGATATTCGAAGTTTTCCTTATCCCCGACCGAATGCCATACCAAGGTTAAATAGCCTAGTCTGCTCTACGATTTTAGAGGGAGAATAATTGGGTGCATATCTTTCTCAATGGTATTAGCGCTATGTGAAATGTAAATAGCTTCGTCTAGGATTCGAACACGGGTCGCCGTGTCCATTTCATACGAAAATACTCATTACAAAACGGTGATACTCATTACACTACAAATAGAGGAAGAATGGAAACCATCCAGACAGCAGCATTGTTGAGATCAGCTAAAATACTCAGAAGAGTCATGGAAACCTGCGGAGATTTGCTGTCCCTCAGCCTCCAGTGAACCCCCAGCTAAGGCGGGTGTGAGAAATTCAGGAATTACGAGTTTAACCGAATACAAAAGCTTTTCCTCTTTTACAATAAGTGAAAAATCAAAGATTAAGATTTCACTTACTTGCAAAAAAAGGCGGGCATGAGAAACTCTCACAGAAGGAATAAATAATAATAATAATAATAATAATAATAATAATAATAATAATAAACCAGAATCTGTTCTTGCGAACGAAAAGCATAAATTTTCAGGGACTTTGAAATAAAAACGGATCACCTTATCCCAGCAAGAAGACCAGACCTAGTGTTGATAACAAAAAAGAAAGAACTTGTCAACTGGTGGATTTTACAGTGCCAGCAGATCACAGGGTGAAGTTAAAGGAAAATGAAAAAATGGACAAATATCTGGACCTTGACAGAGAACTGAAAAAGTTATGGAATATGAAAGTGAAAGTTATACCAATTGTAGTTGGTGCACTTGGAACAGTCCCAAAAGGATTAGAAAAGGGTTTGGAAAGTTTGGAAATCAAAGGAAGGATTGATACCATCCAGAACACTGCACTGCTGCAATCTGCCAGAATACTCAGAAGAGTCCTGGAGACCTGAGGAGACTTGCTGTCACTCAGACTCCAGTGAAAGACCATCAGCTAACACTGATGTGAAAACTCAAAATAATAATAATCTAGTGGATTTTTTTATTCCAGTTGACCACAGAGTAAAAATGAAAGAAAACGCAAAAATAGACAAATGTTTGGAGCTTGTCAGAGAGCTGAAACACTATGGAACATGAAGTCAAAGGTGATACCACTTGTAATTGGAGCAATCCCTGAGTGTTGGTAAAAAGAAAGACTGGAGAAATTGGAAAATAGAGTAAGAATCATCCATGCAACAGTATTGCTGAGATCTGCCAAAATACTCAGAAGAGTCGTGGAAACCTGCGGAGACTTCTGTCTCTCAGCCTCCAGTGAACCCCCAGCTAAGGTGGGTGTGAAAAATCGCCGGGAGAGACCAGACCTAATTTTGATTGACAAGAAGAGGAAAACTTGTCATCTTGTGTATTTTGCCGCCCCGGCCGATCACAGAGTAAAAATAAAAGAGAAGGAAAAGATCGACAAATACTTGGACCTTACCAGAGAACTGAAAAAACTGTGGAACATGAGGGTGAAGGTCGTACCAATTGTAATTGGGGCCCTCGGAACAATCCCCAGGGGGTTGGAAAAGAGCCTGGATGAATTGGAAATCAGAGGAAGGATCGAGACCATCCTGACTACAACATTTTTTGAGATCGGCTGGAATACTCAGAAGAGTCCTGGAGACCTGAGAAGACTTGCTGTCACTCAGCCCTCAGTGAACCACCAGCTATGGCAGGTGTGAAAAACTTGAATGGAGTGAAATAATAATAATAATAATAATAATAATAATAATAATAATAATAAAGTGATAAATTCTGGATCATTCATCTATGGTGTTTTTCTCTTGTAGTTACTTCCACCTGTTCTGTATCGGTTTTCGTTCAGGTTTCCTTTGTTCAAAAATGCAATACTTACATTTGTATTCGAACAAGCGGAAACAAGTTAATAAGTAACACCTGCATTGGTCCCTGACCAACGCACAATCCCCACTGGTTACAGAAAAAAAAGTAAAAACAAAAAACAAAACAAAAAAGAGAAAAAAAAGATTACTGCAAATGGCCGAAGTACTGGAGAAACAAGTACTTACCAGTTCAGCTAAAGAGAGTTAGATTTTTAGTTGAAGTTTTATTGTTATTACTAGCAAATATATACACCCTCCGGGTACCAGTATTTAAGTTTTAATGTAATAAAATAGTATGTTAAATTAGAAAGGTTAATGAAACTAAACAAGAATACAGATAAAAAGATCTGAAACAGAGTATTAGTATTGTAAGGTTAAAAGGTGATATATACTTGAAGATACAAACTCCGACAAGGGTTGTTAGACAAAACATTTAATATGGTACAGCACATGGATATAACAAGATACATAATACATAAGTGTACATAAACATACATACAAAAGTAGAAGGGAAAACCATAAAAGTACAGACATGAGACTAGAATAGTCCATGCTGTATAAATCACTTACAGTAATGTAAGGAGGGGTCGAAGCCCCAACGAGAAGGGAGTAGACCAGATTCTAACCCATAGTGGTGCCTCGTGGGTCGAGCAACCGGGAAAAAAGAGACAGAGACGTTCAAACCAGCCGCTTAAATATAAAACGCCCCCCAGCGGGAACCAGCGAACTAAACGGGCAGACAACTCCCAGGCAAATACGAAACTAACGCCACAGTATGAATAAAATTACAGTTATTTCTTCTTGTTAATGGATTTCTTTTAAGATTTATCCGGGATTCTTGCTCATATTCCTTAAGATAACCAAACAATACAAATCAGTAATACTAAATTAAAATCAAATTTATAATATCAATATGCAAATTAGCCTTCTCGTTCACTCTGTAAACCTCTATTTTGATATATATATAAATACAATTGCATGTTATTCGTATGTAGATAAGGCGCACCGTATTAATAATGTAAACAATTTTATTAATAATTGAGGTTTAAGTAAATCATGGAGATTGTGACGTAAATAACTAAGAAATTGTGACTGGAGTAGTAATATAGTTTCGGTTACAGACAGAAAAGCACACAATCTCCATTATAATAAGATACTAATATACAGCACAAGGCCAAAGTACGGTGGTACCTTGACTTACGAGTTTAATTCGTAATTCAGTTTCCTCGTATATCAAATCAACTTTCTCCGTTGAAATAAGCTGAAATGTTATTAATTCCTTCTAACCACGCCAAAAACACCCTAGTTTTTTACGTTTTTTTTAATAAGAAAAATAGCACTGTATTGTTTGGTTTGTTTTGTTTTACGGCATATCAACCTCAGTGGGTCATTTAATGCCGCTAAAGTTTTGAAATAAATCAATTCTTAATGGATAATACAATTTTTTTATAAATACATTTTTCTATTTAACCCATAGATGGGACCCTAACAGGTACTACCACTCCGGATCAGAGTGGACCAGGGAGCAATGGTGATGAAGGGGTGCTCCACATTCCCCAGACCTCCAAAACTGGAACCTCACCATCAGATAGAGTTTAACGTCATTGCCAGGACATGTAGAAACGCAGCCACTGCCTTCTAGCACCCATATGCACTGTATTGTATAAAAACATAATAAAATCGAATGTAATGTGTTTTAATTTTTTTTTTTTTAAATAAATTTTTTCTTTGTCGTAATAAATTTGGAAAATTAAGTGTTTTGTGAACGTATTAAAACAAGTATATCTGAATTCCGCTCGTACTTCAAAATTTAGCACAGAAAACAAAGAACAACTCCTGAGCGACAGCTCGTAACTCGGAAAACTTGTAAGTTGGGATACTTGTAAGTCGAGTTACCAGTGTATTGTGGTACCTAGTGAGAATTGAATAATGGACCGATAGCCTAATTAGTGTTAATTAACAATGTAACGAGATAATGAAGGTCCTGACTTTTGTGAGCGAGAACTACTATATTAGAAAAGGAGGAAGAAATAAGTGAGAGAGTAAAGGTTTTAAAAAGAGTAATGATCACAAAACAGTTTGACCGGGGCGTGGCCCCCGAATGGAGAATTGAGTGTCAACCGGAAGTTTCGGGTGTTGACCGGAACCGGAAGTCACGTGGTGACGTGGAACAACGAAGAAAGGTACCGGTCTCTTTTTTACTTTCGGACGCGTAGGGGAACGGACGGGCCTCTGGTGCCTAGTATGGGGTCACAGTAATTTAACAGTGTTCTCTCTCTCTCTCTCTTTCTCTCTGCCTTTCCTCCTCTCCGATACAGCCCACGAGACGAGCACGATAATAAAGGCTAGCAGTTGTGACTACATATTTCTCGCGTTGTAATTTTTATCAACAAGATGACCGCCACGTGCAGAATGCCTTTTTAGTACGGTGAATATATCGCCACCACCGCTACGTTACTTATATCATTTTGGTACTGTGAAAATACCACAACGTTACAACAAGAAAAAAAGAACTTGTCATCTAGAAACTATCATGCTGTTACGGCGTTTCAAAGGGTGAAAGTGAAAGAAAACTAAAAGATACTAGGACCTAGCCAGAGAACTGAAAAGAAAACTATGGATCATGAAGGTAAAGGTGATACCAATTGTAGTTGGTGCCTTTGGTACGATCCCCAAAGGTCTGGAAAGAAGACTGGGGGAAGTGGAAATCAGAGGGAGAATCGAGACCATCCAGACAACAGCATTGTTAAGATCAGCTAATATACTCAAAAGAGTCCTGGAGACCTGAAGAGACTTGTCACTCAGACTTCAGTGAAAGACCACCAGCCAACGCTCATGTGTAAAATTCGCAAAGAATAATTTAATTATAATTAGAAATTGACAAAATAAATTATAAATAATAAAGATTCCTGGTTTAATATCGTAGAATAAATTGCTGCATAGCGCAGGACCGGAAGTTGTAAAGAAAGTATTTTATTAGCAGTAAAGGCAATGTGGGTTACTAAGTTATTAAATAGTTGGTCTTTCAAAAAGGAGAACGAGGATCAAACAATGCTAATATTAACTTGCTGTACTATATAATTAGGGATTGTAACAAAAATCAAAAATTTAGTATTGAGTGTAGTTGCTTTTAATCAGATAATGAATAAGAATATAGATAAATGAAATTAAAACTGCATAATACAAGTTTCAATTCAAGAAGTTATTGAAAGAGGTTCAAGAGGTCAATCTGCCTTATGTACCCATAGCAGTGATAAGGTTTCAATTCCTGAGCTGGGGAGTGCTGAGTACTGCTTCATTGACATTTTCCTAGGTCCACTCAGACCTGGAATTGTAGTACCTGTTTGGGTCCCATCTGTGGCTTAAATGGATTAAAATGCGTTTAAAAATGTGTTTAAAAATGAGTTTGAAAATGTGTTTAAAAATACGTTTAAAATGAGTTTGAAAATGTGTTTAAAAATGCGTTTAAAAATGTGTTTAAAAATGCGTTTAAAAATGTGTTTAAAAATGAGTTTGAAAATGTGTTTAAAAATGCGTTTAAAAATGTGTTTTAAAATGCGTTTAAAAATGAGGTTAAAATGAATTTGAAAATGTGTTTAAAAATGCGTTTAAAATGTGTTTAGAAATGCGTTTAAAAATGTGTTTTAAAATGCGTTTAAAATGTGTTTAAAATATGTTTAAAAATGCGTTTAAAAATGCGTTTAAAAATGTGTTTAAAAATGCGTTTAAAATGTGTTTAAAAATGAGTTTAAAAATGTGTTTAATAATATGTTTAAGAATGCGTTTAAAAATGAGTTTAAAAATGTGTTTAAAAATGTGTTTGAAAATGTGTTTAAAAAGGCGTTTAAAAATGAGTTTAAAAATGTGTTTAAAAATGCGTTTAAAAATGCGTTTAAAAATGAGTTTGAAAAAAAATTGAATATCCAGCAAGAATGAATAAAAAAACCGCATTCGGCATGAAATAACCCAAGGGTTTACATGCCGTTAAAATCAATCAATCAACAAACGTCTTAAGCCATAAAATCCAACCAACCAGCCAACCAACCAATAACTGGTCATCATTATATGTCCATTAGTAAATAAGTAGTATTATTGAATTTTGATTAACTGTAGCATTATCAACAATTATTGAAATGATTTACTGCAACGATAAGCATGAATAACAAACATGATAAATTTACATCAAACCGTTCGCTTATCAATAAAACAAAATATGAGACAAGATACTTCACAATTTTCTATAATAAATACATAGAAATTATTTTACTATTAACATAGATTAAAATCTACTATATCAATGATTAAAAGATACATTAAAATTTACTATAAAATTCATTGGACATGATTTTATTATGAAAATGCATAAGAAATTATCTTTACAATAAAAAGGGTTTGGAAATCATCTTTACCATAAAAATGCATTAGAAATGAATTTACTATAAAAATGCATTGGACACGATTTTGCAATAAAATGCATTAGAAATGATTTTGCTATAAAATGCATAAGAAATGATTTTGCTACATAAATGCATAAGAAATTATTTTGCTACATAAATGCACTGAATATGATTTTGCTACATAAATGCATAAGAAATTATTTTGCTACATAAATGCACTTGATATGATTTTGCTACATAAATGCATTGGAAATGATTTTGCTACATAAATGCATTGGAAATGATTTTATTATAAAAATGCAATGAGAATGATTTTATTATTAAAAAAAAGCATTGAAACTCATTTGGCTATAAAAATGCATTTGAAATAATCTTATTATAAAAATGCATCGTAATGAGTTTACAATAAAGATGCATTTGAAATGATTTCATGATAAAAACTCATTAGAAATAATTTTTACTATAAAAATTGATTTAAGATTATCTTTACTATATAAACTTGCAGTGGGAATGATTTTACAATGAAAATGCATTATTAAATATTTTTATTATAATAGCAGGCTCAGTCGGTAGAGCGTTCGGCTAGGAATCACAAGGTTCCTGGTTCGATACCGGTCCTCGCCAACTCAGCGCATGAGTAGCACAGGGCTCTGTGCTGTAAAATAAGGAACTGATGGTAGGTGTGACGCTCCACCTCAGAGGCTAAAATAATCTCCTTGGTCTAGCGCTAGTGAAAAGGAGATAGACCCCCTCGCTGTCTGGCTGATACCGACATTAGGCCGCCCCGACGACTTTACTTACTCTACTTTATTATAATAGCATATTATGCATTGAATTTACTATAAAATTACACTGATAATTGTTTTATTATAAAAATGCCTTGGGTTTGCTTTGATTATAGAAATGATTTTATATATTACTAGCAAATGTATGCACCCTTCGGGTGCAAGTATTTAGGTTTTGATGTAATAAAATATTGTATCAAATTATAAACTATTTAGAAAATGATAAACTAAGGGGGTATAATCGAAAAATTGAACAGCTTTAGATTTAACTCTTCCATCATTTTCTTTCACTCCCGTCTTTCATTTTTCTAATGTATCTATTTAGTTAAATTATGAAGTATTTAATAAAATTACAGTTCTTTCGTCTTATTTATGGATTTCTTTAAAGATTTATCCCCGAGATTTTTGCTCAGATTCGTTAAGAAAAACCAAAGAATTAGAAATCAATAATACTAAGCAATATTTTATTAAAATCAAATTTTAAATATCAATATGCAAATTAGCCTTCTCGTTCACACTGTAAACCGCTATTTTGTTGTATATATAAATACAATTGCATGTTATTAGTATGTAGATATGGTCAACAGTATTAATAAGGTATAACAATTTTATTAATAATTGAGGTTTAAATAAAAAATAAATTCATGATAAACGCGACGTCAATAACTAAGGGAATTGTGACTTGAATAGGGATTTAGTTTCGGTTACAGACAGACAAACACACAATCTCCATTATAATAAAATATTATATATTAAAATTATTTTTACTTTGAAAATTCATTAGAAATGATTTTTACAATAAAATTGTATTCTAAATTATTTTTACTGTGCAAACTTGCTGTGGGCATGAATTTACCATAAAAATGCGTAACAAAATGTTTTTATTATAATAACACATTATGTATTGAATTTACTATAAGATTGCACTGATAATTGTTTTATCATAAAAATGCCTTGGATTTGCTTCGGCTATAGAAATGTATTGTAACCTTGACATTTAGTTAAGTCCCATATTTCGCCTAGAAATCCACTGCATAAAGATCTCTTACTATTGGATATAACAGCCGTAATATGTTAGCCTAATTCAAGGTGCCCGCTACTTTGTTTATACACAAAACAGTAGAAAAAATCAATTGACTTATCGGAAGTGCCATAGCCTAAAGCGCTAAACAGTCACCTAATCTGTCGTCGTAGATGTGGTAATCATTATTTCATATTTAATCATTTGGTCTTTTTCTTTATAAAATAAAAGTATCTATAATTAAACGTAGAATAGTAAACGGGTTTTTACTAATAAAAGGCACACACACATACACGCATATATATATATATATATATATATATATATATTATTAGAGAGAGAGAGAGAGAGAGAGAGAGGGGGGGAAGAAAAAGAGAAAGAAATAGATAGGTGGATAAATAAATATACAGATAGATATTAAGAAACTGGGATATGTAATTGTATGCATAAAAATGTATCTATAATTAAACGTAGAATAGTAAACGTGTTTTTACTAATAAAAGGCAGATAGATAGATAGATAGATAGATATGAATAAACTGTGAAATGCAAATTTAAACAGACTGGTATAGAAAGAAAGAAAGAAACAAACAACAAACAAACCGGGATATATAAATTTGAAGAGACTGGGATTGAAAGAAAGAAAGAAAAGAAACAGAAAGAAGAAAACAGGAAAAGAAAGAAAAAAGAAAGAAAGAAAGAAAGATAGATAGATAGATAGATAGATAGATAGATAGATAGATATGGACAAACTGGGATATGTAAATTTGAAGAGATTGGGAAAGAAAGAAAAAAGAAAGAAAAAAGAAAGAAAGAAAGAAAGAAAATAAACAGAAAGATGGAAACGAAAGAAAGAAAAGAAAGAAGATAGAGATAGATAGATAGATAGATAGATAGATAGATAGATAGATATGAACAACTGGGATATGTAAATTTGAAAGATTGGGAAGATAGAAAGAAAGAAAATAAACAGAAAGAAGAAACAGAAAAGAAAGAAGAAAGAAAGAAAGAAAAGGAAACAGAAAAAGGAAACGGGAAATAGAGAAAGAAAGAAAGAAGATAGATAGATAGATAGATAGATAGATAGATAGATTTGAACAAACTGGGATATGTAAATTTGAAAAGATTGGGAAAGAAAGAAAGAAAGAAAATAAAGAAAGAAGAAAAACAGAAAAGAAAGAAAGAAAGAAAGAAAGAAAAGAAAAAAGGAAACAGAAAAAGGAAACGGGAAATAGATAAAGAAAGAAAGAAAAGAAAGAAAGAAAGAAAGAAAGAAAGATAGATAGATAGATAGATATGAACAAACTGGGATATGTAAATTTGAAGAGATTGGGAAAGAAAGAAAGAAAGAAAGAAAGAAAGAAAGAAAGAGAGAAAGAAAAGAAAAGAAAAGAAAAGAAAAGTAAAGAAAACAGAAAGAGGAAACGGGAAATAGATAAATATGGGAACGAAAGAAAGAAAGAAAGAAAGAAAGAAAGATAGAGAGATAGATATTTTATTTAGGAGCAAACATACTATTTCTTTTTTAACTGTTAGGGTGTGTATCTATTTGTTAGCAATATTGTATATACGAATATGCAAGCTGTAATTTTGTGGACTTCGGCAATTTACTCTATTGATTGTTGGGTATAAAATATGGAAATGAATCCGACAATAGATAGAAATAGGAAAAACAAAGTGTTCCAAAAAAGATGAATTTATTATGAAGTTTATGTCGATACTTAAACGCCTCGGTTTATGTACAACCTTCTTCGGGATAATATATTAAAAAGAAAAAGAAAAAGATTTTTTGTTCAAACGTTGATGGATGTTTTTAAAAGAATACGAACGCTGATTAATGAACGATTATGAGCGTTTTTCTCCTTAGACATTTCAAGACATCCATCACTATTTGAACAACATTTTTTTCTTTTCTTTCTAATATATTGTCCTGAAAAAGGTAACCGAAACGTTGAAGTGTAGACCTAAACTTCATGATATATATCTATTTACCAACCCCTCCGCACGAGCAGGATGTGACACAAGGTCAATTTCTTAAGCGGAGTTTAACAGGTTTGAATTCAGAGTTTTCCTTCTCCTAGACCGGTTGCCTAACCAAGGTTAAAGAGCCCAGTCTGCCCTACTATTTACCCATAGCTGGAGGGAGAGTAGGATTTATACCTTTACCAAGGGTATTAGCGCTTAGTGAAATGCAATTACCACGTCCAGGATTTGAACTCGGGACGACGAGTCCATTTCCTATGACTATATATATATATATATATATATTTTTTTCTTTTAACATTTCTTTTCTTTTCTTTTCTTTCTAATATATTGTCCTGAAAAAGGTAAACCGAAACGTTTAAGTGTAGACCTAAACTTCATGATAAATATTTTTTTGAACACTTTGTTTTTCTTATATCTATCTATTGATTGTGTAAATCTAATTTTGTATCAGGGGTAAGTATTTGTTTGGTTTCGTTTCTTTATTTAATGGTATATCAACCTCCGTGAGTTATTTAATGCCAAAGCCATCCTTGTAGAAGAACAGTAGTGATACTCTTTAACCTATGGCTTGGGATAAATAATTTACAAAAGTAGGAAAACTGCAGGGATTTAACTGGTCACTAAACTTGGTTTACACGTTCTTTTTATTTCTTTTTTATTTATTTATTTATTTGTTTTTTGTTTTGTTTTATGTTGTTTTGTTTTGGGGTTTTTTTGTCCTTGCTGGTAACTACAACACCATCCTGAATCTCCTTATGTATACGTGAGTGGAGAAAGGATATGAGAAAATATTCAGTAGTAATGGATCTGCGAGACTAGCTTGCCAACCATTACACCATTGGTATTTACCCAATTTATTCGCCACAGGTAGGATGTGACACAATGTCACACGTATAGGACATCCAGTGAGAATCAAATTCTCTATTCACTAGTAATAGATCTGCGAGATTAGCTTGCTGACTATTACACCACGATGGGACACCTTTTTTTTGTCCATGCTGGTAACTACAACACAACCCTGAACCTCCTTATGCATACGTGAGTGAAGAAAGGATATAAGAAAATATTTTGTAAGCCAATTAAAAGTAACAATAGAAATATATATTTAATATGGAAAACTCATTAGCAGAAACATTGCTTAAAAATGGAACACATAAAAAGTTATTTCTCTTGCTGTGTCACTATAAACTTTTCTATTACTGATTGATGCACATATTTAGGTACAATTTATACATATGCATGTAGGTACAGGCAGGGCGACAATTTGTTTATATCCTGATTGCTTACCAAAATATAAGGAGACCTTGATTCTGGGAAAGAACCCCTACACTAATGACATGGACCTAACAAAAACTAAAGTGCTTAAAAAATGGCATATAAACCTTTGAGGGTTATTTCATGCCATTCTTGTAGAAGAACAGTTTTATGCTTGACATGGACCTACCAAAACCTAAAGTGCTTAAAAAATGGCATATAAACCTTTGAGGGTTATTTCATGCCAAAGTCATTCTTGTAGAAGAACAGTTTTATGCTTGACATGGACCTACTAAAAACTAAAGTGCTTAAAATATGGCATATAAACCTTTGAGGGTTATTTAATACCAAAATCATTCTTGTAGAAGGACAGTTTTATGCTTAATATGGACCTACCAAAAACTAAAGTGCTTAAAAATGGCATATAAACCTTTGAGGGTTATTCAATGCCAAAGCCATCCTTGTAGAATAACAGTAGTGGTACTACTTAACCAAAATCTGCAGTGTTGAAGGGGTTGATACCTTTCCCAAGAGTATTAGACTGAACGCGAATGTAATGGCGTGACCGGTGTTCAAACTCACTGCGATTTTACAGTCCAGCACGTTAGCCATTGCCCCTAAGGGACTCCCCCAATAGCGCAGAAGACCTCTGTTTATGGCCCTAACTCTGAAAAACCTGTTAACGATTGATCTTGTCTTAAAATAATCAATTGTTTGCATATACGCCTTTAAGGATTCGACAAAAAAATCATACATTTCCCCACTGATCTCTACATGGTTGTAGGTGCGAGCATGTCTATAAATATATGTAGGTATTTATACCACCCATTCACTACGGGTGGAATGAGACACAAGGACACAAGTATAGAGTATCCAGCGAGGATCGAACTCGCTATCCAGTAGTAATGGATCAGCGAGACTAGTTTTTGACCATTAGACCACGATTGGATACTTTCCGGGCGTTAAATTCATCGTTTCTGGATCTTTGCTAAAATTCCTAAGACTTTATCTAAGGCTACTTTAACTACTTCAAAAGCGCAGACGACCGTCGCCAAATTTCTCTGAAGATTTTTTATTAGATTTCCATTTATCGGTGTGTGGGGTCCATTTATTTATGTTTTTGATGACCGCACTTTAAAGATTTTCTGTTTTGCTTGGTCGTTTTTTTTTTAATCTCTTCATTACTCTCTTCCGATAATCCAATACATTGAGGAAATTTTTCCCATTCCAAATTTCACCGCAGCACTCTTTCATATTTATGTTCTGTTCTATGAAAATTTCCTTTAAAAATCAAATCAAAAATGTCAAAAAAAGAAAACACGAATTTAAACGTATATGAAAATTTCCTTTAAAAATCACAATAAAAACTTGATTAAAGATGACGTGTCTATTAAAGATATGTCCCATTTCTTAACCCGAAAGCCTTGGGACTCTAAGGCGCCAGATTCCAGTGCCCTTCTGCTACGTCATCGATCCCCACTGTTAACGAGAAAACAGTCAGTGGTCGGTTCGGCTTAAACCTGTAAGGATCTGAATGAGTTAACTCACTCAGACTGAATTGGTAAATAAGTTGCCACTCGCTTCCAGGAGCAAACCTTGAAATTCGACAAATTCAACTTTGAAAGAATTATACTACAGAAATCATCTCAACTCAATTAGGGTTTGCAACTCAAAGACAGCTTCCCTAAAATCAACCTCTAAAATTCATCATCAACAAAACATACGAAATTTCAACCCGCCTCTGCCGATAGGTTGGCGGGTCATTCTTCACTTCAAAGAACTTTGTTAACCGGACTCTGAGTTAAGTTCTCCGCAAATCACACCAAAATTTGCAAAAACTATCCTTAAATCTATCTTTCCCTTTTTTTTGTTTATACATATTAAATTTGTTGTTAAATATATTTGTCTTGTCTTGTCTTTTCATTCAGTGTCCGAACTTGAAAGTTGCGGTAATTTCCCCCATAAGTGAGAGTTAATCCTTTTACAGTTTTAATTCCCATAGTTCTTCCATTATCAATTAAATGCTTAATATTCGATCTGAGTTCCCCGAGATCCACACTGTCCATGTTTCGATAGGCGAAAAGTTAGCAATCGGCTGCTTTGGCGAAAAACGGGATAGAAAACTTCCCAGCGTTCTAGTCCGTATTGCGATGCGTTTACTTGCAACGGTTTCAACCAAAACCAGTTTGTTTGTTTGTTTGTTTGTTGATTTTAACGGCATATCAACCCGTCTGGGGTTATGTCATCCCTAACGGTTAGGAAGTAATACATATCATGTATTTATATTTATACTTTTTGGTAATTGGTTTTTAACAATGTGTTAGCATTATTGGGGATTATGTTGTATGGTATTGATTTGTTTCATGTCTATATTCTATGGTATAATTTTATTTCCCTCAAAAAAGAGAGAATATCCTCCATGTTGACATTTTCAAACAGATCTTTCATATTGTTTGCTTTAAAATAATGGTTTCTGATGTGAGCAAAAAACCTGCATTCCATGAATAAGTGTTTAACTGTCAAAGGTGTTTGACATGTTCCACATTGTGGTTGCTGTACTTGTTTGAGTATATAGGAGTGCGTTAGTCTTGTATGACCAATGCGTAATCGGGACACAATGACTTGTTCCTTTCTAGACTTCCTTAAAGTTGGTCTCCTTCTCCCAAACCAGTGGCTGACTTATGTCTTAAAAAAGAAACACGTGTGATTGGGACGTTTAGCAAATGAGACTGTACGCAATTTTACCACGTTGCCTCCTCGCTAGAGGTTGATTCAAAACAAGGTCGTTTTTAAAGCGAGGATCAATCACGCTTAAGAGTGATCAAGACAAAATTAGCTAACTATAAAAATGCATTGGAAATTATTTTAGAATAAAAATGAATTGGGAATGATCTTATAACAAAAATGGGTTAAATCGAACTTAACGGACCTAAATTCCACCATCGTATTTCACCCCGTTGAAAGAAAAAAAATACCAAAATCTGGGAATTAACCGAATTTAATGAATTTTTCACTGTTAATATATTAATGAATAAAAGATATAATGCACAAGTCATTTTATTTTTTTAAATATACATCTTTTCAGGCAGTTAACTTTGAACCACGTATCTTTGAGACGTAACACAGATTCTCAAAGATACGTGGTTAATTAACCTGAAAAAAGGTAAAAGTTTTTAAATAAAATAACATAATTAAAATAAAATTTTAGTATATTTTTTCTTTCGGTGGGATGACATACGATGGTGGAATTTAGGTCCGTTCAGTTCGATTTAACTTTAAAATGTATTGCAATTGATTTTACTCTAAAAAGGCATCGGAAATCATTTTATTATAAAAATGCTTTCTTCCAGGGGCGCGTGGTATAATGGTTACCATCCCGAGTTCAAATCTTGTACGAGGCTGATTGCTTTCACATTGTGCTAATACAGTTAGGAAAGGTATGCACCCAAATATTCATCGTCAAGTTATAGGTAAATAGTAGGGCAGACTGGGCTCATTAATCCTGGTTTGGCAACCAGTCCAGAACGAAAACACTGAATTCAAAGCTGCAAAATTCCGCTTAAGAAATTGACCTTGTGTCACATTCTTGTTCATTCGGAGGGGTTGGTGTATATATATATATATATATATATATATATATATATATATATATATATTATGAAATGTGTATAAAAATGCGTTGGAAACGATTTCAGTATAAAGATACATCTGAAATGATTTTTCTATAAAAATGAATTAGAAATGATTTTACTATAAAAATGCATTGGAAATGATTTTACTATAAAAATGAATTAGAAATGATTTTACTATAAAAAGGCATTGGAAATGATTTTTACTATTAAAAATGCGTTGAGAATGACTTTTACTATAAAATGGCTTTGGAAATGATTTATACAATAAAAATGCATTGGAAATGATTTTTACTATATAAATGCATTAAGAATGATTTTTACTATAAAAATGCATTGAAAATGATTTGTACTATAAAAACGCATCGGAAATTATTTTTACTATAAAAGTGCATTAGGAACGATTTTTACAATAAAAATGTATTTGAAATGATTTTTACTATAAAAAATGCATTAGAAATGATTTGCACTATAAAAAATGCTTTGGGAATAATTTTTCAATAAAAATGCATTAGGAATAATTTTTACAATAAAAGAATAAATCTGGAATGATCTTTACTATTAAAATATATTGAATGTGCATTGTTAATTATTTTGCCTCTAAATCCATTGCATGAAGATCTCTCATTGTAGGATAACAACCGTAATATGTTAGCCTAATTCAAGGTGCCCGCTAGTTTGTTTATACACGAACCAGTTAAAATAATCAATTTGTTTATCCGAAACGTCATAAGCACTTAGATAATCCAATCTCATAGATTTAATCGTTCTTATTTGAAGTGCGTGACAAGTGCTTACCGAAATATTAGAGCACCTGGTCGATTGCAATTCAAGGAATGTGTTTAATATGGCCAACCTGTTTTTCAGTGACAAGTTTTGCCTAGATCCAGTAGACAGCCTTACAAGGCAATCCCAAGATTGTGTCATTATTTGGGAACCACTGAGTGAAAAATACACACACATATATATATATATATATATATATATATTATATATATCATAAGTCATCCACAGACACACACACCCATATAAATATATATATAATAAGTCATCCACAGACACACACACACACACACACACACACACACATATATATATATATATATATATATATATATATATATATATATATATATGTATATATAAAGTCATCCACAGAGATGTGTTTCGGTGTTTCACGCCTCTTGAGTGTGGCTAGACACACCAACTGAATTCCGACCAGAAGCGGACCCTGACTGACTTTATGCCTGTCCGACCTGTTACCCACTAAGCCATTGCCAGCTGCTGTTTACGGGGTGGTGTTTTAACTGTTTTAAATACATACATCTGTGTATATACTTTACGATCACCAGAGAGATTAAATCTGAGGATCATTGCGTCATGCTGGCGATGAAAGTTTATTAATGTCGCTCCTAAAGAGCTTTACCGGACTAAGGGAGCATATATATATATATATATATATATATAATATATATATATATATATACATACATATATTCATCAAAAAGTCACTACCAAGTTTTCTTTGCAGTAGCATAAGTAGTTAATCCAAAAGAGCTCAATATATCTCGTAAAATATACAGCATTTGTAGTTGTAGATAACTTTTTCTCTATACCACGGTTTCGGTATTCAACGTACACCGTTCTCCTGGGGAAGGTGTACCTTGAACTCCGAAACCGTGGTAGAGAGAAGAACTGTTCTACAACTATATATATATATATATATATATATATAATATATATAATATATATTGAAAAATGGAAATAAATCCGACAATATGTTGAAAGGACAAATAAATAAAGGAAAATTTGGAATGGATAAAAATGTTTTAATGAAATGCCAACATGAGTTTGTCCATGTACACATTGTATTCTATTCATTACTATTTTAAATATGAAATAAAATAATAACAACTGAAAAATATTTTTTTTAAGTATACAAAGAAAACGACCTTCCTCAGGGCAAGATGTTTGATATTTGAAGTTAAAACGGTCAAAATACAGAGTATTTAGAATTATTCGAAAAAATATTTTTATATGTATATATATAAAAATATATATATGTGTGTGTGTGTGTGTGTGTGTATGTGTATGTCTGTGTGTGTGTGTAAATATATGGGCAAGAGACTAAAAGTGAAACCATTTGCATATGCTTGTATGTCTATATATATTTAAAGATAGATAGATAGATAGATATGAACAGACAGAAAGAAAGATACTGAAATTGATTGATAGATAGATAGATAGATAGATAGATATAAACAAACTGAGAAATAAAGAAAGAAAGAAACAAATAGATATATTTTACCCATAGATGAGCTTCTTATAGGTACTATCACTCGGGTCAGAGTGGGCCTGGAAGTAATGGCAATGAAGTGGCACTCTGCTTTCCACTGATTTCCAGGATTGGAATTTAGTGCAATTTAGTGCCATGCCCAGGACTAAATTGGTACAAATAATTCTATGTTAGATTTTTCATTAACTTCATATGTATCAATGAATTACAAAATAACTTCATGTGTATCAATGAATTAAAACAATAACTTCATATGTATCAATGAATTAAAAGATAACTTCATATGTATCAATGAATTTAAGAAATAACTTTATATGTATCAATGAATTAAAAAATAACTTCATATGTATCAATGAATTACAAAATAACTTCATATGTATCAATGAATTAAAACAATAACTTCATATGTATCAATGAATTAAAACAATAACTTCATATGTATCAATGAATTAAAACAATAACTTCATATGTATCAATGAATTAAAAAATAATTTCATGTGTATCAATGAATTAAAAAATAAACTGATGGTTGACCCTTAGTCATCACCTTTTAGCCTCTATATGATAAAAAGGGTTGGATGTTTGCCATGAGAGCAATTTGATGAATACCGGGACTTAAATCCCGATTAAAAAATTCCATAAACAAAGACAACAAAAAAACAACAGTTGTAAAAACCGAACCGAAATTGTTACATTTATCTGTAAAAAGAAAAAAAAACTATCTTAAACAGCCAAAAATCTAACCGCCCTGTCGTTATAATACACCGTCTGCACTTCTGTAGAGGAGTAAAACTCCCACAATGGGGCCACCTGTTGGCCGTGGGTGGCGACCTGTGATGCTTAAGGATGGAACTCAGGTGGCTGAGCAGTCCATGACATGCAGCACTCCATTTTGACCCTTACTTAGGCTAGATGGGCGGTCGGAGAGACCCCCTCCGATCAATCGGCTTGCCAGGTCAACTCTATTGCCTTTATGGCAAGCCCCAACCTTTTATATCATATGAGTGCTAGAAGGCACGGGCTGAGAATCCCATCGATGAGTTAAATAGAAAAATGTATTTACAAAAAAAATGAGTATCCATTAAGAATGAGTTTATTTCAAAACTTTGTCGGCATTAAATGACCCACTGAGGTTGATATGTCGTAAAACAAACCAAACCAAACAAAACCAAAACCAAAAATCTAAATAAATGAAAATTGAAAAATATAAATAAAAAACAGTTCGACAGATTCGGAGTACATCTTCTTTTAAAATTTATTATTTATTATTTTTATTATTTATTTATTTTTTTTTTTTTTTTTTGTATTTCTATATTTTGTTTTTCAAATATTGATAAAATTTATTAATACTAATTTCTGTCAAGAAAAAAAAACGCTCATATCGAAATCAACAGAAAACACTTATTTTTTTAAGGCGAGAAAATATTCTTTGAAAACATAGAAATTTACTAGCATGTATACAGTTTGTTTTATGACAAAGTGATTAGATATCATTAAAAAGGTGAATAAAGATTATTACAAAATTTTCTTTCAACAAGACATGACATGACCAGCCTATTGATCGGTTCGGACTGTTTCAACCGCCCGTCTAACCCAAGTAAGAGTCGAAGTGGAGTGTTGCATGTCACCTTCTCACTTAGCACCCGGGTCATGGATCACTCGGCCACCGCGATCCTGTCTTCTGAAATTACGAGTCACTGCCGATGGCCAACAGGTGGGCCACTTGTTGGCCATGGACAGAGTCTTACCCTTCTACATTAGAGAGGTTGTTTGTTTTGTTTAACGGCATACCAATTCTTTTCGGGTCATTTAATGCCGAATCGAGTGATTTTGATATAAGTTTGCTTACGGTACCTGTTGTTGCTTAAATGGTCACCCATCTAATAATTGAACAGGCTCATTGCTGGTTAACTACAGTAATCTAGCAAGAATCGATGTTTTTAGCATGACTTGCTCGTAAGACCTTTGGAGGGGAGCCTTACCCATCTGCAGAGGTGCAGTGGGCGTAATCTATACCCCAAGCCGATAGGGTGGATATAGAAACAAGATAGATAGATAGATAGATAGATAGATAGATAGATAGATAGAAATGAAACACTACTGCGACAATTGCCCTACTGTATATATATTAAAATATATTTGTGTTTTTCAGTGTTGCGTGTCCTCTTGAGGACTCACGTTTACACAATTGAAAAGAAATGATGATATATACAGTATCGTCAGTGTGTAAGTACACGCCCTGACAGTTTGTTTTTTTTGTTTTGTTTTTTTGCTAAAAGAAAAAGAGAGTGATTTCACAAATACATTGCTAGATAGATATGAACAGATTGAGATAGATGAAACTATATATATATATATATATATATATATATATATATATATATATATATATATATATATATATATAATGTTGTTCTGGTTCCAACGGGAGAAAATTTAATATTTTATAAAAAAGAAGAAGGTCCGCAAAATGTGTTATGTTCTCAGAAAAAAAATTTTATTCTTTTTATCTTACATATGCGACACGTGTTTCTGATCTATTGTCTTCTTCAGGCATTGAGTTATTATTTTGGCAGAATATGTCCGATATTTAATAGGTTGTGCGTGTTTCTGTAACTTTTCTATTATAATGGCGGTGTAATATATATATATATATATATATATATATATATATATATATATATATATATATATATATATACTAGACTATATAATATATATATACTAGACTATATAATATATACTACTATATACTATATATATATATATATATATATATATATATTATTATACTATTATATATATATATATATATATATATATTATATATATATATACTAGACTAGTATATATATAATATATATATATACTAGACAAAACGTGACGCGTTGGGTCACCCATTCAGCTTTGGGTAGATAATTGAGATTAGGGAAAAGTATGTTAACAAAGCGAATGAAATTTTTAAAAAGAATAAATAAATACGGCCAGACAAAACTTTAAAGTCATGTTGTAAGCTGTCCAAGAAAGGGAATGTTTGACCTAATTTAAGTTACCAGTTTGCTGTTTGTGAAAATTTCAAATTTTCTTCTCTCTCTCTCTCTCTCTCTCTCTCTCTCTCTCTCTCTCTCTCTCTCTCTCTCTCACTCTCCTAGAGAAACTAATATTATATAAAGAGGAGGTAATCAAGAGATACATTGAGGGGAAGAAAGGGATATGCAGAAAGTAAAGAAAGGATTGGTCAGTTTTTTACTTAATTGCAAATTACGACTAATTAGAACCAATTAAAACGGATTTTTTTTTCAAACATAATTCAATCCTAAAAGTTAGGAATAATCTAGTACAATTTTCGTGTCATTAAACTAAACAGTAAAAAGTCTTTAGGGAATAAAAGTTGATTAACTCAGCTTTAGTATGATAATAATAATAACAATAACAATAATACACACACACACACACACACACACACACATATATATATATATATATATATATATATATATATATATACTAGAAAACACGTGACCCGCTGGGTCACCTATTGAACTCGGGTTATATTGTTAAAAAATCACAATAATTTAAAATAAAATCAGGGAATTTTCCAATTTTAATGAAATTTTCAGTGTAGATTTATCAATAAATGAATTTTATAATGCATCAGTTATTTTATTTCAAAACTTTCTGACTTAATTAGGTATTTCTGCTATGGTAAATTAATATTTAGAATTCATTTATAATATGAAACGCCTAATTTTAAGTTTCAAATTTCCTATTTTTAGATTCTAAAAAACAAGTGAGATGTGTTTCGAGATAGATAAATAGATAGATTTGATTCTGTACATATAGATGGAGAGATATGATTCGATATAAATAAATAAATAAATAAATAAATGTGATTCTATACATATAGATAGTGAGATGTGATTCGAGATAGATAGATAGATACATACATACATACATCTATCTATCTATATTTAATATGGATAGAAACATGGGATTCGACATCGATAGATAGATAGATAGATAGATAGATAGATAGATAGATGCGATTCGACACAGATAGGTAGATAATGAACAATAATGAAGTAGATTGATAGATAGATTGATAGATAGATAGCCTGATATGAAAGACTACAGTGACTACAGTGACATATAGATAGTGAGATATGATTCAAGATAGATAGATAGATAGATAGATGTGATACATCTCTCTATCTATATGTAATATAGATAGAGGGATGGGATTCGACATATATAGATAGATAGATAGATAGATAGATAGATAGATAGATAGGTGCGATTCGACACAGATAGATAATGAACAATAATAAAGTAGATAGATAGATAGATAGATAGATAGATAGATAGATATGAAAGACTACAGTGACTACAGTGACATATAGATAGTGAGATATGATTCGATATAGATATATAGATAGATAGATTGATAGATATGATACATCTCTCTATATAT
>CM042177.1:8435486-8455486 GCA_023376005.1 Doryteuthis pealeii
TCCCCAGCAAAAATTACCAGGGAGTGCTTAAGATGTCTCTATCTACATAAGGATGGGCAGTAAAAAAAATGGAGACTGCCTCGAGGACGTTGAGATGGTGACTTGTCCTAGCCTTGTGTAGAATAGAAAATTGCTGATCGCTGTAGTTTGTTTTACAGCTATTTGAAGTACAAAGGTGGTCACCGATGGCAGAATCTTGTGCCTGGGAAAGCTCGGGTGTGGTTTGGGGGAGGCTTCTTATACCCCTCGGGACGTGGTAATTGTAATTGCCTTCAAGCAAAAATATAAATATTTATTCACCAGTGCTTCTAAAAAAAAAATAAACAAACATCCCAAAAAATCTTATTTCCTTCGCCGAAGAGCATAAAGCACCGTGTTTGTTGTTCACTCAACGTTCCCTTGCCTCCTATGGTAGAGACGTCCCAGTAACATTGATAAGTTAATTTCGCAGCCATTTCTCGGTGCTGTATTGGTGGCTGAGGCAGTATAGTTTGTGACTATCCTGTTGAAGTCCCGGTTTCGATTTCTGTCGGAGGGAGATCGTTAGTATACATCGCTGATGAGACTTAATAAAGTCGAAACAGCTGCTGTACGATGTTCTACAAACCGGGTAATTATTTGCGAGATTCACTTGTCAATGTTATTTATCTTTTATAATTATCGAATTTTATGCGATATACCGCATTGTAATTGCCTTCAAGCAAAAATATAAATATATATATAATGTTTTATTTTTATTTCTAAACTCTAACAATGTAAAAAAAAACACCTAGTGGATCATTAGGATGCTTCTGACTGCGAGGGGTTAGTGCAAAATACATTTTATTTTAAAAACGGTCACAAAGAAGCATAAAAGTTAGCAAAAAAGGAAGGAGAGAGAGAGAGAGAGAGAGAGAGAGAGAGAGAGAGAGAGAGAGATCAAAAAAATGTTATTGCCTCGGAAGCCAGGCTACATTTATTTAAAAATCCTGTTCTCTGATTAAGTAATTCTCTAGTACATTTATACAAATCTATTGCTAGTTTTTCCTCCATGCATAAGAGGCAAAGTTTATTACCTGCCTTTTAGGCCAATATAATTTCAAATTCTTTTCTCTCTCTCTCTCTCTCTCTCTCTCTCTCTCTCTCTCTCTCTCTCTCTCTCTCTCTCTCTCTCTCTCTCTCTCTCTCTCTCTCTCTCTCTCTCTCTCTCGCCTTTTTTTGTTATCTTCTATAATTATCGAATTTTATGCGATATACCGCATTGTAATTGCCTTCAAGAAAAAATGTAAATATTTATTCACCAATGCTTCTAATAAAAAAAATAAACAAACATCCCAAAAAATCTTATATATATATATATGTGTGTGTGTGTGTGTGTGTGTGTGTGTATCATCACCATCATGTCACGCTGTTAGCACGGATATCCATGACAATCTCTCTCCAGTTGTCCCTATCACTCAGTTCTCGGGGGGGGGGTCCTCTACGCAGTATCCGCACAGCTTTATTTTTAATTATATCAATCATATATTTATCAAAGTTTTATTCATATCCACAACAAAACCTACAATCTGTCAATATTTAGAATTAAACCGGAAATGGACACGGCGAACCGAGTTCAAATTATGGACAGGGCTGTTTGCATTTTACATAACGCTAATACACATGGGAAAATATATGAATCCAATTATACTCTCTCTAACACATCATTCAATAAGTCCTCTGATATCTCATACAACTTCAATTTACGATCGGCAAAAACGGGTTTTTGTAGTTTTTTTGTGTGTTTCCTGGGACAACTGCCGAATTTGGGTGACCTGAGAGTTCAGCATCATTTGTGTCTGTACGACTGCTTTTAAAGTCAGCATACCATCTCTTAACTGTTGTTTCCGGTGGAGCAGAGTTCGAATAACACTTATGAAGCCATTGCTTTGCTTGAACAGTATTTTTCCCATCAGAAAGCAATGATTTATCAACATACGAAATTCAGATTGTTCCATTGTTTTGTAAATTTGCAACTATAGCTTCACTTAAATAACTGTAATTCATAGACTAATATTCCGATTAGGCTCAAATTTTGACACGTGCCATTTGAAGGTTAGTACCTTATAGAAATTATATGGATTTTTATTAGTAGTGCCATCTATATGTCAGGCCTGGGACTTATTGAGTGATTAGTTAGCTATGGTAAATAGTGAGACAGACAGGATTCCATAACCTTGGTATGACAACAGGGACTAGTTAACTTCGTTACATCGATCGCCCTGTAAGGCAGGACAGAAAAATACACCGACTGCAGCTCTGCAGAGGGGTAAAATCCCCCCAATGGTGACACCTGTTGGCCGTGGTTGGTGATTCTAGAACTTATATTATTGTCCCAAACCTCTTGCTGTTATGACAAGCCCCGAACCCTTTTAATCATATATGTGCTAGAAGGTGGTGACGGTGGGTATTAGTGTCCCGGGTAAGACGTCAAACTGCATCTAATGGTGAGGTTCCATTACTCCCAGGTCCACTCTGACCTGAAGTGGTTGTACCTGTTAGGGTCCCATCTATGAATTAAATAGAAAGAAAGAGTTTTTTAAAAAGATGTGTTAAAAATTGAGTCTTAAAAATGTTGAACCTGAATAGAACAAAATATCGTCGACATAAAATAACCCAACAAAGGTTGACATTCCGTAAAATCCAACAAACCATACCATTTTTTATCCAACAAACCAAACCATAGTTTTTTTTCCGGTTATATTTACTTTTTTTAATTTAATTCGTTTTTCAAATTAACTTTCTTCCTGATTTAGTATATATATATATATATATATATATATATATATATATATATATATATATATAAAAAACGTGCCCATTGGGTCACCTATTGAGATCTGAGTAGATAAATTTGATCAGGAAGATATATATATATACCTGTGTGTGTGTGTGTGTGTGTGTGTGTGTGTGTGTGTGTGTGTGTGAAACAATATGCACGTAAATAACAACAATAAAAATCGATTCAATAAATATTTCGTCTCTGTTAGTTCGGAAACTTCTGAAGAAGTTTCTGAACTAACAGAGACGAAATATCATTGTGTTGTTATTCTCTTTCCTATATATATATATATCCGCGGCCACATTAGCACACACTTCGTGAAATGTCACTAGACTGTGTAATTTCATTTTCATATGATCATTTTCTTTTTTTCAATCCATTAATGAAACAGAGACTTTGAGAGGACATTTTAACCTATAAAAAACGTGTCAATGAAAAAATTTAAACTTCATTTTCATATGTTGATCAAGGATTTCATAAACTCCATAAGTAAGCTTAGTTTAGTCTGGCACAAGGCCACAACGTGAGGAAACCATTGAAGATCGAACTCCATAGACAATATTATTTGGGTTATTTTATGTTGATGTCATGTTGATTGGTTGGTTGGATAATTGACTGTTTGGTTTTATGACGTTGACCTTTTGGGTCATTTTAGGCCGAGGTCAGATTGATGTTTTGGTGGGTTTATTGGTTTTAGGGCATGCCAACCCTTGTTGGGTTATTTTAGGCCGAGATCAGATTAGTTGGTGAGTTGGTTTGTTGGTTTTAGGTCATGCCAACCCTTGTTGGGTTATTTTAAGTCGAGATCAGATTAGTTGGTGAGTTGGTTTGTTGGTTTTAGGGCATGCCAACCCTTGTTGGGTTAATTTAGGCCGAGGATTTTAGGGCATGCCAACCCTTGTTGGGTTATTTTAGGCCGAGATCAGATTAATTGGTTGGGTTTAGAGCATGCCAACCCTTGTTGGGTTAATTTAGGCCAAAGTCAGATTAATTGGTGAGTTGGTTTGTTGGTTTTAGGGCATGCCAACCCTTGTTGGGTATTTTTAAGCCTTGGTCAGATTGATTGATTGATTGGTTGGTTGATTGGTTGATTAGTTTTAGGGCATGCCAACTCTTCGTTGCGTTATTTTAGGTCGAGATCAGATTAATTGGTGAGTTGGTTTTAGCGCCTGCTAAGTCTTGTTGTGTTATTTTAAGCCGTGGTTGGATTGATGGGTTGGTTGTTTGATCAGTTTTAGGGCATGTCAAACCTTGTTGGGTTATTTTAGGCCGAGATCAGATTAGTTGGTTCGTTGGTTTTAGGGTATGCCAACTCTTGATGGGTTATTTTAAGCCGTGGTCAGATTAGTTGGTTGGTTGGTTTTAGACCATACCGACTCTTGTTGGGTTATTTTGGTTCGAGATCAGATCGTTGTTTGATTGGTTTTAGGGCATGGCAACTCTTGTTGGGTTATTTTAGGTCGGAGTCGGATTAATTGGTTAGTTGGTTTTAGGGCCTGCCAAGTCTTGTGTTATTTTAAGCCGTGGTTGGATTGATGGGTTTGTTGTTTGATCAGTTTTAGGGCATGCCAACCCTTGTTGGGTTATTTTAGGCTGAGATCAGATTAGTTGGTTTGTTGGTTTAAGGCATGGCAACTCTTGTTGGATTATTTTAGGCCACAGTCAGATTAATTGGTTGGTTGGTTGGTTTTAGGGTATGCCGACTCTGAATGAAAAAGTTTACATTTTCAGAAATCGTGTTTCATATAAGGAACAATGACATGACTTCCATACGGTAACCAGTATCCACACAGTGCTTATTGATGTAGGATTTTGCTGGTCGGCCTGCACTGGTGTGTCCATGTGTAAGTGTCCACATGACGTCACTTATGAATTCGTCCTTACTTCTCCAGCAGTTTCCAGTATGTCTCGTTCGTTTTACTTGAATGGTTTGTGTGATAGGAGGAAAGTGGTCGCACAGCTGCTTTTTTGTGGGGTGCTACTTCCAGGATTTGATCAAGACAGTACGCTGTATGCTTGCATAGTTCTTATCTAGCTTTTTCTCAAAGTATTTCGTTATGTTGCATAGCGCCTTCTTCACTAGCACTAAGTAATTATAATGTTGCATACCTCTTCTGCTTCACTTACTTGGACATCTATTCTTCTGCTGGCCGTCTTGGTATGCTTCTGATCGTCTTTGGTATTTCTTCATCTTGACTTGGTCTGGTCTGGCGTCTGGAGTTGACTTGGGGACTTTGGTCTGGTTTTCTGTTAGGGATTTCTCTCTATCAGAAGCCCTGTGTCATTGTTAGTTTTTAGATAATAAACACAAGACTTCGATTTATTCTGATGTTACTTTATTTTCAATCCCCAACCCAGACATCTGCTAACTAACATAGCGCGCGTGAGTTCCAGTTTAGACAGAGCATAAAATGGCCGATCGCTCTGCCTGACATCCAACTGCAAATTGGGGACTCAAAAAAGGTCCCACGTGACTTCACATATTTGGCGGGCTTTTGTAATTTTCCATGGAAGGACCCGGCTATGATATGAAAAGGGTCACCCCCTCAGAATTACAGGGGATTGACAATAATCTTATGCAACCGCATAGATTATGTAACAGTTAGAGTCCACATGGTGCAGCCATATAGTAACCTCGACACGGCTACAGCTTGGAAGAATTCTAGCTTTATCTTATCAGAGAGATCAGATTTCTATATGATCGGTAATCAGTCAATGGCAGTCCATGCCTTTCTTGTGCGTATATTGAAATCACTTTCTGTAAATGAGATATTACTACCTAGGTATTGGAACTCCATAGTTTTCAAGTAACTTATTATGATAATCCGTTGTAGATAATTATAATGGTAAAAAGTTTATGGTGGCGCGTGGTCTAATGGTTAGAGTCGTAGGAAATGGACTCGTCAACGCGTGTTCAATTCCTGGACGAAGCTGTTGGAATTTCACATGGCGCTAATACCCTTGGGAAAGGTATGAATCCAATTCTCCCTCCAGCTATGAGTAAATAGCAGGGCAGACTGGACTCTTTAACCATGGCTAGGTAACCAGTCTAGAAGAAGGAAAAACTCTGAATTGAAACCTGTTAAACTCCGCTTAAGAAATTGACCATGTGTCGCATCCTGCTCGTGCGGAGGGGTTGGTATATATATATATATATATATATATATATATATATATATATATATATATAGCGGTAAAAAAGTCGAATCACAATCGATGCATAATAGAATTTGATAAAGCCAAACCTGATAACCCACCAAACGAGTCAGACTGATATTTCAACGATCCAAAGTCAAAAACGATTTTATTTGATACGCAGCTATTTGATCTATGCGCGGTTTAGCTCAGTCGGTAGAGCGTCGACTAGGAACCACAAGGTTCAGGGTTCGATACCGGCTCCTCACCAACTCAGCGAATGAGTAGCACAGGGATCTTTGCGGTAACGTGAGGAGCAGATGGTAGGTGTGGCGCTCCACCTCAGACGCCAAAAACAATCTCCTTGGTCTAGCGCTAGTGAAAAGGGGAGAGACTCCCTCGCTATCAGGCTGATACCGACCCTAGGCCACCCCGTCAACTTTACTTATTCTTATTTTGGGAGAAATCCTATCATTTTCTGACACAACAAATTATTCTATAAGTTGGATTCATCAACAATAGTCTGATACAAGGCCGAGCATAACCTAGAGATATCCACTACGCTATGTATCCAATTGAACATATAGCGTAGTGGATATAGGTGTTGTTGATACAGTTCCAAGTGACAGTTATCTCTAGGCTGCAGGTTCAATCCTGGTCAAGGGCAACAGTAACATAGAACAATGATTAACACAGCTTAACACTTGTACCCAGTCATGATTAACGGAATGAGAATAGTATACCCCCGTGGATTGAATAAAGGGTTGTGTTCAGCGTTCCATGATGGCTCCTGATTATGACAAGAAGGTTCCCGAGTTCGGAAAGAATGTTCCCGAGTTCGAAGAGAAGGTTCCCAATTTCGAGGAGGGGTTCCTGAGTTCGAGAAGGTACCAGAGTCCGACAAGAAATACCTGAAGAAGGCCGGAGAGCACATCGGCCGAAACTTTGTGTAGATAACAATAAAGATGAGGACAATAGCCAAAGAAATCCAAATAATACAAAGTCATCAAGCCTCATCTCAAAAATTCAAAGAAATAATTTTTGTTATACTTTATTAAAATGACTAAATCCTTTGTTTTTAGTAATGACCCCCGTGGATTGAATAAAGGGTTGGGCTCAGAGTTCCGTAAAGGTTCCCGATTACGCCAAGAAGGTTCCCACGTCTGACAAGAAATACATGAAGAAGGTCGGAGGGCACATCGGTCGAAACGTTGAACAGATAACAATAAAGATGAGGACAATAGTCCGAATAATTCGAATAATACAAATGATAATTTTTGTGCTTCTTATCGTGAGACAAGGTAGATTTGCCAACTCGTGTTACCGTGTCCATTTCCTACGGCGATAACCATTACACAAAGGGTGCCTCCTAGATAAATAGAAGCATTGTGCAAGGAGACCTTGGGTTTTATGCAAGTAGTAATAGTAGCAGTAGTAGTAGTACTGAAGCAAATTCCTGGCCAATTTAGATATTGGGTGGATACTGCTATCTTATTGTGACATTAATAGAACATTTCCTGGCCTACAGAGCCTCAGTCACCTGTGAAAAAAATCTATATATTATCAAAATTCTCATTTTGTTTGTGCTTAACCGTAATTCAACAACGCAGCATATTAGCAAAAAAGATTTATTAAATCAATAGACTAGTTTAATGGTTGACCGCTCTCTCGGCTGGGGCAGTAGAATATGCCGACTGCACCTCTGCAGAGGGGTAAAAGTTGATTCTCTATGTAGCAAAGTTGAAAGGCAGAACAAAGCGCGTCCGGATATGTTTGGCCTGTGCGATGGAGAGGAGTGTGGCGAGTGGCCACGGATATTTGAACTCGCTACCTCCTCGTCGCTGAAATGCTGTTGGCAGTAACCCGGATGTAAATAGTATTGACGCGTACTCAAAATGCTGGTGAATATCGAAGTTCTAAACGGGCAATGCCAGACCAGAGTAAGAAGCCCGGGTGTACATATTAACTGTGTATTTAAGAGCCTGTCCTCCCAGATTGAGAGAGAGAACGATAGTAGGAGTTTTGCTGTTAAGAAGAGAGTCGTACTTTTGTGAGAGATTGTTGCAGACTGAGGAATTTGTCAGTTGGGAGAACATATACGTCGGACTTGACTGTGCCCCCCACCCCCACCGAGTTTACTTTCATCATTTTATTTCATTTGTTAGACTTTAAATTATCATGGCATAATTTAACTTTATAAGGAAATGTTTTTTGGAGTGAATGCAGACCAACATAATCTTTGATATTTAAAATCTGCACTTGACATGATACCAGACAAAAACTACAAAATACCATACAGTGATCTTAAACCAAAAATCAAGCAAATAATGACAAACAAATGGCAGCAACTATAGGATGAAAATCCCCACAACAAACTCTACAAACTACAGCCCAGCTTAAAAGAAAGGACACCTAATCCTAGTAATACCAGAAGAGAAGAAACACTATCACACGGCTACGCATCGGCCACACTAAATTAACCCACTCCTTCATTCTAAAAGAACCTCCACCTAAATATTCATGTGGAAACCGATATACAATAAAACATATTCTGATTGAATGCACATACCTCTCCCACACAATGTTAACAGCATGGACAAACTATTTGGAAAAATTGATCCAAAGAGCATATTGAACTTTTTGAAAAGAACCGGCCTCCTATCAAGGATGTAATTTCATAGACCTACAAAAATCACCCACACACTCTCTTGATGTTCAAATCCTCGACAGAAAATTTGATTTCAAAAAATAACAAAACCCCTCTCACTATACCTAAATACCAATAGAAGCAAGATCTGGAATGATATGCAGGTGGCTGCACACAGCTGTACCTTACAAAGAAAAAAAAACGTATTCGGCATAAAATAATCCAATGGGTTGACGTGCCGTAAAACCCAACCAACCAAACCAAACCTTAACTTGTGTTATATAATTCCAACAAAGCTTTTGTTAATCTGAACTGAAGCAAGAAAAATATACTATTTCTATATATCATCATCATCATCATGTTACGCAATTAGCGCGGATATCCATGACAATCTCTCGCCAACCCTCCTTATTATTCATTGTGCCAGAGAGGTCCTCTGTGCAGCATCTCGTATCCTCGCATAGTTGGTCAATGTAGGTCCTTGGTGACCGGCCCACATTAGCATGTCCATGTGTTGGCTTCCACGGAAGAATGTTGTTGTGAGATCGTCCTTGCTTCTCCAGCAGTGTTCAGCATGCCTTGTTCGTCTCACTTGGGTGGTTTGTGAGATGGGGACAGGTGTCCATACAGTTGCTTCCTTGTGGGGTGCTGTTTCCACGACTTGTTCAAGACCGCAAGCAGCATTCTTCTGCAGGTCCCATCTAGCTTATTCGCAAGGCGCTTCGTTAGGGTCCAGGTGGTGCAGACATACAGCAGTACTGATATAACCTCAGCCTGGAAGAATTGTCGCTTTAGCTTGTCAGTGAGATCGGATTTCCATATGACTGTTATTTTGTTTGTGGCTAACCATGCCTTTCCTATTCGTGGATTAACGTCGCTTTCTGTGGATGAGATATTACTACCTATGTATGTGAATTGTTGTACTGGCTTAAGAGGTTGAGGTCGAGTGTGGAGATGTATCCTTTCTTTCTGAAACTCATACATATATACGAGGGTGAATAAAAAAAGTAATGTCATTTTGTTTACGACAACTATAATTAGCAACACAGGAACATGTATCATACATCAAAATGAAGCTGGTTCTCTGTGGATTACAAAATATGTAAAATCCCCCAGTGGGGCCACCTGTTGACCGGATGTGGTGACCTGTGATACTTAAAGACGGAATACTGGCGGCTTAGCTATCCATGACATGCAACACCCCACTTTGATCCTTACTTAAGCTAGACAGTCGGTTGGCTGGACACGTCAAGTCTTAGTACCTATATGATTGTCCCAACCCTGTTATGGCAACTCCAATCCTTTTTATCATATATGTGCTACAAGGCGGTGTCTGAAGGCCGTAATGTCTTGTGTATGACGTTAAACTGCATCTAGTGGTGAAGTTTCAATTCTGGAGCTCTGGGGAGTGTGGAGTACTCCTTCATCCCATGTCCACTGTGATTCGGAGTGGTAGTACCTGTTAGAGTCCTATTCATGTGTTAAATAGAAAAAAAGAGTGTAAAAAAATGTGTTTTCAAAAATTAATCAAACAAAATGTATTTAGCACAAAATAACCCCACAAGGGTTGACATGTCGTAAAATCCAACCAACCAACAATCTAGTTGGTGAAAAGCTTAAACCGACAGATAGAAATGAGGTGTGAAAATACATGTTCAAGAATACAAGATGGTCTCGGGTGATAATGTTAACATGATACTGAATGAAAAGGCCAATGAATTTACGTTTTTAGGATCAGTGGCACTGGGAAGCTCATCGGATGTAAGAAGGATAGCTTTAGATTCTTCTGATTTCTGTAGACTTAAAAAAAATATTAAAACAAAAGTAATCAAGGTTTTTCTACATCAAGGTTTTTCAAAGTGTTCTACATAGCCCCCCCCCCCCCTGAAGTCTATACAACAACAACTCAGGGGTTTATAAGTATTCAGGGGTCTACAAGGAGTCTATGGAAACTACTAAGCTTTCTTAATAATTAGAAGAAATTAATTCCACAAGAATTCTGGAGGACATGCTCATGTTGATATATTTTCAAAAGTTTAAGCCCAATATTCATGAACTTATCTGCCCTGTCGGCTGCGGCTTTAGAACTGACTGCACCTCTGCAATAATATCTTATTTTATAAAACGCGCGGAGACTTGGCTATTTGGATGAGAGACGCCATCTTGCGATCCATATCGTCCAGTCGCCCAGCCAAAACTGATTTCTCTAAACTTTCTCACATTCACTCCGGCAAATCAGAGAAGAAATCAAAGGTCAAAATTTGCCAATCAAATGCCTTCTGTTTTTTCACAAAACCCTTTGTTTGATTTAAGCTACACTATTGTACATAATTTATAGGCTACCTATAAATTATGTAACACCTCACTCACCTATGAAAAAACATTTGTAAATTATTAAAATTATGTGTTTAACCATAATTCAATAAAAACAACATATATCGATTTTTTTATTAGAGCAATCTAATGTTTTCTATATTTGAGAAACTAAAAATGTCCACATATATATATTTACCAACCTCTCCGCACAAGCAGGATGTGACACAAGGTCAATTTCTTAAGCGGAGTTCCACAGATTTGAATTCAGAGTTTTTCCTTCTCCTATACCGGTTGCCTAACCAAGGTTAAAGAGCCCAGTCTGCTCTACTATTTATCCATCACTGGAGGGAGAGTAGGATTCATACCTTTCCCAAGGGTATTAGCACTAAGTGAAATGCAATTACCAAGTCCAGGATTTGAACTCGGGGCGACGAATCCATTTCCCATGACTTTAACCATTACACCACGCGCTTCCATAAAAATGTCTACATAAGAAATGAAACATTAATACTTAAAATGTGATTTGAAAATAAATGCTCAAAAGTGCAATATAATCTCTGATTATATTATGTTAACATGACTATGAATTTACAAATTAATAAATTTTCATTTTTAGGATCAGAACTCACGGGAAGCTCATCTGATTCCAGAAGAAGATAGCTCAAGATTCTTCAGATTCCAGCGGACTTAAGGAAAATATGGAACCAAAGGTAAACAAAGTTTGTCTATACTAATCACTAATAATCTCATAAATGAATATAAAACAGGATGAGAGAGAGAGAGAGAGGGGGAGAGAGAGAGAGGGGGAGAGAGAGAGAATGCGAAAGCAATATATTAATAAAAAAAGATCATTAGAACAATAGACACTACTCTTATTGTAACACTACGCTCTCCTTGTTGGAATGGAGAGATGCCGTGTCAACGCTCGTTACGTTCTGGCATTTATTTCTGAATGGAGAGATCACGTGTTACGTTCGGGTTCTTATTTCGAATGGAGTGATGATATGTTGATAGTAGAAATATTTGTATACTTGTCTCTCTGGACGGGTATTACATTGGAAGAGGCTGGAATCCTGGTTGCTGGGCTGCTGTTCAGTTGACTGGCAATCCTATGATGTCTGGAGTCTGGAAACCAACTTGGAGAGCTGAGGGATATCTTGTTACATAATTATTGGACCCCTAATACATTTTTAAGGTATTGTAGAAATCATTATGGCGATCAGTACAGCTGATGGCCTTGAGAGTGAGTGACAGCGTTTGACCTCACTCTGACCTTGCTTTCTGGGGATAGACCGTGAGAAACGGAACCCCGATAGAAAGCCCCCTTCCGGTTTAAGGATACTAAGTAAGTAAGAGTCAGTTAGAAGTTAGAAGCCAAGCTAGCAAGATGTGAGTCTCACTGCGCAGATTGTCTGGTCTGGGGATCTACGAATAAAGTAACATCATCGTAAATCGAAGTCTTGTGTTTATTACTAAAAACTACAATGACACAGGGCTTCTGATAACAAGAAATCCTAGCAACAGAAACCAGACCCGAATCCTCAATAGAAGACCAGACGAGACCTTAGAAGATATATCAGACAAAGATAGATGATAGACGACCAGAGTAAGAATTAAAGAAAGGTATATAACGTTATATGCTGATTTGGCTTAGTGAAAAGACCAGTATATAAACATATACCTATTTAGTGCCGGTAAGAAGGCGCTATGCAACGATCTTGCCTTGTGCTATTTAGAGTTTTAGTAATAACACAAGGTCAATTCTTTTACTCATGAGAATTTTATTTCCCCCAAAATTCATAACTACTGAGAGCAGGGTACATGTCTTAACCTCTCAGCACATTCTTCTAGACTCAATTATTTCTCTCACTCCTCATTCCTCCGTTCTGCCACTTTGCCATGTCTCATCGGCTCGTTAAATGAAACAATGTTATGTGCTATGCTGATTCATTATTAAACTTTTCCATTCATATCTAACTTAAAATTCTTACTAAAAACTTTCCGTGCTAATTTACATATCAGGTAAGACTCTCAGGCTCCACGTTACTCCACCCCCATTATGCAACATTATTTCTGTTACAGTTGAAAAGCTAAACCTTAAAAAATGGAAGATTTACGCTTGAAATGAGGTGTGAAATAAATGCTCTAAAATGCAAGATAAACTCTGGTGATAACGTTAACTTGACTGTCAATGAAAAGGTCGATGAATTTTCATTTTTAGGATTAGTGGCACCGGGAAGCTCATTTGATCTAAGAAGAAGAATAACTCAAATTCTTCAGATTTCTGTAGACTTAGGGGAAAAATATGGAAAAACAGGTAATCAAGATTTGTCTACACTATGCACAAATAGTCTCAATATATGTTGGACAATGTTTGACGGATAAAGACATGAATCCCATGAAAATATAAGTGTTACATAATTATTAGAACCTAATATTATGTTCAATAGTGTAGAAATCAAAATGGCCGTTATAAGCTGCAGCCCATGGCCTTGAAGATTTGAATGACAAGGCTTGACCTGTCCTGATCCTTCCTTCCGGTGGATAGCCGTGAGAACCGGTAGAGAGGACCCTCTCTTCCGGTTTAGATAGTAAGTAAGTTTCAGTCAGTTAGAAGGTAGCAGCGAGCTCGAAGGGGTAAGTCGCGTTATACGCGCGTCCTCTCATCTGCGCAGATGTCTGGTTGGGATTTAAAAATAAAGTAAGATCAAAGCAAATCGGAGTCTTGTGTTATTACCTCTAAAAACTAACAATGACACAGGGCTTCTGATAAAGAGAAATCCCCAATAGAAGACCAGACCGAAGTTCCCAAGAAAGTCCAGACCATAGAAGATTCCAGACCAAGACAAGATGTTATAAGATTCCAAAGGCGGCCAGAAGAATAGAGTAAGAAAGAAGTAAGTAAAGAAGTAAAGAAGAAGGGTATACAACATAAGGAGTGAGCTTGGAATATAAAAAATAAAATCACTAATATTTTCACGGAGAAATGATAGAATTGGTTGGTCATGGGACACCCCAAACAATACCAGTTACATCAACCATTCTCACAATAATGATTTACTAACAAAAGACTCAGAGGATGACCACCAAAGTGATGTAGTGTCTTAATAAGAAAGCACACATAATTACGGCTAACCGTAGAAAGATAGGAGAAAATGAATGTGTTATGTGGATAAATTCTCCAGATATCGTAGACTTAAGGGAAAAAATGAAACAAAAGTTATCAAGGTTTGTCATCACTATACACAAATAAAAGATCATAAATTTTTAAGGGGTTAATTTTGATTGTAAGTCAGAAATTACCCTAGGCTAACCTAATGCCTCAGTAATCTAATAATATAAAAACCATTATCACATTTTTTTGTTTCTTAATTGGTTATTTTTGCTCTTGAAAATACAATGAAAAAACAGTTTGCTAGGAAATTTAACACTGGGAGATATTAACACTCATGATTGCTAACAAGACTGGAAGCTGAGTGGATGCTGCTATCCTATTTTGACATTAGTAGAAATACAATACAGCCTTTATTGGCCTACAGAAAGATCTATTAATTATTGAAATTATGTTTTTAACAATAACTTAGCAAAAACAAAATATATTAATGTTTCTATTAGTGCAATAGACACATGTCGAATCTTTGCTATATTTGAGAAACATTCTTGTTTGAAAATGAGGTGGGAAAAATAAATTTCTAAAATGCAAGATCATCTCTGGTGATAACGTTAATTAGACTATGAATGAAAAGGTCAATGAATTTTCATTTTTAGGATTAGTGGTATTGGGAAGCTTATCTGATGTAAGAAAAAAGGATCGATTAGTGGCACCGGGAAGCTTATCTGATATAAGAAGAATAACTCAAAAATTCTTCAGATGTCTGTAGATTTTGGAAAAAATATGGAAACAAAGGTAATCAAGAATTGTCTATACGTTAGTATCACAAATAAATATCTTATTATAATGGAGATTTGGTGTTTGTCTTGTTACCGAAACTACGTCAATGGTTTCGTCAGGAAATGCGTAAGTTTATCAAAGAGTATTTTTGTTGGCACATTTCAGTACACTAAAGTGGAACATGGCTATTAATAGAAATGTTGACTATGTGGGAAGTAGGGATGTAATCCACAGAGGACTAGCTTCATTTTGATGTATGATACATGCTCTCTGGGTTGCTAATTATAGCTGTCGTAAACAACTTTTAATAGGGCTGGTTTAACTGTCCTAAAAATGTTTAATATGGCCGGTTTAGCTCAGTCGGTAGAGCGTTCGGCTGGGGAACCGCAAGGTTCCTGGTTCGATACCGGCCCTCGCCAACTTAGCGAGTAGCACAGGATCTGTGCGGTAAAGTGAGGAGCTGATGGTAGGTGTGTCTCCTTGGTCTAGCGCTAGTGGAAAGGGATAAACTCCCTCGCTGTCTTGCTGATACTGACTTTAGGCCACCCGATGACTTTACTTTCTTTTTTTAATTTGAACTTTACGTTCACATCCATTGTTGTGTGTTTACTAATCTTCAAAAATTCATAACATTTTTATCATCATTATCATCATCATCATCAATCTCATCATCATCATCAACATCATTTACTTTTTCTACTTAAACAACTTTTTGACTCACCTTTGTACTTTGGTATATCAACAGGTCCTGCTAGTGATCTAATAATCTCATGAACTTAAAAAGAAAAGAGAAGGAAGAAAGAGAAAGTAGCATATTAGTATTTTTTTAAAAAACAGTGCAATAGAGACAACTCTAATTTCCTCTATAGTTCAAACACTAAAAACCAACCAAAAGAATGGAAATTGAAATGAGGTGTGAATAATGCTCAAAACTACAAGATAATCTCTGATGATAATCTAGCATTACTGTTGATGAAAAGGTCAGTGAATTTATATTTTTAGGATCAGTGGCACCGGGAAACTCATGTGATATAAGAAAAAGGATCGCTCTAGATCCTTCAGATTGCAATAGACTTAAGGGAAAATACGGGAATAGACAGCTCTGTCGGCTGGGGCTTTAGAATACACAGACTGCACCTCCCCAAATGGGTCCATTTGTTGGCCGTGGGTGGCGACCCGTGATGCTTAAGGATAGAAACCAGGTGGCTGAGCAGTCCATGACATGCAACATTCCACTTAGACCCTTACTTAGGCTAGACGTGCGGTCGGAGAGGCCCCCTCCGATCAATCGGCTGGTCACGTCAAGCCCTAGCACCAATTGCCCTAACCCTATTGCCCTTATGGCAAGCCCCAGCCTTTTTTATCATCTGGACGCTGGAAAGCGGTGACTGGGGGTCTTCATGTCCTGGGAATTACGTTAAACTCTATTTGATGGTGACGTTCCGGTTCTGGAGGTCTGGGAATGTGGAACACCCCTTCATCGCCATTGCTCTCTGGTTCACTCTGACCCCAAGTGGTAGTAACTGTTAGTGTCCCATCTATGGGTTGAATAGAAAATTTGTTTATGAAAAATTGAGGATGCATTAAGAATGAATTTATTTCAAAACTTTATCGGCATTAAAGAACCCACAGAGGTTGATATGCCGCAAAACAAACCAAACCAAAAAAAACAAAAACAAAAAAACAACGGCAATAGAAATAATCAAATTTTGTCTACACTATGCACTAATAAACTCATGACCATAAAAAAAGAGAGAGAGGAAGAAAGAAAAAGCACCATATTAGTAAAAAAGAATCATTAGAACTGTTGGTGTGCTACAATTCACCACCTAAATTTACTGACTAGGCGGGGACACGTGGTTTATTCCTCCGCCAATAAACAGCCATAATGCGTGGCTAGTTGACTACTTAATCACTGATACTTTCCATAGTCCATTTGTAATCATTGACGAAGGAACTTATAATACTAAAGAAAACAAGAGGATTCTTTACCAAGGATTTCCGCTGGACAAGCGCTCTTACCTAGAGGATGGCCCATAAAATCGTAACAAGAACAACTAACAAAAATATTCGCCCTCCGAACATATTTATTTAAGTTTTAATATAATTAAATATTATATTGAAATACGAACACAGAATAAAGTAGAAATAAGTGTAATCTTTTTGTGTTCGTATTTCAATGTAATAATTAATTATATTAAAACTTAAGTACATGTGCTCGGAGGGCATATATTTTTGTAATATTTGATTATATTAAAATATTAATATTAAAATTGATTTCAATATAAAAATTACACATACGATTGCTTTTAATATGTTTGAGAATTTAAAAAAACAATGATATTAGAAATAAATTACACCAAATTATTATTTATTAAACACGGTTTTATTAAAACTGGTATGCAAATTATTTACACCATATATTATTTAAACACTAATTTATTGATGATATATAACACTCATTGCAGGATTTCAAACACATAATTAATATGGGTTGTTTTGGTGCAAATCTATCTCAGCTAGACCTTAATAGAGACATTGTTAATAAATAAGATGCTAATGCTAATTGAGATTATATCAAATAATTATTATATAATACCCATGGAGAATATAAAGTATATAAAGTATATAATTAAGGAAATTGTGACGTTGATGGTAATGTAGTTTCGGTTACAGACAGACACACAATCTCCAAGAGGGAGAACTCTAATTTCCTCTATAGTTCAAAAGTTTAAACCAACTACCTAAAGAATGGAAATTGAAATGAGTGTGGAAAATAAATGCTCAAAAGTGCAAGATAATCTCTGATGATAATGTTAACATTACTGTTTATGAAAAGGTCAGTGAATTTATATTTTAGGATCAGTGGCACCGGGAAACTCATCTGATATAAGAAAAAGTATAGCTCTTATTCAGCTTTCTTTAGACTTGAGGAAAAAAATGTAGAAAGGAAGAAATCTCTTTCAAATGCAATAAAACTTTTATTTATAACAGGCGTTTCAAAATACTCTCTAGCTACGTGCCACCCACAAAATTCTATGGGATTGCAGCTGAATATTCTCCGTGACTAATATTTTCATAAAATTTGGTAATTTTTCCATCGGCCCTGGCCATGTTTCTTCCCAGAGATGGATAGAATGTACCTTGATAATTCAATCGCTTTTACTTAGAGATCAAAATCAAAAATTAAAAATCAGAATCAAAAGTAGAAATAATCCAATTATATATATATATATATATATATATATATATATATATATATAATAATGGAGATTCGGTCTCTTTTTTCTGTAACCAAAACTATGTCACTGTTTACGTCACAGTAATTTTTTTTTTTTTATTCTAAGAAAAATCAATCAAGAGTCAAATTTTCACGTAAATTTTGTTACTTATTCACCTTTAGATTAATTCATGTTTGAAATAGTTTTTCTTAAACTATATTAGGGGAAATATTTTTTTACCAAGTCGATTTTCAAATTTTTCTATAAAGAATAATTAATTGTCCTCATCTTTTCTGTTATCTATACAACGTTTCGGCTGATGTGCCCTCTTCAGGCAATTCTTGTCGGACTCGGGAGCCTTCTTGAACTCATGATGGCTCCCGATTACGACAAGAAGGTTCCCGAATTCAAAAAGAAGGTTCCTAAATTCGAGAAGGTTCCCGATTTCGACAAGAAATACCTGAAGAAGGGCACATCTGCCGAAATGCTGTATAGATAACAATAAAGATGAGGGAAATAGTCCGAATAATCCAAATCATCAAGCCTAATCTAAAAAATTCTGAGAAATATTTCTCTGAATTTTTAGATGAGGCTTGATAATTAGAATTATTTTGATGATTCGGACTATTGTCCTCATCTTTATTGCTATCTGTACTACGTTTCCGAGTTTTAAAAAAAAAATTAAAAAGAAGGTTCCCGAATACGACAAGAAATACTTAATCAAGGCCGGAGGGCTCATCGGCCGAAATGTTGTATAGATAACAATCATCATCATCATGTCGCGCTGTTGGCACGGATATCCATGACAATCTCTCTCCTCTGTCCCTATCGCTCATCATTCTCGAGAGGTCCTCTGTGCAGCATCCTGTATCCGCGCAGAGCTGATCAATATACGTCTTTGCTGGTGGGCCCACACTGGCGTGCCCATGTGCTGGTTTCCACAGGAGGACGTCGCTTTTGAGTTCGTCCTTGCTTCTCCAGCAGTGTTCCGCGTGTCTTGTCCGGGATGATTTGGGGATATATGTGAAGGTGGCCGTACAGCTGCTTTCTCGTGGGATGCTGTTTCCACGTCTTGTTCAGGATCACCCGCAGCATTCTTGTGCAGCTCCCATCTAGTTTATTCTCTAGTCGCTTCGTTAGGGTCCAGGTGGTGCAGCCATACAGCAGCACTGACACGACAACGGCCTGGAAGAACTGTCTCTTTAAGAAGAAATAGATAATAAAGATGAGGAAAATAGTCTGATAATACAAATAATACAAATTATCAAGCCTCATCTAAAAAAATTAAGAGAAATAGTCCTTTCTTGAATATCTGAGGCTATGGTGGGGTTGGCATACAGTTTAAATCAATCAGGACAGAATGTACTTGCTGAGACTGTTAAGATTTACATTAAGGCCTGCCAAAACGTCGTCGCTTTTCATTTTAAAAAGGAAATTAAAATTGATTAAATCGATTATTTAAGGTCAAATTTTTTGTCAAAGTGGAAAAGTAGTAACATAATGAGCATCAGTAAAAAAAAAAAAAAAAAAAAAAAAAAGCAAAATGATATTACATATGTAATTTATTTCTAATACATTTTAAAACTATTTTTCGGTCGATTTTGCACAAATATATCTTAAACATGAAAAGAAAAGAAAGATTTGAAATAAAATAACTTATGCATTATAAAATTCATTCATTGATAAATCAACACTGAAAATTTCATTAAAATCGGATAATTCCTTGATTTTTGGTAATTTTTTCAATCGGGTGGGGGTGGGGTTATTGGTAATCCTTAACTTGTTCCTCGTAAATTCCTACCATAAAATAAACTGAACCCTCATTTTATGTCCGTGTTTTTGCAATAAATGTTTTATTTTTCTTGCACCCGTTATTTTACAATACTGAATATATTTTCTTTATTTAAAAACATTTATTGCAAACATATTTAAAAACATTTCTTGCAAAAACATGGACATAAAATGAGGGTTCAGTTATTTTATAATAAG
>CM042177.1:8460486-8497719 GCA_023376005.1 Doryteuthis pealeii
TATAAGTCTTGTTATTAAATGTAAAAACAATGACTAGTCCAAATAAGTCGAGCAGAAGAAATTAGCAAATGAAGAACAGAAGAATTAGAAGTCAACTAGACACAAGATGTCGACCAAGAGAGAAGAAGAAGAAGAAGAAGAAGAAGAAGAGAAGAAGAAGAAGAAGAAGAAGAAGAACAACAACAACAACAACAACAACAACAACGAGGGATGGAGAAAGAGACCAATCCTTCAGAAGAAGAAGAAGAAACCACCAACAACAAGAGATAGAGAAAGAGACGAACCTTTCGAATGAAGAAGAAGAAGAAGAGAAAGAAGAAGAAGAAGAAGAAAAAAGAAGAAGAACAACAACAACACAACACAAAACACACAACGAGGGATGGAGAAAGAGACCAATCCTTCAGAAAAAGAAGAAGAGAAGACCAACAACAACAAGAGATAGAGAAAGAGACGAACCTTTCTGAAGAAGAAGAAGAAGAAGAAGAAGAAGAAGAAGAAGAGAAGAAGAACGAAAGAAGGAGAAGAAGAAGAAACCAGAGTAAGCAGAAATTAAATAATCAAGTAAGACCATCACTAATATAATCTAAAGTAAGTTCTCTCTCCTCTCTCCTCTCTCTCTCTCTCTCTCTCTCTCTCTCTCTCTCTCTCTCTCTCTCTCTCTCTCTCTCTCACACACACACCACACCACACACACACACACACACGCAACTGAGTTTCCCTCTCTCGATATATACCCCGATGTTGGGTATATAACACAGTCACTTACGATCACGTACCGTCAGGTTCCCAATTACAAATACAAATGCCCTCGCTGAGCCTGTCCCATAGATTTCAATTAAAATTGTCAGCAGTTAGAAAAGATATGCAGTCATGTTAATTAGGAGAGACTTTGAGGTCAAATTGACGTACGCTTAGCTGTCAATATTCTGTTTTGGGAACTGATGGCAATAAAATCAAATTAAACTAGTTGAAGAACCCGCCTACGTTGGATCACTTCTGGTTATAAAGATAGTAAAACAGTTCCTCAATACTGATGAGGGAGTCACCCATGACTGTACTGGAAACATGCTGCACTGCAACATCGAGATAGAGAGAGTTCCAACTCCGGTTGAGCTATTACGATCACTTTTGAACTAATACGTTTGGGAAAGTAGAACAACACCCATCCCTCAATTATGGTTAAATAGTATCACTACTGTTCTTCTACAAGATTATTAAATTGGTATTAAATAGCCCCACAATATGCAATTCAGTAAAGAAACTAAACCATACCATCAATACTGATGTTTCAAAATGTCAACTGCCTTTCCGTAAAATCAAGTTATATGAAACTGATATATATAATATACATAAATATATAAATATATATATATATATAAATCAATGGTAATATTATGGTTTTACACTCATAACTTGAAGTTCATGGTAGTCCAATCATCAGATGAGTTTCAATGTTGAGAGATCTTAAAAATCAGTGGTTTTCAAGATCTCAACCATTGAACTCATCTGATGATTCACTACCATGAAACTTCAAGTTATGAGTTAAAAACCATAATATTACCATTGATTATAAATTCTTCTTCTTATTAGCATTGAGCACCTTTCATGCCAATACTTCTCATTTCTTCATTTCATCATTCATATCATATTATATTATATATTGTTGTGTTTGTGCTGTGTGTTGTATATATATATTATAATATTTATTCGTGGAAAAAGTGAATTCCCTGTGAAAATCGTCACAGTGTTAGTTGATTCAAGTTTCACAATGATAACGATCGGCAATATAAAACAAAATAAAGTGCTCAATACGTTAGTAACAGCAACTTTATTAACATAAAAGTACACCGCTGAACTCGATAGTATTTAAACTACGTGTACCATTATTTATATATATAATATCATATATACTATACATATATATATATATATATATATATATACATTATCCCAAAATAATGTATACACTTTAAATCGTTATAATTATTCAATTTATGTATTATTTGACCTTGTAAATGAGATTGATCCAAGAGAAAGAATACACATTTAAAGAATTTGGAGAGTACAAAAACCATAGCAAATTTCTTTTTTAAGATAAATTATTGACAAACAATTTCATATAATGATGAATTCACATCAGATGCTCAAACTCAATACACTTTCATATCTTGAGGAAATGGACCTACAAGTATTCTCTATTCTCAAGGGTTAGTCAAATCAGAAATAGAAAAAAAACGTATTAACTATTAATATCTAAAGAGTGTATACATTATTTCGGGACACCCTATATATATATATATATATACATATATATATATATATATATATATGTATGTGTGTGTGTTATTATTTATATATATATATATATATAATATATATATATATATATATATTGCTTGAAGGCAATTACAATGCGTATATCGTATAAAATTCGATAATTATTGAAAATAATCATGACAAGCGAACTCGGCAAACATTGTGCCCCAGGTAGAACATGGTACATCTGTCTCATCAGCGATGCATACCTACGATTTCCCTCCGACAGAAATCGAAACCGGGAATCCAGCACGCAGAATCAGAGACTCTACCCCTGGGCCACCGATACGTAGCACACAATACATGCAAAATTAACTTGTCAAAGATAAACACGTTACTACTATACAAAGTACAGTGGACGTTGAGAAGATCGCAAATTAGGCCTATGATCCGGCGTAAGAAATGAGATTTGATAATTTGCTTTAGAAGCATTGTTGGGTAAAGTATATATATATATATATATATATATATATATATATATATATATATATATATATATATATTGCTCGAAGACAATTACAATGCGTATATCGTATAAAATTCAATAATTATTGAAAATAATCATGACAAGCGAACTATGTATATCCAAGTTAGAATAGCATAAACATAGAGTCAACGGCGCATGGTGACTGTCGGTTTCTCGCCTATTCGATCATCGGACTTGGTTAACAAACACTGTTGACTATGCTGGTTGGTTTTACGACATGTCAAACCATGTTGGATTATCTTATGCCGAAGTCTCAGTTTAATCATTATTGTCACCAATTTTGCAAAATACATCGCGAGGGTGCGGTTGGATGCATAATCAATGGTGTCTTTAGTTAATTCGCGTTTCACCACACTGTCGTCTGTAGAATATACAACTGCACCTCTGCAGGGGTGTAACCCCCCACACACAATGAGGCCACTTGTTGGCTGTGGGTGGCGACCCGTGATGCTTAAGGACGGAATTCTCATGGTTGAGCAGTCCATGATATGCAACACTCCACTTTGACCCTTACTTAGGCTAGATGGGCGATCAGAGATGCCCCTTCAATCAATCAGCTGATCACGTCAACTCATAGCACCTATATGATCATCCCAATCTTATTGCTCTCATGGCAAATCCCAACCCTTTTTATCATATAAACGGTCACTGAGAGATCAAATTTCCGGGGAAACGATATACCCCATCTCTAAACTCCTTTAAGGCAATGTTAGATAATCTGTGGAAAGATTATAAATATTCTGTGGAATTAAGATGAATGTTTATAAGGAACAGCTCAGACCTAATATACTAGCTGAAAAGATATTATTATATATATATATATATATATATATATATATATATATAATATATATATATATATATATATATTGTATTTTAGGGTATCCATATGCTTCTTTCGGTATATATTTTTATGTTTTTTAAAGTTTGGCATTATTACAAAGCATCTAAAATAAATGAATGAACTCGATGTTATGGAGTATTGGATTCACTTATTTTTTTTTATTATTATTTTTTATCATAAATTACACACAACCTACGCACCTCAAATGCATTCTAATAGAACACGCATTTCCAACAACGCAATCTCAAAAACAAGCAGAAACAATGGCTGGGTATGATGTTAAACTCTATCTGAAGTTCTTCATCAGGAGCTCTGGAAGTGTGGTGTACCCATTCATTGACATTACTCCCAGGTCCTGTCTGACCCGTAGTTGTAGTATCTGTTAGGGTCCCATCTATGGGTTAAATAGAAAAGAATAACCTAACAAATGTGTTTAGAAAAAAGTACCCATCAAGAATGATTAAAACAAACATCTTTGGCATAAAATAACCCAACAAGGTTGACATGCTGTAAAATCCACTGGGCTAGGCAGGCAGTTGGAGACACCCCTCTGATTAATCGACTGATCTACTGGCTGAGGGCCTTAGAGTACTGGTATGACCTTAAACTGTATCTAGTGGTGAGGTTCCAGTTCTGGGATTTTGGGAGTGTGGAGAAACTTTGTCCTCTCATGGATTTGCCGTCTCGGCAGATCACCGAATGAAAGTGAAAGAAGTGAAAAGATAAACAAATAGTTGGACCTTGCCAGAGAACTGAAAAAACTGTGGAACATTATGGCAACGGTAATACAAATTGTAATTGGTGCCCTTGAAACGGTCCCAAAGGGCCTGGAAAAAAAAAATCTGGGTGAAGTGGAAATCAGAGGAAGAATCAAGACCATCCAAACTACATCATTGTTAAGATCGGCTCAATACTGGAAGAATCCTGAAGACCTGAGTAGGTTTGATGTCACTCAGCCTCCAGTGAATCACAGGCTAATGGAGTGAACTAATGGTAATTATAATAATGATAATAATAAATTCCATTTCTGAACGTCTAGGTTTCTTCCCAGGACACCCTGTAAATACAATATACACCTGGGTATCATCTCAGTGTCCTAATGACTTAGATTTTATATTAAAGAAACACAACATTCTTCATTTTTAGTTTTGTAGAAGAATTCAATTTCTAAATCCCTAGATAACTTCTATGGGACACCTTGTAGGTGGCAAGCCTTATTAAGTAGAAGAGGAAAGAGTTTAAATTGAATAGAATAAAATAAAATAAACAAAAACAGATTAGTTATATGTTTTGTTTATTTTATCTTATAAGAAAATAGAACATAATAATAATAATAATAATAATAATAATAATAATAATAATAATAATAATAATACACGAAAGCCATGACAAGCTGGAGAGTGGAATTAGCAGCAGGAGAACAAACCCTTGCAGAGATGAAAATCCAAAGATACATCTTCCAAGGAGATTTCCACATGCTGCTACTATTTGTTATAGCCACTAAATTACAAACTTAAGAAATGTACAGGGTCTTCAAATTTACAAAATCACAAAAAATAAATCCCCTTATGTACAAGATTTTGGACCATATGACCTTTAGGCACCCCTTCCGCGATCTCGACTCACAAGGACACTTTTCACATTTACACCGTCAAAATCCGGTTGTTTGTTAGGGATTAGGGTTAGGGTTTGGTTAGGGGTTAGTTTTATAATTTAAAAAAAAACTCTAAAAATCATCGTTAACAATTAACCGAATTTTGACGGTATAAATGGAAAAAATGTCCCCAAGAATGAGATTGCAAAAGAGGTGCCTAAAGTCATATGGTCCAAGATTTTTGTCAAAAATGAAAAAGAGCTGAAAACCCTTTGTACAGACAATAAGAATATGCTGCCAGGATATAGTTATTACTATTAATTATGGGGCGCCCTAACCCTAACCACAACCCTAACCTGAGAGAGCCTTACTATCACTCAGAAACCTGTGACAGACTACAAGTTGGTGTGAAAAACTCGAAAAGAGTGAAATAATAAATAAATACAAACACCAGAAAATAATAAATTAAACATAAAGTAAACAAATCACAAAATCAATATAATACTAGACAGTGGTTCTCAACCGGGGTCCATATGGATCCCCCGGGACCATATAACATTTTTTGGGAACCAGGAGAAGCAAAATATATTTAACTATAAAATACAGTGGTATTTTTAAACATCAAGTGGCTATGGGAGGGTCCACACAGAGTAAAATAGGATTAAAAGGGGCCCATAGGTAAAACAAAAAAGGTTGAGAACCATTGAGCTAGACTTGTTGGGTGACCCATTGAGCTCTGGGTAGATAATTGGGATTGGGGAAAAGTGAGTTTGCAAAGCGATTTAGATTTAAAATCAAATTTTTTTTAAAAACATTAAATTCATTTTGTAAGATTTCTAAGAAATGTTCCATTTGCCTTGATTTAAATTTAAATGGGCCTGATTCTTAGAATTTTAACCAAGATGTTGAAAAGCTATGAGCTGGTTGCTTATGAAACTTAACATACAAATATGTTTCACACACTCTCCAATCTCTCACTTCACACTCACAGAGAAACTAACATATAACGAGGAGGTAATCAAGATATACATAAAGAGGGGGAAAGTGACAGGTAGAATGTGAAGTAAGGGGCGTGTCAGTTTTTGACTTAATTGCAAATCATGACTAATTAGAACCAATTAAAATGGATTTTTTCAAACATAACTCAATCCTAAAACTAAGGAATATTCTAGTATGACTAAACAGGAAAAAAGCCTTTTGCAAACAATCATTGATTCACTCAGCTTTAGTATAATAATAGATAGCCATGTAAATAATCACACCATATAAACTACAGTTCCCTTCCCAGAATGCATCACAATGAAAAATCAGCAGCTGAATGGCCACTTGCTCACTATCATACAAACCATCTGAGTCAGACGAACAAGACATGCTGGACACTACTGGAGAAGCAAGGACGAACTCATAAGTGACATTCTCCTGTGGAAATCTGCACAAATCAGTGTAGGCCACCCACCCAAGACCAAGAAGTGCCCGTGCATAATGGTTGCCGACAAATGAATTGGACACGGTTATACGAGTTCAAATCCTGGACACGGCTGGCTGCATTTCATATGCACTAATACCCTTGGGAAAGGTATAAAACCAACTATTCTCCTTCCAACTATGGATAAATAGTAGGGAGGAGAAGGCTCTTCAACCTTGGTATGGCAACTGGTCTAGGAGAAGGAAAACTCTGAATTCAAACCTGGTTAACTCCGCTTAAAAAGTGACCTCGTGTCTGCAGAGGAGTTGGTAAATACATACATTGACCAGCTCTGTGCAGCTACAGGATGCTGCACAGAGGACCTCCCAAGAGTGATGAATGATAGGGACAGTTGGTGAGAGATTGTCCGTGTAAACTAGCATGATATCATCATGATGAGCAGGATGAGGTGAGGAGGATGATGATGAGAATGAGAATGATGATGATGATGAGGATGATGATGAGGAGGATGATGAGGAGGAGGAGATGAAATGATGATGATGATGAGGATGAGGAGGATGATGATGATGATGAGGATGATGATGAGAATGATGATGATGAGGAGGAGGATGATGATTATGATGATGAAAGAATATTTACAAAATGGAGATCAACTTTAATAATGAGATATTCTGTTGTTTAGATGTTCTTTTTTTTTCTTTTGTTTGTAGATATATTTAATTTCTAAATCCCTCCTAGGTGTCTTCCCAGGCCACCCTGTAAATACCTGGGTATATTCTCAGCTTCCTTAATGAAACATTCTGCTTTTTTAATGTTCTTCTTTGGTTTTATAGATATATCTCATTTCTAAATCTGTAGGTTTCTTCCCAGGACACTGTGTAAATACAATATACCCCTGGGTATCATATTAGCTTCATAATGACTTTGATTTGATATTAAAGAAACAGCATTCTTCATTTTTGGTTTTGTAGAAATTCAATTTCTAGATGCCTAGATAATTTCTTAGGACACCTTGTAGATAACAGTCTCATCATGTAAGAAGAAGTGAGAGCCTAAAAGATATCAAATTTAGTATTATTTGATCTATTTAAATTGATTATTATAAAAATAGGTAAATAGATAAGTAAATAATAAAATAATAATAAATGAATAATTAAATTAGTATTATTTGTATTATTCGGACTATTGACCTCATCTTCATTGTTATCTGTTCAACATTTCGGCCGATGTGCCCTCTGGCCTTCTTCGGCTATTTCTTGTCGGACTCTGTAACCTTCTCGGACTCAGGAACCATCTTGGACTCGGGAACCTTCTTGTTGTAATTGGGATCCAATTGGACACATGGCCTAGTGGATAAATGAGTTAGGTTAAAACAGTTTCTAAGTGACAGTTATCTTTAGACTGCAGGTTCAATCCTGGTCAGGGCAGCAGTAACATAGAATAATAATTAACACAACTTAATGCCTCTATCCCAGGTATGGTTAGCAGAATGAGAACAGGATACCCCAGTGGACTGAATAAAGGGTTGGGTTCAAAGTTCCGTGATGGCTTCCAATAATGACAAGAAGGTTCCCGAGTTCTAAAAGAAGGTACCCAAGATGGTTCCCAAGATGGTTCCTGAGTCCGAAAAAGTTCCTGAGTTCGACAAGAAATACCTGAAAAGGGCTGGAGGACACATCAGCTGAAACGTTGTACAGATAACAATGAAGATGAGGACAATAGTCGGAATAATACAAATAATACTAATCATCAAGCCTCATCTCAAAAATTCAGAGAAATAAATAAAAACTCTGTAAAATAATTAAATCAAATATCCTAGAGTAAACAAATCAGAAAATTGATATAATCTAGCCATGTCAATAAGCATACTGCATAAAGTACAGTACTTTTCCCAGAATGCACATTTATCTATTTTTATGCTAAAAGAACATTTGCAAAGCAGATATCAACTTTGATAATGAAACCTTCTGCTATTTCAATGTTCTTTGGTTTTATAGATACTAGTACAAAATTTAAAAAACGCCCAAAAATAGATTTTTGAAACATATTGCCTGAGGGGCGAGAGTAAAAAATTCAATGTCAGCAAGTTTGTAACCTAAGTAAGTAAAATCATCAAATTCATTAAAGGATTAAAAAATAAAACAATTTGAAATGTGAACTTTAAATATGCATTAAAATAAAAAAACTATATATAGATATATGATACCAGTCATGTATTTATTAAAACTTGTTTTAAAAAAACAATGAGGACTGTCTAATGTTGCATGTTCAAATTTTGAGTGTATTTATTCTATGTTATGACGATTTTGGGTAATGTGATTTTGGGTCACATAAGCAGTGATGTAATTTTGTTACAGACAAAAACCGGAAGCGAATCTCCATCATTAATAGATATTTAATTTCTAAATTCCTGGGTGTCTTCCCAGAGCACCCTGTCTATTTACAGGTGCTCTGGGAAGTATACACTGGGTATCATATCAGCTTCCTGATGACTTAGATTTGATAGTAAAAAAAAACAGCATTCTTCATTTTTGTCTTTGTAGAAGTTCAATTTCCACTTGAAACTGTGACTTCAAAGACTGACTGTAGAAGTCAGTTTGTAAAATAATTTTAAAATATATTGGTCAAAATTTTAATTATCAAAATTATTTGGTTATTTTTATTATTTCTCATCAATTTAAAGATTTATGGAACTTTTACTAAAAAAGAGTAATATAAATATATGCACTTCTTCCTCTGTCCCATAATTGTTGCTTCATATATATGACATTTATATTCCTATATAACAACTATTATGGGACAGAAGTAGTCATTTATTTAGCTTATCATATTTTGGGGCACTCACTAAATATGTTTTGCAAGCATAGCTTGCTAATCAAGGTACTATGAAACACTGATTATATGACATAATTATATAGATAATAAGAAAAAAACAGGAAAGTACTGGTTTAACTCAATTTGTCCAGCTAGGAACCACTAGCTCTTAAGTAAACATATCAAACATTGTAATAATTAAAATAAAAGCTTGTATCTTTCAAATTTGATCTGATTCGAAAAAATGAGTATAATTTTTGGATTCACCATAAAAAAAAACTGTCTTAAAATCAGCTATTATATATTCAACCTTGAACACATTAATTTTAATTATTAATAATTTGTTGCATTGTCAAATGTACTGTTTGATGTGATCCCTTGATTTTTTACACATTTTTTGATTTAGCACAGAATCAAAGGGGAAAAAAGAACAACTTTAGGCGACTAAATGAAATAAATAAAATCAACAGCCTGATATATTTTATAAACAAAGCTTAGGTCAATAATTAAATTATCATATGTTTCTTTTTTTCCCCCACAAAAAAAAATCTAAAAGATTAATCAGAATAAGAAATAAAATTCCTTTTTTATTTTATTCAATTTTAAATATCATAAATTCATTATCAAAATCAATTGTGATTTGAAATTGCCATTACTCCCAGGTCCACTTTGAGCCAAGTACCTGTTAGGGTCCCATCTATGTTGTAAAATTATTCATATTCAATAGGACCATAGGCAAAAAAAGAAATAAAACCTCTTCAGATACAACTACACAGATGTAGATATAAATGTACCAATGAATGCAATTCCCTAACTTCTAGGTATAAAATGACCCTGAACAGGTTGACCTGCTGTTAAAATCAGCCAATCAATTTCCATGCAAAAATAAACTTGCATAATTTATATTATTTGGATTATTCGGACTATTGTCCTCATCTTTATTGTTATCTGTATAGCTGGTGCGCCCTCAGGTATTTCTCCCAAGTCAGACAAGAAATACCTGAAGAAGGTCGGAGGCACATCAGCCAAACGTTTTACAGATAACAATAAAGATGAGGACAATAATATGAATAATACAAATAATACAAATTATCCAGCCTCATCTCAAAAATTCAGAGAAATAGTCTCCAACCCTTTTCAGGTATTTGACCTAAGTAACTTAAATTAACAATAAAGATGAGGACAATAGTCCAAATAATACAAATTATCAAGCCTCGTCTATAAAAATTCAGAGTAATAGTCTCCAGCCTTTTTCAGGTATTTGACCTAAGTAACGTGAAGATAACAATAAAGATAAGGACAATAGTCTGAATAATCCAAATAATACAAATTATCAACCCTCATCTCAAAAATTCAGAAAAATAGTGTCCAACCTTTTTCAGGTATTTGACTTCATTAACTTAAGATAACAATAAAAATGAGACAATAGTCTGAATAATCCAAATAATACAAATTATCCAGCCTCATCTAAAAATTCAGAAAAATAGTCTCAAATCCTTTTCAGGTATTTGACCTAAGTAACTTGAAGATAACAATAAAGATAAGGACAATAGTCTGAATAATCCAAATAATACAAATTATCCAGCCTCATCTAAAAAATTCAGAGTAATAGTCTCTAACCTTTTTCAGGTATATATAATATAATAATACATATATATTATGAGGTATATATAATTTTAATTTACATATATATTATGAGGTTAATTCTTTTTTAAATTATCCAAAGTTTTGAATGAGATATATTCACCAAGTAAGCAATCTTAAAGTCAATATCTTTGTAATCAATTAAAAACATATTGGTGGAAATTTTAGTTATTAAAATTATTTGATTATTTTTACAAATTCTAATCAATTCAAGGCTGTCTGGTTTTTGCTAAGAAAAAATAATATTTAGAAATTAAATAAAAATAATAATAGTAAATTATTTATAAGTATTTTTTTATACTAAAAGAAAATTTGCAAAATGGAGATCAACTCTTTTGAATGATAAAGAATTCTACTGTTTTGATAAGTCTTTTCATTCAAACTGGAAACTTACCATTTCAAAACCTAAGTCCATTAACCAATTGGATTTATTTTTTATTTTTTAATAGCGTAATAATAAGCAAGAGAAGCTCAGGCAGGATTTGTTGATTCTAAGTAAGCTAACACGAATCTAATACAAATCTAACATGTCTTGTTGCCATGGCAACTCTAACAGAACATAAACCAGTTTCCTGAAATGTTAGTCAGCATCTTTCTTGGACAATAAGAATTGTCATGAAACCGAACATCTCGAGACAGATATGGGGGGAGGGATTGAATGTAGAGCCTCAGGGAAAGCACAATAAAGCATATCACCAACTTTGGTTAGAATATCAATTTGAAAGAATTACCATTATATATACTAGCAAATATATGCACCCTCCGGGTGCAAGTATTTAGTTTAATGTAATAAAATTATATTAAATTAGAAAGGCTAATGAAACTAAATAAGAATGCAGATAAAAGTTTTGAAACACATTTTTAATATCAATATGCAAATTAGCCTTCCCGTTCACACTGTAAACCTCTATTTTGTTGTATATATAAATATAATTGATGTTGTCAGTATGTAGACGTGGTTACAGTATTAATAATGTAAAACAATTTTATTAATATTTGAGGTTTAAATAAAATACAATGATGGAAATGTGATGTCAATAACTAAGAATAGTGATATGAGTAGTAATATAGTTTCGGTACAGACAGAAAGCACACAATCTCCATTAATAAAAATATTTCGGTTACAGACAGAAAAACACACAATCTCCATTATAATAAGATATATATATATATATATATTATATATATATATACATCTGCATATATATGTGTGTGTATATATATATATATATATATATATATATATATATATATACATATATATATATACATATATATATATATATATATATATATATATATATATATATATATGTAACCGGTTTAGCTTAGTTGGTAGAATGTCCGGCTAGGAATCACAAGGTTCTTGGTTCGGTATCAACCCTCGCCAACTCAGCATATGAGTAGCACAGGGATCTGTGCGGTAAAGTGAGGAGCAGATGGTAGTGTGGCGCTCCACCTTAGATGATAAAATAATCTCCTTGGTCTAGCGCTAGTGTAAAGGGATAGACTCTCTGGCTGTCTGGCTGATACCAACATTAGGCCACCTCAACAACTTTTTTTTACTTATATATATATATATATATATATATATATATATATATACTTCATTTCCATTAGAGTAGTATTATTTCAATATTTTGTTCAAGAGTGCTCAATACTTTATACAAAGTAAATGACAATAATTGGGGAAAAAATATGGTCTACCATGGTTTCAATACTTGTGATATCTTCAGACCCTATATTATACTCTAGTATATAGTATAATATAGGGTCCTGAAGATATATATATATATATATATATATATATATATATATATATATATATATATATATATATATGACAGCTCTATCGCTGATATTGAGCACTCAACAAATTATCTACCCCCATTGTCTAAAAGAGGAAAAGGTTGAATTTGTTGTTAGCACGTGGCTCCACCACAAAGGAAAAGCCAAATGAGCTGAACAATAATGATTATTGCGATTAGAGCCTTTCATAAGGGAAAATGTATTACCTTTTTGTAATGCATTTCATAAAGCATTTTATAGTAATAAAAAATTCCAGATTATTTTTTAACTAAATCATTTCATTATATATTTTTATAGTAAAAAAATCATTTGCAATGCATTTCTATACTAAAAAATTATTTTTATAACAAAATCATTTCACAATTCATTTTTTATAATAAAATTCATTTCTGATGCATTTTTATAATAAAAATCATTTCCAATACATTTTTATTGTAAAAATCATTTCCAATGCATTTTTATAGTAAAAAAAATCATTTCCAATCTTTTTTAATGAATTTTTTCCAATGCATTTTATAGTAAAATCCTTCCTGCATTTCTATAATAAAAATCATTTCCAATTATCTTTATAGTAAAATTATTTTATAATGCCTTTCATTGTTGGTATTTACCGAACACATTCACCACAGCTAGTATGTGACACAAGGACAGAAGTATGGGGCATTCAGAGAGGAGCAAATTTGCTAATCACTAGTAATGGATCTGCAAGACTAGCTTGCTAACCATTACTCTACAATGGACTCTTTGTTTGGATTTTACAGCATGTCTATCCCTCTTGAACCCTAGAGAAGTGCCTAGAGAATAAACTAGATGGGAGCTGTACGAGAATGCTGTGTGCAGTCTCAAACAAATTGTGGAAAAAACACCCCACGAGAAAACAGCTGTATGGCCACCTGCTCCATATCACCCAAACCATCCGAGTAAGATGTACAAGACACGCAGGACATAAGTGAAATCCTCCTGTGGAGGCCAACACATGTGCATGCCAGTGTGGGCCGATCAGCAAAGACGTACATTGACCAGCTCTGTGCAGATACTGGATGCTGTGCAGAGGACCTAACAATGAGTGATTGGGACGGATAGAGAGAGATTTGTCATGGATATCCGAGCTTATTGTCTGACATGATGATGATGACCGAACCCATTCACCACAGCTAGTATGTGACACAAGGACGGAAGTATGGGGCATTCAGTGAGGAGCAAATTTGCTATTCAGTAGTAATGGATCTGCAAAACTAGCTTACTAACCATTACACAATTGGTTGGTTGGTTGGTTGGTTGGTTGGATTTTATCGCATGTCTACCCTTGGATTATTTTATGCCAAATATATTTTGTTTTATTTATCCTTATTGGTTATTTAATTTTTTTAAGCTCAATTCTTTTAAACACATTTTTTTTATTTAACACATATATGGGACCTGGGAGTAATGGCGATGAAAGGGTATTCCACACACCCCAGAGCTCCAAAACTGGAACTTCAGCATTAGATGCAGTTAAACATCATGCCCAAGAACAATAAGACCCTCAGCTACTGCCTTCTAGCACATATATATATATATTTACCAACCCCTCCACACGAGCAGGATACAACACATTGTCAATTTCTTAAGTAGAGTTAACAGGTTTGAATTCATTGTTTTCCTTCTCCTAGACTGGTTACCAAGCCATGGTTAAAGAGTCTAGTCTGCTCTGATATTTACCCATAGCTGGAGAGAGAATTGTATTCATACCTTTCCAAGGCTATTAGCGCCATGGGAAATACCAACAGCTTCGTCCAGGTTGACAAGTCCATTTCCTATGACTCTAACCATTAGACCACACATCTCCATAGCACATATATGATAAAAAGGGTTGGGGGTTGCCATAAGGGAAATAGGGTTGGGACAATCATATAGATGCTAGGTTTAATTAGATGAGCCGATGGGTGGTGGGGTTCTCATCAACCACCCATCTAGCCTAAGTAAGGGCCAAAGTGGAGTTGCATGTCACGGATCTCAACCATGATGATTCCCTCCTTAAGCATTACGTGTCGCCACCCACGGCCAACAGGTGGTCCTATTGGGGTATTTTACCCCTCCGCAGTAAGTGTATTCGACTGCCGCAGCCGACAGGGCAGACACCTCAATAGGATGCCCAAAGTCATTACTAATGCATTTATATACAAAATTTTATGTAATGTATTTTTATACTAAAATCATTTCTCGTGCATTTTTATGCCAAAACCATTTGATTAAATCAATAAGATATTGGCAAATGAGATGAAATTAAATTTTTGTCCAAGCAAGCATCCTAAATCGACCTACATTTGACTCGGAATATTAATCGCTTTGTCGTTGTGCAATTAGCAGAAAGGTGGTTGGTGTAGAGCAAGGAGAGAGAGAGAGAGAGAGAGAGAGAGAGAGAGAGAGAGAGAGAGAGATTTGTCTGACTAAGGAAAGAATTGGGAAACTTGTTCACAACATTCGATGATCTTTTCCAGCCCAAATGATTTTGTTTCGATTTCTTCAAATCTCATACTAACACCAGTTTTTCGTCGATTTCTTTGGCCAGCATATTCTGTCCAGAATTGACATTAACTCGAGATGGAAATTGTTTTTGAAACGGAATATACGATGAGTATATATGAGGAGTGAAGGATTGAATAAATCCGACAGAATGTGGTTGAGAATAGAGGAAAAGTGTGGATATAATAACACAGACAGTTGAATTCAGTTAATATTTCGCCTCATTGTATGAAGCTTTTTCAAAACTTTATTGACATAAGTGTATTGAGGTCAGTCGGTCAGTCAGTCTACTGCAACTGACTAAGCACAACTGAAGTAGTGTCCAAGACAGTTGGTATTTATGGAAATCAAGGATGGTCCATTCATGTATTTGGGTGATTCCATTCCTTGAGTTCTGATTGGCTGCTTGGTTTCTATGATGTTGTGGAGTTTCATAAATACCCTGTTATTCTGCAGTAGGGGTGCAGCAAAACAGGTTCGTATTCAGTTACGATTGCTTGTTACCGTGTCTTACCAATTCGACGGTAATTGGAACTTAGTTTGATTATTCCGAATAGTCCGAATAACGCAGATAATACTAATCATCAAGCCTCATTTCAAACATGCAGAGAAATAGTATCTTGAATTTTATTACAAATTCTAATAAGTTTTGTTTGTTTGTTTATTGATTTTAACGCATATCAACCCGTCTGGGGCTATGTCATGCCTAACGTTAGGAAGTTATACATATCGTGTATTTATATTTATACATTTTAGTAATTGGTTTTAAAAATGTGTTAGCATTATTGGGAATTATGTTGTATGGTATTGATTTGTTTCTTGTCTATATTCTATGGTATAATTCTATTTCCCTCAAAAAAGAGAAAATATCCTCCATGTTGACATTTTCAAACAGATCTTTCATATTGTTTGCTTTGAAATAACGGTTTCTGATGTGAGCAAGAAACCTGTATTCCATGAATAAGTGTGTAACTGTCAAAAGTGTTTGACATGTTCCACATTGTGGTTGTTTTTCTTGTTTGAGTATATTGGAGTGCATTAGTCTTGTATGATCAATGCGTAATCGGGACACAATGACTTGTTCCTTTCTAGACTTCCTTAAATTTGGTCTCCAGCCTCCCAAAGTGGGTTTGATTAGGAAGAGTTTATTGTGGATGTTGTCATTCCAGTGTTGTTGCCATTTTGTATGAAGGAATCTATTAATTTTAGGCTTCAAATCAGTATATGGTATCTTGAAATTGTCGGGGATCAAATCTAGAGCCGATTTAGCTGCGGAGTCTGCTCTTTCATTCCCCCTCACTCTTATATGACTCCTTAGAGTTAGACATCAAGTCTAATCTATTCAGGAACTTAATAATGAGAGGGTTTTCCAGTTTTTTTAATTACTTAATGATAGTAGAACAGAGAGCGAGTCTGAGAAGATAATATATTTTTTGTGGTTATTTTCATAGATTATGTCAAGTGCTAGATCTATTGCACGGGTTTCAGCTGAAAAAATGGAACTTTCATTTGGGAGAGCTTTACTTACAATTTTTTTTTTAATTTAAAATAGCTGCACATGCTGTTTTGTCATTGTCCTTAGAGCCATCCGTAAAGATGTACAGGCGAAACATTAAAGTAAGACCTTAAAGAAATCTCCTGTTATTCATATTTAAAATTTGTAAGTTAGTCTTAAATAAAGTTCGTTAGATTTGAAACGAGATTTCCGAACCAAGGTCACAACACCGACAAACTGTTGAAGATTACTTCTGCCTAATTCAGATACCAAGCAATGTCTTTTCTTCTTTTTCTGTCTCTGTCAGTAGCCGTTGTTTAATTGGGAGGAATTTATCTTGTCCTATTTCCTTGTGACTAAAGATACCCCCTCTCCATAGCATTACCTTCTGAGGTAGTGAACCGTGAGGCTTAAGGGCGGATTCCTGGTTGCTGAGCAGTCTATGAAGTGCTACACTCCACTTTGGCCCTTAATTAGGCTGGACGGGTGGTCGTAGAGTCCCCTCCGATCAATCGACTGGTCACGTCAAGCCTTAGATTGTCCCAATCCTTATGACAAGCCCCAACTCCTTTTATCATATATGTGCTTGAAGGCGATGGTTGAGGGTCTTCATGTCCTGAGTATGACGTTAAACTCTATCTGATGGTGAGGTTCTAGTTCTGGAGGTCTGGGGAATGTGGAGCACCCCTTCATCACCATTGCTCTCGGAATGGTAGTACTCGTTAGGGTCCCATCTATAGGATAAATAAAAAAAAGTGTTTTAAAAAAATTGGGTAACCATTAAGAATGAATTAAACAAAAATGTAAGGGGTTGACATGCCATAAAACCTAACCAACCAACCAACCAATTCTAATATATGTATTTACCAACCCCTCCGCACGAGCAGGATGCGACACAAGGTCAGTTTATTTAGCGGAGTTTAACAGGTTTGAATTCAGAGTTTTTCTTTTCCTTGACTGGTTACCTATCCAAGCTTGAAGAGCACAGTCTGACCTACTATTTACCCATAGCTGGAGGGTGAATATATGGATTCATACCTTTCCCAAGGATATTAGCGCTATGTGAAATGCAAACAGCCACGTCCAGGATTTGAACTTGGATCAAATTCCTACGACTCTAACCCTTACACCATGCCACTCTAATATACGCAGCCTTCTGCCCAACTTTGATGCCAACGAATTTCCAAAAAGACAATCCATCTACTCTCAGGTGAGATCAACGCTATCCATTCAACATCTTTTTGGCGCAACACAATGAGGCTAAGAGGTCCAGAAGAAAGCAACGGCAACAAAGCACCGGCACATCAACATCTTCAGGGACAGCCTTCACATGCGACATCTGTAGACGAGCATGTTTTTCCAACATTGGACTTTACAGTCATAGGAGGCGCTGTAACTTCAGGTGCACAAAAAATATATTATAGTCTTCCGAGACTGAAATGCCAATAACCATTACACCACGCTACTCTAATATACGCGGCCTTTTGTCCACCTTTGATGCCAACGAATTTCCAAAAAGACAATCCATCTACTCTCAGGTGAGATCAACGCTATCCACTCAACATCTTTTTAGCCTACTAGGTTGTACTTGTCTAGCAAGTTGTCGCACAACATTCAACATCTTCCAATAAGTTAAAAGGGCGGGGGTGGAACAGTGTGAATTTAATGTACGCGTTGGCGTTCGTAAGGAGACTATATACAATATTGCCACCCGCAGAAATTGTCCACCCAAGATTTCTCTTCAGTTACTATTCGTAATAAAATATTATCGAATCAAGAAAAAAAAAGTGAATTTGGAAAAAATGTACTCCAAGTTCAAATTCTGTTCGCAGCAGTCGATTTATGATTTTTTTTTAAATATTTCATACAAACATATATTCTGATCTATCTATCTATCTATCTATCTATCTATCTGTCTGTTCATATCTTATTCAGTCTGATCATGTTTGTCAGTCTATCTATCTATCTATCTATCTATCTATTAGTCTGTTCATATCTTATTCAGTCTGATCATGTTTGTCAGTCTATCTATCTATCTATCTATCACTCCGTCTGTTCATATCTATCTTATTCAGTCTGATCATGTTTATCAGTATATCTATCTATCTATCTATCAGTCTGTTCATATCTATCTTATTCAGTCTGTTCATGTCAGTTATTCTATCTATCTATCTATCTATCTATCTACTATCTATCTATCAGTCTGTTCATATCTTATTCAATCTGATCATTTTTGTCAGTCTATCTATCTATCTATCTATCTATCTATCTATCTCCCAGTCTGTTCATATCTATCTTATTCAGTCTGTTCATGTCTATTATTCTATCTATCTATCTATCTATCTATCTATCAGTCTGTTCATATCTTATTCAATCTGAACATGTTTGTCAGTCTATCTATCTATCTATCTATCTATCTATCTCCCAGTCTGATCATGTCTATCTTATTCAGTCTGTTCATGTCTGATAGTCTATCTATCTATTTATCTATCTATCTATCTATCTATGATCATATCTACCCATACATACACATACATACATCAACCCAATTAGCACCCAGATTTAAAATCGCCATCACACAGGTGAGATATGTCTTTGAGCAGCAACAGATCTTCTAGGAATATCTGAAGGTAAAAGTCTTTCAAATATGGCTTCACAAACTGGTTACCTAGCCATGGTTAAAGAGCCCAGTCTGCCCTGCTATTTACCCAAAGCTGGAGGGAGAAGCATGTGACAGAAGGTTGCTAGTATGGAGCATCCAGCGAGAATGGAACTGGCTATCCAGTTGTAATATATCTGCGAGAATAGCTTGGTAACCATTACATTACGATGCGAATACCTGGGCATTTACCCTACCCGTTCACCGCGGGTAGAATGAAACTCGCTATTCAACAGATCTTCGAACCCTAACTGCAGCCTAGCAGTTAGGTTCGAATCGCACACATTATCAACTAATTAATTATCAACTAATAAATTTTCAAATTAGGTATGACTTCAATTAAGCACATATTCTCCAAAAAATTATCGGCTATCGCCATCTCAAACAGACTGTTTACTTTCATATATATATATATATATATATATATATATGCATCACCTAATAGAAAAATATTAAACAAACGAGTTGTGCATAAAGATATTTATTCAAGCAAAATCACTTAATATTTTGGGGGCGATGAAATGGGGGGGGGGGGTTTTCTAAATAAACGTTTAGGTTAAATGCAAAAATGTCATTTGAATCTTAATTTATTTGTTCAGTGAAGAAAAGTCCATTCACTTACGCCTCGGTTTGTTTAACTTCCTTTTATGTAAAATGAAAAACTTGTCAATAATTTTGAAATGTTTCTTTGAATATGTTCTATGCGTTAGATCTTCCGCGATATGCCAATACGCGTCTGGAAAGGAATTTGACAAATAAATTGTCAAGGATGAATATATTTTATGATAAAAATGAATATAGACACACACGCAAATACAAATACTAAAAAGTATATATATATATATATATATATATATATATAGAGAGAGAGAGAGAGAGAGAGAGGAGAGAGAGAGGGGGGAGAGGGAGGGGAAACATACTGAAGTAGATAGATAGATAGATATGAACATACTGAAGTGCATAGATAGATAGATAGATAGATAGATAGATAGATGTGAATATACTGAAGTAGATAGATAGATAGATAGATAGATAGATAGATAGATATATGAATAGATAGATAGATAGATAGATAGATAGATAGGTATGAATATACTGAAGTAGATAGATAGATAGATAGATAGATAGATATGAACATACAGAAGTAGATAGATAGATAGATATATAGATAGATAGATAGATAGATAGATAGATAGATATGATCGTACTCAAATAGATAGATAGGTATGAACACACTGGAGTAGATAGATAGATAGATAGATAGATAGATGCATACATACATACATACATACATATATACCTACATACATACATACATACATGATGATCGCAACGTCTTGTCAGGCGACTGCCACTCCTTCGTCCATTGTCCGTTTGTTGGCTCGTTCATGACTCTTTAATCCCGCCAAAGTCCTGCATATCCTAGAACATATCTGACACACATAACGATCCGTGTTGACTGCGTCGACAGGTGTTGTATACTCATCATTGTCCTCATGTTGGGGATCATGCTGGGAATCAAAGTGTGGCATGGTAGATACAACAATTACAGTCGGGTAGCTCTCATGTGATTTCATGTGACTGACCAAGCCCGCCTTTGACAATAGGACCCGGTCACACTCCTCACAGATCCAAACATCACCAGAATTGGCCGGCAGAGTTTCACGTTTTCGGCATACTCTCCTGAGTCTTGCTCGGTCCACCCATACATACATACATACATACATACATAAGTATGAACATACCGAAGTAGATAGATAGATAGATAGATAGATAGGAAAAAAGGAAAAAGGGAGAAAACTTCTGTGATAGAGAAATAGATATGAAAAAACTTAGATAGATAGATAGATAGATAGATAGATAGATATTGGTTTGTTGGTTGGTTTTGAAGGCTATCACAATGCAAGTGTAAAGAAAAAAAGAAGGTAACTGTGGTGTTGTTTGTTAACCTGTGATTCATTCTCAATTCTTAATATTTCGGTATAAAAATCCCTTCTACAGAAGATTACTAGAACTGAAGTTGTTGCTAGTGGCTGTTCATTTGTTCTGTCTCATGTCTTCCAAATTCTGTCTGTGGGAGGGGTGCTTGTTTTGTGTGTGTGAGTGTGTGTGTAAGTGTGTGTGTAAGTGTGTATGTGCGCGCGCTTATGTCTGTGTGTCTGTTCATTTCCTTTTTTTTATTATTCCAGATTTGGCTCGCCCTCTAAGCATGTTTTTTTTGTTTACTAACAGGACCATTTGATCCCTTTTTTTATTAATATGTGTCTGAGATTAACATTCCAGATATCGTTTGATTGTTTATGGGTGCGGGTGTGTAAATTTACCGTCTATCAAAATCACCTGTTGTCCTGTTGTGTGTGTACGGTGTATTTGTTCTTAAGTCCCAACGCCATGTGTGTGTGTGTGTGTGTGTGTGTGTGTTATTTGTATTGCATTGTGATAGCCTTCAAAACCAACCAACAAACCAATATAAACACAATGCTTCAAGCAAATTACAAAACCCTTTTATAGATAGATATGTTTATTGTGAAAAAATATCGGAGTTTTTTTAGATAAATATTTCTAAAATTGAATGGCGTTTAAGGGATTTAAATAAATATCGCACAAGTATCATTACATGGCCGTCCAAAAATATTTACACTTAATATATATTTTTGCGAGTTTCTTTTTCGTTTCAGAGTTTCAATACTCTAGAGTTTGAAGTACGATAGATGTACTCACTTCAAATATCGTACTTATTTGTGGGTGATATTATATTAATTCTTAACGTCCTATACCACCTCATTCCACCCGGCCAGAAGTCACATTTATTTTTCTAATCTACCCCAGATGATAGCCTTTGTTTAAATATAATATTAAACATATTAGAAGTCTTTAATTTAAGGGAAAATAACTGGTAACTTTTAATGAAATGGACATTTTTACCCATTTTTGATAAATGGTTATAGGAATTGGGCTCTGGACTTAGAAAATTCTCAACAGGATGTTAAGAGTTAACTGATTATTATACTATTTCTCTGAATTTTTTAGATGAGGCTTGATAATTTGTATTATTTGTATTATTTGGATTTGTCCTCATCTTTATTGCTATCTGTTCAACGTTTCGGTCGATGTGCCCTCCGGCCTTCTTCAGGTATTTATTCAGGAGCCTTCTCGAACTCAGGAACATCCTTTTCGAACTCGGGAACCTCTTGACCAGGATTGAAACTGCAGTTCTAAGTGACAGTTATCGCTGTGCTGCAGGTTCAATCCTGGTCAAGGGTGACAGTAACATAGAATAATAATTAACACAGCTTAACACTTGTACCCAGCTATGGTTAGCAGAATGGGAACAAAATGCCCCCGTTGATTGAATAAAGGGTTAGGTTCAAAATTCCGTGATGGGAGCCATTACAACAAGAGGGTTCCTGAGTTCGAAAAGAAAGGTTCTTGATTATTAGTCCTAATTAAACAATAACGCAATAGTTATTTTGGATCTCTGGTTTGAAGAAATACCTATCCATCTAATTACTGATGTTTAATTAAGTGTAGATAATTAAGTTATCACGACAAATATTTTTTTCTTTTGAAGTTTGGAATGACTTGCAACAACATGGCTTCCACTGATTATTGATAATTAAATAAGCCCCGCCAAAAAATAGTATCCTACCATAAACCGCTGCTAGCGGCTCTCGCACGTGTCACTTGATTACACCGAAAATGACTCTGATTACAATAATAATAGGATTTTATTTGAAAGGGGCCGGATTAGCTCAGTCGGTAGAGCGTTCGGCTAGAAACCACAAGGTTCCTAGTTCGATATCGGCCCTCGCTAACTCAGCGTATGAGTAGCACAGGAATCTGTGCGGTAAAGTAAGGAGCTGATGGTAGGTGTGGTGCTCCACCTCAGACACAAAAACAATCTCCTTGGTCTAGCGCTAGTGAAAAGGGGATAGACTCCCTCGCTGATTGGCTGATACCGACATTAGGCCGCCACGACGACTTTACTTTACTTACTTATTTGAATAGAATGAATTCTGAGGTGAAAAATCACTATGTGAACACCACCTGGCATCTGAGGTGAATAGATAGAGAACTTTGAAATATCCATCATACGGCTAAAAAATATCAAGAAACATTTGGTACAAACATGGGGGAAATTTGGTAGGCAAAGAGGTAAGAACAGAATAGTTGTTTCATTATGACTTAACAGAAGAACTCAGGTTACTTTAATCATAGACTGAATTCTGAGGTGAAAAATCACTATGTGGACATCCCTGCTATCCGTGGTGAATGGATAGAGAACTTTGAAGTTTTGAATGTCTTGCAGCAACATGGCTTCTGCTGATTATTGATAATTACCAGAGAATACTTCTCGGTAAAACGTAAAAGGTCTAAATGGACTAACACTTAAAAAGCGCAGAAGATAAATGGTAATCCTTAACTATTTCCCCGTAAATTCCTACCATAAATAAAATGAACCCTCGTTTTATGTCCCTGTTTAAAACTAACCATTCTCACAAAATAAATACTTTTAGAATATACACATTGAAGTGAATATTAAAATAAATAAAGAAAATATATTTAGTATTGTAAAATAACGGGTGCAAGAAAAATAAAACATTTATTGCAAAAACACGGACATAAAATGAGGGTTCAGTTTATTTTATGGTAGGAATATACGAGGAAATAGTTAAGGATTACCAAATAAATTCGGTCGAACTAATTTAAACATTTGCTATAAGTTTCCGTTCACTTTGCGTCAATGTTCGTGAAAAGGGCATGAACCCATTTCTACCCTTCTCTTCAACTATATTTAAATAGCTGGGCAGATAAGAGATTTAGCCTTGGTTGGGAACCATTGTAAGAGAAGAACAATTTTGATTAAAAGAGCAAGGAGCTGAGCTCCCTTATGGGCAACGAACAAAGTATCCCAGTCTGTCCCCAGACACCATCGCAATGTCCTGACACCCGAACCGGACATATAAGAGAGAGTAAGGCTGTCAGAATCAGCGATTTTCCCTCACTGTGAATTCTTCCCCTTATAGGCAACAAACATCGTGACTCTACTTCACCATCATCATCATTATCATCAATAAGTTGTCCCCCCTCTCTTCTCTCTCTCTCTCTCTCTCTCTCTCTCTCTCTCTCTCTCTCTCTCTCTCTCTCTCTCTCTCCTTCCCTATAGACCAGGCATCACCAAACTTTTTCACGGTGGCCCGGATAATTGAAAAAATACCGAGCGCGGGCCACATTATTATTGTGTTCAATACTTGCTATCCAGAACGAAAGCTCTGAGAAAAAGATGTAAAACAAAATTTATCTTTCCATCTTATATTCATGGATGAGTGGCGTAAGATGCACAAAAACAAATTTAACCAACATATTTATTTTCAAAACATTATCAAAGAACGCAACATTAGCAGAAAGCTTTAGTGAGATTTGTGAAACTGAAGTTTGCCTTCAAGATATCGTCAATGTTTGGTTTGGATTTGCTACATCCAATCAAGAGAATTGCTTTCAAATGTTTATCAGTCAATTTCACTCGATGGGTTGATTCTGTAGTCAAGTCCATGAAGATTTAGTAAGCTTAACATAATATCTAAATTTAAATGGTATTAGAATGTCTCGCGTTCCGTACGTTTTAAACAAATTCAAGTACCATCAGCGGGACTGATAAAATGCCTCTGCGGGACGTAATTTGGTGACCCTGCTATGGACCATCGCTCTTTGTAAGTCCTGAGTTCCACCTTGTTTTCTCAGTAGTACCCAATAATGTTGCATAGTTTATAAGCAGCCTATAAATTATGAACATGCCTGTAGTTAGAATATCTAAATAAAGTTTGTTAGATTTAAAATTGGAGGTGGAGGATTTTTCTATCCATTAGGATTATGAGTGACATGACGATGATCCTAACTGACCTTCCGGTACAGGCGCGCGATTGGGCACCGTGAGAATAAGTTTTAGGTTAGTTGAGATTTCAGAGCGAATGGACATGTAGACCGTCGCTATGAGTCGATCTCCTCCCTATCCGACTCGCCGCGGCGGAATCAAATGGGCCGGGTTGCGAAATAAAGCTTGATCAAGAAAACAACCAAGTCTTGTTTGTTAATTGAATATTAAAACAAGAATGACCGGCCCAGCACGAAGAAAATAAGAAAGAAGAATCAACCCCCAGCAGAAGCTTACTAAATCAACAAGAAGAACATGGCACTGGCTGCAAATTAGAAGACCCAGACGAAGAACCAGAAGCAGAAGTTAAAAATAAGTCATCATTTAATATCTCTCTCTCTCTCTCTCTCTCTCTCTCTCTCTCTCTCCTCTTCTCTCTCTCTCTCTCTTCATTATATACCGAGAGGTCTCTCTCTCGCCGTTCATATACCGATGTTGAACGAGTATATATATATATTTACCAACCCCCTCGCACGAGCAGGGTGTGGACACAAGGTCAAGTTCTTAAGCGGAGTTCAACTGGTTTGAATCAGAGTTTTCCTTCTCCTAGACCGGTTGTCTAACCCAGGTTAAAGAGCCCAGTTGCCCTACTATTTACCCATAGCTGGAGGGATAGTAGGATTCATACCTTTCCCAAGGGTATTAGCGCTAAGTGAAATGCAATTACCATGTCCAGGATTTGAACTCGGGGCGATGAGTATATAACAGTATGTCTTGATCATTTACGAAATTGGAGATAATTACTCGTGCAGCTGTTGTTCTGTAAGGTGCTGCCCCCTGGATTTGTTAATAAAAAAAGCACGTTCTCATCTAGATTTTTCTCCAGGCGTTTCGTTAAAGTCCAGGTGGGAAACCATACATTTGTACTGACACGGCTTCAGCTTGAAAGAATTCCTTTCACCGTAGTTCAAATCAAACCTAACCCAGGATTTCACACATCAGCCATGATCATCTTCAACCACAAACGACAAACAGGATCATAACGATTGCATAGTAAATAAATAATAGCCGTGTTCCAGAATCTTCCGACCGTTATCATCTTGTCCTCTGGTTGAAAATGAAACCGTCCAAATTCTCCATGATTAAATGCAAAAGTGTAAATCCTGATTATACGGTGTTGCTGATCCACCGAATTCTTATTTATTATGAGCATCGTCATCTCAGCCTAAATAATGGACCATTCCATTTTTATTAGAAAAAAAAGAAAGGGAAGAAAATGACATGCTACACCGAAAAATATAATTAGAAAAAAAGAAAGAGGGTATGGGAAAATAAAGAGTGGGATCGATAACACTTATCTGTTCAATTGAACATAATGAAAAGAAGGAGTGAAAATGTGTGTGTGTGTGTGAGAGAGAGAGAGAGGGGGGGGAGAGAGTCAAATATTATTATAATTCTACATATTGAACTATTTAACAATAGCTCTTAAGTAAGCATATCCAATCGTTGTAATAATTAAATTATCATACTGTGGTATATCCACAGGTCCTGCTAGTATATATAAACCCTTCTTATGAAAGAAAGAAAAAGATTAAAGAAAGTTAAACCAAGACCACTTATCTGTTTCAATTGAACATAATGAAAAAAGGAGTGAAAGAAAAATGTGTGTGTGAGAGAGAGAGAGAGAGAGAGAGAGAGAGAGAGAGAGAGAGAGAGAGTCAAAGATTATTATAATTCTACATATTGAACTATTTAACAATAACTCTTAAGTAAGCGTATCATCGTTGTAATAATTAAATTATCATACTGTGGTATATCCACAGCAAGTAGTAAATAAACAAGTTGCAGATGATATTTACTTTGATCCTTGCATTATCATCATCATCATCATCATGACGCGCTGTTTGCACGGATATCCATGACAATCTCTCGCCAACCTTCCCTATCATTCATCGACTCTGAGAGCTCCTCCACGCAGCAGCCAGCATCCATACATAGTTGGTCAATGTAGGTCCTGGCTGGTCGGCCCACATTAGCATGCCATGTGTTGGCTTCCACAGTAGTACGTCGCTTACGAGCTCATCCCTGCTTCTCCAGCAGTGTCCCGCATGCCAAGTCGTCTTACTCGTATGGTTTGTGAGATGGGGGGGGGGCAAGTGGCCATACAGTTGCTTCTTTGTGGCTGCTTCCACGACTTATTCAGGACCGTTCGCAGCATTCTTGTGCAGCTCCCATCTAGCTTATTCTCAAGGCGCTTCGTTAGGGTCCAGGTGGTACAGCCATACAGCAGTACCGACACAACCACAGCCTGGAAGAATTATCAAGACATACTAATTAGTTAGCGTTCGATAAGAGATTTGAAAAAAGGCACCGTTGGACTGCACGGGTCGGGTCAGTCATATAAATACGGTGAGGTGCAGTCGGCGTATCCTATAACTGTAGCTGACAGGGCGGGACTACCCAGTGAGAATCTAACTCCCTAGTAGTAGTATGCTTCCCAAGTTCACTCACCGTAACCCTATACAATGCATCCTTAAATTATGCATATTGATTTAGTCGAATTTAGTGCAAGTATGTGAGCACTTAGGATCGAACTCACAACTGAATTCAAGAACTGAATTGCGAAAATAGCCTGTTAACCATTACACCACAATGAGATGCCAATTTTAGTTTAGTTTGGCACAAGGCCTGAATTATGGAGCACCCAATGAGAATTGAACTCACTAAAGAAGTAATTTGCTAAACTTAGATGGGACACAAAGTCAGAAGTATATGTTGGTTCTTTAGTTTAATGCATATCAACCTTGTAGGTTATTTAATGCCAAATTCTTTTTTTACAGATATGATTTATTTAAGAATAAAGAATTAGAATTTAGCTCAGTCATATAGCATCGAACTAGGAACTACAATGTTCCGGGTTCGATATTGGCCCTTGCCAACTCTGTACATGAGTTGGATCTGTGCAGTAAAGTGGGGAGCTGATGGTAGATGTAGCACTCCACTCAGACGCTAAGACAATCTCCCTAATCTAGCGCTAGTTAAAAGGGGATAGACTCCCTCGCTGTCCCGTTCATACCAACAATAGGACTACTCCGCCGACTTTACTTATACGCTGTATTGATAAATTGGTATAAATAATTTTCATTAACTTCATGTGTGTTAATAAATTGGTAGAAATATTTTTCATTAACTTCATGTGTTAATAAATTGGCAGAAATATTTTTCATTAACTTCATGTGTGTTAATAAATTGGTAGAAATATTTTTCATTAACTTCATGTGTGGTTAATAAATTGGTTGAAATAATTTTCATTAACTTCATGTGGTTAATAAATGGTAGAAATAATTTTCATTACCTTCATGTGTGTAATAAATTGGTTATTTTTTCATAACTCATGTGTGTTAATAAATTGGTAGAAATAATTTTTCATTAACTTCATGTGTGTTAATAAATTTGGTTAGAATATTTTCATTAACTTCATGTGTATTAATAAATTAGGAAATAATTAACTTCATGTGTGTTAATAAATTGTTTGAAATAATTTTCATTAACTTCATGTGTAATAAATTGGTAGAAATAATTTTTATTAGCTTCATCTTAATAAATACGGGTGGACTCACAGCTACCACCTTCTGGTACCTATATGATAAAAAGGGGTGGATTTGCCATAAGATCAATTGCTATGGTTCGACATGACCAATCGATTGACCTCTTCGACCGCTCGTGTAGCCCATGTAAGGGCTGAAGTGGAGTGTAGCATGTCACAGAACCACTTAGTACTCGAGTCACAGACCTCTCAGTCACCCCAATCCTGTCCTGAGGCATTACTGGTGGCTACCCATGACCAACGGGTGTTCCCATTAATGGGTGGGGGTCTTATCGCTCTGAAGAGGTGCACTCGGCATATTCAGCCGACAGAAATAACCCTAGACAGGTTGCCAAGCCGTTACAATCAATCAATTGATCAATCAATATTCCTTTAAAAGTATATATTCACCAACCCCTCCGCACGAGCAGATGTAACACAAGGTCAATTTATTAAGCAGGGTTTAACAGGTTTGAATTCAGAGTTTCTCTTCTCCTATACTGGTTACCTAGCCAAGGTTAAAGAGCCCAGTATGCCCTACTATTTACCCATAGCTGAGAGAGACTAGTTGGGTGCATATCTTTCCCAATGGTATTAGCGCTATGTGAAATGCAAACAGCCTCGTCCGGGATTTGAACTCGGGTCGACGAGTCCATTTCCTACGACTCTAACCATTACACCACGCGCCTCCTTTAAGATTCCTTTAAAAATAAGTGTAGCTTAAGTGTGACACAAAGTCACAAATATCTGTCCGCCGATGAGGATTGAAGCAACCCTATTTGTTATTGACTAAGCTAATCTTACTTCAGGCCTAACGTATGGGGCACCCAGTGAGAATCAAACTCACTGATAATGGTTGGTTAGCCTAGCTCATAAACCATTATACACTCTGAGCACGATCTTTAAAAAGAACCTGACACAAACGGGTTATCTCTTGCAAACTAATGAATATTCATGAATCCAGTCATCCGAGAATCTCTGACATCACCGGTTTAATCTTTTTTTTTTCTTTCTTTTTTGTTGTTGTATTTGATTGGTTGAATGACCAGACATAATAATTTGCATATTCGTGGAGGGAGTTTTTTTTTTTGTTTTTTTTTAATGAGACGAAAGATCAAACTGATGACTGGTCAGTCGCTTTGCTAGTTGGCGGGAGGTACGAAACGTCAATTCCGTGGGTAAAAGATCGAGTAGGGGAGGGGGTTGCAAAACAACAACAACAATAACAATGAACAAAATCATTCAGCAACCAATATCGATCTGTTTATCCGCTTATGGTCGATCGCAGAAGCATTGGCACCAGAAATGGCAAAAATATCACGTGTCTTTTCTATTCCTGATATGCGACATTTTATCTCCTTTTTATCTACCATCTCTTCTATTACTGCGTTTTTTGTTTTGGGCGTTTGTTTGTTGATTTTCGTTTTTCGTTTTTTTAGGAGTTACTTTAAGGCTACCTTTCCTTCATTTCCCTTACGTCTTTCTTTCTTTCTTTCTTTCATTCTTTCTCAGCATTCTCCTTCTCTGTTTTTATCTATCTAATTTTTTTTATTTTTCTCTTTCTGCATTTTGTTTTGGGGGTTTTGTTGTTTTTTTGTTTTTTGGTGCTTTTTAGGAGGGTATTTTAAGTTTGCATTTTCCTTCATTCCCTTACGGCGTATCTGTCTTTCTTTCTCTCTCTCTTAGCATTCCCCCTCTCTGCTTTTATCTATCTAACTTGTTTTATTTTTCTCTTTCATTGTACATCTATTTTCCTATTTCTTACTGCGTTTTTGTTTCGTGAGTTTTTTTTTTTTTTTGGGGGGGGGATTACTTTAAGGTTGCCTTTTCCTTCATTTCCCTTACGGTGTATCTCTCTCTCTCTCTCTCTCTTCTCTCTCTCTCTCTCTCTCTCTCTCTCTCTCTCAGCATTCCCCCCTCTGTGTTTTTATTAACTAGTTTATTTTACTCTTTCTACGTTTTTTTTTGGGGGGGCGGGGGTTGTTTTTGTTATTTTTATTTTTTGCTTTATTTAGGGTGTTACTTTAAGGTTACTTTTCCTTCATTTCCCTTACGGTGAATCTTTCTTTCTTTCTTTCTTTCTTTCTTTCTATCTCAGCATTCCCCTCCTCTGTTTATATCTAACTAGTTTTATTTTTATCTTCTGCTTTTTTGTTTTTTTGTGTTTTGGTGGGGGATTGTTTTTGTTATTTTATTTTTAGGGGGTTACTTTAAAACTGCCTTTTCCTTCATTTCCCTTACGGTGTATCTTTCTTTCTTTCTTTTTCTTTCTTTCTTTCTATCTCAGCATCCCCTTTCTCTGTTTTATCTATCTAACTAATTTTATTTCTCTTTCATCGTCCTTTAATTCTTTCTTTCTTTCGTTCATTTCCTTCTTTCTTTCTTCTTTCATTTAATTCGGCGCGTGGTCTAATGGTAGAGTCACCGGAAATGGACTCGTCGACCCGAGTTCAAATCCTGGCCGAAGCTACAGTTCACATAGCGCTATTACCCTAAGGAAGGGTATGAATCCAACTATTCTCCCTCCAGCTATGGATAAATAGTAGAACAGACTATGCTCTTTAACCTTGTTTAGGCAGCCAGTCTAGGGGGAAAACTTTGATTCATCTAAATTTGTCTTTCATTGAATTTTTTTCTGTCTTTTCCTTTAATTCTTTATATTGATTCTCTCTCTCTCTCTCTCTCTCTCTCTCTCTCTCTCTCTCTCTCTCTCTCTCTCTCTCTCTCTCTCAGCATCTCCCTCTCTTTTTTATCTATCTATCTAACTAGTTTTATTTTCTCTTTCATCGTCCTTTAATTCTTTTTCTTTCTTTCTGACGCACATTTCCTTCCTTCCTTCCTTCTTTCTTTCTTTCTTTCTTTCTTTCTTTCTTTGAGTTCTTTCTCTTTTTTTAAATTCTTCTTTCTCTTTCTTTCTTTCGTTGAATTCTTTTTTCATTGATTTTTCTGTCTTTCCTTAATTCTTATTTTGATTCTTTCTTTCTTTCTTTCTTTCTCAACATTCCCCTCTCTGTTTTATTTATCTAACTAGTTTTATTTTCTCTTTTATCATCCTTTAATTCTTTCTTTTTCTTCTTTCTTTCTTTCATTCCTTATTTCTGTCTTCCTTCCTTTCTTTCTTTCTTTCTTTCTTTCTTTCTTTCTTTTCTTCTTTCTTTCGTTTAGTTCTTCCTTTTTCATTTAAGTCTTCCTTTGCTATAATATATTCTTTCTTCCTTTCTTTCTTTCGTTCAATACTTTCTTTCATTAATTTTTTTCTGTCTTCCTTTAATTATTTATTTTTCTTCTTTCTTTCTCTCTCATCATTTCCCTCTCTGTTTTCATTTAACTTTCGTGATTTCCTTCTTTCTTTCTTTCGTTCATTTAATTTTTTTCTCGTTTAAGTCTTCCTTTGCTTCATCTAATTATTGCTTTCTTCTTCTTTCTTTCGTGAATTCTTCTTTCATTGTTCCTTCTGTCTTTCCTTGCATTCTTTATTTTGATTCTTTCTTTCTTCTTTCTTTTACTATTCACTTGTTTTTTCTTTCTTTCCACACTTTTATTCTTTTATATTTATTTTTTATTACCTTTTTTCTTTCAGGTTCGCGTCTTTATATGATCCTTCCTTTTATCTTTCTTTCTTTCATTAATTCTTTCTTATTTTTCTTTTAAGTCTTCCTTGCTTTATCTAATTATTGATTTCTTTTTCGTTGAATTCTTTTTCTTTCGTTTATTTTTTCTTTCTGTCTTTCTTTAATTCTTCCTTTCTATCTTTCTTTAATCTTTTCTTTATTTTGATTCTTTCTTTCTTTCTTCTACTATTCACTTGTGCTTCTTTCTTTCTTTCCACACGTTTCATTCTTTTCTTCTGTTCCCTTCTTTCTTTTCTGGTTCGCTCTTTAAATTGATTCTTTCTTTCTTTTTTCCTTCTTTCTCCTTTCTTTTCTTTCCTCCCTTCCTTCATTTCTTTCTTTCTTTCTTTCTATTATTCACTTGTTGCTTTCTTTCTTTCCACACGTTTCATTCTTCTTCTGATTCCCTTCTTTCTTTTCTGGTTCGCTTTTTAAATGATCATTTCTTTCTTTCATTCTTTCTTTCTTTCTTTCTTTCTTTCTTCTTTTCCTTTCTTTCCTTTCCTTTCTTTTCTCCCTTCTTCATTACTTTCTTTTTTCTGCTTCTAATTCTACTCTTCTTTCTCACATTCTCCCGATTATTCCTTTAACTAAATTCTAACACTCGCCATGTCAGTCTATCAAGCAAAATCTAACAACTTCCTTCAACAAGAGACTCACCAACCACACACCATCTTCTCATGCCTTTCCTCATCGCTTCATCGTAAGGGCAACTATATAGGCACACCCAAAATTCGCACGGCAGCCAAACGCCAATCAATGTAAAGACATGCGAGGCATTTCTTTGTTGTCCTTATTCACTTGCATTGTCCACAATCCACATCATGGCGTCGACGGCGACAACGACGATGCCGAGTAACGGTAATGGCTACCACTGAAGAGATGCCATAGAATGTTCTCATTTGTGTTTCAAGAGAGAAGAAGAGAAAGCCTAGTGTCATCGTCAGCATAGCTGAGAACATGTAGAATCGTGTCATAGTTTTTCAGGGTAAGGGTTAGGATCGAGAACCGAGTGCCTGACTGGCACCTGACACCATTTGATATTTGTCTTTCTATCATTTCACCATGTTTTGTTGTTGTGGTTTTTGTTGTTTTTTATTCCGACTTATCTTCTTTCTTTTCCGCCCCCCCCTCTCTCTCTCTCTCTCTCTCTCTCTCTCTCTCTTCTCTCTCTCTCTCTCTCTCTCTCTCTATTCAGCTATACACTCGTTCTTTCTTTCTTTCTTCTATTTCTCTCTTCTTTCTACTATTCGCCTTAAAATCGCCGCCTACCTTTTCAACCTCTCTTTCTTCGGCTACTCATCGTTTTCTTTTCTTTCTTTTCAGTTCGGTACGTTGGCTTCTTTCTGTCATTGTTTCTACTTTCTACTTTCTTCATTCTTTCTTTCTTTCTTCTTCTTCTATTCACTTCGACTTATTGTCTTCTTCCTTTCTCACTTTCTTTCATTCTTTCTTTCTTTCTTTCTTTCTTTCTGTTCATTTTGACTTGTGTCTTTTCCTTTTCGACCTTTGTTTCTTTAGCTATACATCGTTCTCTCTCTCTCTCTCTCTCTCTCTCTCTCTCTCTCTCTCTCTCTCTCTCTCTCTCTCTCTCTTCCTCTCTCTCTCTCTCTCTCTTCTTTTACTATTCGCTTAAACTCATGCCTTCTTCCTTTTCAGTCTTTCTTTCTATTGTCTCTTCTTTCTAACTTCTTCTATTTCTTTCTTCCATTCTTCTTTCTTTCTATTCACTTCGACTTATTGTCTTCTTCCTTTTCGTCCTTCGTTCTTGAGCTAACATCGTTCTTTCTTTCTTTCTTTCTTTCTTCTATTCTCTCTTCTTTCGCTTCAACTCGTTGCCTTCTTCTTTTTCACCCTCTCTTTCTCGGCTATCATTTCATCCTTTCTTTCTTTCTTTTCAGTGTTGTACGTTAGCTTCTTTCTTTTCTATTTTCTCTTCTTTCTACTTTCATTCATTCATATTCTTTCTCTTTTTTTTCTATTCAGTTCCGACTTATTCTATTCTTCCTTTGCGACCTTTGTTTCTTCAGCGCACTCATCGTTCTAGTCGTTCTTCGTTTCGGTTTCTTTCTTTCTTTCTATTCGCTTCAACGTGTTGCCACCTTTATTTCCAACCTTTCTAAAAGCTGCTGTATCCACCGGTTCTTTCTTCTTTCTTTCTTCTTCTTCTTCTTTTGTTCCTTGGTTGATTTTTCCTTCTTTCTTTCTATTCAGTTCGACTGTCAGTTATACATCATTTTTCTTTCTTTCTTTCTTTCTTTTCATTTCGTTCGACTAGTTGCCTTCTTATTCCAGTTCGACTTGTCAGTTATAATCATTTTTCATTTCTTTCTTTTTCTTTCTTTTCATTCTGTTCGACTAGTTGCTTCTTACTTCCAGTTCGACTTGTCAGTTATACATCTTTTCTTTCTTTTCTTTCTTCTTTTCATTCTGTTCGACTAGTTGCCTTCTTACTTCCAGCCTCTCTTTCTTCGGCTATAAATCGTTTCTTTTCTTTTTTTCGTTCTTTTTTCTATTTTTTTCATTCTTTTATTCTGGGTTATTTTTCATTGATTCTTTCTTTCTTCGTCCTTCTTTCTATCTTTTTCTTTTTGGTAATTTTCATTCTTTCTTTCTTTTCCTTCGACTTTTGTATCATCCTTTATTGACCTTCTTTCTTTAGCTATATATAATCCTTCTTCTTTCTTTCTTTTTTCTTTCTTCTTTCTTTTTTCCTTTCTCTTTCTTTTCTTTCTTCTTTCTTTTTTTCTTCTTTCTTTCTTTTTTTGTTCTTCTTTCTTCTTTTTTCTTTGCTTAATTTCACTTTCTTTTCTTTTCTGTTCGATTTTGTATTCATTCTTTATTGACTCTCTTTCTTCAGCTATATATAATCTTTCTTTCTTCTTCTTTTCTTTTTTCTTCTCTTCTTTCTTTCTTTCTTTCTTTTTTCTTTCTTTCTTCTTTCTTTCTTTCTTTTTCTTTCTTTCTTCTTCTTTTCTTCTTTTTTCTTTTTCTTTCTTTTTCTTTCTTCTTTCTTTCTTTCTTCTGTAAAAAATCAAAAACAAATCAGTTGTCATGAACAAAGACAGGTGTCATGAATAGTTGAGCTTTTGTGTGAATACATTTTCTTGATATCAATACCTGGCACAAGTAAGTTCCTCAGGCTACCACTACTGGGAAATTATTGCCTTAGGTCCAAAAGCCATCACCTCCCCTGGAGAATGTCTTTTCAATTGCACCGAGTTAATCCTTGATCCCTGACGTGTCTCGTAGATGGAACTAAGCTATTTTGCCAAAGATTCATCATAACTATCTTAAAACTGGTTGTATTCTTTATCAATCAGCTCCAGTGATGTTCCTTATTTTTACCTGATCTAAAAATTGATTGATAAGGATTGGAAACCTTATTTTATCAATCAATCCTTTTCTTCATTTGACACACAAGTTTCCTTGCGTTAACCGAACTTAACTGACCTAAATTCCACCCATCGGATGTCACCCCGCCGAAAGAAAAAAAAAGAATCAGGGAGTCAACCGAATTTAATGAAATTTTCAGTGTTGGGAATATATCAATGATAAAAAATATAATGCACCAGGATTTTATTTAAAAACGTTATTACATTTTTTCAGGTCAGAACTTTTGAACCATGTATCTCTGGGGCGTATCACAGATCTTCAAGGATACGTGCTCAAGGTTAACTGCACTTACATGGCGGGGGGACATACGATGGTGGAATTTAGGTCGGTTAAGTTCGATTTAACCAGTTTCCTTATTCTCTCTGGTATAAGGCATCCTGTCGAGTATAGTCTAATGGTAGCAAGGCTAGTCATGCATTACTACTGAATATCGAGTTCGATCCTCGTTGATGCCCCATACTTGCTGACTCTTGTATGTGCAATAGTGGGGGCATGGGTTGTGATTTAGTTGTTTGCGTTATTTCTATGCTGGTTGTAAAATATCTTATAGGATTGGAATCTTACTTTATCAATTAACTCTTCATACTTCAAAAATTTTTAACTTCTTGTACCAGTTTCATTAATTCTATCTGGTCTAAAACGAGTGTGTTTATAGATTGGAGACCTGGTAGTGAGTCATCAAGCCGTTTATTCTTGCGGATTGTTGATACCAGTTTAATGTATTGCTATATGTCTTAAAACAATGTTTTATAGCGGATTGCGAACCGTGGTAGGGTGTTGATCAGGAGTGCAAGCCGGGTGGTATGCGTGGCATTTTGGATACCGAGTGTCGAGTTGGTGTGCTGAGTCTGGTCGTAAAGCATTTGGAGTAGATGAGAGCGTGAGGTGAGCGAGATCGAGGCGCTGTGTATGCGTTCGATGTTGGCACGGAGTGTTGAGTGGGGTATGTTCGTCATAAGAGCGGTGACGAAGGATGAGGAACGCGTTTAGTGCGGAGTTAACGTGATGCGAGAGGCGTCGATTGTGTGGAGATACGCAGGGATTTCATTTTTCTATCGTCTAAAAATTCTATAGATTGAAGACCTTATTATAATGCAACCCGTATTCGGTTCATATGATGACCAGTTTCATTGAATCTAATGTTTCGTTAGTAGGAGTTTGATCTCGTCTCGTTT
>CM042177.1:8497819-8510319 GCA_023376005.1 Doryteuthis pealeii
CGAAAAAAGAGGGAAAAAAATAGATAGGTGGATAGCATAAATATACAGATAGATTTATGAACAAACTGCGATATGTAATTGTATGCCATAACAAATGTATCTATGTAATTAAACGTTAGAATAGTAAACGTGTGTTCGTTTACTAATAAAGACAGGCAGCATAGATATAGATAGATCACCGCATAGATACATAGGATTAGATATGAACAAAAAACCTGATGAAAATGCCAAATACTTAAACAGACTGCGTACAGAAAGAAAGAAAGAAACAAACAAACAAACAAAACAAACAAACCGGGACTATATAAATCTGAAGAGACTGGCGATTGCGAAAGAAAGCAAAGACAAAGAAACAGAAAGAGAAGGGAAGAAACACGAAGGCAAAGAAAGAAAGACCACAAAAAAAAAAAGATCAAGGAAAAAGATAGCATTAGATAGATTAATATACTATATTAGATAGATAAGATATGGACAAAACTGGGGGATATGCTAAATTTGAAGAGATTGGGAAAGAAAGAAAGAAATTAAGAAAGAAAGAAAGGAGAAAGAAAATAAAAACAGACAATAAACGAGGAAAAACGGGCGAAAAAGAAAGAAAGAAAGAATAGAAAAAGAATAGATAGGATAGATAGATATGAACAAACTGCCGCGGATTGTAAATTTGGAGAAGACTTGGTCAAGAAAGGAAAGAAGACAAGAAAAATAAACAGGAAAGAACGGAAACGGGGGGGGGGAAAGCGAAAGAAAGAAAGAAAGAAAGAAGAAAGATAGGATTAGATACGATAGATAGATAGCATGATATGTAAAATTTAGAAGAGATGGAAAGAAAGACAAGGAAAGAAGAAAGAAACATTAAACAGAAAAGAAGAAACACGAAAAGAAAGAAAGCGATAATAAGAAAAGAAAGGAAACAGAAAAGGAAACGGGAAATAGAGAAAGAAAGAAAAGATACATAGATTAGATAGAAGCATAGATTTGAACAAACTGGGATATGATACAATTTGAAGAGATTGGGAAAGAAAGAAAGAAAGAAAGAAAGAAAATAAACAGAAAGAAAAGAAAGAAAGAAAAGAAAAAGAAAGAAAGAGAAAATAGATAGATATGAACAAACTGGGATATGTAAATTTGAAGAGATTGGGAAAGAAAGAAAGAAAAGAAATAAACAGAAAGAAGAAACAGAAAAGAAAGAAAGAAAAGAAAAAAAGAAACAGAAAAAAGAAACGGGGAAATAGAGAAAGAAGAAAAGAAGAAAGAAAGATAGATAGATAGATAGATAGATAGATAGATTTGAACAAACTGGGATATGTAAATTTGAAGAGATTGGGAAAGAAAGAAAGAAAGAAAGAAAGAAAGAAAGAAAGAAAGAAAGATAGATAGATAGATAGATATTTTATTTAGGAGCAAACATACTATTTCTTTTTTAACTGTTAGGGTGTGTATCTATTTGTTAGCAATATTGTATATACGAATATGCAAGCTGTAATTTTGTGGACTTCTGCAATTTACTCTATTGATTGTTGGGTATAAAATATGGAAATGAATCCGACAATAGATAGAAATAGGAAAAACAAAGTGTTCCAAAAAAGATGAATTTATTATGAAGTTTATGTCGATACTTAAACGCCTCGGTTTATGTACAACCTTCTTCGGGATAATATATTAAAAAGAAAAGAAAAAGATTTTTTGTTCAAACGTTGATGGATGTTTTTAAAAGAATACGAACGCTGATTAATGAACGATTATGAGCGTTTTTCTCCTTACACATTTCAAGACATCCATCACTATTTGAACAACATTTTTTTCTTTTCTTTCTATAATATTGTCCTGAAAAAGGTAACCGAAACGTTGAAGTGTAGACCTAAACTTCATGATATATATCTATTTTACCAACCCCTCCGCACGAGCAGGATGTACACAAGGTCAATTTCTTAAGCGGAGTTTAACAGGTTTGAATTCAGAGTTTTCCTTCTCCTAGACCGGTTGCCTAACCAAGGTTAAAGAGCCCAGTCTGCCCTACTATTTACCCATAGCTGGAGGGAGAGTAGAATTCATACCTTTTTCAGGTATTAGCGCTAAGTGAAATGCAATTATATAATATATATATATTTTTTTTTTTTTTTTTTTTTTTTCTTTTAACATTTTTTCTTTTCTTTTCTTTCTAATATATTGTCCTGAAAAAGGTAAACCGAAACGTTTAAGTGTAGACCTAAACTTCATGATAAATATTTTTTTGAAACACTTTGTTTTTCTTATATCTATCTATTGATTGTGTAAATCTAATTTTGTATCAGGGGTAAGTATTTGTTTGGTTTCGTTTCTTTATTTAATGGTATATCAACCTTCATGAGTTATTTAATGCCAAAGCCATCCTCGTAGAAGAACAGTAGTGGTACTCTTTAACCCATGGCTTTGGATAAACAATTTACAAAAGTAGGAAAACTGCAGGGATTTAACTGGTCACTAAACTTGGTTTATTCGTTCTTTTATTTCTTTTTTATTTATTCATTTATTTGTTTTTTTTTTTTTTTGTTGTTTTTTGTTTTTTTTTTTTTTTTTGTCCTTGCTGGTAACTACAACACCATCCTGAATCTCCTTATGTATACGTGAGTGGAGGAAAGGATATGAGAAAATATTCAGTAGTAATGGATCTGCGAGACTAGCTTGCTAACCATTACACCACGAAGGGGTGCCCTTCGGTATTTACCCCAATTATTCGCCACAGATAGGATGTGACATAATGTCAAACGTATAGGATATCCAGTGATAATCAAAAATCTCTATTCACTAGTAATAGATCTGCGAGATTAGCTTGCTGACTATTACACCACGATGGGACACCTTTTTTTGTCCATGTAACTACAACACAACCCTGAACCTCCTTATGCATACGTGAGTGAAGAAAGGATATAAGAAAATATTTTGTAAGCCAATTGAAAGGAACAATAGAAATATGTATTTAATATGGAAAACTCATTAGCAGAAACATTGCTTAAAAATGGAACACATAAAAAGTTATTTCTCTTGCTGTGTCACTATAAACTTTTCTATTACTGGATGATGCACATATTTAGGTACAATTTATACATATGCATGTAGGTGCAGGCAGGGCGACAATTTGTTTATCTCTTGATTGCTTACCTAAATATAAGGAGACCTTGATTCTCAAAAAGAACCCATAGACTAATGACATGGACCTAACAAAAACTAAAGTGCTTAAAAAATGGCATATAAACCTTTGAGGGTTATTTCATGCCATTCTTGTAGAAGAACAGTTTTATGCTTGACATGGACCTACCAAAACCTAAAGTGCTTAAAAAATGGCATATAAACCTTTGAGGGTTATTTCATGCCAAAGCCCATTCTTGTAGAAGAACAGTTTTATGCTTGACATGGACCTACCAAATCCTAAAAGTGGCTTAAAAATGGCATATAAACCTTTGAGGGTTATTTCATGCCAAAGCCATTCTTGTAGAAGAACAGTTTTATGCTTGACATGGACCTACCAAAATCCTAAAGTGCTTAAAATGGCATATAAAAACTTTGAGGGTTATTTAATGCCCAAAGTCATCCTTGTAGAAGAACAGTTTTATGCTTGACATGGACCTACCAAAAACTAAAATGCTTAAAATGGCATATAAATTTTTGAGGGTTATTTAATGCCAAAGTCATTCTTGTAGAAGAACAGTTTTATGCTTGACATGGACCTACCAAAAACTAAAGTGCTTAAAAATGGCATATAAACCTTTGAGGGTTATTTAATGCCAAAGTCATTCTTGTAGAAGAACAGTTTTATGCTTGACATGGACTTACCAAAAACTAAAGTGCTTAAAAATGGCATATAAACCTTTGAGGGTTATTTAATGCCAAAGTCATTCTTGTAGAAGAACAGTTTTATGCTTGACATGGACCTACCAAAAACTAAAGTGCTTAAAAATGGCATATAAATCTTTGAGGGTTATTTAATGCCAAAGTCATCCTTGTAGAAGAACAGTTTTATGCTTGACATGGACCTACCAAAAACTAAAGTGCTTAAAATATGGCATATAAATCTTTGAGGGTTATTTAATACCAAAATCATTCTTGTAGAAGGACAGTTTTATGCTTAATATGGACCTACCAAAAACTAAAGTGCTTAAAAATGGCATATAAACCTTTGAGGGTTATTTAATGCCAAAGTCATTCTTGTAGAAGAACAGTGTTATGCTTGACATGGACCTACCAAAAACTAAAGCGCTTAACAATGGCATATAAAACTTTGAGGGTTATTTAATGCCAAAGTCATTCTTGTAGAAGAACAGTTTTATGCTTGACATGGACCTATCAAAAACTAAAGTGCTTAAAATATGGCATATAAACCTTTGAGGGTTATTCAATGCCAAAGCCATCCTTGTAGAATAACAGTAGTGGTACTACTTAACCAAAATCTGCAGTGTTGAAGGGGTTGATACCTTTCCCAAGAGTATTAGACTGAACGCGAATGTAATGGCGTGACCGGTATTCAAACTCACTGCGATTTTACAGTCCAGCACGTTAGCCATTGCCCCTAAGAGACTCCCCCAATAGCGCCGAAGACCTCTGTTTATGACCCTAACTCTGAAAAACCTGTTAACGATTGATCTTGTCTTAAAATAATCAATTGTTTGCATATACGCCTTTAAGGATTCGACAAAAAAATCATACATTTCCCCACTGATCTCTACATGGTTGTAGGTGCGAGCATGTCTATATGAGTATGTAGGTATTTATGCCACCCATTCACCACGGGTGGAATGTGACACAAGGTCGCAAGTATAGAGTATCCAGCGAGGATCGAACTCACTATCCAGTAGTAATGGATCGGCGAAACTAGTTTTTGACCATTAGACCACGATGGGACACCTTCCGGGCGTTAAATTCATCGTTTCTGGATCTTTGCTAAAAATTCCTAAGACTTTATCTAAGGCTACTTTAACCACTTCAAAAGCGCAGACGACCGTCGCCAAATTTCTCTGAAGATTTTTTATTAGATTTCCATTTATCGGTGTGTGGGGTCCATTTATTTATGTTTTTGATGACCGCACTTTAAAGATTTTCTGTTTTGGTTGGTCGTTTTTTTTTTAATCTCTTCATTACTCTCTTCCGATAATGCAACACATTGAGGAAATGTTTCCCATTCCAAATTTCACCGCAGCACTCTTTCATATTTATGTTCTGTTCTATGAAAATTTCCTTTAAAAATCAAATCAAAAATGACTAAAGTATATGTCAAAAAAAGAAAACACGAATTTAAACGTATATGAAAATTTCCTTTAAAAATCACAATAAAAACTTGATTAAAGATGACGTGTCTATTAAAGATATGTCCCATTTCTTAACCCGAAAGCCTTGGGACTCTAAGGCGCCAGATTCCAGTGCCCTTCTGCTACGTCATCGATCCCCACTGTTAACGAGAAAACAGTCAGTAGTCGGTTCGGCTTAAACCTGTAAGGATCTGAATGAGTTAACTCCCTCAGACTGAATTGGTAAATAAGTTGCCACTCGCTTCCAGGAGCAAACCTTGAAATTCGACAAATTCAACTTTGAAAGAATTATACTACAGAAATCATCTCAACTCAATTAGGGTTTGCAACTCAAAGACAGCTTCCCTAAAATCAACCTCTAAAATTCATCACCAATAAAACATACGAAATTTCAACCCGCCTCTGCCGATAGGTTGGCGGGTCATTCTTCACTTCAAAGAACTTTGTTAACCGCACTCTGAGTTAAGTTCTCCGCAAATCACACCAAAATTTGCAAAAACTATACTTAAATCTATCTTTCCCTTTTTTTTTTGTTTATACATATTAAATTTGTTGTTAAATATATTTGTCTTGTCTTGTCTTTTCATTCAGTGTCCGAACTTGAAAGTTGCGGTAATTTCCCCCACAAGTGAGAGTTAATCCTTTTACAGTTTTAATTCCCATAGTTCTTCCATTATCGATTAAATGCTTAATATTCCATCTGAGTTCCCCGAGATCCACACTGTCCATATTTTGATAGGCGAAAAGTTAGCAATCAACTGCTTAGGCGAAAAACGGGATAGAAAACTCCCCAGCGTCCTAGTCCGTATTGCGATGTGTTTACTTGCAACGGTTTCAACCAAAACCAGTTTGTTTGTTTGTTTGTTTATTGATTTTAACGGCATATCAACCCGTCTGGAGTTATATCATGCCTAACGGTTAGGAAGTAATACATATCATGTATTTATATTTATACTTTTTAGTAATTGCTTTTAAAAATGTGTTAGCATTATTGGTGATTATTTTGTATGGTATTGATTTATTTCATGTCTATATTCTATGGTATAATTTTATTTCCCTCAAAAAAGAGAGAATATCCTTCATGTTGACATTTTCAAACAGATCTTTCATATTGTTTGCTTTAAAATAACGGTTTCTGATGTGAGCAAAAAACCTGCATTCCATGAATAAGTGTTTAACTGTCAAAGGTGTTTGACATGTTCCACATTGTGGTTGCTGTTCTTGTTTGAGTATATAGGAGTGCGTTAGTTTTGTATGACCAATGCGTAATCGGGACACAATGACTTGTTCCTTTCTAGACTTCCTTAAAGTTGGTCTCCAGCCTCCCAAACCAGTGGCTGACTTATGTCTTAAAAAAGAAACACGTGTGATTGGGACGTTTAGCAAATGAGACTGTGCGAGCCGTACGCAATTTTACCACGTTGCCTCCTCGCTAGAGGTTGATTCAAAACAAGGTCGTTTTTAAATCGAAGATCAATCACGCTTAAGAGTGATCAAGACAAAAATAGCTAACTATAAAAATGCATTGGAAATTATTTTAGAATAAAAATGAATTGGGAATGATCTTATAACAAAAATGGGTTAAATCGAACTTAACGGACCTAAATTCCACCATCGTATTTCACCCCGCTAAAAGAAGAAAAAAATACCAAAATCTGGGAATTAACCGAATTTAATGAATTTTTCACTGTTAATATATTAATGAATAAAAGATATAATGTACTAGTCATTTTATTTTTTTAAATGTACATCTTTTCAGGCAGTTAACTTTGAACCACGTATCTTTGAGACGTAACACAGATTCTCAAAGATACGTGGTTAATTAACCTGAAAAAAGGTAAAAGGTTTAAAATAAAATAACATAATTAAAATAAAATTTTAGTATATTTTTTCTTTCGGTGGGATGACATACGATGGTGGAATTTAGGTCCGTTAAGTTCGATTTAACCTAAAAATGTATTGCAATTGATTTTACTCTAAAAAGGCACCGGAAATCATTTTATTATAAAAATGCTTTCTTCTAGGGGCGCGTGGTGTAATGGTTACCATCCCGAGTTCCAATCTTGTACGAGGCTGATTGCTTTCACATTGTGCTAATACCGTTAGGAAACGTATGCACCCAAATATTCATCGTCAAGTTATAGGTAAATAGTAGGGCAGACTAGGCTCATTAATCCGAGTTTGGTAACCAGTCCAGAAGGAAAACACTGAATTCAAAGCTGCAAAACTCCGCTTAAGAAACTGACCTTGTGTCACATTCTTTGCTCGTTCGGAGGTGTTGGTTATATATATATATATATATATATATATATATATATATATATATATATATATTATGTGTATAAAAATGCGTTGGAAATGATTTTAGTATAAAGATACATCTGAAATGATTTTTCTATAAAAATGAATTAGAAATGATTTTACTATAAAAATGCATTGGAAATGATTTTTACTATTAAAAATGCGTTGAGAATGACTTTTACTATAAAAAGGCTTTGGAAATGATTTATACAATAAAAATGCATTGGAAATGATTTTTACATATAAATGCATTAAGAATGATTTTTACTATAAAAATGCATTAGGAATGATTTTGACTATGAAAATGCATTGGAAATGATTTGTACTATAAAAACGCATCGGAAATTATTTTTACTATAAAAGTGCATTAGGAACGATTTTTACAATAAAAATGCATTTGAAATGATTTTTACTATAAAAATGCATTAGAAATGATTTGCACTATAAAAAATGCATTGGGAATAATTTTTACAATAAAAATGCATTAGGAATAATTTTTACAATAAAAGAATAAATCTGGAATGATCTTTACTATTAAAATATATTGAATGTGCATTGTTAATTATTTTGCCTCTAAATCCATTGCATGAAGATCTCTCATTGTAGGATAACAGCCGTAATATGTTAGCCTAATTCAAGGTGCCCGCTAGTTTGTTTATACACGAACCAGTTAAAATAATCAATTTGTTTATCCGAAACGTCATAAGCACTTAGATAATCCAATCTCATAGATTTAATCGTTCTTATTTGAAGTGCGTGACAAGTGCTTACCGAAATATTAGAGCACCTGGTCGATTGCAATTCAAGGAATGTGTTTAATATGGCCAACCTGTTTTTCAGTGACAAGTTTTGCCTAGATCCAGTAGACAGCCTTACAAGGCAATCCCAAGATTGTGTCATTATTTGGGAACCACTGAGTGAAAAATACATATATATATATATATATATATATATAATATATATCATAATTCATCCACAGACACACACACACATATATATATATATATTATAATAAGTCATCCACAGACACAGACACAGACACACACACAAAATATAGTATATATATATATATATATATATATATATATATATATATATATATATATATTGTTAAATAATGCAGCCATTTTCTGTCTGCAAGTCTTATCCTTTGTTTTTTCATATTGCCGGATTATTGTTTTAATATCTGGCGAGAATTGGCTGATGTATTCGCCATATGAAAAAACAAAGGATAAGACTTGCAGACAGAAAATGGCTGCATTATTTAACAATATATGCCTACTAGAAAAAATGCTGCCTAAATACACACACACACACACATATATATAATATATATATATATATATATATATAGTATATATATATATATATATATAAGTCATCCACAGTGATATATTTCGGCGTTTCACGCCTCTTCAGTGTGGCTAGACACACCAACTGAATTCCGACCAGAAGCGGACCCTGACTGACTTTATGCCTGTCCGACCTGTTACCCACTAAGCCATTGCCAGCTGCTGTTTACGGGGTGGTGTTTTAACTGTTTTAAATACATACATCTGTGTATATACTTTACGATCACCAGAGAGATTAAATCTGATGATCATTGCATCATGCTGGCGATGAAAGTTTATTAATGTCGCTCCTAAAGAGCTTTACCGGACTAAGGGAGCATATATATATATATATATATATATATATATAATATATATATATATTCATCAAAAAGTCACTACCAAGTTTTCTTTGCAGTAGCATAAGTAGTTAATCCAAAAGAGCTCAATATATCTCGTAAAATATAGAGCATTTATAGTTGTAGAAAACTTTTTCTCTATACCAGGGTTTCGGTATTCAACGTACACCGTTCTCCTGGGGAAGGTGTACCTTGAACTCCGAAAACCGTGGTAGAGAGAAAAACTGTTCTACAACTATATATATATATATATATATATATATATATATATATATATATATATATTGAAAAATGGAAATAAATCCGACAATATGTTGAAAGGACAAATAAATAAAGGAAAATTTGGAATGGATAAAAATGGTTTAATGAAATGCCAACATGTGTTTCGGCCGAGAGTTTGTCCATGTACACATTGTATTCTATTTATTACTATTTTAAATATGAAATAAAATAATAACAACTGAAAAATATTTTTTTTAAGTATACAAAGAAAACGACCTTCCTCAGGGCAAGATGTTTGATATTTGAAGTTAAAATGGTCAAAATACAGAGTATTTAGAATTATTCGAAAAAATATTTTTATATGTATATATATACAAATATATATATATATATATGTGTTTGTGTGTGTGTGTGTGTAAATATATGGGCAAGAGACTAAAAGTGAAACCATTTGCATATGCTTGTATGTCTATATATATTTAAAGATAGATAGATAGATATAAACAGACAGAAAGAAAGATACTGAAATAGATAGATAGATAGATAGATAGATAGATAGATAAATAGATATAAACAAACTGAGAAATAAAGAAAGAAAGAGACAAATAGATATATTTTACCCATAGATGAGCTTCTTATCGGGTCAGAGTGGGCCTGGAAGTAATGGCAATGAAGTGGCACTCTGCTTTCCACTGATTTCCAGGATTGGAATTTAGTGCAATTTAGCGTCATGCCCAGGACTAAATTGATACAAATAATTCTATGTTAGATTTTTTCATTAACTTCATATGTATCAATGAATTAAAAAATAACTCATATGTATCAATGAATTAAAAATAACTCATATGTATTAAGGAATAAAAAATAACTTCATATGTATCAATGAATTAAAAATAACTTCATATGTATCAATGAATTAAAAATAACTTATCAATGAATTAAAAAATAACTTCATATGTATTGAATTAAAAAATAACTTCATATGTATCAATGAATTAAAAAATAACTTCATATGTATCAATGAATTAAAAAATAACTTCATATGTATCAATGAATTAAAAAATAACTTCATATGAATTAAAATAACTTCATATGTATCAATGAATTTAAAAAATAACTTCATATGTATCAATGAATTAAAAAATAACTTCATATGTATCAATGAATTAAAAAATAACTTCATAATGAATTAAAAAATAATTCATATGTATCAATGAATTTAAGAAATAACTTCATATGTATCAATGAATTAAAAATAACTTCATGTGTATCAATGAATTAAAAAATAACTTCATATGTATCAATGAATTCAATGAATTAAAAAAAATAACTTCATATGTATCAATGATTTAAGAAATAACTTCATATGTATCAATGAATTTAAAAATAACTTCATATGTATCAATGAATTAAAAAATAACTTCATGTATCAATGAATTAAAAAATAACTTCATATGTATCAATGAATTAAAAAAATAACTTCATATGTATCAATGAATTTAAGAAATAACTTCATATGTATCAATGAATTAAAAATAACTTCTATCAATGAATTAAAAATAACTTCATATGTATCAAAATTTAAAATAACTTCATGTGTATCAATGAATAAAAAAATAACTTCATATGTATCAATGAATTAAAAAATAACTTCATATGTATCAATGAATTAAAAAATAACTTCATATGTATCAATGAATTAAAAAAATAACTTCATATGTATCAATGAATTAAAAATAACTTCATATGTATCAATGAATTAAAAAAATAACTTCATATGTATCAATGAATTAAAAAAAAATAACTTCATATGTATCAATGAATTAAAAATAACTTCATGTGTATCATGAATTAAAAAATAACTTCATATGTATCAATGAATGTAATCAATGAATTAAAAAAAAAATAACTTCATATGTATCAATGAATTAAAAAATAACTTCATATGTATCAATGAATTAAAAAATAACTTCAATATGTAATCATATGTATTAAGGAATTAAAAAAATAACTTCATATGTATCAATGAATTAAAAAATAACTTCATATGTATCAATGAATTAAAAAAAATAACTCAATGTATCAATGAATTAAAAAATAACTTCATATGTATCAATGAATTAAAAAATAACTTCATATGTATTAAGGAATTAAAAAAATAACTTCATATGTATCAATGAATTAAAAAATAACTTCATATGTATCAATGTAACTTCATATGTATTAAGGAATTAAAAAATAACTTCATATGTATCAATGAATTAAAAATAACTTCATATGTATCAATGAATTAAAAAAATAACTTTATATGTATTAATAAACTGATGGTTGACCGTTAGCCATCACCTTTTAGCCTCTATATGATAAAAAGGGTTGGATGTTTGCCATGAGAGCAATTTGATGAATACCGGGATTTAAATCCCGATTAAAAAATTCCAAAAATAAAGACAACAAAAAACAACAGTTGTAAAAACCGAACCGAAATTGTTACATTTATCTGTAAAAAGAAAAAAAAAACAATCTTAAACAGCCAAAAATCTAACCGCCCTGTCGTTATAATACACCGACTGCACTTCTGTAGAGGAGTAAAACTCCCACAATGAGGCCACCTGTTGGCCGTAGGTGGCGACTTGTGATGCTTAATGATGGAACTCAGGTGGCTGAGCAGTCCATGACATGCAACACTCCATTTTGACCCTTACTTAGGCTAGACGGGCGGTCGGAGAGACCCCTCCGATCAATCGGCTTGCCAGGTCAACTCTATTGCCTTTATGGCAAGCCGCAACCCTTTATATCATATGAGTGCTAGAAGGCCCTGGCTGAGGATCCCATCTATGGGTTAAATAGAAAAATGTATTTACAAAAAAAAAATGAGTATCCATTAAGAATGAGTTTATTTCAAAACTTTGTCGGCATTAAATTACCCACTAAGGTTGATATGTCGTAAAACAAACCAAACCAAACAAAACCAAAATTAAAAATCTAAATAAATAAAAATTGAAAAATAT
>CM042177.1:8517819-8581305 GCA_023376005.1 Doryteuthis pealeii
ATTATTATTAAAATAATCAGATGGAGTTGAAATGATGATTATTATAATAATAGGAAAAATGTATAAAATATTCCGTACACAGACAGATTTTTTACGACCTTCATCAGAGTGAATTTTTTTTTTGAAAAAATAAAAATAAAAAAAGTTTTATTTATTTTTTATTATTTTTTATTTATTTTTTATTTTTTGAAAAAATAAAATTCAATTTAAATTTAATTTTAATTAAAAATTTTTTGAAAAAAATTTTTATTTTTTGAAAAAAATTTTTATTTTTATTTTTTGAAAAAATGTCCATTCTTACAGATATATATATATATATATATATATATATATATATATATATATATATCAGCACCTATTTTTTTTGTTCAACCAAATAACAATGTTATGTGGGGAACGTGTTTTTCTTCATCATCCAAAATCTCGATATCATGGAGATATCTAAGAAATACTAGTTATCTCCGTGTATCTAGGACAAAAGAATATACCGACTGCACCTCTGCAGAGGGTAAAATTCCCCATCATCCATTGTGGCTACCTGTTGTCCGAGGGTGGCGGTCCGTCTTACTTAAGGATGGAACCCTGGTGTCTGAGTAGCCCATAACATACAACATTCCACTATGGTCCTCTCTCACGGTCCGTCGGAGAGGTCAACTCCGATTAATCGACACGTAAAGCCCTAGCATTATATGACTGTCCTAACCCTCTTGTCTTAATGTCAACCACCAACCCCTTTTATCATATATGTGCTAAAAGGCGATGGGTGAAGGTCTTATTTCCCTATGTATGACTTTAAACTGCATCTAAAAGTGAAGTTCCAATTTTGTAGCTTTGGGGTGTGTGGAGTACCTCTTTATCACCATTACTCTCAGATGCACTCATACCCGGAGTGGTAGTATCTATTAGGGTCCTATCTATAGGTTAATGTTTAAAAAAGTGAGTTTTTAAAAAGTGTGTTTAAAAGAACGGAGTTTTAAAATATTTTGAATACCCGTCAAGCATGAATAGAACAAACCAAACTATATATATATATATATATATATATATATATATATATATATATATATATATATATATATATATATATACATATACATATATATATATATATATATATATATATATATATATATATATATATATATATATATATATATATATATATATATATATATATATATATATATATATATATATATATATATATATATATATATATATATATATATATATATATATATATATATATATATATATATATATATATATATATATATATATATATATGTGTGTGTGTGTGTGTGTGTCATCACCATCATGTCACGCTGTTAGCACGGATATCCATGACAATCTCTCTACAGTCGTCCCTATCACTCATTGTTCTCGGGGGGTCCTCTACGCAGTATCCGCACAGCTTTATTTTTAATTATATCAATCATATACTTATCAATGTTTTATTCATATCCACAACAAAACCTACAATCTGTCAATATTTAGAATTAAACCGGAAATGGACACGGCGAACCGAGTTCAAATTATGGACAAGCCTGTTTGCATTTTACATAACGCTAATACGCATGGGAAAGATATGAATCCAATTATACTCTCTCTAACACATCACTCAATAAGTCCTCTGCTATCTCATACAACTTCAATTTACGATCAGCAAAAACGGGTTTTTGGAATTTTTGGGGGGTGTTTCCTGGGACAACTACCGAATTTGGGTGACCTGAGAGATCAGCATCATTTGTGTCTGTACGACTGCTTTTAAAGTCAGCATACCATCTCTTAACTGTTTTTTCCGATGGAGCAGAGTTCGAATAATACTTATGAAGCCATTGCTTTGCTTGAACAGTATTTTTCCCATCAGAAAGCAATGATTTATCAACATACGAAATTCAGATTGTTCCATTGTTTTGTAAATTTGCAACTGTAGCTTCACTTAAATAACTGTAATTCATAAACTAATATTCCGATTAGGCTCAAATTTTGACACGTGCCATTTGAAGGTTAGTGCCTTATAGAAATTATATGGATTTTTATTAGTGGTGCCATATATATGTCAGGCCTGGGACTTATTGAGTGATTAGTTAGCTATGGTAAATAGTGAAACAGACAGGATTCTATAACCTTGGTATGACAACAGGGACTAGTTATCTTCGTTACATCGATCGCCCTGTAAGGCGGGACAGAAAAATACACCGACTGCAGCTCTGCAGAGGGGTAAAATCCCCCCAATGGTGACACCTGTTGGCCACGGTTGGTGATTCTAGAACTTATATGATTGTCTCAAACCTCTTGCTGTTATGACAAGCCCCGAACCCTTTTAATCATATATGTGCTAGAAGGTGGTGATGGTGGGTATTAGTGTCCCGGGTAAGACGTCAAACTGCATCTAATGGTGAGGTTCCATTACTCCCAGGTCCACTCTGACCTGAAGTGGTTGTACATGTTAGGGTCCCATCTATGAGTTGAATAGAAAGAAAGAGTTTTTTTAAAAAGATGTGTTAAAAATTGAGTCTTAAAAATGTTGAACCTGAATAGAACAAAATATCGTCGACATAAAATAACCCAACAAAGGTTGACATTCCGTAAAATCCAACAAACCATACCATTTTTTATCCAACAAACCAGACCATAGTTTTTTTTTCCGGTTATATTTACTTTTTTTAATTTAATTCGTTTTTCAAATTAACTTTCTTCCTGATTTTAGTATATATATATATATAATATATAATATATATATATATATATATAATATTACTAAAAAAAGTGATCCATTGGATCACCTATTGAGATCTGAGTAGATAATTGTGATCAGGAAGATATATATATCTGTGTGTGTGTGTGTGTGTGTGTGTGTGTGTGAAGCAATATGCATGTTAGGAAGGTAAATAACAACAATAAAAATCGATTCAATAAATATTTCGTGTCTCTTAGTTCAGAAACTTCTGAAGAAGTTTCCGAACTAACAGAGACGAAATATCATTGTGTTGTTATTCTCTTTCCTATATATATATATATATATATATATATATATATATATATATATATATATATATCCGTAGCCACATTAGCACACACTTCGTGAAATGTCACTAGACTGTGTAATTTCATTTTCATATGATCATTTTCTTTTCTTCAATCCATTAATGAAACAGAGACTTTGAGAGGACATTTTAACCTATAAAAAACGTGTCAATGAAAAAATTTAAACTTCATTTTCATATGTTGATCAAGGATTTCATAAACTCCATAAGTAAGCTTAGTTTAGTCTGGCACAAGGCCACAATGTGAGGAAACCATTGAAGATCGAACTCCATAGACAATACTATTTGGGTTATTTTATGTTGATGACATGTTGATTGGTTGGTTGGATAATTGACTGTTTGGTTTTATGACGTTGACCTTTTGGGTCATTTTAGGCCGAGGTCAGATTGATTTTCTGGTGGGTTTATTGGTTTTAGGGCATGCCAACCCTTGTTGGGTTATTTTAAGTCGAGATCAGATTAGTTGGTGAGTTGGTTTGTTGGTTTAGGGCATGCCAACCCTTGTTGGGTTATTTTAAGTCGAGATCAGATTAGTTGGTGAGTTGGTTTGTTGGTTTTAGGGCATGCCAACCCTTGTTGGGTTATTTTAAGTCGAGATCAGATTAGTTGGTGAGTTGGTTTGTTGGTTTTAGGGCATGCCAACCCTTGTTGGGTTATTTTAAGTCGAGATCAGATTAGTTGGTGAGTTGGTTTGTTGGTTTTAGGGCATGCCAACCCTTGTTGGGTTAATTTAGGCCGAGATCAGATTAGGTGGTGAGTTGGTTTGTTGGTTTTAGGGCATGCCAACCCTTGTTGGGTTATTTTAGGCCGAGATCAGATTAATTGGTGAGTTGGTTTTAGAGCATGCCAACCCTTGTTGGGTTAATTTAGGCCAAAGTCAGATTAATTGGTGAGTTGGTTTGTTGGTTTTAGGGCATGCCAACCCTTGTTGGGTTATTTTAAGCCTTGGTCAGATTGATTGATTGATTGGTTGGTTGGTTGATTGGTTGATTAGTTTTAGGGCATGCCAACTCTTCGTTGCGTTATTTTAGGTCGAGATCAGATTAATTGGTGAGTTGGTTTTAGCGCCTGCTAAGTCTTGTTGTGTTATTTTAAGCCGTGGTTGGATTGATGGGTTGGTTGTTTGATCAGTTTTAGGGCATGTCAAACCTTGTTGGGTTATTTTAGGCCGAGATCAGATTGGTTGGTTCGTTGGTTTTAGGGTATGCCAACTCTTGATGGGTTATTTTAAGCCGTGGTCAGATTAGTTGGTTGGTTGGTTTTAGGGCATACCGACTCTTGTTGGGTTATTTTGGTTCGAGATCAGATCGTTGTTTGATTGGTTTTAGGGCATGGTAACTCTTGTTGGGTTATTTTAGGTCGGAGTCGGATTAATTGGTTAGTTGGTTTTAGGGCCTGCCAAGTCTTGTATTATTTTAAGTCGTGGTTGGATTGATGGGTTGGTTGTTTGATCAGTTTTAGGGCATGCCAACCCTTGTTGGGTTATTTTAGGCTGAGATCAGATTATTTGGTTTGTTAGTTTAAGGCATGGCAACTCTTGATGGATTGTTTTAGGCCACAGTCAGATTAATTGGTTGGTTGGTTGGTTTTAGGGTATGCCGACTCTGAATGAAAAAGTTTACATTTTCAGAAATCGTGTTTCATATAAGGAATGACTTCCATATGGTAACCAGTATCCACACAGTGCTTATTGATGTAGGATTTTGCTGGTCGGCCTGCACTGGTGTGTCCATGTGTAAGTGTCCACATGGCGTCACTTATGAATTCGTCCTTACTTCTCCAGCAGTTTCCAGTATGTCTAGTTCGTTTTAGTTGAATGGTTTGTGTGATAGGGGGCAAGTGGTCGCACAGCTGCTTTTTTGTGGGGTGCTACTTCCAGGATTTGATCAAGACAGTACGCTGCATCCTTATATAGTTCCCATCTAGCTTTTTTCTCAAACGATTTCATTAGAGTCCACATGGTGCAGCCATATAGTAACCTCGACACGTCTACAGCTTGGAAGAATTCTAGCTTTATCTTATCAGAGAGATCAGATTTCTATATGATTGGTAATCAGTCAATGGCAGTCCATGCCTTTCTTGTGCGTATATTGAAATCACTTTCTGTAAATGAGATAGTATTGGAACTCCATAGTTTTCAAGTAACTTATTATGATAATCCGTTGTAGTAAATTATAGTGGTAAAAAAGTTTATGGAGGCGTGTGGTCTAATGGTTAGAGTCGTAGGAAATGGACTCGTCAACGCGTGTTCAATTCCTGGACGAAGCTGTTGGAATTTCACATGGCGCTAATACCCTTGGGAAAGGTATGAATCCAATTCTCCCTCCAGCTATGGGTAAATAGCAGGGCAGACTGGACTCTTTAACCATGGCTAGGTAACCAGTCTAGAAGAAGGAAAACTCTGAATTGAAACCTGTTAAACTCCGCTTAAGAAATTGACCATGTGTCGCATCCTGCCCGTGCGGGAGGATTGGTAAATATATATATATATATATATATATATATATATATATATATATATATAGCGGTAAAAAGTCCGAATCACAATCGATGCATAATAGAATTTGATAAAGCCAAACCTGATAACCCACCAAACGAGTCCAGACTGATATTTCAACGATCTAAAGTCAAAAACGATTTTATTTGATACGCCAGCTATTTGATCTATGCGCGGTTTAGCTCAGTCGGTAGAGCGTCGGACTAGGAACCACAAGGTTCAGGGTTCGATACCGGCTCCTCACCAACTCAGCGAATGAGTAGCACAGGGATCTTTGCGGTAAAGTGAGGAGCAGATGGTAGGTGTGGCGCTCCACCTCAGACGCCAAAAACAATCTCCTTGGTCTAGCGCTAGTGAAAAGGTGATAGACTCCCTCGCTATCAGGCTGATACCGACCCTAGGCCACCCCGTCAACTTTACTTATTCTTATTATAAGTCGGATTCATCAACAATGGTCTGATACAAGGCCGAGCATAACCTAGAGATATCCACTACGCTATGTATCCAATTGAACAAATAGCGTAGTGGATATAGGTGTTGAGTTGATACAGTTCCAAGTGACAGTTATATCTAGGCTGCAGGTTCAATCCTGGTCAAGGGCAACAGTAACATAGAACAATGATTAACACAGCTTAACACTTGTACACAGTCATGATTAACGGAATGAGAATAGTATACCCCCGTGGATTGAATAAAGGGTTGTGTTCAGAGTTCCATGATGGCTCCCGATTACGACAAGAAGGTTCCCGAGTTCGGAAAGAATGTTCCCGAGTTCGAAGAGAAGGTTCCCAAGTTCGAGGAGGGGTTCCTGAGTTCGAGAAGGTTCCAGAGTCCGACAAGAAATACCTGAAGAAGGCAGGAGGGCACATCGGCCGAAACTTTGTGTAGATAACAATAAAGATGAGGACAATAGCCAAATAAATCCAAATAATACAAAATCATCAAGCCTCATCTCAAAAATTCAAAGAAATATTTTTTTATACTTTAATAAAAATGACTAAATCCTTTGTTTTTAGTAATGACCCCCGTGGATTGAATAAAGGGTTGGGTTCAGAGTTCCGTGAAGGTTCCCGATTACGCCAAGAAGGTTCCCGCGTCTGGAAAGAAATACATGAAAAAGGCCGGAGGGCACATCGGTCGAAACGTTGAACAGATAACAATAAAGATGAGGACAATAGTCCGAATAATTCGAATAATACAAATTATATTTTTTGTGCTTCTTATCGTGAGACAAGGTAGATTTGCCAACTCGTGTTACCGTGTCCATTTCCTACGGCGATAACCATTACACAAAGGGTGCCGCCTAGATAAATAGAAGTATTGTGCAAGGAAACCTTGGGTTTTATGCAAGTAGTAATAGTAGCAGTAGTAGTAGTACTGAAGCAAATTCCTGGCCAATTTAGATATTGGGTGGATACTGCTATCTTATTGTGACATTAATAGAACATTTCCTGGCCTACAGAGCCTCAGTCACCTGTGAAAAAAATCTATATATTATCAAAATTCTCATTTTGTTTGTGCTTAACCGTAATTCAACAACGCAGCATATTAGCAAAAAGATTTATTAAATCAATAGACTAGTTTAATGGTTGACCGCTCTCTCGGCTGGGGCAGTAGAATATGCCGACTGCACCTCTGCAGAGGGGTAAAAGTTGATTCTCTATGTAGCAAAGTTGAAAGGCAGAACAAAGCGCATCCGGATATGTTTGGCCTGTACGAGGGAGAGGAGTGTGGCGAGTGGCCACGGATATTTGAACTCGCTACCTCCTCGTCGCTGAAATGCTGTTGACAGTAACCCGGATGTAAACAGTACTGACGCGTACTCAAAATGCTGGTGAATATCAAAGTTCTAAACGAGCAATGCCAGACCAGAGTAAGAAGTCCGGATGTACATATTAACTGTGTATTTAAGAGTCTGTCCTCCCAGACCGAGGGAGAACGATAGTAGGAGTTTTGCTGTTAAGAAGTGAGTCTTACTTTTGTGAGAGATTGTTGCAGACTAAGGACTTTGTCAGTTGGGAGAACATATACGTCGGACTTGACTGTGCCCCCCCCCACCTCCACCGAGTTTACTTTCATCATTTTATTTCATTTGTTAGACTTTATTAAATTATCATGGCATAATTTAACTTTATAAGGAAATGTTTTTTGGAGTGAATGCAGACCAACATAATCTTTGATATTTAAAAATCTGCACTTGACATGATACCAGACAAAAACTACAAAATACCATACAGGGATCTTAAACCAAAAATCAAGCAAATAATGACAAACAAATGGCAGCAACTATAGGATGAAAATCCCCACAACAAACGCTACAAACTACAGTCCAGCTTAAAAGAAAGGACACCTGGTCCTAGTAATACCGGAGGAGAAGAAACCACTATCACCCGGCTACGCATTGGTCACACTAGATTAACCCACTCCTTCATTTTAAAAGAAGAACCTCCACCTAAATATTCATGTGGAAACCGATATACAATAAAACATATTCTGATTGAATGTACATACCTCTCCCACACAATGTTAACAGCATGGACAACCTATTTGGAAAAATTGATACCAAGAGCATATTGAACATTTTGAAAAGAACCGGCCTCCTATCAAGGATATAAGTTCATAGACCTACAAAAATCACCCACACACTCTCTTGATGTTCAAATCCTCGACAGAAAACTAAACCCCTATCACTATACCTAAATACCAATAGAAGCAAGATCTGGAATGATATGCAGGTGGCTGCACACGAGACAGCTGTACCTTACAAAGAAAAAAAAACGTATTCGCCAATGGGTTGACGTGCCGTAAAACCCAACCAACAAAACCAAACCTTAACTTGTGTTATATTATTCCAAAAAAGCTTTTTGTTTATCTGAACTGAAGCAAGAAAAATATACTATTTCTATATATCATCATCATCATCATGTTACGCAATTAGCGCGGATATCCATGACAATCTCTCGCCAACCCTCCTTATTATTCATTGTGCCAGAGAGGTCCTCTGCGCAGCATCTAGTATCCTCGCATAGTTAGTCAATGTAGGTCCTTAGTGACCGGCCCACATTAGCATGTCCATGTGTTGGCTTCCACGGAAGAATGTCGCTGTGAGCTCGTCCTTGTTTCTCCAGCAGTGTTCAGCATGCCTTGTCCGTCTCACTCGGGTGGTTTGTGAGATGGGGACAGGTGTCCATACAGTGGCTTCCTTGTGGGGTGCTGTTTCCACGACTTGTTCAAGACCGCAAGCAGCATTCTTCTGCAGGTCCCATCTAGCTTATTCTCAAGGTGCTTCGTTAGGGTCCAGGTGGTGCAGACATACAGCAGTACTGATATAACCACAGCCTGGAAGAATTGTCGCTTTATCTTGTCAGTGAGATCGGATTTCCATATGACTGATAATTTGTTTGTGGCTAACCGTGCCTTTCCTATTCGTGGATTAACGTCGCTTTCTGTGGATGAGATATTACTACCTATGTATGTGAATTGTTATACTGGCTTAAGAGGTTTACCGTCGAGTGTGGAGATGTATCCTTTCTTTCTGAAACTCATACATATATACGAGGATGAATCAAAAAATAAAGTCATTTTGTTTACGACAACTATAATTAGCAACACAGGAACATGTATCATACATCAAAATAAAGTTTGTCCTCTGTGGATTACAAAATATGTAAAATCCCCCAGTGGGGCCACCTGTTGATCGGATGTGGCGACCTGTGATACTTAAATACGGAATACTGGCGGCTTAGCTATCCATGACATGCAACACCCCACTTTGATCCTTACTTAAGCTAGACAGTCGGTTGGCTGGACACGTCAAGTCCTAGTAACTACATGATTGTCCCAACCCTGTTATGACAACTCCAATTCTTTTTATCATATATGTGCTACAAGGCGGTGTCTGAAGGCCGTAATGTCTTGTGTATGACGTTAAACTGCATCTAGTGGTGCAGTTTCAATTCTGGAGCTCTGGGGAGTGTGGAGTACTCCTTCATCCCATGTCCACTGTGATCCGGAGTGGTAGTACCTGTTAGAGTCCTATTTATGGGTTAAATAGAAAAGAAAGAGTGTAAAAAATGTGTTTTCAAAAATTAATCAAACAAAATGTACTTAGCACAAAATAACCCCACAAAGGTTGACATGCCGTAAAATTCAACCAACCAACAATCTAGTAGGTGAAAAGCTTAAACCGACAGATAGAAATGAGGTGTGAAAATACATGTTCAAGAATACAAGATGGTCTCGGGTGATAATGTTAACATGATACTGAATGAAAAGGCCAATGAATTTACGTTTTTAGGATCAGTGGCACTGGGAAGCTCATCGGATGTAGGAAGGATAGCTTTAGATTTTTCTGATTTCTGTAGACTTAAAAAAAATATTAAAACAAAAGTAATCAAGGTTTTTCTACACCAAGGTTTTTCAAAGTGTTCTACATAGCCCCCCCCCCTGAAGTCTATACAACAACAACTCAGGGGGTTTATAAGTATTCAGGGGGTCTACAAGGAGTCTATGGAAACTACTAAGCTTTCTTAATAATTGGAAGAAATTAATTCCACAAGAATTCTGGAGAACATGCTCATGTTGATATATTTTCAAAAGTTTAAGCCAATATTCATGAACTTATCTGCCCTGTCGGCTGCGGCTTTAGAATACACCGACTGCACCTCTGCAGGGGGTAAGACCCCCCCCCCGAATGGGTCCACTTGTTGGCCGTGGGTGGCGACCCGTGATGCTTAAGGATAGTACCCAGGTGGATGAGCAGTTCATGACTTGCAATACTCCACTTTGGCCCTATCTTGGGCTAGACGGGCGGTCGGAGATCAATCGGCTGGTCACGTCAAGCCCTAGCACCTATATGATATTCCCCCTATTGCCCTTATGGCAAGCTCCAACACCTTTTTATCATGTGGGGGCTAGAAGGCGGTGACTGAGGGTCTACATGTCCTGGGAATGACGTTAAATTCTATCTGATGGTGAGTTTCCAGTTTTGGAGGTTTGGGGAATGTGGAGCACCCCTTCATCACCATTGCTTCCTGGTCCACTCTGACCCGGAGTGGTAGTACCTTTTAGGGTCCTATCTATGGGTTAAATAGAAAAATGTATTTATAAAAAATCGTATTATTCATTAAGAATTAATTTATTTCAAAACTTTATCGGCATTAAATGACCACTGTGGTTGATATGCCGTAAAACCAAACCAAACCAAACCAAACCTATATATTTTTGAATACCTAATTACCAATAGAAGTATTCGGCATAAAATAAGCCAAGGGGTTGACATGCCGTAAAACCCAACCAACCCAACCAAACCAAACCATGAACTTATCAAAAGTCACCAGCTTCACCCATCACATTAGGATATGTGCTTCCTTGCTAAGTTATTAAGTTAGTATTAAATATTTGCAGTTCTTTTTTTTTCTTTTTTTACATGTTATGTTTACTTTACTGTTTATTTTACGGTTATTTTACATTTAACTGTTTTACATAAATGTTTGTGCAGAATTTATTAATTACATAATTAGTTGCAACAAAACAACTGCAAGGTGGACTGGAGTATATACGGTGGAGGTCCATGATAGGTCAATCAAATTTTTGTTGGATTTTAAGTTTGAGAAATTCTGGTTTACACTATGCACTAATAATCTCAATATATGATTGACAAAATTATAGTTCGAAGGATGAAGACAATAGAAAACTGAGTGTATTTGAGAAAGTGTGCATCAAGACTGTAGTGGGTTTTTTGTTGTTAATTAACGAACAAAAGACTTTGTTATTTTACTTAGAGCTCATATCTTATTTTATAAAACGCGCGGAGATTTGGCTATTTGGATGAGAGACGCCATCTTGCGATCCATATCGTCCAGTCGCCCAGACAAAACTGATTTCTTACTTTCTCACATTCGCTCCGGCGAATCAGAGAAGAAATCAGAGGTCAAAATTTGCCAATCAAATGCCTTCTGTTTTTTCACAAAACCGTTTGTTTGATTTAAGCTATACTATCGTACATAATTTATAGGCTACCTATAAATTATGTAACACCTCACTCACCTATGAAAAAACATTTGTAAATTATTAAAATTATGTGTTTAACCATAATTCAATAAAAACAACATATATCGATTTTTTATTAGAGCAATCTAATGTTTTATATATTTTAGAAACTAAAAATGTCCACATATATATATTTACCAACCTCTCCGCACAAGCAGGATGTGACAAAAGGTCAATTTCTTAAGCGGAGTTCCACAGGTTTGAATTCAGAGTTTTTCCTTCTCCTATACCGGTTGCCTAACCAAGGTTAAAGAGCCCAGTCTGCCCTACTATTTATCCATCGCTGGAGGGAGAGTAGGATTCATACCTTTCCCAAGGGTATTAGCACTAATTGAAATGTAATTACCAAGTCCAGGATTTGAACTCGGGGCGACGAATCCATTTCCCATGACTTTAACCATTACACCACGCGCTTCCATAAAAATGTTCACATAAGAAATGAAACATTAATACTTAAAATGTGATTTGAAAATAAATGCTCAAAAGTGCAATGTAATCTCTGATTATATTATGTTAATATGACTATGAATTTACAAATTAATAAATTTTCATTTTTAGGATCAGACTCACCGGGAAGCTCATCTGATTCCAGAAGAAGGATAGCTCAAGATTCTTCAGATTCCAGCGGACTTAAGGGAAAATATGGAACCAAAGGTAAACAAAGTTTGTCTATACTAATCACTAATAATCTCATAAATGAATATAAAACAGGATGAGAGAGAGAGAGAGAGAGAGAGAGAGAGAGAGAGAGGAGAGAGAGAGAATACGAAAGCAATATATTAATAAAAAAAGATCATTAGAACAATAGATACTACTCTTATTGTAACACTACGCTCTACTTGTTGAAATGAAAAGATGGCGTGTCAACGCTCGTTACGTTCTGGCATTTATTTCTGAATGGAGAGATCACGTGTTACGTTCGGGTTCTTATTTCGAATGGAGTGATGATATGTTGATAGTAGAAATATTTGTATACTTGTCTCTCTGGACGGGTATTACATTGGAAGAGGCTGGAATCCTGGTTGCTGGGCTGCTGTTCAGTTGACTGGCAATTCTATGATGTCTGGAGTCTGGAAACCAACTTGGAGAGCTGAGGGATATCTTGTTACATAATTATTGGACCCCTAATACATTTTTAAGGTATTGTAGAAATCATTATGGCGATCAGTACAGCTGATGGCCTTGAGAGTGAGTGACAGCGTTTGACCTCACTCTGACCTTGCTTTCTGGGGATAGACCGTGAGAAACGGAACCCCGATAGAAAGCCCCCTTCCGGTTTAAGGATACTAAGTAAGTAAGAGTCAGTTAGAAGTTAGAAGCCAAGCTAGCAAGATGTGAGTCTCACTGCGCAGATTGTCTGGTCTGGGGATCTACGAATAAAGTAACATCATCGTAAATCGAAGTCTTGTGTTTATTACTAAAAACTAACAATGACACAGGGCTTCTGATAACAAGAAATCCCTAGCAACAGAAACCAGACCCGGAATCCTCAATAGAAGACCAGACGAGACCTTAGAAGATATATCAGACAAAGATAGATGATAGACGACCAGAGTAAGAATTAAAGAAAGGTAGATAACGTTATATGCTGATTTGGCTTAGTGAAAAGACCAGTATATAACATATACCTATTTAGTGCCGGTAAAGAAGGTGCTATGCAACAATCTTGCCTTATGCTATTTAGAGTTTTAGTAATAACACAAGGTCAATTCTTTTACTCATGAGAATTTTATTTCCCCCAAAATTCATAACTACTGAGAGCAGGGGTACATGTCTTAACCTCTCAGCACATTCTTCTAGACTCAATTATTTCTCTCACTCCTCATTCCTCCGTTCTGCCACTTTGCCATGTCTCATCGGCTCGTTAAATGAAACAATGTTATGTGGCTATGCTGATTCATTATTAAACTTTTCCATTCACATCTAACTTAAAATTCTTACTAAAAACTTTCCGTGCTAATTTACATATCAGGTAAGACTCTCATGGCTCCACGTTACTCCACCCCCATTATGCAACATTATTTCTGTTACAGTTGAAAAGCTAAACCTTAAAAAATGGAAGATTTACGCTTGAAATGAGGTGTGAAAATAAATGCTCTAAAATGCAAGATAAACTCTGGTGATAACGTTAACTTGACTGTCAATGAAAAGGTCGATGAATTTTCATTTTTAGGATTAGTGGCACCGGGAAGCTCATTTGATCTAAGAAGAAGAATAACTCAAAATTCTTCAGATTTCTGTAGACTTAGGGGAAAAATATAGAAAAACAGGTAATCAAGATTTGTCTACACTATGCACAAATAGTCTCAATATATGTTGGACAATGTTTGACGGATAAAGACAATGAATCCCATGAACAATATAAGTGTTACATAATTATTAGAACCTAATATTTATGTTCAATAGTGTAGAAATCAAAATGGCCGTTATAAGCTGCAGCCCATGGCCTTGAAGGATTTGAATGACAAGGCTTGACCTGTCCTGATCCTTCCTTCCGGTGGATAGCCGTGAGAACCGGTAGAGAGGACCCTCTCTTCCGGTTTAGATAGTAAGTAAGTTTCAGTCAGTTAGAAGGTAGCAGCGAGCTCGAAGGGGTAAGTCGCGTTATACGCGCGTCCTCTCATCTGCGCAGATGTCTGGTTGGGGATTTAAAAATAAAGTAAGATCAAAGCAAATCGGAGTCTTGTGTTATTACCTCTAAAAACTAACAATGACACAGGGCTTCTGATAAAGAGAAATCCCCAATAGAAGACCAGACCCGAAGTTCCCAAGAAAGTCCAGACCATAGAAGATTCCAGACCAAGACAAGATGTTATAAGATTCCAAAGGCGGCCAGAAGAATAGAGTAAGAAAGAAGTAAGTAAAGAAGTAAAGAAGAAGGGTATACAACATAAGGAGTGAGCTTGGAATATAAAAAATAAAATCACTAATATTTTCCCGGAGAAATGATAGAATTGGTTTGGTCATGGGACACCCCAAAACAATACCAGTTACATCAACCATTCTCACAATAATGATTTTACTAACAAAAGACTCAGAGGATGACCACCAAAGTGATGTAGTGTCTTAATAAGAAAGCACACATAATTACGGCTAACCGTAGAAAGATAGGAGAAAATGAATGTGTTATGTGGATAAATTCTCCAGATATCTGTAGACTTAAGGGAAAAAATGAAAACAAAAGTTATCAAGGTTTGTCATCACTATACACAAATAAAAGATCTATAAATTTTTAAGGGGGTTAATTTTGATTGTAAGTCAGAAATTACCCTAGGCTAACCTAATGCCTCAGTAATCTAATAATATAAAAACCATTATCACATTTTTTTGTTTCTTAATTGGTTATTTTTGCTCTTGAAAATACAATGAAAAAACAGTTTGCTAGGAAATTTAACACTGGGAGATATTAACACTCATGATTGCTAACTAAGACTGGAAGCTGAGTGGATGCTGCTATCCTATTTTGACATTAGTAGAAATACAATACAGCCTTTATTGGCCTACAGAAAGATCTATTAATTATTGAAATTATGTTTTTAACAATAACTTAGCAAAAACAAAATATATTAATGTTTCTATTAGTGCAATAGACACATGTCGAATCTTTGCTATATTTGAGAAACATTCTTGTTTGAAATGAGGTGGGAAAATAAATGTTCTAAAATGCAAGATCATCTCTGGTGATAACGTTAATTAGACTATGAATGAAAAGGTCAATGAATTTTCATTTTTAGGATTAGTGGTATTGGGAAGCTTATCTGATGTAAGAAAAAAGGATCGATTAGTGGCACCGGGAAGCTTATCTGATATAAGAAGAATAACTCAAAAATTCTTCAGATGTCTGTAGATTTTGGAAAAATATGGAAACAAAGGTAATCAAGAATTGTCTATACGTTAGTATCACAAATAAATATCTTATTATAATGGAGATTTGGTGTTTGTCTTTGTTACCGAAACTACGTCAATGGTTTCGTCAGGAAATGCGTAAGTTTATCAAAGAGTATTTTTGTTGGCACATTTCAGTACACTAAAGTGGAACATGGCTATTAATAGAAATGTTGACTATGTGGAGAAGTAGGGATGTGATCCACAGAGGACTAGCTTCATTTTGATGTATGATTCATGCTCTTGTGTTGCTAATTATAGCTGTCGTAAACAACTTTTAATAGGGCTGGTTTAACTGTCCTAAAAATGTTTAATATGGCCGGTTTAGCTCAGTCGGTAGAGCGTTCGGCTGGGAACCGCAAGGTTCCTGGTTCGATACCGGCCCTCGCCAACTTAGCGAGTAGCACAGGGATCTGTGCGGTAAAGTGAGGAGCTGATGGTAGGTGTGTCTCCTTGGTCTAGCGCTAGTGGAAAGGGGATAAACTCCCTCGCTGTCTTGCTGATACTGACTTTAGGCCACCCCGATGACTTTACTTTTCTTTTTTTAATTTGAACTTTACGTTCACATCCATTGTTGTGTGTTTACTAATCTTCAAAAATTCATAACATTTTTATCATCATTATCATCATCATCATCAATCTCATCATCATCATCAACATCACTTTACTTTTTCTACTTAAACAACTTTTTGACTCACCTTTGTACTTTGGTATATCAACAGGTCCTGCTAGTGATCTAATAATCTCATGAACTTAAAAAGAAAAGAGAAGGGAAGAAAGAGAAAGTAGCATATTAGTATTTTTTTTAAAAACAGTGCAATAGAGACAACTCTAATTTCCTCTATAGTTCAAACACTAAAACCAACCAAAAGAATGGAAATTGAAATGAGGTGTGAAAATAAATGCTCAAAACTACAAGATAATCTCTGATGATAATCTTAGCATTACTGTTGATGAAAAGGTCAGTGAATTTATATTTTTAGGATCAGTGGCACCGGGAAACTCATGTGATATAAGAAAAAGGATCGCTCTAGATCCTTCAGATTGCAATAGACTTAAGGGAAAATAAGGGAATAGACAGCTTTGTCGGCTGCGGCTTTAGAATACCACCTCCCCCAATGGGTCCACTTGTTGGCCGTGGGTGGCGACCCGTGATGCTTAAGGATAGAAACCAGGTGGCTGAGCAGTCCATGACATGCAGCATTCCACTTAGACCCTTACTTAGGCTAGACGTGCGGTCGGAGAGGCCCCCTCCGATCAATCTGCTGGTCACGTCAAGCCCTAGCACCAATTGCCCTAACCCTATTGCCCTTATGGCAAGCCCCAGCCTTTTTTATCATCTGGATGCTGGAAAGCGGTGACTGAGGGTCTTCATGTCTTGGAAATTATGTTAAACTCTATTTGATGGTGACGTTCCGGTTCTGGAGGTCTGGGAATGTGGAACACCCCATCATCGCCATTGCTCTCTGGTCCACTATGACCCGAAGTGGTAGTAACTGTTAGTGTCCTATATATGGGTTGAATAGAAAATTTGTTTATGAAAACTGAGGATGCATTAAGAACGAATTTATTTCAAAAAGTTATCGGCATTAAATGACCCACAGAGGTTGATATGCCGCAAAACAAACCAAACCAAAAAAACAAAAACAAAAAAACAACGGCAATAGAAATAATCAAATTTTGTCTACACTATGCACTAATAAACTCATGACCATAAAAAAAAGAGAGAGAGGAAGAAAGAAAAAGTACCATATTAGTAAAAAAAAAGAATCATTAGAACTGTTGGTGTGCTACAATTCACCACCTAAATTTACTGACTAGGCGGGGTTACGTGGTTTATTCCTCCGCCAATCAACAGCCATAATGGGTGGCTAGTTGACTATTTAATCACTGATACTTTCCATAGTCCATTTGTAATCATTGACGAAGAAACTTATAATACTAAAGAAAACTAGGGATTCTTTACCAAGGATTTCCGCTGGACAAGCGCTCTTACTTAAAACCTAGAGGATGGCCCATAAAATCGTAACAAGAACAACTAACAAAAATATTCGCCCTCCGAACATATGTATTTAATTTTTGGTATAATTAAATATTATATTGAAATATGAACACAAAAAGATTACACTTATTTCTATTTTATTCTAATTGATTTCAATATAAAAATTACACATAGGATTGCTTTTAATATGTCTGAGAATAAAAAAAAACAATGATATTAGAAATAAATTACACCCAGTAATTATTTATTAAACACGGTTTTATTAAAACTGGTATGCAAATTATTTACACCATATATTATTTAAACACTTATTTATTGATGATATATAACACTCATTGCAGGATTTTGAACACATAATTAATATGGGTTGTTTTGGTGCAAATCTATCTCAGCTAGACCTTAATAGAGACATTGTTAATAAATAAGATGCTAATGCTAATTGAGATTAAATCCAATAATGATTATATAATACCCATGGAGAATATAAAGTATCCAATTAAGGGAATTGTGACGTTGGTGGTAATATAGTTTCGGTTACAGACAGACACACAATCTCCAAGAGGGAGAACTCTAATTTCCTCTATAGTTCAAAAGTTTAAACCAACTACCTAAAGAATGGAAATTGAAATGAGGTGTGAAAATAAATGCTCAAAAGTGCAAGATAATCTCTGATGATAATGTTAACATTACTGTTTATGAAAAGGTCAGTGAATTTATATTTTTAGGATCAGTGGCACCGGGAAACTCATCTGATATAAGAAAAAGTATAGCTCTTATTCAGCTTTCTTTAGACTTGAGGAAAAAATGTAGAAAGGAAGAAATCTCTTTCAAATGCAATAAAACTTTTATTTATAACAGGCGTTTCAAATACTCTCTAGCTACGTGCCACCCACAAAATTCTATGGGATTGCAGCTGAATAATTCTCGTGACTAATATTTTCATAAAATTTGGTAATTTTTCCATCGGCCCTGGCCATGTTTCTTCCCAGAGATGGATAGAATGTACCTTGATAATTCAATCGCTTTTACTTAGAGATCAAAATCAAAAATTAAAAATCAGAATCAAAAGTAGAAATAATCCAATTATATATATATATATATATAATAATGGAGATTCGGTGTCTTTTTTCTGTAACCAAAACTATGTCACTGTTTACGTCACAGTCATTTTTTTTTTATTCTAAGAAAAATCAATCAAGAATCAAATTTTCACGTAAATTTTGTTACTTATTCACCTTTAGATTAATTCATGTTTGAAATAGTTTTTCTTAAACTATATTAGGTGAAATATTTTTTTACTAAGTCGATTTTCAAATTTTTCTATAAAGAATAATTAATTGTCCTCATCTTTTCTGTTATCTATACAACGTTTCGGCTGATGTGCCCTCTTCAGGCATTTCTTGTCGGACTCGGGAGCCTTCTTGAACTCATGATGGCTCCCGATTACGACAAGAAGGTTCCCGAATTCAAAAAGAAGGTTCCTAAATTCGAGAAGGTTCCCGATTTCGACAAGAAATACCTGAAGAAGGGCACATCTGCTGAAATGCTGTATAGATAACAATAAAGATGAGGGAAATAGTCCGAATAATCCAAATCATCAAGCCTAATCTAAAAAATTCAGAGAAATATTTCTCTGAATTTTTAGATGAGGCTTGATAATTAGTATTATTTTGATGATTCGGACTATTGTCCTCATCTTTATTGCTATCTGTACTACGTTTCCGAGTTTTAAAAAAAAATTAAAAAGAAGGTTCCCGAATACGACAAGAAATACTTGATCAAGGCCGGAGGGCTCATCGGCCGTAATATTGTATAGATAACAATCATCATCATCATGTCGCGCTGTTGGCACGGATATCCATGACAATCTCTCTCCTCTGTCCCTATCGCTCATCATTCTCGAGAGGTCCTCTGTGCAGCATCCTGTATCCGCGCAGAGCTGATCAATACACGTCTTTGCTGGTGGGCCCACACTGACGTGCCCATGTGCTGGTTTCCACAGGAGGACGTCGCTTTTGAGTTCGTCCTTGCTTCTCCAGCAGTGTTCCGCGTGTCTTGTCCGGATGGTTTGGGTGATATGTGGAAGGTGGCCGTACAGCTGCTTTCTCGTGGGATGCTGTTTCCACGTCTTGTTCAGGATCACCCGCAGCATTCTTGTGCAGCTCCCATCTAGTTTATTCTCTAGTCGCTTCGTTAGGGTCCAGGTGGTGCAGCCATACAGCAGCACTGACACGACAACGGCCTGGAAGAACTGTCTCTTTAAGAAGAAATAGATAATAAAGATGAGGAAAATAGTCTAATAATACAAATAATACAAATTATCAAGCCTCATCTAAAAAAATTAAGAGAAATAGTCCTTTCTTGAATATTTGAGGCTATGGTGGGGTTTGCATGCCGTTTAAATCAATCAGGACAGAATGTACTTGCTGAGACTGTTAAGATTTACATTAAGGTCTGCCAAAACGTCGTCGGCTTTTCGTTTTAAAAACGAATAAAAATTAATTAAATCGATTATTTAAGGTCAAATGTTTGTCAAAGTCGAAAAGTAGTAACATAATGAGCATCAGTAAAAAATTTTAAAAAAGAAAGAAAGCAAAATGATATTACATATGTAATTTATTTTTAATACATTTTAAACTATTTTTCGGTCAATTTTGCACAAATATATTAAACATGAAAAGAAAAGAAAGATTTGAAATAAAATAACTTATGCATTATAAAATTAATTCATTGATAAATCAGCACTAAAAGTTTCATTAAAATCGGATAATTCCTTGATTTTTGGTAATTTTTTCAATCGGGGGAGGGGGGATTTATTGGTAATCCTTAACTTGTTCCTCGTAAATTCCTACCATAAAATAAACTGAACCCTCATTTTATGTCCGTGTTTTTGCAATAAATGTTTTTCTTGCACCCGTTATTTTACAATACTGAATATATTTTCTTTATTTAAAAACATTTATTGCAAACATATTTAAAACATTTATTGCAAAAACATGGACATAAAATGAGGGTTCAGTTTATTTTATAATAGGAATTTACGAGGAACAAGTTAAGGATTCCTAGTTTATTTTGTAAAATACAGATTTTACATAATCTCTGGCAGTGCCTAATAGACATATTTTGATTTCTCATACTTTAATCTACTTAGGCCCCCAATCAAACTATGTGCCTCCCCAAAACATAAATAAAGCTTCTGTATTAAGTCTGTTTCTTTCAGTCGCTGCTCCAGCGTCTGGCGTTTCTTGAATGGATGCAGTAGACGACATCAAATGAAACCAACATGGCGGACGTATTCTGTCAGTTCTCTGACGCAAGACATGATAAGATAACAATGGCATATATTTAATCATGCGTTCGGTTCAGTAAGAGCTCAATTAGAAGCCTTTGTCTCGAGGGCACCACAACGGTGAGGTTCCTCATCAAAGAGTGAAAATGTGCATCGGTTATAATTTATTGATCACGGTCAAGTTGCGCTAAAGATAACCGAAGTTAAGCGGCGATAAGCCTGTTCCATACTTAATTGGGTGACCACGTAAGCAATAGCAGGTACTATAAGCAACCTGTGTCTTTTGCTTCTCAAAAATTATTTTATTCGTCATGAAATGGACCGAAAAGAGTTGATAACACATGAAGCCATTTAATATTGCTTCATTTGGTTGGTATATAACAACATATATTCTGTCTCTGTCTCTGTCTCTGTCTCTGTCTCTCTCTCTCTCTCTCTCTCTCTCTCTCTCTCTCTCTCTCTCTCTCTCTCTCTCTCTCTCTCTCTCTTATTACTTATGATTGCTTTTTTAAATTAATAACTTAATAACAATTGCATATATATCAGGATGTCTCCCTAGGATCAGAGTGTAGTAGCTGTGTTCTAGCATCAGTGTAGATCCCCAGTATTCAGGCCAGAATTCAAGTGTAATATCCCTTTCTGCTCCCCACTAGTGTAACAATATATATATATATATATATTATATATATATATATATATATATATATATATATATATATATATATATTGGAGGATATGTGCTTAAATGAAGTCATACCTAATTTTGAAAATTAATTAGTTAATAATTAATGAATTCAGGCGGGCATATATGTTATTAAGTAATTAATTTTCAAAATTAGGTATGACTTCAATTAAGCACATATACTCAAAAAATTGGCTTAAAGCCATATAAGAATAAAGACATTTGTTTGTTTACTTAACTTCATATATATATATATATATATATATATATATATCCTATTATAATGGAGATTGTGTGTTTTCCTGTCTGTAACTATATTACTACTAAAGTCACAATTCCCTTTAGTTATTTACGTGAATTTATTTTTATCTAAACCACAATTATTAATAAAATTGTTTTACATTATTAATACTGTTCGCTATATCTACATAACAATAAAATGCAATTATATTTATATATACAACAAAATAGTGGTTTCCAGTGTGAACGGGAAGGTTAATTTGCATATTGATATTAAAAAATTGATTCTAATAAATATGTGCTTAGTATTAGAGATGTTTAATTCTTTGGTTTTATCTTAATGAATATGAGCAAAGATCTCGGGTATAAATCTTAAAAGAAATCCATTAACAAAAAGAAATAACTGTCATTTTATTCTTTACTTCCTATTTTAACTAAATAATTAAATTAGTAAATTTTAATAATGAAAGACAGAAGTAATGGAAGAGTAAGTTTCAGTTGTTCTATTTTTCTATTATACCCCCCCCCCTCTGTATCAAGTCTTTTTATCTGCATTCTTTTTAGTTTCATTAGCCTTTCTAATTTAATATAATATTCTATTACATTAAAATCTAAATACTTGCACCCGGAGGGTGCATACATTTGCTAGTATATATATATATATATATATATATATATATATATATATATATATATATATATATAAATTGTTTTAAAACAATTAGTCTTTTTAATTTCATATTCATTTCTATTTTGAATCTTGGATCCAAATTCTGTAAATTTTGAAGCTCAATATGAAGCAATGTTCTACCAATCTGCTTTTTCTACTACTGAGTAACTCCATTATTGTAACAAAACTGTGTTGAATAAAGTTTATAACAACATTTTTCATTACTCTGTTCTTGGACCAAGTTCTATGATCAATAAATTATTTACATATGTATGAACACTTTATATATATATATATATATATATATATATATATATATATATATATATATATATTATATATATGGAATAATATGGAAAATAAATCCGACAATATAAAGAAAATTTAAAAAACAAGTATTCCGAATATAGGATGAATTTATTTATCGATGTTTAAACATTTCGGTTTCTTTAAACCTCCATCAGGGTGTATCTAGGGGTGAAGAAAATGATGGATGTTTTTAATAGATGACAGGAGATGAAAATCTTTTTAGTTATGTAACTGTATTTGTTCAGCGTTATATTTTTGAAAGGCAAGTCGCGATCCATATATATATATATATATATATATATATATATATATATATATATATATACCTTAAACCAACAACGAACCATTTAATTCCTTGAAATCTCTGATGTAGTCTAAGGAAAGAACACGTAATTCATACCTGTTAAACTGCGCTTAAGAAATTCACCGTATATCACATCGCACTCGTGTGGAGGAGTCGATAAATATATTTAAGTACTTTACCTTATAAGCTTTTATTGGGCTTCTGGCAGCTTAGAGTACTTGGAGCACAAAATTAGCCACCCATCTGACTTGATTGAATGTGGTTTAACTTTGGTACCCCACAGCTTTCAGACTTGGTATTTATCCAACACGTTGGGCTAGGATGCGACACAAGGTCGCAAGTATGAAGGGATCGAACTCGCTATTCAGTAGTAATGGATCTGCAAGATAAACCCAACCCGTTCGCCTCGGGTAGGATGTGACACAACAGCCGCAAGTATGGAGCATCCAGCGAGGATCGAACTCGCTATTTGGTAGTAATGGACTTGCGAGAATAGCTTGCTAACCATTACACCACGATGTGATGATTTCTTACTCAACCCGTTCGCCACGGGTAGGATGTAACACAGGGTCGCATGTCTGGTGCTTTCAACGAGGTTCGAACTTGCTATTCAGTAGTAATGGATCCACAAGACTAGCTTACACCATGACCGAACGCCTGCTTACACAACCCGTTCACCACGGGGATGATGTTACAGAAGGCTGCAAGTATGGGGCATCCATCAAGGGTCGAACTCGCTATTCATTAATAACGGATCTGGGAGACTAGCTTGATAACCATTACACCACGATGGAACGCCCTTTTACTCAACCTGTTCGCCACGGATAGGATGTTACAGAAGGCTGCAATTATAGGGCATCCATCGAGGATCGAACTCGCTATTCAGTAGTAATGGATCTGCGAGAATAGTTTGCAAACCATTACACCATGATGGAATACCATTTTACTCAACATAAATTACGACATGTCAACCCTTGTTGGATTATCTTATACCAGTTTAATCCTTAAGCCATGCTTAGGATGTTACAGAAGAGCCTCCATCGAGGCTTGAACTCGCTATTCAGTTGTAATGGATATGCCAGACTTGCTTGATAACCATTACATCACGATGGAACGCCCTTCTATTTAACCTGTTCCCCACAGGTCGGATGTGACACAAGGTCACAAGTATGGGACATCCAACAAGGATCGAACTCGATAATCAGTAGTAATAGATCTGCGAGACTAGCTTGCTAACCATTACACCACGATGGGACGACTTCTTACCCAACCCATTCGCCACGGCCTACCCGTGACACAATATCGCAATTATAGGTCATCCAGTGAGGAACGAACTCGCTATTTAGTAGTAATGAATCTGTGTGCTAACCATTACACCACAATGGAACGCCCTTTTACTCAACCTGGTAGGATGTTACAGAAGAGCATCCAGCGAGGATCGAACTCGCTATTCAGTAGTAATGGATCTGCGACACTAGCTTGCTAACCATTACACCAGGATGGGACAACTTCTTACCCAACCCGTTCGCCACGGGTAGGATTTAACACAAGGTCGCAATTATAGGTCATCCAGTGAGGAACGAACTCGCTATTTAGTAGTAATGGATCTGCGTGACTAGCTTGCTAACCAAATAGGTTAAGTTCCATTGCGGCGTAACCACAATGGAACTTAACCTGTTTGCTATGGGTAGGATTTTACAGAAGAGCATCCTGCAAGGATCGAACTCGCTTTTCAGTATTAATGGATCTGCACGACTAGTTTGCTAACCATTATACTGCGATGGAACTTAACCTGTTTGTCATAAGTAGGATATTACAGAAGTGCATCCAGTGAGGATCGAACTCGCTATTCAGTAGTAATGGATCTGCGTGACTAAAAATCATTTTATTGCCTCTTATAAACAACAAATTTGCATTTAGATTCTCACACGGCTAATTTGTGTGATATATATGTATATGTTTACGTTGTGTGTTTCATGTATCGTTTCCTGTGAGCGTCCAAGGGTGGTCATGTCCATGGGATTAGCTTCACGCTATTAGGCATGGCCTCCCTTCAATAGTAGTTTAAACCAATAAAGTTTTTCTTTTACTTATATTTTTTTTTAATAATTTGTACTACTATTGATTAATAAATTTCTTATTTCTTATTTCTTATTACACCACGACTGAACTTAACCTGTTTGCCATGGGTAGGATGTTACAGAAGGGCATCCAGCGAGTATTTGTTTGTTTGTTTATTGATTTTAACGGCATATCAATCCGTCTGGGATTATGTCATGCCTAACGGTGAGGAAGTGATACATATCGTGTATTTATATTTATACTTTTTAGTAATTGGTTTTAACAATGTGTTAGCATTATTGGGGATTATGTTGTATGGTATTGATTATTTTCATGTCTATATTCTATGGTATAATTTTATTTCCCTCAAAAAATATTCAGTAGTAATGGATCTGCGCGACTAGCTTGCTAACCATTACACCACGATGGAACTTAACCTGTTTGCCATGGGTAGGATATTACAGAAGGGCATCCAGCGAGGACCGAACTCGCTATTCAGTAGTAATGGATCTGCGAGACGAACGTGATAACCATTACATCACGATGTGACGACCAAACCACCACAGCTTTCAGGGTTAATTAGCCGTAAATTCTCAATAACGTTTGTGCTAATGATAGTTACAGACCCCCTATTGATCTTAGAGTCAAACTGCGGGTGGTTATGTCGACTGGCTAAGTAAGAAGACTAAATTCCTTCGCTTAAAACTCACAATGAGTGTCATAGAAACATCTGCAAACGTAATGGATAAATTCTTGCTTATATTTTAATCTAATTAACCAACAAAAACGATTTCTTTCAAACTGCTTTCTGCTTTCCAAGTGTTACAATTTAGGAGAATCATAAATTGTGACCGTACCTGTAAGTTAGAATTTTAAATAAATTTCGTTAGAATTAAAAGGCGGGTAATTTTCCATAACCGTTGGAAGTTATGATTGACGTTTTAGACGACCCTAACCGGTACAGACACGTGATGGTTTTTAGTCAGAGTTAGTTAGATTCGACCCTAACTTGGAATGAGAAAGACATGTTAGTCTTCTTTCCGGGATCCAAATCTCAATCTCCGCGGTCGAATGAATGGAATAATGGGCTAGATAAGTAATAAAAACTTGATCAAGAAAACTATAAGTCTTGTTGCTATTAAATGTAAAAACAATGACTAGTCCAAATAAGTCGAGCAGAAGAATTAGCAAAATTGAAGAACAGAAGAATTAGAAGACAACTAAACAACAAGATGTCGACCAGAGAAGAAGAAGAAGAAGAAGAAAAGAAGAAGAAGAAGAACAACAACAACAACAACAACAACAACAAGGGATGGAGAAAGAGACCAACCATTCAGAAGAAGAAGACCAACAACAACAACAAGAGATAGAGAAAGAAACGAACCTTTCTGAAGAAGAAGAAGAAGAAGAAGAAGAAGAAGAAGAAGAAGAAGAAGAAGAAGAAGAAGAAGAAGAAGGCCAATAACAACAACAACAACAAGAGATAGAGAAAGAGATGAACCATTCAGAAGAAGAAGAAGAAGAAGAAGAAGAAGAAGAAGAAGAAGAAGAAGAAACCAGAGTAAGCAGAAATTAAATAATCAAGTAAGACCATCACTAATATAATCTAAAGTAAGTTCTCTCTCTCTCTCTCTCTCTCTCTCTCTCTCTCTCTCTCTCTCTCACACACACACACACACACACACACGCACACACACCACACACACACACACGCAACTGAGTTTCCTCTCTCGATTATATACCCGATGTTGGGTATATAACACAAGTCCACTTACGATCAGGTACCGTCAGGTTCCCAATTACAAATACAAATGCCCTCCAAGCTGAGCCTGTCCCATAGATTTCAATTAAAATTGTCAGCAGTAGAAAAGATATGCAGTCATGTTAATTAGGAGAGACTTGAGGTCAAATTGACGTACGCTTAGCTGTCAATATTCTGTTGTTGGGAACTGATGGCAATAAGAATCAAATTAAACTAGTTGAAGAACCCGCCTACGTTGGATCACTTCTGGTTATAAAGATAGTAAAACAGTTCCTCAATACTGATGAGGGAGTCACCCGTGATGTACTGGATAACATGCTGCACTGCAACATCGGAGATAGAGAGTTCCAACTCCGGTTGAGCTATTACGATCACTTTTGAACTAATACGTTTGGGAAAGGTAGAACAACACCCATCCCTCGAATTATGGGTTAAATAGTATCACTACTGTTCTTCTACAAGGATTATTAAATTTGGTATTAAATAGCCCACGAATATGCAATTCAGTAAAGAAACTAAACCATACCAATCAATACTGATTGTGAAATGGTAAGTGTTGCTTCCGTAAAAATCAAGTTATATGAAACTGATATATATATATATATATATATATATATATATATATATATATATATATATATATATATATAATCAATGGTAATATTATGGTTTTACACTCATAACTTGAAGTTTCATGGTAGTCCAATCATCAGATGAGTTCAATGGTTGAGATCTTAAAAATCAGTGGTTTTTAAGATCTCAACCATTGAACTCATCTGATGATTGGATTACCATGAAACTTCAAGTTATGAGTGTAAAACCATAATATTACTATTGATTATAAATCTGCTCTTCTTTATTAGCATTGAGCACCTTTTCATGCCAATACTTTTCTCATTTTTTCATTCACTATTCATTATATATTATATATATTTGTGTATGTGTGTGTGTGTGTGTGTGTGTGTATATATATATATATATATATTATTTGTGGAAAAAAGTGAATTACCGGTGAAAATGGTCACAGTGGTTAGTTGATTCAAGTTTCACAATGATAAGATAGCAATATAACAAATATAAAGTGCTCAATACGTTAGTAGAGCAACTTTATTAACATAAAGGTACACGGTGAAACTCGAGTAGTTTAATACCGTGTACCATTATGTTAATATATATATATATATATATATATATATATATATTATATATATATATACAGGGTGTCCCAAAATAATGTATACACTTTTTAAATCGTTATAACTTATTCAATTTATGTATTTTGACTTGTAAATGAGATTGATCCAAGAGAAAGAATACACATTTAAAGAATTTGAGAGTAAAATATGCAAAAAACATAGCAAATTCTCTTTTATAAGATAAAAGTTACTTGGGACAATGACAGAATGTTCATATAATGATGAATTCACATCAGATGCTCAAACTCAATACACTTATCATATCTTGAAGAAATGGACCTACAAGTATTCTCTATTCTCAAGGGTTAGTCAAATCAGAAATAGAAAAAAAAACGTATTAACTATTAATATCTAAAGAGTGTATACATTATTTCGGGACACCCTATATATATATATATATATACATATATATATATATATATATATATGTATGTGTGTGTGTTATTATTTATATATATATATATATATATATATATATATATATATATATATTGCTTGAAGGCAATTACAATGCGTATATCGTATAAAATTCGATAATTATTGAAAATAATCATGACAAGCGAACTCGGCAAACATTGTGCCCCAGGTAGAACATCGTACATCTGTCTCATCAGCGATGTATACCTACGATTTCCCTCCGACAGAAATCGAAACCGGGAATCCAGCACGCAGAATCAGAGACTCTACACCTGGGCCACCGATACGTAGCACACAATACATGCAAAATTAATTTGTCAAAGATAAACACGTTACTACTATACAAAGTACAGTGGACGTTGAGAAGATCGCAAATTAGGCCTATGCTCCGGCGTAAGAACTGAGATTTGATAATTTGCTTTAGAAGCATTGTTGGGTAAAGTATATTATTATATATATATATATATATATATATATATATATATATATATATTGCTCGAAGACAATTACAATGCGTATATCGTATAAAATTCAATAATTATTGAAAATAATCATGACAAGCGAACTATGTATATCCAAGTTAGAATAGCATAAACATAGAGTCAACGGCGCATGGTGACTGTCATTTTCTCGCCTATTCGATCATCGGACTTGGTTAACAAACACCGTTGACTATGCTGGTTGGTTTTACGACATGTCAAACCATGTTGAATTATCTTATGCCGATGTCTCAGTTTAATCATTATTGTCACCAATTTTGCAAAATACATCGCGAGGGTGCGGTTGGATGCATAATCAATGATGTCTTTAGTTAATTCGGGTTTCACCACACTGTCGTCTGTAGAATATACAACTGCACCTCTGCAGGGGTGTAACCCCCCACACGCAATGAGGCCACTTGTTGGCTGTGGGTGGCGACCCGTGATGCTTAAGGACGGAATTCTCATGTTTGAGCAGTCCATGATATGCAACACTCCACTTTGACCCTTACTTAGGCTAGATGGGCGATCAGAGATGCCCCTTCAATCAATCAGCTGATCACGTCAACTCATAGCACCTATATGATCATCCCAATATTATTGCTCTCATGGCAAATCCCAACCCTTTTTATCATATAAACGGTCACTGAGAGATCAAATTTCCGGGGAAACGATATACCCCATCTCTAAACTCCTTTAAGGCAATGTTAGATAATCTGTGGAAAGATTATAAATATTCTGTGGAATTAAGATGAATGTTTATAAGGAACAGCTCAGACCTAATATACTAGCTGAAAAGATATTATTATATATATATATATATATATATATATATATATATATATATATATATATATATATATATATATTGTATTTTAGGGATATCCATATGCTTCTTTCGGTATATATTTTTATGTTTTTTTAAAGTTTGGCATTATTACAAAGCATCTAAAATAAATGAATGAACTCGATGTTATGGAGTATTGGATTCACTTATTTTTTTTTATTATTATTTTTTATCATAAATTTACACACAACCTTACGCACCTCAAATGCATTCTAATAGAACACGCATTTCCAACAACGCAATCTCAAAAACAAGCAGAAACAATGGCTGGGTATGATGTTAAACTCTATCTGAAGTTCTTCATCAGGAGCTCTGGGAAGTGTGGTGTACCCATTCATTGACATTACTCCCAGGTCCTGTCTGACCCGTAGTTGTAGTATCTGTTAGGGTCCCATCTATGGGTTAAATAGAAAAGAATAACTTAACAAATGTGTTTAGAAAACTGAGTACCCATCAAGAATGATTAAAACAAACATCTTTGGCATAAAATAACCCAACAAGGGTTGACATGCTGTAAAATCCACTGGGCTAGGCAGGCAGTTGGAGACACCCCTCTGGTTAATCGACTGATCTACTGGCTGAGGGCCTTAGAGTACTGGTATGACCTTAAACTGTATCTAGTGGTGAGGTTCCAGTTCTGGGATTTTGGGAGTGTGGAGAAACTTTGTCCTCTCATGGATTTTGCCGTCTCGGCAGATCACCGAATGAAAGTGAAAGATAGTGAAAAGATAAACAAATAGTTGGACCTTGCCAGAGAACTGAAAAAACTGTGGAACATTATGGCAACGGTAATACAAATTGTAATTGGTGCCCTTGAAACGGTCCCAAAGGGCCTGGAAAAAAATCTGGGTGAAGTGGAAATCAGAGGAAGAATCAAGACCATCCAAACTACATCATTGTTAAGATCGGCTCAAATACTGAGAAGAATCCTGAAGACCTGAGTAGGTTTGATGTCACTCAGCCTCCAGTGAATCACAGGCTAATGGAGTGAACTAATGGTAATTATAATAATGATAATAATAAATTCCATTTCTGAACGTCTAGGTTTCTTCCCAGGACACCCTGTAAATACAATATACACCTGGGTATCATCTCAGTGTCCTAATGACTTAGATTTTATATTAAAGAAACACAACATTCTTCATTTTTAGTTTTGTAGAAATTCAATTTCTAAATCCCTAGATAACTTCTAGGGACACCTTGTAGGTGGCAGCCTTATTAAGTTAGAAGAGGAAAGAGTTTAAATGAATAGAATAAAATAAAATAAACAAAAACAGATTTAGTTATATGTTTTTGTTTATTTTATCTTATAAGAAAATAGAACATAATAATAATAATAATAATAATAATAATAATAATAATAATAATAATAATAATCACACGAAAGCCATGACAAGCTGGAGAGTGGAATTAGCAGCAGGAGAACAAACCCTTGCAGAGATGAAAATCCAAAGATACATCTTCCAAGGAGATTTCCACATGCTGCTACTATTTGTTATAGCCACTAAATTACAAACTTAAGAAATTTACAGGGTCTTCAAATTTACAAAATCACAAAAAATAAATCCCCTTATGTACAAGATTTTGGACCATATGACCTTTAGGCACCCCTTCCGCGATCTCGACTCACAAGGACACTTTTCACATTTACACCGTCAAAATCCGGTTGTTTGTTAGGGATTAGGGTTAGGGTTTAGGGTTAGGGGTTAGTTTTATAATTTAAAAAAAAACTCTAAAAATCATCCGTTAACAATTAACCGAATTTTGACGGTATAAATGGAAAAAATGTCCCCAAGAATTGAGATTGCAAAAGAGGTGCCTAAAGGTCATATGGTCCAAGATTTTTGTCAAAAATGAAAAAGAGCTGAAAACCCTTTGTACAGACAATAAGAATATGCTGCCAGGATATAGTTATTTACTATTAATTATGGGGCGCCCTAACCCTAACCACAACCCTAACCTGAGAGGAGCCTTACTATCACTCAGAAACCTGTGACAGACTACAAGTTGGTGTGAAAAACTCGAAAAGAGTGAAATAATAAATAAATACAAACACCAGAAAATAATAAATTAAACATAAAGTAAACAAATCACAAAATCAATATAATACTAGACAGTGGTTCTCAACCGGGGTCCATATGGATCCCCGGGGACCATATAACATTTTTTGGGAACCAGGAGAAGCAAAATATATTTAACTATAAAATACAGTGGTATTTTTAAACATCAAATGGCTATGGGAGAGTCCACCAGAGTAAAATAGGATTAAAAGGGGCCCATAGGTAAAACAAAAAAAAAGGTTGAGAACCATTGTGCTAGATAAAAACATGACTTGTTGAGTGACCCATTGAGCTCTGGGTAGATAATTGGGATTGGGGAAAAGTGAGTTTGCAAAGCGATTTAAATTTAAAATCAAATTTTTAAAAAAAACATTAAATTCATTTTGTAAGATTTCTAAGAAATTTTCCATTTGCCTTGATTTAAATTTAAATGGGCCTGATTCTTAGAATTTTAACCAAGATGTTGAAAAGCTATGAGCTGGTTGCTTATGAAACTTAACATACAAATATGTTTCACACACTCTCCAATCTCTCACTTCACACTCACAGAGAAACTGACATATATAATGAGGAGGTAATCAAGATATACATAAAGAGGTGGAAAGTGACAGGCAGAATGTGAAGTAAGGGGTGTGCCAGTTTTTGACTTAATTGCAAATCATGACTAATTAGAACCAATTAAAATGGATTTTTTTCAAACATAACTCAATCCTAAAATTAAAGAATACTCTAGTATGAATTTTGTGCCATTAAATTAAACAGGAAAAAAGCCTTTAGCAAACAATTATTGATTCACTCAGCTTTAGTATAATAATAGATAGCCATGTAAATAATCATACCATATAAACTACAGTGCCCTTCCCAGAATGCATCACAACGAAAAATCAGCAGCTGAATGGCCACTTGCTCACTATCATACAAACCATCTGAGTCAGACGAACAAGACATGCTGGACACTACTGGAGAAGCAAGGACGAACTCATAAGTGACATTCTCCTGTGGAAATCTGCACAAATCAGTGTAGGCCACCCACCCAAGACCAAGAAAGTGCCCGTGGCATAATGGTTGCCGACAAATGAATTGGACACGGTTATACGAGTTCAAATCCTGGACACGGCTGGCTGCATTTCATATGTCACTAATACCCTTGGGAAAGGTATAAAACCAACTATTCTCCTTCCAACTATGGATAAATAGTAGGGAGGAGAAGGCTCTTCAACCTTGGTATGGCAACTGGTCTAGGAGAAGGAAAACTCTGAATTCAAACCTGGTTAACTCCGCTTAAAAAGTGACCTCGTGTCTGCAGAGGAGTTGGTAAATACATACATTGACCAGCTCTGTGCAGCTACAGGATGCTGCACAGAGGACCTCCCAAGAGTGATGAATGATAGGGACAGTTGGTGAGAGATTGTCCGTGTAAACTAGCATGATATCATCATGATGAGCAGGATGAGGGTGAGGAGGATGATGATGAGAATGAGAATGATGATGATGATGAGGATGATGATGAGGAGGATGATGAGGAGGAGGAGGATGAGAATGATGATGATGATGAGGATGAGGAGGATGATGATGATGATGAGGATGATGATGAGAATGATGATGATGAGGAGGAGGATGATGATTATGATGATGAAAGAATATTTACAAAATGGAGATCAACTTTAATAATGAGATATTCTGTTGTTTAGATGTTATTTTTTTTTTTTTTTTTGTAGATATATTTAATTTCTAAATCCCTCCTAGGTGTCTTCCCAGGATACCCTGTAAATACCTGGGTATATTCTCAGCTTCCTTAATGAAACATTCTGCTTTTTTAATGTTCTTCTTTGGTTTTTATAGATATATCTCATTTCTAAATCTGTAGGTTTCTTCCCAGGACACTGTGTAAATACAATATACCCCTGGGTATCATATTAGCTTCATAATGACTTTGATTTGATATTAAAGAAACAGCATTCTTCATTTTTGGTTTTGTAGAAATTCAATTTCTAGATGCCTAGATAATTTCTTAGGACACCTTGTAGATAACAGTCTCATCATGTAAGAAGAAGTGAGAGCCTAAAAGATATCAAATTTAGTATTTATTTGATCTATTTAAATTGATTATTATAAAAATAGGTAAATAGATAAGTAAATAATAAAATAATAATAAATGAATAATTAAATTAGTATTATTTGTATTATTCGGACTATTGACCTCATCTTCATTGTTATCTGTTCAACATTTCGGCCGATGTGCCCTCTGGCCTTCTTCGGCTATTTCTTGTCGGACTCTGTAACCTTCTCGGACTCAGGAACCATCTTGGACTCGGGAACCTTCTTGTTGTAATTGGGATCCAATTGGACACATGGCCTAGTGGATAAATGAGTTAGGTTAAAACAGTTTCTAAGTGACAGTTATCTTTAGACTGCAGGTTCAATCCTGGTCAGGGGCAGCAGTAACATAGAATAATAATTAACACAACTTAATGCCTCTATCCCAGGTATGGTTAGCAGAATGAGAACAGGATACCCCAGTGGACTGAATAAAGGGTTGGGTTCAAAGTTCCGTGATGGCTTCCAATAATGACAAGAAGGTTCCCGAGTTCTAAAAGAAGGTACCCAAGATGGTTCCCAAGATGGTTCCTGAGTCCGAAAAAGTTCCTGAGTTCGACAAGAAATACCTGAAAAGGGCTGGAGGACACATCAGCTGAAACGTTGTACAGATAACAATGAAGATGAGGACAATAGTCGGAATAATACAAATAATACTAATCATCAAGCCTCATCTCAAAAATTCAGAGAAATAAATAAAAACTCTGTAAAATAATTAAATCAAATATCCTAGAGTAAACAAATCAGAAAATTGATATAATCTAGCCATGTCAATAAGCATACTGCATAAAGTACAGTACTTTTCCCAGAATGCACTATTTATCTATTTTTATGCTAAAAGAACATTTGCAAAGCAGATATCAACTTTGATAATGAAACCTTCTGCTATTTCAATGTTCTTTGGTTTTATAGATACTAGTACAAAATTTAAAAAACGCCCAAAAATAGATTTTTGAAACATATTGCCTGAGGGGCGAGAGTAAAAAATTCAATGTCAGCAAGTTTGTAACCTAAGTAAGTAAAATCATCAAATTCATTAAAGGATTAAAAAATAAAACAATTTGAAATGTGAACTTTAAATATGCATTAAAATAAAACAAACTATATATAGATATATGATACCAGTCATGTATTTATTAAAACTTGTTTTAAAAAAACAATGAGGACTGTCTAATGTTGCATGTTCAAATTTTGAGTGTATTTATTCTATGTTATGACGATTTTGGGTAATGTGATTTTGGGTCACATAAGCAGTGATGTAATTTTTGTTACAGACAAAAACCGGAAGCGAATCTCCATCATTAATAGATATTTAATTTCTAAATTCCTGGGTGTCTTCCCAGAGCACCCTGTCTATTTACAGGTGCTCTGGGAAGTATACACTGGGTATCATATCAGCTTCCTGATGACTTAGATTTGATAGTAAAAAAAAACAGCATTCTTCATTTTTGTCTTTGTAGAAGTTCAATTTCCACTTGAAACTGTGACTTCAAAGACTGACTGTAGAAGTCAGTTTGTAAAATAATTTTAAAATATATTGGTCAAAATTTTAATTATCAAAATTATTTGGTTATTTTTATTATTTCTCATCAATTTAAAGATTTATGGAACTTTTACTAAAAAAGAGTAATATAAATATATGCACTTCTTCCTCTGTCCCATAATTGTTGCTTCATATATATGACATTTATATTCCTATATAACAACTATTATGGGACAGAAGTAGTCATTTATTTAGCTTATCATATTTTGGGGCACTCACTAAATATGTTTTGCAAGCATAGCTTGCTAATCAAGGTACTATGAAACACTGATTATATGACATAATTATATAGATAATAAGAAAAAAAACAGGAAAGTACTGGTTTAACTCAATTTGTCCAGCTAGGAACCACTAGCTCTTAAGTAAACATATCAAACATTGTAATAATTAAAATAAAAGCTTGTATCTTTCAAATTTGATCTGATTCGAAAAAATGAGTATAATTTTTGGATTCACCATAAAAAAAAACTGTCTTAAAATCAGCTATTATATATTCAACCTTGAACACATTAATTTTAATTATTAATAATTTGTTGCATTGTCAAATGTACTGTTTGATGTGATCCCTTGATTTTTTACACATTTTTTGATTTAGCACAGAATCAAAGGGGGAAAAAAGAACAACTTTAGGCGACTAAATGAAATAAATAAAATCAACAGCCTGATATATTTTATAAACAAAGCTTAGGTCAATAATTAAATTATCATATGGTTTCTTTTTTTCCCCCACAAAAAAAAATCTAAAAGATTAATCAGAATAAGAAATAAAATTCCTTTTTTATTTTATTCAATTTTAAATATCATAAATATCATTATCAAAATCAATTGTGATTTGAAATTGCCATTACTCCCAGGTCCACTTTGAGCCAAGTACCTGTTAGGGTCCCATCTATGTTGTAAAATTATTCATATTCAATAGGACCATAGGCAAAAAAAAGAAATAAAACCTCTTCAGATACAACTACACAGATGTAGATATAAATGTACCAATGAATGCAATTCCCTAACTTCTAGGTATAAAATGACCCTGAACAGGTTGACCTGCTGTTAAAATCAGCCAATCAATTTCCATGCAAAAATAAACTTGCATAATTTATATTATTTGGATTATTCGGACTATTGTCCTCATCTTTATTGTTATCTGTATAGCTGGTGCGCCCTCAGGTATTTCTCCCAAGTCAGACAAGAAATACCTGAAGAAGGTCGGAGGGCACATCAGCCAAAACGTTTTACAGATAACAATAAAGATGAGGACAATAATATGAATAATACAAATAATACAAATTATCCAGCCTCATCTCAAAAATTCAGAGAAATAGTCTCCAACCCTTTTCAGGTATTTGACCTAAGTAACTTAAATTAACAATAAAGATGAGGACAATAGTCCAAATAATACAAATTATCAAGCCTCGTCTATAAAAATTCAGAGTAATAGTCTCCAGCCTTTTTCAGGTATTTGACCTAAGTAACGTGAAGATAACAATAAAGATAAGGACAATAGTCTGAATAATCCAAATAATACAAATTATCAACCCTCATCTCAAAAATTCAGAAAAATAGTGTCCAACCTTTTTCAGGTATTTGACTTCATTAACTTAAAGATAACAATAAAAATGAGGACAATAGTCTGAATAATCCAAATAATACAAATTATCCAGCCTCATCTAAAAAATTCAGAAAAATAGTCTCAAATCCTTTTCAGGTATTTGACCTAAGTAACTTGAAGATAACAATAAAGATAAGGACAATAGTCTGAATAATCCAAATAATACAAATTATCCAGCCTCATCTAAAAAATTCAGAGTAATAGTCTCTAACCTTTTTCAGGTATATATAATATAATAATACATATATATTATGAGGTATATATAATATAATTTACATATATTTTATGTGGTTAATTCTTTTTTAAATTATCCAAAATTTTTAAAAGGGATATATTCACCAAGTAAGCAATCTTAAAGTCAATATCTTTGTAATCAATTAAAAACATATTGGTGGAAATTTTAGTTATTAAAATTATTTGATTATTTTTACAAATTCTAATCAATTCAAGGCTGTCTGGTTTTTGCTAAAAAAAAAAATATTTAGAAATTAAATAAAAATAATAATAGTAAATTATTTATAAGTATTTTTTATACTAAAAGAAAATTTGCAAAATGGAGATCAACTCTTTTGAATGATAAAGAATTCTACTGTTTTGATAAGTCTTTTCATTCAAACTGGAAACTTACCATTTTAAAACCTAAGTCCATTAACCAATCGGATTTATTTTTATTTTTTAATAGCGTAATAATAAGCAAGAGAAGCTCAGGCAGGATTTGTTGATTCTAAGTAAGCTAACACGAATCTAATACAAATCTAACATGTCTTGTTGCCATGGCAACTCTAACAGAACATAAACCAGTTTCCTGAAATGTTAGTCAGCATCTTTCTTGGACAATAAGAATTGTCATGAAACCGAACATCTCGAGACAGATATTGGGGGGAGGGGATTTGAATGTAGAGCCTCAGGGAAAGCACAATAAAGCATATCACCAACTTTGGTTAGAATATCAATTTGAAAGAATTACCATTATATATACTAGCAAATATATGCACCCTCCGGGTGCAAGTATTTAAGTTTAATGTAATAAAATATTATATTAAATTAGAAAGGCTAATGAAACTAAATAAGAATGCAGATAAAAAGTTTTGAAACACATTTTTAATATCAATATGCAAATTAGCCTTCCCGTTCACACTGTAAACCTCTATTTTGTTGTATATATAAATATAATTGGATGTTGTCAGTATGTAGACGTGGTTAACAGTATTAATAATGTAAAACAATTTTATTAATATTTGAGGTTTAAATAAAAATACAATGATGGAAAATGTGATGTCAATAACTAAGGGAATAGTGATATGAGTAGTAATATAGTTTCGGTTACAGACAGAAAAGCACACAATCTCCATTATAATAAAATAGTTTCGGTTACAGACAGAAAAACACACAATCTCCATTATAATAAGATATATATATATATATATATATATATATATATATACATCTGCCATATATATGTGTGTGTATATATATATATATATATATATATATATATATATATATACATATATATATATACATATATATATATATATATATATATATATATATATATATATATATGTAACCGGTTTAGCTTAGTTGGTAGAATGTCCGGCTAGGAATCACAAGGTTCTTGGTTCGGTATCAACCCTCGCCAACTCAGCATATGAGTAGCACAGGGATCTGTGCGGTAAAGTGAGGAGCAGATGGTAGGTGTGGCGCTCCACCTTAGATGATAAAATAATCTCCTTGGTCTAGCGCTAGTGTAAAGGGGATAGACTCTCTGGCTGTCTGGCTGATACCAACATTAGGCCACCTCAACAACTTTTTTTTACTTATATATATATATATATATATATATATATATATATATACTTCATTTCCATTAGAGTAGTATTATTTCAATATTTTGTTCAAGAGTGCTCAATACTTTATACAAAGTAAATGACAATAATTGGGGAAAAAATATGGGTCTACCATGGTTTCAATACTTGTGATATCTTCAGGACCCTATATTATACTCTAGTATATAGTATAATATAGGGTCCTGAAGATATATATATATATATATATATATATATATATATATATATATATATATATATATATATATGACAGCTCTATCGCTGATATTGAGCACTCAACAAATTATCTACCCCCATTGTCTAAAAGAGGAAAAGGTTGAATTTGTTGTTAGGCACCGGTGGCTCCACCACAAAGGAAAAGCCAAATGAGCTGAACAATAATGATTATTGCGATTAGAGCCTTTCATAAGGGAAAATGTATTACCTTTTTGTAATGCATTTCATAAAGCATTTTATAGTAATAAAAAATTCCAGATTATTTTTTAACTAAAATCATTTCATTATATATTTTTATAGTAAAAAAATCATTTGCAATGCATTTCTATACTAAAAAATTATTTTTATAACAAAATCATTTCACAATTCATTTTTATAATAAAAATTCATTTCTGATGCATTTTTATAATAAAAATCATTTCCAATACATTTTTATTGTAAAAATCATTTCCAATGCATTTTTATAGTAAAAATAAAATCATTTCCAATCTTTTTTTAATGAATTTTTTTCCAATGCATTTTATAGTAAAATCCTTCCTGCATTTCTATAATAAAAATCATTTCCAATTTATCTTTATAGTAAAATTATTTTATAATGCCTTTCATTGTTGGTATTTACCGAACACATTCACCACAGCTAGTATGTGACACAAGGACAGAAGTATGGGGCATTCAGAGAGGAGCAAATTTGCTAATCACTAGTAATGGATCTGCAAGACTAGCTTGCTAACCATTACTCTACAATGGACTCTTTGTTTGGATTTTACAGCATGTCTATCCCTCATGAACCCTAACGAAGTGCCTAGAGAACAAACTAGATGGGAGCTGTACAAGAATGCTGTGTGCAGTCTTAAACAAATTGTGGAAAAAACACCCCACAAGAAAACAGCTGTACGGCCACCTGCTCCATATCACCCAAACCATCCGAATAAGACGTATGAGACACGCAGGACACATCATAAGTGAAATCCTCCTGTAGAGGCCAACACATGTGCATGCCAGTGTGGGCCGACCAGCAAAGACGTACATTGACCAGCTCTGTGCAGATACTGGATGCTGTGCAGAGGACCTAACAATGAGTGATTGGGACGGATAGAGAGAGATTTGTCATGGATATCCGAGCTTATTGTCTGACATGATGATGATGACCGAACCCATTCACCACAGCTAGTATGTGACACAAGGACGGAAGTATGGGGCATTCAGTGAGGAGCAAATTTGCTATTCAGTAGTAATGGATCTGCGAAACTAGCTTACTAACCATTACACAATTGGTTGGTTGGTTGGTTGGTTGGTTGGATTTTATCGCATGTCTATCCTTGGATTATTTTATGCCAAAGATATTTTGTTTTATTTATCCTTATTGGTTATTTAATTTTTTTAAGCTCAATTCTTTTAAACACATTTTTTTATTTAACACATATATGGGACCTGGGAGTAATGGCGATGAAAGGGTATTCCACACACCCCAGAGCTCCAAAACTGGAACTTCAGCATTAGATGCAGTTAAACATCATGCCCAAGAACAATAAGACCCTCAGCTACTGCCTTCTAGCACATATATATATATATTTACCAACCCCTCCACACGAGCAGGATACAACACATTGTCAATTTCTTAAGTAGAGTTTAACAGGTTTGAATTCATTGTTTTCCTTCTCCTAGACTGGTTACCAAGCCATGGTTAAAGAGTCTAGTCTGCTCTGATATTTACCCATAGCTGGAGAGAGAATTGTATTCATACCTTTCCCAAGGCTATTAGCGCCATGGGAAATACCAACAGCTTCGTCCAGGTTGACAAGTCCATTTCCTATGACTCTAACCATTAGACCACACATCTCCATAGCACATATATGATAAAAAGGGTTGGGGAGTTGCCATAAGGGAAATAGGGTTGGGACAATCATATAGATGCTAGGGCTTTAATTAGATGAGCCGATGGGTGGTGGGGTTCTCATCAACCACCCATCTAGCCTAAGTAAGGGCCAAAGTGGAGTTGCATGTCACGGATCTCAACCATGATGATTCCCTCCTTAAGCATTACGTGTCGCCACCCACGGCCAACAGGTGGTCCTATTGGGGGTATTTTACCCCTCCGCAGTAAGTGTATTCGACTGCCGCAGCCGACAGGGCAGACACCTCAATAGGATGCCCAAAGTCATTACTAATGCATTTATATACAAATTTTTATGTAATGTATTTTTATACTAAAATCATTTCTCGTGCATTTTTATGCCAAAACCATTTGATTAAATCAATAAGATATTGGCAAATGAGATGAAATTAAATTTTTGTCCAAGCAAGCATCCTAAATCGACCTACATTTGACTCGGAATATTAATCGCTTTGTCGTTGTGCAATTAGCAGAAAGGTGGTTGGTGTAGAGCAAGGAGAGAGAGAGAGAGAGAGAGAGAGAGAGAGAGAGAGAGAGAGAGAGATTTGTCTGACTAAGGAAAGAATTGGGAAACTTGTTCACAACATTCGATGATCTTTTCCAGCCCAAATGATTTTGTTTCGATTTCTTCAAATCTCATACTAACACCAGTTTTTCGTCGATTTCTTTGGCCAGCATATTCTGTCCAGAATTGACATTAACTCGAGATGGAAATTGTTTTTGAAACGGAATATACGATGAGTATATATGAGGAGTGAAGGATTTGAATAAATCCGACAGAATGTGGTTGAGAATAGAGGAAAAGTGTGGATATAATAACACAGACAGTTGAATTCAGTTAATATTTCGCCTCATTGTATGAAGCTTTTTCAAAACTTTATTGACATAAGTGTATTGAGGTCAGTCGGTCAGTCAGTCTACTGCAACTGACTAAGCACAACTGAAGTAGTGTCCAAGACAGTTGGTATTTATGGAAATCAAGGATGGTCCATTCATGTATTTGGGTGATTCCATTCCTTGAGTTCTGATTGGCTGCTTGGTTTCTATGATGTTGTGGAGTTTCATAAATACCCTGTTATTCTGCAGTAGGGGTGCAGCAAAACAGGTTCGTATTCAGTTACGATTGCTTGTTACCGTGTCTTACCAATTCGACGGTAATTGGAACTTAGTTTGATTATTCCGAATAGTCCGAATAACGCAGATAATACTAATCATCAAGCCTCATTTCAAACATGCAGAGAAATAGTATCTTGAATTTTATTACAAATTCTAATAAGTTTTGTTTGTTTGTTTATTGATTTTAACGGCATATCAACCCGTCTGGGGCTATGTCATGCCTAACGGTTAGGAAGTTATACATATCGTGTATTTATATTTATACATTTTAGTAATTGGTTTTAAAAATGTGTTAGCATTATTGGGAATTATGTTGTATGGTATTGATTTGTTTCTTGTCTATATTCTATGGTATAATTCTATTTCCCTCAAAAAAGAGAAAATATCCTCCATGTTGACATTTTCAAACAGATCTTTCATATTGTTTGCTTTGAAATAACGGTTTCTGATGTGAGCAAGAAACCTGTATTCCATGAATAAGTGTGTAACTGTCAAAAGTGTTTGACATGTTCCACATTGTGGTTGTTTTTCTTGTTTGAGTATATTGGAGTGCATTAGTCTTGTATGATCAATGCGTAATCGGGACACAATGACTTGTTCCTTTCTAGACTTCCTTAAATTTGGTCTCCAGCCTCCCAAAGTGGGTTTGATTAGGAAGAGTTTATTGTGGATGTTGTCATTCCAGTGTTGTTGCCATTTTGTATGAAGGAATCTATTAATTTTAGGCTTCAAATCAGTATATGGTATCTTGAAATTGTCGGGGATCAAATCTAGAGCCGATTTAGCTGCGGAGTCTGCTCTTTCATTCCCCCTCACTCTTATATGACTCCTTAGAGTTAGACATCAAGTCTAATCTATTCAGGAACTTAATAATGAGAGGGTTTTCCAGTTTTTTTAATTACTTAATGATAGTAGAACAGAGAGCGAGTCTGAGAAGATAATATATTTTTTGTGGTTATTTTCATAGATTATGTCAAGTGCTAGATCTATTGCACGGGTTTCAGCTGAAAAAATGGAACTTTCATTTGGGAGAGCTTTACTTACAATTTTTTTTTAATTTAAAATAGCTGCACATGCTGTTTTGTCATTGTCCTTAGAGCCATCCGTAAAGATGTACAGGCGAAACATTAAAGTAAGACCTTAAAGAAATCTCCTGTTATTCATATTTAAAATTTGTAAGTTAGTCTTAAATAAAGTTCGTTAGATTTGAAACGAGATTTCCGAACCAAGGTCACAACACCGACAAACTGTTGAAGATTACTTCTGCCTAATTCAGATACCAAGCAATGTCTTTTCTTCTTTTTTCTGTCTCTGTCAGTAGCCGTTGTTTAATTGGGGAGGAATTTATCTTGTCCTATTTCCCTTGTGACTAAAGATACCCCCTCTCCATAGCATTACCTTCTGAGGTAGTGAACCGTGAGGCTTAAGGGCGGATTCCTGGTTGCTGAGCAGTCTATGAAGTGCTACACTCCACTTTGGCCCTTAATTAGGCTGGACGGGTGGTCGTAGAGTCCCCTCCGATCAATCGACTGGTCACGTCAAGCCTTAGATTGTCCCAATCCTTATGACAAGCCCCAACTCCTTTTATCATATATGTGCTTGAAGGCGATGGTTGAGGGTCTTCATGTCCTGAGTATGACGTTAAACTCTATCTGATGGTGAGGTTCTAGTTCTGGAGGTCTGGGGAATGTGGAGCACCCCTTCATCACCATTGCTCTCGGAATGGTAGTACTCGTTAGGGTCCCATCTATAGGATAAATAAAAAAAAGTGTTTTAAAAAAATTGGGTAACCATTAAGAATGAATTAAACAAAAATGTAAGGGGTTGACATGCCATAAAACCTAACCAACCAACCAACCAATTCTAATATATGTATTTACCAACCCCTCCGCACGAGCAGGATGCGACACAAGGTCAGTTTATTTAGCGGAGTTTAACAGGTTTGAATTCAGAGTTTTTCTTTTCCTTGACTGGTTACCTATCCAAGCTTGAAGAGCACAGTCTGACCTACTATTTACCCATAGCTGGAGGGTGAATATATGGATTCATACCTTTCCCAAGGATATTAGCGCTATGTGAAATGCAAACAGCCACGTCCAGGATTTGAACTTGGATCAAATTCCTACGACTCTAACCCTTACACCATGCCACTCTAATATACGCAGCCTTCTGCCCAACTTTGATGCCAACGAATTTCCAAAAAGACAATCCATCTACTCTCAGGTGAGATCAACGCTATCCATTCAACATCTTTTTGGCGCAACACAATGAGGCTAAGAGGTCCAGAAGAAAGCAACGGCAACAAAGCACCGGCACATCAACATCTTCAGGGACAGCCTTCACATGCGACATCTGTAGACGAGCATGTTTTTCCAACATTGGACTTTACAGTCATAGGAGGCGCTGTAACTTCAGGTGCACAAAAAATATATTATAGTCTTCCGAGACTGAAATGCCAATAACCATTACACCACGCTACTCTAATATACGCGGCCTTTTGTCCACCTTTGATGCCAACGAATTTCCAAAAAGACAATCCATCTACTCTCAGGTGAGATCAACGCTATCCACTCAACATCTTTTTAGCCTACTAGGTTGTACTTGTCTAGCAAGTTGTCGCACAACATTCAACATCTTCCAATAAGTTAAAAGGGCGGGGGTGGAACAGTGTGAATTTAATGTACGCGTTGGCGTTCGTAAGGAGACTAATATACAATATTGCCACCCGCAGAAATTGTCCACCCAAGATTTCTCTTCAGTTACTATTCGTAATAAAATATTATCGAATCAAGAAAAAAAAAGTGAATTTGGAAAAAATGTACTCCAAGTTCAAATTCTGTTCGCAGCAGTCGATTTATGATTTTTTTTTAAATATTTCATACAAACATATATTCTGATCTATCTATCTATCTATCTATCTATCTATCTGTCTGTTCATATCTTATTCAGTCTGATCATGTTTGTCAGTCTATCTATCTATCTATCTATCTATCTATTAGTCTGTTCATATCTTATTCAGTCTGATCATGTTTGTCAGTCTATCTATCTATCTATCTATCACTCCGTCTGTTCATATCTATCTTATTCAGTCTGATCATGTTTATCAGTATATCTATCTATCTATCTATCAGTCTGTTCATATCTATCTTATTCAGTCTGTTCATGTCAGTTTTCTATCTATCTATCTATCTATCTATCTACTATCTATCTATCAGTCTGTTCATATCTTATTCAATCTGATCATTTTTGTCAGTCTATCTATCTATCTATCTATCTATCTATCTATCTCCAGTCTGTTCATATCTATCTTATTCAGTCTGTTCATGTCTATTATTCTATCTATCTATCTATCTATCTATCTATCAGTCTGTTCATATCTTATTCAATCTGAACATGTTTGTCAGTCTATCTATCTATCTATCTATCTATCTCCCAGTCTGATCATGTCTATCTTATTCAGTCTGTTCATGTCTGATAGTCTATCTATCTATTTATCTATCTATCTATCTATCTATGATCATATCTACCCATACATACACATACATACATCAACCCAATTAGCACCCAGATTTAAAATCGCCATCACACAGGTGAGATATGTCTTTGAGCAGCAACAGATCTTCTAGGAATATCTGAAGGTAAAAGTCTTTCAAATATGGCTTCACAAACTGGTTACCTAGCCATGGTTAAAGAGCCCAGTCTGCCCTGCTATTTACCCAAAGCTGGAGGGAGAAGCATGTGACAGAAGGTTGCTAGTATGGAGCATCCAGCGAGAATGGAACTGGCTATCCAGTTGTAATATATCTGCGAGAATAGCTTGGTAACCATTACATTACGATGCGAATACCTGGGCATTTACCCTACCCGTTCACCGCGGGTAGAATGAAACTCGCTATTCAACAGATCTTCGAACCCTAACTGCAGCCTAGCAGTTAAGGTTCGAATCGCACACATTATCAACTAATTAATTATCAACTAATAAATTTTCAAATTAGGTATGACTTCAATTAAGCACATATTCTCCAAAAAATTATCGGCTATCGCCATCTCAAACAGACTGTTTACTTTCATATATATATATATATATATATATATATATATGCATCACCTAATAGAAAAATATTAAACAAACGAGTTGTGCATAAAGATATTTATTCAAGCAAAATCACTTAATATTTTGGGGGCGATGAAATGGGGGGGGGGGGTTTTCTAAATAAACGTTTAGGTTAAATGCAAAAATGTCATTTGAATCTTAATTTATTTGTTCAGTGAAGAAAAGTCCATTCACTTACGCCTCGGTTTGTTTAACTTCCTTTTATGTAAAATGAAAAACTTGTCAATAATTTTGAAATGTTTCTTTGAATATGTTCTATGCGTTAGATCTTCCGCGATATGCCAATACGCGTCTGGAAAGGAATTTGACAAATAAATTGTCAAGGATGAATATATTTTATGATAAAAATGAATATAGACACACACGCAAATACAAATACTAAAAAGTATATATATATATATATATATATATATATATAGAGAGAGAGAGAGAGAGAGAGAGAGAGAGAGAGAGGGGGGAGAGGGAGGGGAACATACTGAAGTAGATAGATAGATAGATATGAACATACTGAAGTGCATAGATAGATAGATAGATAGATAGATAGATAGATGTGAATATACTAGATAGATAGATAGATAGATAGATAGATAGATAGATAGATAGATAGATAGATAGATAGATAGATAGATAGGTATGAATATACTGAAGTAGATAGATAGATAGATAGATAGATAGATATGAACATACAGAAGTAGATAGATAGATAGATATATAGATAGATAGATAGATAGATAGATAGATAGATATGATCGTACTCAAATAGATAGATAGGTATGAACACACTGGAGTAGATAGATAGATAGATAGATAGATAGATGCATACATACATACATACATACATATATACCTACATACATACATACATACATGATGATCGCAACGTCTTGTCAGGCGACTGCCACTCCTTCGTCCATTGTCCGTTTGTTGGCTCGTTCATGACTCTTTAATCCGCCAAAGTCCTGCATATCCTAGAACATATCTGACACACATAACGATCCGTGTTGACTGCGTCGACAGGTGTTGTATACTCATCATTGTCCTCATGTTGGGGATCATGCTGGGAATCAAAGTGTGGCATGGTAGATACAACAATTACAGTCGGGTAGCTCTCATGTGATTTCATGTGACTGACCAAGCCCGCTTTGACAATAGGACCCGGTCACACTCCTCACAGATCCAACATCACCAGAATTGGCCGGCAGAGTTTCACGTTTTCGGCATACTCTCCTGAGTCTTGCTCGGTCCACCCATACATACATACATACATACATACATAAGTATGAACATACCGAAGTAGATAGATAGATAGATAGATAGATAGGAAAAAAGGAAAAAGGGAGAAAACTTCTGTGATAGAGAAATAGATATGAAAAAACTTAGATAGATAGATAGATAGATAGATAGATAGATATTGGTTTGTTGGTTGGTTTTGAAGGCTATCACAATGCAAGTGTAAAGAAAAAAAGAAGGTAACTGTGGTGTTGTTTGTTAACCTGTGATTCATTCTCAATTCTTAATATTTCGGTATAAAAATCCCTTCTACAGAAGATTACTAGAACTGAAGTTGTTGCTAGTGGCTGTTCATTTGTTCTGTCTCATGTCTTCCAAATTCTGTCTGTGGGAGGGGGTGCTTGTTTTGTGTGTGTGAGTGTGTGTGTAAGTGTGTGTGTAAGTGTGTATGTGCGCGCGCTTATGTCTGTGTGTCTGTTCATTTCCTTTTTTTTATTATTCCAGATTTGGCTCGCCCTCTAAGCATGTTTTTTTTGTTTACTAACAGGACCATTTGATCCCTTTTTTTTATTAATATGTGTCTGAGATTAACATTCCAGATATCGTTTGATTGTTTATGGGTGCGGGTGTGTAAATTTACCGTCTATCAAAATCACCTGTTGTCCTGTTGTGTGTGTACGGTGTATTTGTTCTTAAGTCCCAACGCCATGTGTGTGTGTGTGTGTGTGTGTGTGTGTTATTTGTATTGCATTGTGATAGCCTTCAAAACCAACCAACAAACCAATATAACACAATGCTTCAAGCAAATTACAAAACCTTTTATAGATAGATATGTTTATTGTGAAAAAATATCGGAGTTTTTTTAGATAAATATTTCTAAAATTGAATGGCGTTTAAGGGATTTAAATAAATATCGCACAAGTATCATTACATGGCCGTCCAAAAATATTTACACTTAATATATATTTTTGCGAGTTTCTTTTTCGTTTCAGAGTTTCAATACTCTAGAGTTTGAAGTACGATAGATGTACTCACTTCAAATATCGTACTTATTTGTGGGTGATATTATATTAATTCTTAACGTCCTATACCACCTCATTCCACCCGGCCAGAAGTCACATTTATTTTTCTAATCTACCCCAGATGATAGCCTTTGTTTAAATATAATATTAAACATATTTAGAAGTCTTTAATTTAAGGGAAATAACTGGTAACTTTTAATGAAATGGACATTTTTACCCATTTTTGATAAATGGTTATAGGAATTGGGCTCTGGACTTAGAAAATTCTCAACAGGATGTTAAGAGTTAACTGATTATTATACTATTTCTCTGAATTTTTTTAGATGAGGCTTGATAATTTGTATTATTTGTATTATTTGGATTTGTCCTCATCTTTATTGCTATCTGTTCAACGTTTCGGTCGATGTGCCCTCCGGCCTTCTTCAGGTATTTATTCAGGGAGCCTTCTCGAACTCAGGAACATCCTTTTCGAACTCGGGAACCTCTTGACCAGGATTGAAACTGCAGTTCTAAGTGACAGTTATCGCTGTGCTGCAGGTTCAATCCTGGTCAAGGGTGACAGTAACATAGAATAATAATTAACACAGCTTAACACTTGTACCCAGCTATGGTTAGCAGAATGGGAACAAAATGCCCCCGTTGATTGAATAAAGGGTTAGGTTCAAAATTCCGTGATGGGAGCCATTACAACAAGAGGGTTCTGAGTTCGAAAAGAAAGGTTCTTGATTATTAGTCCTAATTAAACAATAACGCAATAGTTATTTTGGATCTCTGGTTTGAAGAAATACCTATCCATCTAATTACTGATGTTTAATTAAGTGTAGATAATTAAGTTATCACGACAAATATTTTTTTCTTTTGAAGTTTGGAATGACTTGCAACAACATGGCTTCCACTGATTATTGATAATTAAATAAGCCCGCCAAAAAATAGTATCCTACCATAAACCGCTGCTAGCGGCTCTCGCACGTGTCACTTGATTACACCGAAAATGACTCTGATTACAATAATAATAGGATTTTATTTGAAAGGGGCCGGATTAGCTCAGTCGGTAGAGCGTTCGGCTAGAAACCACAAGGTTCCTAGTTCGATATCGGCCCTCGCTAACTCAGCGTATGAGTAGCACAGGAATCTGTGCGGTAAAGTAAGGAGCTGATGGTAGGTGTGGTGCTCCACCTCAGACACAAAAACAATCTCCTTGGTCTAGCGCTAGTGAAAAGGGGATAGACTCCCTCGCTGATTGGCTGATACCGACATTAGGCCGCCACGACGACTTTACTTTACTTACTTATTTGAATAGAATGAATTCTGAGGTGAAAAATCACTATGTGAACACCACCTGGCATCTGAGGTGAATAGATAGAGAACTTTGAAATATCCATCATACGGCTAAAAAATATCAAGAAACATTTGGTACAAACATGGGGGAAATTTGGTAGGCAAAGAGGTAAGAACAGAATAGTTGTTTCATTATGACTTAACAGAAGAACTCAGGTTACTTTAATCATAGACTGAATTCTGAGGTGAAAAATCACTATGTGGACATCCCTGCTATCCGTGGTGAATGGATAGAGAACTTTGAAGTTTTGAATGTCTTGCAGCAACATGGCTTCTGCTGATTATTGATAATTACCAGAGAATACTTCTCGGTAAAACGTAAAAGGTCTAAATGGACTAACACTTAAAAAGCGCAGAAGATAAATGGTAATCCTTAACTATTTCCCCGTAAATTCCTACCATAAATAAAATGAACCCTCGTTTTATGTCCCTGTTTAAAACTAACCATTCTCACAAAATAAATACTTTTAGAATATACACATTGAAGTGAATATTAAAATAAATAAAGAAAATATATTTAGTATTGTAAAATAACGGGTGCAAGAAAAATAAAACATTTTATTGCAAAAACACGGACATAAAATGAGGGTTCAGTTATTTTATGGTAGGAATATACGAGGAAATAGTTAAGGATTACCAAATAAATTCGGTCGAACTAATTTAAACATTTGCTATAAGTTTCCGTTCACTTTGCGTCAATGTTCGTGAAAAGGGCATGAACCCATTTCTACCCTTCTCTTCAACTATATTTAAATAGCTGGGCAGATAAGAGATTTAGCCTTGGTTGGGAACCATTGTAAGAGAAGAACAATTTTGATTAAAAGAGCAAGGAGCTGAGCTCCCTTATGGGCAACGAACAAAGTATCCCAGTCTGTCCCCAGACACCATCGCAATGTCCTGACACCCGAACCGGACATATAAGAGAGAGTAAGGCTGTCAGAATCAGCGATTTTCCCTCACTGTGAATTTCCCCTTATAGGCAACAAACATCGTGACTCTACTTCACCATCATCATCATTATCATCAATAAGTTGTCCCCCCTCTCTTCTCTCTCTCTCTCTCTCTCTCTCTCTCTCTCTCTCTCCTCTCTCTCTCTCTCTCTCTCTCTCCTTCCCTATAGACCAGGCATCACCAAACTTTTTCACGGTGGCCCGGATAATTGAAAAAATACCGAGCGCGGGCCACATTATTATTGTGTTCAATACTTGCTATCCAGAACGAAAGCTCTGAGAAAAAGATGTAAAACAAAATTTATCTTTCCATCTTATATTCATGGATGAGTGGCGTAAGATGCACAAAAACAAATTTAACCAACATATTTATTTTCAAAACATTATCAAAGAACGCAACATTAGCAGAAAGCTTTAGTGAGATTTGTGAAACTGAAGTTTGCCTTCAAGATATCGTCAATGTTTGGTTTGGATTTGCTACATCCAATCAAGAGAATTGCTTTCAAATGTTTATCAGTCAATTTCACTCGATGGGTTGATTCTGTAGTCAAGTCCATGAAGATTTAGTAAGCTTAACATAATATCTAAATTTAAATGGTATTAGAATGTCTCGCGTTCCGTACGTTTTAAACAAATTCAAGTACCATCAGCGGGACTGATAAAATGCCTCTGCGGGACGTAATTTGGTGACCCTGCTATGGACCATCGCTCTTTGTAAGTCCTGAGTTCCACCTTGTTTTCTCAGTAGTACCCAATAATGTTGCATAGTTTATAAGCAGCCTATAAATTATGAACATGCCTGTAGTTAGAATATCTAAATAAAGTTTGTTAGATTTAAAATTGGAGGTGGAGGATTTTTCTATCCATTAGGATTATGAGTGACATGACGATGATCCTAACTGACCTTCCGGTACAGGCGCGCGATTGGGCACCGTGAGAATAAGTTTTAGGTTAGTTGAGATTTCAGAGCGAATGGACATGTAGACCGTCGCTATGAGTCGATCTCCTCCCTATCCGACTCGCCGCGGCGGAATCAAATGGGCCGGGTTGCGAAATAAAGCTTGATCAAGAAAACAACCAAGTCTTGTTTGTTAATTGAATATTAAAAACAAGAATGACCGGCCCAGCACGAAGAAAATAAGAAAGAAGAATCAACCCCCAGCAGAAGCTTACTAAATCAACAAGAAGAACATGGCACTGGCTGCAAATTAGAAGACCCAGACGAAGAACCAGAAGCAGAAGTTAAAAATAAGTCATCATTTAATATCTCTCTCTCTCTCTCTCTCTCTCTCTCTCTCTCTCTCTCTCTTCTCTCTCTCTCTCTCTTCATTATATACCCGAGAGGTCTCTCTCTCGCCGTTCATATACCCGATGTTGAACGAGTATATATATATATTTACCAACCCCTCCGCACGAGCAGGGTGTGACACAAGGTCAAGTTCTTAAGCGGAGTTCAACTGGTTTGAATTCAGAGTTTTCCTTCTCCTAGACCGGTTGTCTAACCCAGGTTAAAGAGCCCAGTCTGCCCTACTATTTACCCATAGCTGGAGGGATAGTAGGATTCATACCTTTCCCAAGGGTATTAGCGCTAAGTGAAATGCAATTACCATGTCCAGGATTTGAACTCGGGGCGATGAGTATATAACAGTATGTCTTGATCATTTACGAAATTGGAGATAATTACTCGTGCAGCTGTTGTTCTGTAAGGTGCTGCCCCCTGGATTTGTTAATAAAAAAAGCACGTTCTCATCTAGATTTTTCTCCAGGCGTTTCGTTAAAGTCCAGGTGGGAAACCATACATTTGTACTGACACGGCTTCAGCTTGAAAGAATTCCTTTCACCGTAGTTCAAATCAAACCTAACCCAGGATTTCACACATCAGCCATGATCATCTTCAACCACAAACGACAAACAGGATCATAACGATTGCATAGTAAATAAATAATAGCCGTGTTCCAGAATCTTCCGACCGTTATCATCTTGTCCTCTGGTTGAAAATGAAACCGTCCAAATTCTCCATGATTAAATGCAAAAGTGTAAATCCTGATTATACGGTGTTGCTGATCCACCGAATTCTTATTTATTATGAGCATCGTCATCTCAGCTAAATAATGGACCATTCCATTTTTATTAGAAAAAAAAAGAAAGGGAAGAAAATGACATGCTACACCGAAAAATATAATTAGAAAAAAAGAAAGAGGGTATGGGAAAATAAAGAGTGGGATCGATAACACTTATCTGTTTCAATTGAACATAATGAAAAGAAGGAGTGAAAATGTGTGTGTGTGTGTGAGAGAGAGAGAGAGGGGGGGGAGAGAGTCAAATATTATTATAATTCTACATATTGAACTATTTAACAATAGCTCTTAAGTAAGCATATCAATCGTTGTAATAATTAAATTATCATACTGTGGTATATCCACAGGTCCTGCTAGTATATATAAACCCTTCTTATGAAAAGAAAGAAAAAGATTAAAGAAAGTTAAACCAAGACCACTTATCTGTTTCAATTGAACATAATGAAAAGAAGGAGTGAAAGAAAAATGTGTGTGTGAGAGAGAGAGAGAGAGAGAGAGAGAGAGAGAGAGAGAGAGAGAGAGTCAAAGATTATTATAATTCTACATATTGAACTATTTAACAATAACTCTTAAGTAAGCGTATCAATCGTTGTAATAATTAAATTATCATACTGTGGTATATCCACAGCAAGTAGTAAATAAACAAGTTGCAGATGATATTTACTTTGATCCTTGCATTATCATCATCATCATCATCATGACGCGCTGTTTGCACGGATATCCATGACAATCTCTCGCCAACCTTCCCTATCATTCATCGACTCTGAGAGCTCCTCCACGCAGCAGCCAGCATCCATACATAGTTGGTCAATGTAGGTCCTGGCTGGTCGGCCCACATTAGCATGCCATGTGTTGGCTTCCACAGTAGTACGTCGCTTACGAGCTCATCCCTGCTTCTCCAGCAGTGTCCCGCATGCCAAGTCGTCTTACTCGTATGGTTTGTGAGATGGGGGGGGGGCAAGTGGCCATACAGTTGCTTCTTTGTGGCTGCTTCCACGACTTATTCAGGACCGTTCGCAGCATTCTTGTGCAGCTCCCATCTAGCTTATTCTCAAGGCGCTTCGTTAGGGTCCAGGTGGTACAGCCATACAGCAGTACCGACACAACCACAGCCTGGAAGAATTATCAAGACATACTAATTAGTTAGCGTTCGATAAGAGATTTGAAAAAAGGCACCGTTGGACTGCACGGGTCGGGTCAGTCATATAAATACGGTGAGGTGCAGTCGGCGTATCCTATAACTGTAGCTGACAGGGCGGGACTACCCAGTGAGAATCTAACTCCCTAGTAGTAGTATGCTTCCCAAGTTCACTCACCGTAACCCTATACAATGCATCCTTAAATTATGCATATTGATTTAGTCGAATTTAGTGCAAGTATGTGAGCACTTAGGATCGAACTCACAACTGAATTCAAGAAACTGAATTGCGAAAATAGCCTGTTAACCATTACACCACAATGAGATGCCAATTTTAGTTTAGTTTGGCACAAGGCCTGAATTATGGAGCACCCAATGAGAATTGAACTCACTAAAGAAGTAATTTGCTAAACTTAGATGGGACACAAAGTCAGAAGTATATGTTGGTTCTTTAGTTTAATGGCATATCAACCCTTGTAGGTTATTTAATGCCAAATTCTTTTTTTACAGATATGATTTATTTAAGAATAAAGAATTTAGAATTTAGCTCAGTCAGTATAGCATCGAACTAGGAACTACAATGTTCCGGGTTCGATATTGGCCCTTGCCAACTCTGTACATGAGTTGGATCTGTGCAGTAAAGTGGGGAGCTGATGGTAGATGTAGCACTCCACTCAGACGCTAAGACAATCTCCCTAATCTAGCGCTAGTTAAAAGGGGATAGACTCCCTCGCTGTCCCGTTCATACCAACAATAGACTACTCCGCCGACTTTACTTATACGTGTGTATTGATAAATTGGTATAAATAATTTTCATTAACTTCATGTGTGTTAATAAATTGGTAGAAATATTTTTCATTAACTTCATGTGTTAATAAATTGGCAGAAATATTTTTCATTAACTTCATGTGTGTTAATAAATTGGTAGAAATATTTTTCATTAACTTCATGTGTGTTAATAAATTGGTTGAAATAATTTTCATTAACTTCATGTGGGTTAATAAATTGGTAGAAATAATTTTCATTACCTTCTTCCTCATGTGTGTTAATAAATTGGTAGAAATAATTTTTCATTAACTTCATGTGTGTTAATAAATTGTAAATATTTTCATTAACTTCATGTGTATTAATAAATTAGGAAATAATTAACTTCATGTGTGTTAATAAATTGTTTGAAATAATTTTCATTAACTTCATGTGTAATAAATTGGTAGAAATAATTTTTATTAGCTTCATCTTAATAAATACGGGTGGACTCACAGCTACCACCTTCTGGTACCTATATGATAAAAAGGGGTGGATGTTTGCCATAAGATCAATTGCTATGGTTCGACATGACCAATCGATTGACCTCTTCGACCGCTCGTGTAGCCCATGTAAGGGCTGAAGTGGAGTGTAGCATGTCACAGAACCACTTAGTACTCGAGTCACAGACCTCTCAGTCACCCCAATCCTGTCCTGAGGCATTACTGGTGGCTACCCATGACCAACGGGTGTTCCCATTAATGGGTGGGGGTCTTATCGCTCTGAAGAGGTGCACTCGGCATATTCAGCCGACAGAAATAACCCTAGACAGGTTGCCAAGCCGTTACAATCAATCAATTGATCAATCAATATTCCTTTAAAAGTATATATTCACCAACCCCTCCGCACGAGCAGGATGTAACACAAGGTCAATTTATTAAGCAGGGTTTAACAGGTTTGAATTCAGAGTTTCTCTTCTCCTATACTGGTTACCTAGCCAAGGTTAAAGAGCCCAGTATGCCCTACTATTTACCCATAGCTTGAGAGAGACTAGTTGGGTGCATATCTTTCCCAATGGTATTAGCGCTATGTGAAATGCAAACAGCCTCGTCCGGGATTTGAACTCGGGTCGACGAGTCCATTTCCTACGACTCTAACCATTACACCACGCGCCTCCTTTAAGATTCCTTTAAAAATAAGTGTAGCTTAGATGTGACACAAAGTCACAAATATCTGTCCGCCGATGAGGATTGAAGCAACCCTATTTGTTATTGACTAAGCTAATCTTACTTCAGGCCTAACGTATGGGGCACCCAGTGAGAATCAAACTCACTGATAATGGTTGGTTAGCCTAGCTCATAAACCATTATACACTCTGAGCACGATCTTTAAAAAGAACCTGACACAAACGGGTTATCTCTTGCAAACTAATGAATATTCATGAATCCAGTCATCCGAGAATCTCTGACATCACCGGTTTAATCTTTTTTTTTTCTTTCTTTTCTTTGTTGGTTGTATTTGATTGGTTGAATGACCAGACATAATAATTTGCATATTCGTGGAGGAGAGTTTTTTTTTTTTGTTTTTTTTTAATGAGACGAAAGATCAAACTGATGACTGGTCAGTCGCTTTGCTAGTTGGCGGGAGGTACGAAACGTCAATTCCGTGGGTAAAAGATCGAAGTAGGGGGAGGGGGTTGCAAAACAACAACAACAATAACAATGAACAAAAATCATTCAGCAACCAATATCGATCTGTTTATCCGCTTATGGTCGATCGCAGAAGCATTGGCACCAGAAATGGCAAAAATATCACGTGTCTTTTCTATTCCTGATATGCGACATTTTATCTCCTTTTTATCTACCATCTCTTCTATTACTGCGTTTTTTGTTTTGGGGGCGTTTTGTTTGTTGATTTTCGTTTTTCGTTTTTTTAGGAGTTACTTTAAGGCTACCTTTTCCTTCATTTCCCTTACGGTCTTTCTTTCTTTCTTTCTTTCATTCTTTCTCAGCATTCTCCTTCTCTGTTTTTATCTATCTAATTTTTTTTATTTTTCTCTTTCTGCATTTTTGTTTTTGGGGGTTTTGTTTGTTTTTTTGTTTTTTGGTGCTTTTTAGGAGGGTATTTTAAGTTTGCATTTTCCTTCATTTCCCTTACGGCGTATCTGTCTTTCTTTCTCTCTCTCTTAGCATTCCCCCTCTCTGCTTTTATCTATCTAACTTGTTTTATTTTTCTCTTTCATTGTACATCTATTTTCCTATTTTCTTACTGCGTTTTTGTTTCGTGATGTTTTTTTTTTTTTTTTTGGGGGGGGGTATTACTTTAAGGTTGCCTTTTCCTTCATTTCCCTTACGGTGTATCTCTCTCTCTCTCTCTCTCTTCTCTCTCTCTCTCTCTCTCTCTCTCTCTCTCTCAGCATTCCCCCCTCTGTGTTTTTATTAACTAGTTTTATTTACTCTTTCTACGTTTTTTTTTGGGGGGGCGGGGGTTGTTTTTGTTATTTTTATTTTTTGCTTTATTTAGGGTGTTACTTTAAGGTTACTTTTTCCTTCATTTCCCTTACGGTGAATCTTTCTTTCTTTCTTTCTTTCTTTCTTTCTATCTCAGCATTCCCCTCCTCTGTTTATATCTAACTAGTTTTATTTTTATCTTTCTGCTTTTTTGTTTTTTTGTGTTTTGGTGGGGGGATTGTTTTTTGTTATTTTTATTTTTAGGGGGTTACTTTAAAACTGCCTTTTCCTTCATTTCCCTTACGGTGTATCTTTCTTTCTTTCTTTTTTCTTTCTTTCTTTCTATCTCAGCATCCCCTTTCTCTGTTTTCATCTATCTAACTAATTTTATTTTTCTCTTTCATCGTCCTTTAATTCTTTTTCTTTCTTTCGTTCATTTCCTTCTTTCTTTCTTTCTTTCATTTAATTCGGCGCGTGGTCTAATGGGTAGAGTCACCGGAAATGGACTCGTCGACCCGAGTTCAAATCCTGGCCGAAGCTACAGTTCACATAGCGCTATTACCCTAAGGAAGGGTATGAATCCAACTATTCTCCCTCCAGCTATGGATAAATAGTAGAACAGACTATGCTCTTTAACCTTGTTTAGGCAGCCAGTCTAGGGAAGGAAAACTTTGATTCATCTAAATTTGTCTTTCATTGAATTTTTTTCTGTCTTTTCTTTAATTCTTTATATTGATTCTCTCTCTCTCTCTCTCTCTCTCTCTCTCTCTCTCTCTCTCTCTCTCTCTCTCTCTCTCTCTCTCAGCATCTCCCTCTCTTTTTTATCTATCTATCTAACTAGTTTTATTTTCTCTTTCATCGTCCTTTAATTCTTTTTCTTTCTTTCTGACGCACATTTCCTTCCTTCCTTCCTTCTTTCTTTCTTTCTTTCTTTCTTTCTTTCTTTGAGTTCTTTCTCTTTTTTTAAATTCTTTTCTTTCTTCTTTCTTTCTTTCGTTGAATTCTTTTTTCATTGATTTTTTCTGTCTTTCCTTAATTCTTATTTTGATTCTTTCTTTCTTTCTTTCTTTCTCAACATTCCCCTCTCTGTTTTATTTATCTAACTAGTTTTATTTTTCTCTTTTATCATCCTTTAATTCTTTCTTTTTCTTCTTTCTTTCTTTCATTCCTTATTTCTGTCTTCCTTCCTTTCTTTCTTTCTTTCTTTCTTTCTTTCTTTCTTTTCTTCTTTCTTTCGTTTAGTTCTTCCTTTTTTTCATTTAAGTCTTCCTTTGCTATAATATATTTCTTTCTTCCTTTCTTTCTTTCGTTCAATACTTTCTTTCATTAATTTTTTTCTGTCTTTCCTTTAATTATTTATTTTGATTCTTTCTTTCTTTCTCTCTCATCATTTCCCCTCTCTGTTTTTATCTATTTAACTTTCGTTGATTTCCTTCTTTCTTTCTTTCGTTCATTTAATTTTTTTCTCGTTTAAGTCTTCCTTTGCTTCATCTAATTATTGCTTTCTTTCTTTCTTTCGTTGAATTCTTTCTTTCATTGAGTTGTTTTCCTTCTGTCTTTCCTTGCATTCTTTATTTTGATTCTTTCTTTCTTTCTTTCTTTTTACTATTCACTTGTTTTTTTCTTTCTTTCCACACTTTTTATTCTTTTTATATTTATTTTTTATTTACCTTTTTTCTTTTCAGGTTCGCGTCTTTATATGATCCTTTCCTTTTATCTTTCTTTCTTTCATTTAATTCTTTCTTATTTTTTTCTTTTAAGTCTTCCTTTGCTTTATCTAATTATTGATTTCTTTCTTTCGTTGAATTCTTTCTTTCGTTTATTTTTTTTCTTTCTGTCTTTCTTTAATTCTTCCTTTCTATCTTTCCTTTAATCTTTTCTTTATTTTGATTCTTTCTTTCTTTCTTTCTACTATTCACTTGTTGCTTTCTTTCTTTCTTTCCACACGTTTCATTCTTTTCTTCTGGTTCCCTTCTTTCTTTTCTGGTTCGCTTCTTTAAATTGTCATTTCTTTCTTTCTTTCTTTCCTTTCTTTCTTTCCTTTCTTTTTCTTCCTCCCTTCCTTCATTTCTTTCTTTCTTTCTTTCTATTATTCACTTGTTGCTTTCTTTCTTTCCACACGTTTCATTCTTTTCTTCTGATTCCCTTCTTTCTTTTCTGGTTCGCTTTTTTAAATGATCATTTCTTTCTTTCATTCTTTCTTTCTTTCTTTCTTTCTTTCTTCTTTTCCTTTCCTTTCCTTTCCTTTCTTTTTCTCCCTTCCTTCATTACTTTCTTTCTTTCTGTCTTCTAATTCTACTCTTCTTTCTCACATTCTCCCGATTATTCCTTTAACTAAATTCTACACTCGCCATGTCAGTCTATCAAGCAAAATCTAACAACTTCCTTCAACAAGAGACTCACCAACCCACAACACCATCTTTCTCATAGCCTTTCCTCATCGCTTCATCGTAAGGGCAACTATATAGGCACACCAAAATTCGCACGGCAGCCAAACGCCAATCAATGTAAAGACATGCGAGGCATTTCTTTGTTGTCCTTATTCACTTGCATTGTCCACAATCCACATCATGGCGTCGACGGCGACAACGACGATGCCGAGTAACGGTAATGGCTACCACTGAAGAGATGCCATAGAATGTTCTCATTTGTGTTTCAAGAGAGAAGAAGAGAAAGCCTAGTGTCATCGTCAGCATAGCTGAGAACATGTAGAATCGTGTCATAGTTTTTCAGGGTAAGGGTTAGGATCGAGAACCGAGTGCCTGACTGGCACCTGACACCATTTGATATTTGTCCTTTCTATCATTCACCATGTTTTGTTGTTGTGGTTTTTTGTTGTTTTTTATTCCGACTTATCTTCTTTCTTTTCCGCCCCCTCTCTCTCTCTCTCTCTCTCTCTCTCTCTCTCTCTCTCTCTCTCTCTCTCTCTCTCTCTCATTCAGCTATACATCGTTCTTTCTTTCTTCTCTTCTATTTCTCTCTTCTTCTACTATTCGCTTAAAATCGCCGCCTACCTTTTCAACCTCTCTTTCTTCGGCTACTCATCGTTTTCTTTCTTTCTTTCAGTTCGGTACGTTGGCTTCTTTCTGTCTATTGTTTCTACTTTCTACTTTCTTCATTCTTTCTTTCTTTTCTTTCTTTTCTATTCACTTCGACTTATTGTCTTCTTCCTTTCTCACTTTCTTTCATTCTTTCTTTCTTTCTTTCTTTCTTTCTGTTCATTTTGACTTGTGTCTTTTCCTTTTCGACCTTTGTTTCTTTAGCTATACATCGTTCTCTCTCTCTCTCTCTCTCTCTCTCTCTCTCTCTCTCTCTCTCTCTCTCTCTCTCTCTCTCTTCCTCTCTCTCTCTCTCTCTCTCTTTTACTATTCGCTTAAACTCATGCCTTCTTCCTTTTCAGTCTTTCTTTCTATTGTCTCTTCTTTCTAACTTTCTTCTATTCTTTCTTCCATTCTTCTTTCTTTCTATTCACTTCGACTTATTGTCTTCTTCCTTTTCGTCCTTCGTTCTTGAGCTAACATCGTTCTTTCTTTCTTTCTTTCTTTCTTCTATTCTCTCTTCTTTCGCTTCAACTCGTTGCCTTCTTCTTTTTCACCCTCTCTTTCTTCGGCTATCATTTCATCCTTTCTTTCTTTCTTTTCAGTTTGGTACGTTAGCTTCTTTCTTTCTATTTTCTCTTCTTTCTACTTTCATTCATTCATTTCTTTCTTTTTTTTTTCTATTCAGTTCGACTTATTCTATTCTTCCTTTGCGACCTTTGTTTCTTCAGCCACTCATCGTTTTCTATTCTTTCTTTCTTTCTTTCTTTCTTTCTTTCTATTCGCTTCAACGTGTTGCCACCTTTATTTCCAACCTTTCTAAAAGCTGCTTATCATCCTTTTCTTTCTTTCTTTCTTTCTTTCTTTCTTTCTTTCTTTTGTTCCGTTGGTTATTTTTCCTTCTTTCTTTCTATTCAGTTCGACTTGTCAGTTATACATCATTTTTCTTTCTTTCTTTCTTTCTTTTCATTTCGTTCGACTAGTTGCCTTCTTACTTCCAGTTCGACTTGTCAGTTATAATCATTTTTCTTTCTTTCTTTCTTCTTTCTTTTCATTCTGTTCGACTAGTTGCTTCTTACTTCCAGTTCGACTTGTCAGTTATACATCATTTTCTTTCTTTCTTTCTTCTTTTCATTCTGTTCGACTAGTTGCCTTCTTACTTTCCAGCCTCTCTTTCTTCGGCTATAAATCGTTTTCTTTTTCTTTTTTTCGTTCTTTTTTCTTTCTTTTTTTCATTCTTTTATTCTGTTGGTTATTTTTCATTGATTCTTTCTTTCTTTTCGTCCTTCTTTCTATCTTTTTCTTTTGGTAATTTTCATTCTTTCTTTCTTTTTCCGTTCGACTTTTGTACATCCTTTATTGACTCTCTTTCTTTAGCTATATATAATCCTTCTTCTTTCTTTCTTTTTTCTTTTCTTCTTTCTTTCCTTTCTTTTCTTTTCTTTCTCTTTCTTTTTTTCTTCTTTCTTTCTTTTTTTGTTCTTCTTTCTTCTTTTTTTCTTTTGCTTAATTTCATCTTTCTTTTCTTTTCTGTTGATTTTGTATTCATTCTTTATTGACTCTCTTTCTTCAGCTATATATAATCTTTCTTTCTTCTTCTTTTCTTTTTTCTTTCTTTCTTTCTTTCTTTTTCTTTTCTTTCTTTTTTCTTTCTTTTCTTCTTTCTTTCTTTCTTTTTCTTTCTTTCTTCTTCTTTTCTTCTTTTTTCTTTTTCTTTCTTTTTCTTTCGTTCTTTCTTTCTTTCTTTCTGTAAAAATCAAAAACAAATCAGTTGTCATGAACAAAGACAGGTGTCATGAATAGTTGAGCTTGATGTGAATACATTTTCTTGATATCAATACCTGGCACAAGTAAGTTCCTCAGGCTACCACTACTGGGAAAATTATGCCTTAGGTCCAAAAGCCATCACCTCCCCTGGAGAATGTCTTTTCAATTGCACCGAGTAATCCTTGATCCCTGACGTGTCTCGTAGATGGAACTAAGCTATTTTTGCCAAAGAATTCATAGTACTATCTAAAACTGGTTGTATTCTTTATCAATCAGCTCCAGTGATGTTCCTTATTTTTACCTGATCTAAAAATTTGATTGATAAGGATTGGAAACCTTATTTATCAATCAATCCTTTTCTTCATTTTGACACACAAGTTTCCTTGGTTAAACCGAACTTAACTGACCTAAATTCCACCATCGGATGTCACCCCGCCGAAAGAAAAAAAAGAATCAGGGAGTCAACCGAATTTAATGAAATTTTCAGTGTTGATATATCAATGATTAAAAAATATAATGCACCAGTTATTTTATTTAAAAACGTTTACATTTTTTCAGGTCAGTTAACTTTGAACCATGTATCTCTGGGGCGTATCACAGATTCTCAAGGATACGTGCTTCAAGGTTAACTGACCTTACATGGCGGGGTGACATACGATGGTGGAATTTAGGTCGGTTAAGTTCGATTTAACCAGTTTCCTTATTCTCTCTGGTATAAGGCATCCTGTCGTAGTCTAATGGTTAGCAAGCTAGTCATGCATTACTACTGAATATCGAGTTCGATCCTCGTTGGATGCCCCATACTTCTGACTTTGTATCAAAGTGGTGGATGGGTTGGGTATTTATTTTTTTCTTATTCTATCTGGTTTAAAACTTATCTTATAGGATTGGAGATCTTATTTATCAATTAACTCTTCATACTTCAATTTAATTTTGATACCAGTTTCATTAATTCTATCTGGTCTAAAACATGTGTTTATAGGATTGGAGACCTTATGATCAATCAACCTTTATTCTTCATTTTGATACCAGTTTAATGTATTGCTATATGTCTTAAAACAATGTTTTATAGCGGATTGCGAACCGTGGTAGGGTGTTGATCAGGAGTGCAAGCCGGGTGGTATGCGTGGCATTTTGGATACCGAGTGTCGAGTTGGTGTGCTGAGTCTGGTCGTAAAGCATTTGGAGTAGATGAGAGCGTGAGGTGAGCGAGATCGAGGCGCTGTGTATGCGTTCGATGTTGGCACGGAGTGTTGAGTGGGGTATGTTCGTCATAAGAGCGGTGACGAAGGATGAGGAACGCGTTTAGTGCGGAGTTAACGTGATGCGAGAGGCGTCGATTGTGTGGAGATACGCAGGGATTTCATTTTTCTATCGTCTAAAAATTCTATAGATTGAAGACCTTATTATAATGCAACCCGTATTCGGTTCATATGATGACCAGTTTCATTGAATCTAATGTTTCGTTAGTAGGAGTTTGATCTCGTCTCGTTT
>CM042177.1:8581405-8605790 GCA_023376005.1 Doryteuthis pealeii
AGAGAGATCAACCCGTATTCTCTTTGGGATACAGTTTCAATTATTCCTTTATGTTTTATAAAGGACGGGAGACCTTATTATCAAAATCAACCTTAAACTTTGTTTTGATACCAGTTTTGTTATTGTATCTGGTGATTGAGACCTTATTATCAATCAGCCATTGTTCTTTATTTTCATACCAGTTTCATTATTCTACCTGGCTTAAAACTTATCTTATAGGATTGGAGATCTTATTTATCAATCCACGTCGTACATGTGTCATTATGTAAACGAAATGGCAACCAAAGAATTCGTCCGTCTTTTCTTGCTTCTTCTTCTTTTTCTTCTTCTTCTTCTTCTTCTTTCTTCTTCTTTCTTCTTCTTCTTCTTCTTCTTAAACTAATCTCAAATCATTTCTCCCACGCAACAACTTATGAGAAAATAATCAGAATGGATTATATAACACAAGTCCACATCTGTCATTTGATTAGTCGGTTTAATTATTTCATTCTGTTTAAGTTCTTCAATCATTAAAATGGCGATCTCTACCTAAGACTATTAGACTTCTTTTTTTTATTGTCATCTCGTAGATTGTTTTTGGATTAATAACTAAATATTTTTCATGAATATTCATTTGTAAATCAACTCTCGTATTTGCTTGGGTGGTTAGATGATTGTTTTAACGCATGTTAGTCCTTGTTTATATCAGTTTGATTCTTGTGGAAGCCAACACATAGACATCAAATATAGCCGCCCAGCAAAGAAGCTACAGCTCTGGAAGTGCGTAGTGTAATGGTTAGAGTCGTAGAAAATGGACTCGTCGACCCGAGTTCAAATCCTGGGCGAGGCTGTTCCAATTTCACATAGTGCTAAATACCCCTGGGAAAGGCATGAATCCATATATTCTCCTACCGCTATGTGTAAATAGTAAGAGCAGACTGGGCTCTTTACCAAGTCTAGGAGAAGATAATGAATTCAAACCTGTTAATCTCCGCTTAAGAAATTGACCTTTTGCCACACCCTGCTGCGTGTGAAGGGGCTGGTAAATGTATTCCATTGACCCAGCTCTGTGTGGATTCTGGAATACTGCGCGAGGACTCTCCTAGGACAGTGAGTGATAGAGAGGGTTGGTGAAAGATTGTCATGGATATATCATTTGTAATCAACTCTTTGGTTGGGTGGTTAGATGATTGGTTTTACGGCATGTTAGTCCTTGTTTGAGATATACAAGGTGGTTCAGAAAAATTTATATCATTTCACAGAGTCCTGCGTCCCTGACGCACAAAATCTTTTTTTTAAGTAGTAAAATCGTATCCATGCGTCCCAATGTTTTTCGTTTTTCTTCCAATGTTTTTCGTTTTTCTTCCCTCATCATTTCAAGCTAACTGTGAATATTTCAATAGTTTCTAAGAAACGTATTACACAGGATATGTTACAAGGTAGGAGTTAGACGGCTTCAATTTTCCTATTAAACAAATAAATTAGGGTTTAGGTTTATGGTTAAGGTTAGGGTTGAGGTTTAGGGTTTAGTGTTAGTTTAATGGGAAAATAAATAAATAATTTGGGTTCTGTTTTTTCTGGGTCGGCCTGTACAGGGTGACCCATTAAACTAACCCTAAACTATAAACCTCATTCCTAACCCCAACCCTAACCCTAAACCCTAATTTATTTGTTTAATGGGAAAATTAACAGTTTTATTACAAAATTTGTGGATTCTGTTTTTTCTGGGACACCCTAATTTACTAAACAAAAGTTCATAATTACCGAAAAAAAACTAAAAGAAATAATTGGTAAAAGAGCTAACAACGAAATTATATTTTAAAGAAAATCCAAAAGAGAAAGAAAACACGCACAACTAAATTACATCGATACAAGAACATTTTGTTAACCGGATTCTGGGTTAAGTTTTCCGCAAATAACACCAAAATTTGCAAAAACTGTCCCTCAATCTATCTTCCATTTTTTTAAATTTTTTTTTATACATATTAAATTTGTTGTAAAATATAATTTTATGGTCTTGTCTTTTCATTCGGTGTCCGAACTTGAAAGTTGCGGTAATTTCCAAAAAAAAAAAACCCTTGAAATATTTTCCCGATATAAGGTAATATTCTCATATATTACCTTTTAATGAAATATTTCCCCAATATATAAAGAATTAAGTAATTTACGAGTATATTGGAATTGCCCACATGTGGGAGTTAATCCTTCTACAGTTTTAATTCCCATAGTCTCAATTTTACATGCATATCTGGATCACGAGCCAGGACATTGTAATGAAATCTGGGGACAGACCGGGATGTACATGAAGTGCACTGTCCTGCAATGCCTTGTTTCCCATAAGGGAGCTCCACTCCTTGTTCTGAGAATAAAAAAGATGTTTTTCTTGCTATAAGGGCAATATGGTTGGGGCAATCATATAGTCGCTATGGCTTGATATGACCAGCCGATTGATCGGAGGAGCCTCTCTTCGTCTAGTCTAAGTAAGGGCCTAAGTGAAGTGTTGCATATAATGGGCTGCTCATCCACCAGGAATCCGTCCTTAAGCATCACGAGTCACCATACACGATCATCCTGCTCGCGCGGAGAGGGTGGTATATATATAACCCACCGCGCGAGCAGGATACGACACAAGGTCAATTACTTAAGCGTAGTTTAACAGGTTTCAATTCAGAGTTTTCCTTCTCCTAGACTGGTTACCTAGCCATGGTTAAAGAGCCTAATCTGCCCTGCTATTTACCCATAGCTGGAGGAAGAATTGGATTCATACGTTTCCCAAGGGTATTAGCACCATTTTGAAATGCCAACAGCTTTATCCAGGAATTGAACTCGGGTTGACCAGTCCATTTCCTACGACTCTAATCATTAGACCATGCACCTCCATAAATCCGTAAATATATATATAGAACAATAGATATATTAAAACAAATATATATATATATATATATATATATATATATATATATATATATATAACAATAGATATGAACAAGCTATGAGTTCAAACTGGGCCATAATGCCGCGGAAGCATCCCAAAACATTTGTTTTTACGAAAGGTGAAGGTGCAGTTGATCCTAGTACAGTACGCAAATGGTTCTAGAAATTTCGTATACAGATTCGGTGAGTAGCACTCGGAGAGTATCAGGCGATCTCGGCATCTCCAGTGTGGTTTATCACTCTTCAAAAGCTTCCGAATGGTGTCTCTCGTTACCAAAATATTGCAAAACATTTGACTCACCCTAGTAACGATTCAACTCTTATTCGGTGTAGACAGGTACATCTAGTAATCACATAAAAAAAACAAAGGAGAGTACAAATAAGATGAACAATGCACGACCGTTACATTCAGTTCGAGAACTATCTCGTATACATAACAAACAAAGAATGATACGTGCTGTGATTTCTAATAAACAGAGTCCGACTGTCTCAAACGCATCTCCTTATATAGCCATAACATTACGGCCAGTGATTGGTTCAATGGAGAAGAAAAAGAATGGAACCATTACCGGATCACATGGCTCATACAAGAAAAACAAAAATACCCAAAGAGATATTGAGGAATTACTAAAACGCTACTGAAGCCATGATGTCTGTACAACTTAAGATTTTAATCGAAGAACACGAAGACGGTTTCGTACTTATCCCATATTAGGTCATAAAGGAGTCGAACTAGCAGCATATTATATATGAGTTGTAAGGTGGTCATTAGGTACCACCAATTTTCCCTTTCACCCCCCCCCCCCTATATTTAACGCAATGAAACTTGCATAAATGTTAATATTATCTTGATAATATTTTGTCCATTCGAAAGAAGAAACATTAAAGAAACTCCTGATGATTTTTTTTTAAATTTTCAGCTCATGGAAATGATGAAAATTATGAACAAAAAACAAGGTTTACATTTTTTTCACCGTTAAATCAATTGATATTTAATATATCCAAAAACAAGTTATGACTACCGGCTTTTAAAAAAAATTATATGAAAAATTAATTAATGGTTCTTTTTTCACGGAAATTTCTATAATTACTTCCCTTTTGATTAAAATCTGTCTGAAATAGTTTTTTCCTAAAATATATTAGGGGAACTATTTTTTTACGAGGTCTACCCCCTCCTCCATTTTATTTTATGAAATATGAAAAAATGAACTGACAAAAAACAATTTTTACTTTTTTTCTATAAAGATAAGAGTTTGAATAATTATATCAGAATATTTTTATAAGTCTCAATGCGAGAGCTTTTTAGTAAAAGAACCATGAATACAGAATCCTGCAAGAAAATATCAATAATAAAATGGCTATTTTGTAACTAAACGGACTGTTTTACTTATTTTTCACGATAGCGATGAGTAATTTTCCCCAATGGGATAATTAGATCTTTGAATTAACAGTTTTTCTTTCGTTTGTAACAACTCTTTATGTTCGTTATTTCTTTTTTGCGAGATTTTTAAAAAAAAGTTCAAAAATATTTACGTTTCTTCCTTCAATATGGCCTTAACTGATCAAGTGACCTATTTTGATGGTACCTTGTAGTCATTATCAAAAATAAAGGAGTCGTTTTTATAAAATCTAGTATAATTATTCATATTTAAAGGAGTCAAACTAGCAGTACTTACCCATATTATGTACGGGTTTTAAGATGGTCATTATTAAAAAATAAAGGACGTAAAGTCGTTTTTTATTTAAAGTTTAGGATAATTATCTTTAAGTAGTGTTATATGGTTTGTAAGATCATTATTAAAAATAGAGGATTTAGAGTCGCTTTTATTAAAGTTTAGAATAATTATCAAGCAGTACTTTTCCATATTACATATAGAGCAATTCATGTTAAATCATCCTCTCCAACCGACGACCGACGACCGAACTGCCAAGCCCAAGTAAGGTGAGTGTTGCATGTCACGGAAACTCTTAGTTCCGTGACTTAGACCATTCAGCCACCACAATCTGTCTTCAGGCATAACGGGTGTCCACCCAAGGCCAACAGGTGGGTCTCATTGAGGGGAGGTCTTACCCCTCTGCAGAGATGCAGTCGGTTGTATTCTACGGCCCAAGCCCTCGAAGGGTCAGCACATTATATTATTGTGTTAATATAAGATTGAATTCTAAGGCTAACAGCAACAAATAAATGAATTAAAAATTTAGTTTAATTCTAATAATTTATTAACGAGCAAATAAAAACGATGAGTAACAATAGAAAGTCCTTCCTGTGTATAAAAGCTGAGTTTGAGGGACTTGCCGGCGTGCTGGTGAAGATATTGGTATCTTAGGGTGAGATTTTAAAGAGGTTTTAAAGTCGCTGCCTCGTGGGAACTGGTCCTGGTCTGTCTGTAGAATTTTGGTATTTTTCGCCAAAAACTTCTGGGCTCATCACGTGATTGGTATAACCGGATCACAGAAAGCCTGCTTCCCTCTCTCTCTCTCTCTTCTCTCTCTCATCTCTCTCTCTCTCTCTCTCTCTCTCTCTCTCTCTCTCTCTCTCTCTCCCCCACAGAAATTGCATTTTTACTGACCAACAATGTCATTGACAGTGTGAATGGTGATAAATTATGAAATGTTATAGATTTTGTAATGGGATTGAATGCTGTGCAATGCAAGCAATATGACTCAATCCGAGTATTGGCTTTGAATTATTTATAGCAACAACCAACAATCGATTACGTATGAGTGTTAGTAACCTAACTAGTGATCAATTAGCATTATACACTACTAGTGGGACCCGTGGAATTTCCACGAAACGAAACAAAAATCAAGAGGAGCTATTTAATCCAGAAACGATAATTTGCAATTTTATTATATATAGATCCTAGCGAAATTACCAAAACTAGCAAATACGTCCCAGTCGTCTCAGATTTTCCCCTGCCACTACGGGACTACCAAAATAGTGGACTGGGGTCTGCGCAGCCTCTTTCCACTTAAAATATCTCACCCACAAGTTTCGCTGAATACCACCTTCAACTTTCAACAATTTCCTTTGCTGGTCTTCACTATCTTACCATTAACCTACAAGGGCAGAATGTTGGGTTCCCTGAAGGAAGCAAAAATTGTTTGATTCCTACGGATCCCTATTTAGGGGTAGCATGCAGATAACAAAGCTTTTATCTCTTTTAACTATCTTAAATTAAATCAATAAAACTAGCAAATATATGCACCCTCCGGATGCAAGTATTTAAGTTTTAATGTAATAAAATATTAAATCAGAAAGGCTAATGAAACTAATAAAGAATGCAAATAAAAGATTTGAAATAGAGTGAGTATACTCGAAAAATAGAACAACTTTTAATCTAACTCTTTCATCACTTACCGTCTTTCATTGCTAAATTTTCCCAATTTAACAATTTAGTTAAATTTGGCAAGTAAAAAATAAAATGAGTTATTTCTTCTTGTTAATGGATTTTTAAGGATTTATTCCCGAAGTTTTTGGCTCATATTCATTAAGATAAAACCAAACAATTAGAAATCAATAATAGTAAGCACATATTTATTAAAATCAAATTTTTAATATCAATATGCAAATTAACCTTCTCGTTCACACTGAAAACCGCGACTTTGTTGTATATATAAATATAATACTAATATGAGCAACAGTATTAATAATGTAAAACAATTTATTTATAATTTAATATAGTTTATATATAATTTAACAAAAAATAAAATCATGAAGAATATGACGAAAATAACTAAGGGAAATATGACTTGAGTAGTAATATAGTTTCGATTACAGACAGAAAGCAACCAATCTCCATTATAATAAGATATATCCGTAATTCACAATTTTAGCGTATGAGTAGCACAGGGGTCTGTGCGTAAAGTAAGGAGCTGATGGTTAGGTATGCGCTCCACCTCAGATGCTAAAAACAATCTCCTTGGTCTAGCGCTATTGAAAGGGGATAGACTCCCTCTGACTGGCTGATACCGACTTTAGGCCGCCCCGTCGACTTTTACTTTATATTACAATTAAAACAAAAAGCGTAACCTTTTTTCTCAATTCATTTTAATTTTACGTTTGGAATTTAAGCGACGCAAGACCATTTTGGAAAGGTTTCATTTTTAAATTGGGTGAAATAAAATGGGACAAATAAGAAATCTGCGATTAAGTGACACCAGGTGTCTGTATTCACATTGCATCTTGGACAATTTGGACGGTGTCATTTTTAACCATAGGGTGTTTCAAGATGATAACGGACGGAAGATTTAGAAACAAGTATATTGATATGTAGATTATATACACTATATTACTCATACAATGTTCTCATCTTGGTTGTTATTATAGTCACAATGTTTGGCTATAAGAAGCCGGAGGGCACATCGGGCGAAACGTTTGTACAGATAACAATGAACATGAGGACAATAGTCCGAATAATACAAATAATACTAATTATCAAGCCTCATCTCAAAACTTCAGAGAAATATATAAAAAACACATGAGCTGAGTTTTATTTGAGTACACATGGAGGCATATGCTTCTTACTGTCCCCCCTTCTCTCTCTCTCTCTCTCTCTCTCTCTCTCTAATATATATATATATATATATATATATATATATATATCTGTCTCATTTTCTCTCTCTCTTCTATCTGTCTCATTTTCTCTCTCTTTCTCTCTGTCTCTGTCTCTCTCTTTCTCTCTCTCTCTCTCTCTCTCTCTCTCTCTCTCTCTCTCTCTAATCTGGTCTGTCTCTCTCTCTCTCTCTTTCTCTTCTCTCTTTCTCTCTATCTCTCTTTCTCTCTCTCTCTCTCTCTCTCTCTCTCTCTCTCTTTCACTCTCTCTCTCTCTCTCTCTCTCTCTCTCTCTGTCCACTTTATCTCTTTCTCTTTCTGTCTCTGTCTCTGTCTATCTCTCTCTTTCTCTCTTTCTTTCTCTCTCTCTCTTTCTCTTTCTCTCTATCGCCCTCTCTGTCTGTCTATCTGTCTGTCTGTCTCTCTCTCTCTCTCTTTCTCTTTCTCTCTATCGCCCAACTCTGTCTCTGTCTGTCTGTCTGTCTGTCTGTCTGTCTCTCTCTCTCTCTCTCTCTCTCTCTCTCTCTCTCTCTCTCGTGCATTTATTTCCAGCTTTGACACTTTTTTTAGCCTAATTCTACTTAGTCTAATAAATCTTAATACGAACACAGACACGCGCGAACACGTACAGACATGCATATATATGTACGTGGTGGAGTAGACATAATGGGAAAAGTCAATAAAATGATATAAATTATTGAATTCCCTGTGACTTTTGCCCCACCCTTGGATGCACGCTGAAAGCCAGCAGCCAGATACATTTTATGTCAAATTTTCTATCGCACTCTTTATTTGTACTTAGGAGAGGTGATCAATTATTATAATCTGAATTTAGAAGTTTTCATATTTCCTTGTTCGAATTATGTGATAAATATTCACTATTGGATTTAGAGCAATGACAAAATATTTTACAGATGGCTATGCGTAGGCTGCAAAAGAGATATATGAACAGACTGATATATATATATATATATATATATATATATATATATAGAGAGAGAGAGAGAAGAGAGAGAGAGAGAGAGAAGAAGAGAATAATATCTTATTATAATGGAGATTGTGTGCTTATCTGTAGCCGAAACTATATTACTACTCAAGTCACAATTCCTTCACTTATTTACGTCACATTCTCCAAGATTTTATTCTATTCAAATCTCAATCATAAATAAAATTGTTTTACATTATAAATACCGTTGACCATATCTCCATACTAACAACATGCAATTGTATTTAAATATACAACAAAAATAGCAGTTTACAGTGTGGGCTGGTAGATTAATTTGCATATTGATATAAAAAGATTGATTTTAATAAATATGTACTTGGTATTTTTATCTTAATGAATATTAGCAAATACCTCGAGGATAAATCTTAAAAGAAATTCATTAACAAGAAGAAATATCTGTGATTTTATTCTTTACTGCCTATTTTAACTAAATAGATAAATTAGGAAAATTTAGCAATGAAAGACGGGAGTGAAGGAAGAGTAATTTCAGTTGTTCTATTTTTCGATTATACCCACCTCTGTTTCAAATCTTTTTATCAGCATTCTTATTTAGTTTTATTAGCCTTTCTAATTTAATATATTTATTACATTAAAACTTAATTCCTTGCACCTAGAGGGTGCATATATTTGCTAGTAGATGTTATAAATATTCACTATTGAATAACAAAAATGAAATATTTACAGTGCGATAGATAGATAGATAGATAGATAGATATGCGTAGGTTGCGATAGATATATATGAACAGACTAAGAGAGAGAGAGAGAGAAAGAGGGGGGATGGGGAGAGAGTATAAAAAAGAGAGAACGACAATAATATAGATGTGATAAATATTCAGTATTGAATTTAGTGCAATGACAAAAAATGAAATATTTACAGAGTGCAATAGATAGATAGATAGATATATAGATATATAGATAGATTGTAATAGTCTGAGAGAGAGAGAGAGAGAGGGGGGGAGATGAACAGGAGTGAAACTGAATTAGATAGATAGATAGATAGATAGATAGATAGCCCGAGAGAGAGAAAGACAAACAGGAGTGAAACAGAGATAGATAGATAGATAGATTGTAATAGTCTGAGAGAGAGAGAGAGATAGATAGATAGATAGATAGAGAGAGAGAGAGAGAGAGAGAGAGAGAGAGAGAGAATGAACAGAATTAGATAGATAGATAGATAGAAGAAAGAAAATAGTTTAAAACCCTAAATGATATATCCCCAACTTAAATGTGAACTGGAAAGTCAATCATTTGGTTCCACTTATCGGCCAAACATTCCTTTGTTATAAGCAAATTTATTATTTATATATACATATTTAACAACCCCCCCCCCGCGCAAGCAGGATATGACCACAAGGTAAATTTCTTAAGCGGAGTTTAACAGGTTTAAATTCAGAGTTGTTCTTCTCCAATTGCTATATCACGGTTAAAGAGACTAGTCTGCATTACTATTCAACCATACCTGAGGGAGAATAGTTGGATGCAGACCTTGCTCAAGGGTATTAGCTTTATGTCAAATGCAAACAGCCTCGTCCAGGATTTGAACTCGTCTCGTTACGACAGTAACCATTACATCACGCGTCTCCACAAATTTATCATTTATAGATACAAAAAGTGTTGAGGTTTTCTTAATTGGTGACGCATTGGCGTAAGCATCTGTCCTCGGGGGACAGAGAAGCGACTGCCGTACAAGTTCACTGGTACAGTGATATAGATAACAATTCGGTTTCAGTTCGTATGGGTTAACTGATGACACACAAATCCAAGCCCCTATAAGGCAGGTTTCGACACAAGGTCGTTTTGAAAGCAGATACCCTCCCGCTAAAAAATACCTAAAATATCTTAGCTCCGTCGGCATCGCCCCTTTTAGAAGCCCCTTAGGAGGGACGGCCCGTGAAGTTTCAATACTTTATTTGTTTCACCCGATCAATCGACTGGTCACATCTAGAACCTATATGATTGTCCCAATCCTATTGCTCTCATTGCAAACCCCTAACCCTTTTTTATAATTTATGTGCTAGAACGCGGTGGCTGAGTGTATTGGGTGCGACGCTAAACTGCATCTAACGGTGAAATTCTAATTCTGGAGCTCTGGGGAGTGTGGAGTACTCCTTTATCGCCGTTACTCCGAAGTCCACCTTGACCTGGAGTGGCAGTATCTATTAGGATCTATCAATGGGTTAAATAGAAAAAATGATTTCAAGAAATGTTTTTAAAAAGTGAGCTTAAAAAAATCAATATCTATCAAGAATGATTAAAACAAAATGTATTCCGCATAAAAATAACCCAACAGGGGTTGACATGCAGTAAATTCTAATAATCAAACAATGAAGTTGCTTATATATATATATATATATATATATATATATATATATATATATATTATATATACCGCAGTGACTACAAAAATCCACTAAGTAAATAGGTATAAAACCTTAATCACTTCGGGATCTTTTTCACTAAAATCGAGTAAAAAATGTTCAATAGACGATAAACCCACCTATATATTTCAAATCGATGACAGACAAAATATACCCCGAAGATTTGCGCTAATGTGGGAAACTTAAGTCGGTAAATTTAAACGATTCTATTTTAAACCATTCGATTTTAAACGTATATATATATGGAGAGAGAGGGGGGAGATTGCACATGCATACGCGTCATATTTCTTCCCGAACTCACATAATTAAATCCACCCTTTTATCTCTTTGTCTCACTGGTCCCGTAACCTGGTTTTGGGTGTGAGAGTGCTGCTCGTGTAGTGTGTCTTGTACCGGAAGAGCCTGACAGAACCCATCTCCCTCAACTGTATTGAATTCGTTTTCCTTCTAGACGATTGCAATACCGAGGTTAATGAGCTCAGTATATCCAACTATTTACCCATAGCTGGAGAGAGGATAGCTAGAGTCATACGCTATGCGAAATGCAAACATACTTGTTCAGGATCTGAACACGGGTAGCTTCTGATTATTACGACACGAGCGCATCTAACATTCCCTTCAAACTCTTTATATACACACATACGGGGGTGTAGGCCTAATGTTGATACCAACCAGACAGCAAGGGAGTCTATCGTCTTTTCACTAGCGCTAGACCAAGGAGATTATTTTGGGGTCTGACGCGGAGTACTACATGTGCCATCAGCTCCCCACTTTATGGCATAGATTCCTGTACTATTCATACGCTGAGTTGGTGAAGACCAGTATTGAACCAGGAACCTTGCGATTCCTAGGTAAGCGCTCTACCAACTGAGCTAAACCGGCCCCATACAAATTAATCAATATACATAGTTAGACCCACCTGCATACATAACTACTCACACAAACACGCGCGTTCATAGTAACATCTACCCACGCACACATCCACCCATTAAAAGTGCTTATCACCTGTGCTCGATTGTCTTTGACACTCATACGTTGAAAGGGCACTGCTTACAAGAAAGAAAAATGACTTTGTGTGTTCAGTATTCCTGATCAGTATTCTACAGCAAAAATTATGGAAGAATTATGGAGAATTATGAGAGTGTTCATAGTTCGAAAACGAACGTATTGGCACGACTTTTCGAACTCGCTTACTACGATAATGCAGTTCATCACAATAAAAAGTTTTTTTTTAATTTTATTAATCTAAAGGGATCCTCGTTGTGTAGTGGCTAACAAGATGGACTGCGACATCGTAGTAAGCGAGTTCGAGCTCTAGTTGTACCATTGCGTTCATTTTCGAACTAATAGCACCGGGAAAGGTATGAACACTCTCACCTCCCAGCTATAGCTTTAAATAGTATTACTACTAATCTTCCACAAGGATGGCTTTGGCATTAAATAACCCACGAAGGTTGATATGCCATAAAACAAAGAAACCAAAGAAAAAAAATCTAGAAAGAAAGAATAGGTAAAAAGACAACTAGATGGATATTCTAAGCCAGGGATCCCCAAATTTTTTTTAACAGTGGTCCGGATAATTGAAAAAATAACGAGCGCGGGCCACATTATTATTGTTATAAGTCGTAACAAGTGAAAATTCGGGATCGCGTAAGTAACAGTTGAAATGCTCACACGCACAAAATGTTGTAACCTACCTACAGTAGTCAAGTCCATGAATATTTAGTAAGCTTAACATGATATATAAATTTAAATGGTATCAGACCGTCTCGCTTTCCGTGCGTTTTAACAAACAAATTCAAGTGCCATCGGCGGGACTGATAAAATGCCATTGTGGGCCGAAGTTTGGTGACCCCTGAAAAAGACAACGGTTAAATTGAACTTAACGGACTTAAATTAATGAATAAAAGATATAATGCACCAGTTATTTTATTTAAAAACTCTTACATTTTTTCTGGTTAGTTAACTTTGAACCACGTATCTTTGAAAATGTGTGTTATGCCACAAAGATACGTGGTTCAAAATTAGCTAACCTGAAAAAATATAAATGTTTTTTAAATAAAATAACAGGTGCATTATATATTTTATTCATTAATATATCAACACTGAAAATTTAATTAAATTCGGTTAATTCCCTGATTTTTGGATTTTTTTCTTTCGGCTGGGTGACATACGATGGTGGAATTTAGGTCCCTTAAGTTCGATTTAACCAAGACAACAAATATATGGATATTCTAAGCGACAAACCAAGGACATTGGACATGGAATGATGTGGACATGCTTACAAAGAAGTAACTGAAAAACTGAATTTCTGATAATAGCAGCAACCAGTCTCATCCAGGATTTGAACTGGTGACGTCGTGTACATTTCTTACGACGATAACGACGGTTGGAGGCCGTGATGTAATGGTTAGAGTCGTAGGAAATGGACTCGTCGACCAGAGTTCAAATCCTAGACGAAGCTACAATTCACATAGTGCTAATACCCTTGGGAAAGATGTGAATCTAACTACTCTCCCTCCAGCTATGGATAAATGATAGGGCAGACTGGACCCTTTAACCTTGGTTAGGCAACCACTCTAGGAGAAGGAAATTTCTAAACTCAAACCTGTTAAACTCCGCTTAGGGTGGTCACTAATAGAATAGGCTCAGTCCTAATAAATTATCTATTTTACTATTTTTAAAATCATTTCAGCACATGCGCCAATTATTGTTTAGTCAGTAAGCAAGAAAAACTTTCTTATTATTTAACTCTGCTAACAAGATATTGGATATATATATTTACCAACCCCTCCGCACGAGCAGGATGCGACACAAGGTCAATTTCTTAAGCGGAGTTTAACAGGTTTGAATTCAGAGTTTTCCTCCTCCTAGACTGGTTACCTAGCCATGGTTAAAGAGTCCAGTCTGCCCTGCTATTTACCCATTGCTGGAGGGAGAGTAGGATTCATACCTTTCCCACGGGTATTAGCGCTAAGTGAAATACAATTACCACGTCTAGGATTTGAACTCGGGGCGACGAGTCCATTACACCATACATTTCCAAGAAGATATTGAATATAAAGTGCTTTTTCTCAAGACTTAGTTTTATACAGTTGGTATTTACCCAACCCGTTCGCCACGGGTAGGATGTGACACAAGGTCAAATGATGATACAATTGGTTCATAGAATGCATACAGGAAATAAGCTTTAGAGTAAAGGTTAGGAAAAAAAAAACAAAAAACCTTTTGATAGATCCTAATATTTTGTATTGTTCTCACTCTAAAAAATTTTCTTTCTTTCTTTCTTTTCTTTTTTTTTTTCCTTTTTTTTTTTTTTTTTTTCTTTTTTTTTTTTTTTTTTTCGGCCATTCATTCTGTTTTGAATATATTTCAATTGTGTTGATATGTGTTGATCTGATTATTTTTAATTTAGGTTTTGTCTGACATATCCTCCTCTCTCTCTCTCTCTCTCTCTCTCTCTCTCTCTCTCTCTCTTTCTCTCTTTCTCTCTCTCTCTCTCTCTCTCTCTCTCTCTCTCTCGTCCTTTTTTTTAGATCTTTTCTCTTTCACATTTTTTAGTTTTCTTTATCACTTTTATGTCACTATTGACGTCCTTTGCTTTTACTTTGTTTTTCTCTTTTTCTCTTTTCTCTTTCTTTTCTTTTCTCTTTTCTTTTTTCTCTTTCTTTTTCTCTTTCTTCTTTTCCCTTTCTCATTCTCTTCTCACTTTTTCTCTTTCTTTTTCTCTTTCTTCTTCTCTTTTCCCTTTCTCATTCTTTTTCACTTTTTCTCTTTTTCTCTTTCTTTTTCTTCTTCTCTTCTCTTTTCTCTTTCTCATTCTCTTTTCACTTTTTCTCTTTTTCTTTCTTTTCCTCTTTCTTCTTCTCTTTTCCCTTTCTCATTCTCTTTTCACTTTTTTCTTTTTCTCTTCTTTTCCTCTTTCTTCTTCTCTTTTCCCTTTCTCATTCTCTTTTCACTTTTCTCTCTTTTTCTCTTTCTGTCCTCCTTTCTTCTTCTCTTTTCCCTTTCTCATTCTCTTTACACTTTTCTCTTTTTCTCTTTCTGTTCCTCTTTCTTCTTCTCTTTTTTTTCTCATTCTCTTTTCACTTTTTCTCTTTTTCTCTTTCTTTTCCACTTTCTTCTTCTCTTTTCCCTTTCTCATTCTCTTTTCACTTTCTCTTTCTTTTTCTCTTTCTTCTTCTCTTTTTCCTTTCTCATTCTCTTTTCACTTTTCTCTTTCTTTTTCTCTTTCTTCTTCTCTTTTCCTTTTTTCATTCTCTTTTCACTTTTTCTCTTTTTCTCTTTCTTTTTCTCTTTCTTCTTCTCTTTTCCCTTTCTCATTCTCTTTTCTCTTTTTCTGTTTCTTTTTCTCTTTCTTCTTCTCTTTTCCCTTTCTCATTCTCTTTTCTCTTTTTCTCTTTCTTTTTCTCTTTCTTCTTCTCTTTTCCATTTCTCATTCTCTTTTCACTTTTTCTCTTTCTTTTTCTCTTTCTTCTTCCCTTTTTGTTTTCTCATTCTCTTTTCACTTTTTCCCTTTTCACTTTTTCTCTTTTCCTCTTTTCCTTTTCTCATTCTCTTTTCACTTTTTCTCTTTCTTTTTCTTTTTCTTCTTCTTTCTCATTCTCTTTTCACTTTCTTCTCCTTTTCACATCTCTTTTTTTACTTTCTCTTCTTTTCAATTCTTCTCTTTTCACGTTCTTAATGTTTTCACTTTATTTTTCTATTTTTCACTTTTTTTTCCCCCTTTCTTCCTTTCTTTTTCGCTTTCTTCTTTTTTCCTTTCTTCTTTTTCCCTTTCTTTTCTTTCTTTTTCCTTTCTTCTTCTCTTTTTCCCTTTCCTCTCCTCTTTTACTTTCTTCTTTTCATATTTACTTTCTTCTCTTATCGCTTTTTCTCTCCCCCCCTCTCTCTCTCTCTCTCTCTCTCTCTCTCTCTCTCTCTCTCTCTCTCTCTCTCTCTTTCACTTCTTTTCTTTTCACTTTTGACTTCTCTTATCTTTTTTCCTTTCTTTATCCCTTTCTTCCTCTCTTTTCACTTTCTTCTCTTTTTTCACTTTTTATCTTTTTCACTTTCTTCTCTTTTCCCCGTTCATCTCCTCTTGTACTTTCTTCTTTTCATATTTACTTTCTTTTCTATTCGTTTTTCTCTTTTCTCCTCTCTTCTTCTTCTTCTTCTTCTTCTTCTTCTTCTTTTCTTTTCACTTTTGACTTTTCTTTTTTTTCTCGGTGATTGTTCTCAAATATCAATGGGATTCTGTGTTTACAAAAAATAATCAATCGACCTTGCAATTCAACACAGATTATTTTCTTCAATTCTTTCTTCTTGTGTGTGTGTGTGTGTGTGTGTGTGTGTGTGTGTGTGTGTGTGTGTTGTGTGTGTGTGTGTGTGTGTGTGTGTGTGTGTGCTAGCTAAAGTATCCAGGTAAGAAGTCAAGACTGGGATCGTAGACACACCGAGAGAACTTATTTATACTAAGCTTTTCTTAGAGATGGCACACAGAACTAATGCTGTCGTACATTATCGGCTATAGGCTTAATTGGTCACATATCTAAGCATCAAAAAGGTTCGTCGCTGCAGTAACAGCCTATCAAAACTTATTAACAAGTCTCCAAAATTTTCTTTTTCATAAAATTATAAAAAATAATATGGTGCCGTTATAGTATGTGGCCTACCTTTTTGATTCTGTTATAGTATGTGGCCTACCCGGTTTGAATGTGTCCTACCTCAGTAAGAGTATATTTATAGATATAATAGTAGGCAATTTATTTAAACTAATTATTTTTCACATATATTCAATTTCAAGAAATGCAATTCAGTCATAAGCTGTATATAGTAATTAGAATAATTAAAAAGATTTATCCATAATTTACATGAATCAGAGATCTATTTAATTCTAATATTCTAAAGTTCTGAAATAGGGTTATGGTTAGGGTTAGGGTTAGCAGTTAGTATTATAATATGCTTTTATGGTAGGCCACAAGAGATACACGATTTCGTTGGCCACATTCAAAAGGTAGGCCACATATTTTAATGTAAAAAAGTCGTTGGGTGGCCTAGAGTCGGTATCAGTCAATCAGTGAGGGAGTCCATCCCCTTTTCACTAGCGCTAGACCAATGAGATTGTTTTTTTGCGTCTGAAGTGGAGCGCCACACCTACCATCAGCTCCTTACTTTACCACACATATCCCTGTGCTACTCATACGCTGAGTTGGCGAGGTATCGAACTAGGAACCTTGCGGTTACTAGCTGAACGCTCTACCGACTGAGCTAACCCGGCCCTATTAACTATAATGGTACGAATAATATAAATGTCAAACAAGATTTATTGATGGGAAAACGAAAAATTCATATAAAGTTTTAATTTCTTTGTAAAAATACAATGGCACGGTTTTAAATAATGAAGTTTTAAACATATGCGATCGTTTTTTTTTTATTGTTTTTTTTGTCTTGTTCTTTTGTTTTTTTGTTTTTTTTATATGTCATGTGTATGATACTAAACTACATTTGATTATCAGGTCCCAGTTATGGAGATATATTACTGTTACTCCCAGGTTCACTCTGACCTGGAATGGTAGTACCTATTAGGGTCCCATCTGTGGGTTAAATAGAAAAAAAATGAGCTTAAAGAATATTGAATTGAGTTTGAGATAAATGTTGAATACACATCAAGAATACATGAAACAAAACGTCTTCGACATTAAATAACCCAACAAAGGTTGACATGCCTTAACATCCAACCAACCAACCAATCTGATTCATTAACAGCTAGAATATTCAAACATTGATCATTTTATGGATTAGAGTAAATTATTCATGCCTCTTCTGTTATACATAATCATTATAATATAAATACGAGGGTCATTCAATAAATAAGGTGAATTTGGCCTAAGGAATTGGCAATCGGAAGTACTGTTTACAGTGGTAGTACGTGTTACGATCCCATCTCTAAGTCAAATAGATCAATTAAAAATCAATTGTATTCGATTGGACCGTGTGCTAAAAGAAAGCAAAACTGTGAATGTGGTAGGAATGAGCTTCTTCTGGAATGATAAACGACAGATTTGAATTAGTACTGCTCTCAAATAGACCAACTAGAGACAGCAGTCGATATACGAAAAACCTCCTGAAATAGTTATGAGAAAAGGGTATGTTACCAAAATATACTAGATATTGTACTTAGCTGGATAAATGCTTTGGAATACTTTTTTGCAAGTACGGTCATGTACCTTACTAATAGTCTGGTAGAAAAGAAGACGGACCGGGAAAAAATTGTTACCAAGTTAAATTTGGTATTTTCTAAAAGCTTAGGGTATCGTCTTTTGAAATTTGAAAACTCCTTTTTTTCACCCCCGGGAGAAATTTTTTTATTGGGGTGGGGAGTATACAAACCAGATCTAGTCTGGTAGATAAGAAAGTGGACCGGGAAGAAATTGTTACCAAGTTAAATTTGGTATTGTTTTAAGCTCAGGGTATCCTTTTGAAATTTGAAAACTCTTCTTTTTGACCCCTTGGGGAAAAGTTTTTATTAGAGTATGCAAATCAGATCTAGTTGGTAGATAAGAAGGTGGACCAGGAAGAAATTGTTACCAAGTTAAATTTGGTATTTTTTTAAAGCTTTTGGAATTTGAAAACTCCTCTTTTTGATCCCTGGGGAATTTTTTTTATTGGCGGGGTGGGGAGTATGCAAACCAGATCTGGCCTGTTACATAAGAAGGCGAACCGGGAAGAAATTGTTACCTAGTTAAATTTGGTGTTTTTGAAAGCTTAGGATATCCTCTTTTGAAATTTCAAAACTCCTCTTTTTGATCCCCTGGGGAAAAGTTTTTATTGGAGTATACAAACAAGATCTTATTGTAGATAAGAAGGTAAACCGGGGAAAAATTGTTACCAAAACTAGATTTGGTATTTTTAAAAGCTTAGGGTATCCTTTTGAAATTTGAAAACTGCTCTTTTTGACCCGCTGTGGAAAATTTTTATTGGAGGCGGTGGTGTATGTAAACCATATCTAGAAGGTGGACCAGGGAAAAAATTGTTACCAAGCTAAATTTGGTCTTTTTTTTTTTAAAAAACTCCTCTTTTTGACCGCATGGGGAAAAAATTTTATTTGCGCAGGGGTATACAAACCAGATCTATAAGCAAAGTTTAATCAATAAACTCCATGAATCAGCATATATTCTGATAAAGAAACAATGACCCAATCTTGTATTGACTGTGGCGCCACTCAATACGTGCTTTTCTAAAAACCTAAGTGCTGAGAGACGGAAAAGTTCCTTCTGGGACCCGCCCTTCGTTAAATTAGCCTTTATTTTTCCTTTCGTTTTTTATTTTTTAACTGTTGAACCTTGACCTCTCTTAAGAAAGCAACAGGCAGTCTATTGCATAACCTTAGATTTCCTAGAAACAGCTTTCTCTCTAAACTCCAATTTATCCAGGGCTTCTCATTGTGGCGCAATGGTTAGGAAGCTAATCTTGCAAAGATCCAATCTATATAATCAATACCTGCCCAGATGTCATTTCGATTTCACAGATAAACTCACCTTATAAAGATTAATAATGGAGATTCGGTCTCTATTCGTCTGTAACCGAAACTACGTCACTTATATCACATTACTCAAAATCGTCAATACATAGAATAAAGAACAATATTTATAAAAAAAATTTATAAAATATATAAAAATAAATAAATTAGTCTTTATTTTTACTTTTACTAAACTCCAATTTATCCAGGGCTTCTCATTGCGGCACAATGGTTAGCAAGCTAATCTCGCAAAGCTCGAATCTATATCATCAATACCTGTCTAGATGTCCTTTCGATTTCACAGAAAATCATCATCATGTCGCGCTATTAGCGCGGATGCCCATGACAATCTCTCACCAACGGTCCCTATCACTCATTGTTCTCGGGAGGTCCTCAGCGCAGCATTCAGTATCCGTACAGAGCTGGTCAATTTACGTCTTTGCTGGGTGGCCCACACAGGCATGTCCATGTGCTGACTTCCACAGGAGGACAAAACTTATGAATTCGTCCTTGCTTCTCCAGCAGTGCCCTGCGTCTCTTGTTCGTCTTATTTGGATGGTTTGGGTGATATGGGGCAGGTGACCGCCCCGCTGTTTTCTCATGGGGTGTTGTTTCCATGTTTTGTTTAGGATTGCACGTAGCATTCTTGTGCAACTCCCATCTAGTTTATTCTCTAGGCGCTTCGTTAGGTTACAAGTGGTGCAGCCGTACAGCAGCACTGGTACTCACCTTATAAAGCAAATTTGTGTCTAGTTAATATTTATTAAAAATGGAGATTCAGTCTCTATTTTTCTGTAACCGAAACTATGTCACTTACATCACATTACCCAAAATCGTCAATATATAGAATAAAGCACAATATTGATAAAATAAATAAAAGCTTTTAATTACAGTTCAACATTTGTATCCTTTCCATTCAAATAATGACAATTCAAATAAATAAACTATATATTATTTAGATAAATAAACTATATAAACTACGAAATTAATTAAAAAATTGTATTGTTACTTTAAATGGAAAAATTATCTACGAAATTTGTAATCAATTTTATAATCTTTTTTAAATTCTCGCCTTTTTTTCAATAACGAGAAGTTAACTAAAAAGTTTACAAATAAATAAATACCTACAATTTTATGTAAAATTTATGTGTAAAATATTCAAAATAATTATTTAATCAATAATTAATCGATGTAAGCAACAGGGGAGACAGAACTACGTTTCTATTTCAAATAGTTTTATTTATTTATCTTTTTACTCCTTTAATGAATTTGATGATTATACTTACTTGATACAAACCTTCTGACATTGAATTTTTAACCCCTTAGTGTGAATTTAAGAATTTTTTTAAACTTGAAATATATATTGAAGGCAGTTCAATGTTTATTTTAATATTTGTAAATGGCATTGCTTTGGGGAAAAGACACAAATTTGTGTGTGTGTGTGTGTGTGTGTGTGTGTGTAAAAGTTCTGTCTTTTTCCAACAACTTCCATAGAATTCTGGCTGGCCCCCTGATTCGAAAATTTGGGCGCCAAAATCCTCAGATGAGAAATTAGCCTGATAAGAACAAGTCGGGTTTAATTCTATCTCCGATGACTAAAAGAAGTCGGCGTCATTTTTGTGCATAGGGACAAGACAAGGATTGCTAGTACTAGGAAAAGTCCTATCATAGTTTTTTTTCCTAAATTTTTTTTTTTTTTTTTTGTATATTTGGAGAACCAAATATTCCATTTTAGCTCACATAATGAGTTATTTCTTCTCTAGAGGAGAAGACAACATTATTGTGAATTTTATTTGCAGTGTATGCAGTCGAGATATCTTAAACTAGCCGGACCTGTGAATATACCACAGTATGATAATTTAATTATTACGACGCTTGTTATCTTTAAGAGCTATTGAAAAAATAGTTCAAAATGTAAAAAGTATAATACTCTTGATGTAAACTCTCTCTCTCTCTCTCTCTCTCTCTCTCTCTCTCTCTCTCTCTCTCTTCTCTCTCTCTCTCTCTCTCTGCTCGTTTCTTTTTTCTTTCCTCCTTTTCATTATGTTCGATTGAAACAGATAGCGTTATTGCTTCCACACACTCCTCTCCTTTGTCTTTCCCTACTCTCTTTATTACTATAATGTTTGTGTAAGTAAGCAAGTAAGTCGTCGGGGCGGCCTAATGTCGGTATCAACCAAACAGCGAGGGAGTCTATCCCCTTTTCATTAGCTCTAGACCAAGGAGATAGTTTTTTGCGTCTGAGGTGGAGCGCCACACCTATCAGCTCCTTACTTTACTGCACAGAACCCTATGCTACTCATACGCTGAGTTGGCGAGGGCCGGTATCGAAACCAGGAACCTTGTGGTTTCTAGCCGAACGCTCTACCCACTGAGAGTATGTCCCTTTTCTTTCCTTTTTTGTTATAATAAAAAATGAAATTGTACATTGCTTAGCTGAGGAGATGACACTCATAAGAAATAAAGATTCAGTAGATAATCAGTATTCACATTTTTGCATTTCATCTTGGATGATTTGGATGGTTTTCATTTTTAAACCAGAGGGTGTTACAAGATGATAACGGACGGAAGATTAAGGAACACCAGTATTATATTATATTTAAAATCATTGACGACAGGGTGAGCCACTGTATTATGTTGGGCTAATTTAACGTTTTCTCATGCATTCTTTCTTTTTTCTTTCCTTCGTTTTTTTTTCTTTCTTTCTTTCTTTAATGCTATGAGTAATATCACTGGGTGTGGGTCTCGAAAGTCGTTGACTAGGAAATTAATACGAGTCCAGCCTCTCCCAGTTCTCTTTTTGATGTCGAGTGTCGCATTGTTGTCAGGAAAAAATACGAAAGGAGCAAGAAAGAAAAAACTATAACTAATAACTATAACTATAACTATATATATATATATATATATATATATATAAATACTATTGTGATTAGAAAATACTAATATAAGAAAAGGCGGTAAAATGAATGGTATCATTACTTATATTAATAACTGATTTAGAGCTATATCAATAATTGAGAGAATGTGCGTCGAGTATCATGACTTTTCATCAGGATGATTTTTACAAGGGATATTTTTCAGCGAATGTTATATTGTTGTATAATTGTTATATCATATAGCGTATATACCTTCTGTCATAACCCGAACATATTAAGAGAATGAGAAGAGACGGACATACAGAAGATAGAGAGATACATTAGAGATAGGGGTTGTGGTGTAACTTGGTACTCAGCTTTACTTGTTGCAGGTTCTTGCTGGCTACTTCTCGGCCGCCATTTTATCTGGTTGACTTTTTCTAGGGGTTAATTTCTTCTTGATTCTTCTTACTTCTTTTGGCTGGGCTAAGCTGGCCATTGTGTAAATAATTTACAAAACACAACAAGACCTTGTTTTGTTCTTGATAAAGTTTTTATTAGCCCATATGGATTATTTCCGCCGTGGGGATGAGAAAATGGACCTCAGAGATACAAGAATCATGTCTCTCTCCTGCAAGGGGCTAGGTCGCATCTGACTCTAAACTATTCTTACATGTCTGTTATAGCGCGTTTTCAAGGGATCAAAAGGTTATAAACGTCACTGGTAATTTTCCACGAACTTCCTTATTCTAAAATTAACGGCCCTCATATTTCAAATTCTTAGCTACAGGTCTGTTCACAATTAATGATCTCTCATGAACTGTAACACTATATCGAAATGACTGTTCATCGAGAGACTTTTCATCTAAAGAATTCTTAGTTCGACGATTTCACATTGAACGAATTTTAACTAAATGACTTTTCATCCAAACTACTTTCGTGGAAGGACTTTTCATCAAACATTTTTCCTCAAACGAGTTCTCATCTGTATTATCTGCGTTATTCGGACTATTGTCCGCCATCTTCATTGTTACTTGTACAACGTTTCGGCCAAATATGCCCCCCCCCCCCCGGCCTTCTTCGAATATTTCTTGTAGGACTCGGGAAGCCTTCTCGGACTCGGGAACCTTTATCTCTGGAACCCGAGTTCAATCCTAAGTAAAAGCAGTTAGAAGAATAATTAATTAACCAACTCCTACCCCCAGCTATGGTTAACGGAATGAGAACAGGATACCCCGTGGACTAAATAAAGCGTTAGGTCAAAGTTCCGTGATGGTCCCGAATACGACAAGAAAGTTCCCGAGTTCGAAAAGAAAGGTTCCCCAGTCCGAGAAGGTTCCCCCGAGTCCTACAAGAAATACCTGAAGAAGGCCGGAGCGCAATATCGGCCGAAACGTTGTACAAGTACAATGAAGATGGGGACAATAGTCCGAATAACGCAGATAATATTTAATCTTCAAGCCTCATCTCAAACATTCAGAGAAAGAGTTCTCATCTAACCGCCATTTTTCGAAATAATTTTTATTTGAATAACTTTTCATCAGCGATTTTTCACATAGACGATTTTTCATCAAAACTTCTCATCTAAATGAAATTTATCCAAGGATGTTCCTATCTAAATTACTTTTTAATCTAAACGATTTTTTCTCTATCTAAACTACTTTTCAACGAATGATTTATTTAACGACTTTTTATCGAAATGAATTTTTATCGTAACGACATTTTATCGAACGCTTTCATTAAACGATTTTTCATCGATTAACTTTGCATCTAACATCTTTTTATCGAAGGCATTTTCACCTAACCGACTTTTAATGTAAAACGATTTTTCATCTAACGTGTGCTGATTTTAAACCGCGAATGTTGGAATTAACAAGAGTTGAAACAGAAAATACATGAATACAACTTGGAATTTCAAAAAACATTTTATTATTACATTTATACATACAGAAATATGCCCGTAATAATTTATTTTGCAAACGATAGTATTGTCTGCGGCCAAATATCAAATTATATAAATATAGTAAAAAAAGTAAAGTCGGTATCAGCCAGTCAGCGAGGGAGTCTATCCCTTTCAATAGCGGCTAACTAAGGAGGAGATTGTTTTTAGGCATCTGATAGGGAGGCCTATCTACCTACCTCAGCTCCTCTTTAACCGCACAGTATCTTTGTGCTACT
>CM042177.1:8605890-8615890 GCA_023376005.1 Doryteuthis pealeii
CCTTCCTTCTTTCTTTCTTCTTTCTTTCTTTCTTTCTTCTTTCTTCCGTTTAGTTCTTCCTTTTTTCATTTAAGTCTATCCTTTCTATAATATATTCTTCTCCTTCTTTCTTCGTTCAAACTTTCTTTCATTAATTTTTTTCTGCTCTTTCCTTCTTAATATTTATTTGATTCTTTCTTCTCCTCTCATCATTTCCCCTGTTTTTATCTATTTAACTTTCGTTGATTTCCTCTTTCTTTCTTTCGTTCATTTAATTTTTTACGCCGTTTAAGCTCCTTTGCTCAATCTAATTATTGCTTTCTTTCTCTTTCGTTTGAATTCTTCTTCTTGAGTCCTTCTGTTTTCCTTTTTCCCTTTGGGGCGCTTTTATTTTTCTTTTATTTGATTCTTTCTTTCTTTCTTCTTTTTACCTATTCACTTGTTTTTTTCTTCTTTCCACACTTTTATTCTTTTATATTATTTTTATTTACCTTGTTTTTCTTTTCAGGTTCGCATTCTTATAGATCCTTCCTTTTATCTTTCTTTCTTCATTTAATTCTTTCTTATTTTTCTTTTTAAGTCTTCCCTTGCTTTATCTAATTATTGATTTCTTCTTTTCTTGAATCTTTCTTCGTTATTTTTTCTTCTGTCTTTCTTTAATTCTTCCTTTCTATCTTTCCTTTAATCTTTTCTTTATTTGATTCTTTCTTTCTTCTTTCTATATTCACTGTGCTTTTCTTTCTTTCTTCCACACGTTTCATTCTTTTCTTCTGGTCCCTTCTTTCTTTTCTGTTCGCTTCTTAAATTTCATTTCTTTCTTTCTTTCTTCCTTCTTTCTTTTCCTCTTTTCTTGTCTCCCTCCTTCATTTCCTTTCTTTCTTTCTTTCTATTATTCACTTGTGCTTCTTTCTTTCCACACGTATTCCATTCTTCTTCTGATTCCCTTCTTTCTTTCTGTCCTTTTTAAATGATCATTTCTTCTTTCATTCTTTCTTCTTTTCTTTCTTTCTTTCTTTCTTTCCAATTTCCTTTCCTTCCTTTCTTTTTCTCCCTTCCATCATTACTTTCTTTCTTTCTGCTCTAATTCTACTCTTCTTGCTCACATTCTCCCGATTATTCCTTTAACTAAATTCTACACTCCATGTCAGTCTATCAACCAAAATCTAACAACTTCCTTCAACAAGAACTCACCAACCCACAACACCATCTTGCTCATAGCCTGTCCTCATCGCCTTCATCGTAAGCAACTAATAGGCACACCAAAATTCGCCACGGCACCAAACCCAATCAATGTAAAGACATGCGACGCATTTCTTTGTGTCCTATCACTGCATTTCCACAATCCACATCATGCTCGACGGCGACAACTACGATGCCGAAGAACGGTAAGGCTTACCACTGAAGAGAGCCATAAGAATTTCTCATTTGTGTTTCAAGAGAGAAGAAGAGAAACCTCAGTGTCATCGTCAGCATAGCTGAGAACATGTAGAATCTGTCATAGTTCAGGTAAGGGTTTAGATCGAGACCGATGTGCCTGAACTGGCACCTTACACCATTTGATATTTGTCTTTCTATCATTCACCATTTTTTGGTTTTAGTGCGTTTTTGTTTTTTTTTTATTTCCGACTTATCTTCTTTCTTTTTCGCCCCTCTCTCTCTCTCTCTCTCTCTCTCTCTCTCTCTCTCTCTCTCTCCTCTCTCTCTCTCTCTATTCAGTATACTCGTTCTTTCTTCTTCTTTCTATTCCTCTTCTTGCTACTTATCGCTTTAAAATCGCCGCCTACCTTTCAACCTCTCTTTTCTTCCTACTCATCGTTTTCGTTCTCTCTTTTCAGTCGGTACGTGGCTTCTTTCGTCTATTGTTTCTACCTTTCTACATTTCTCCATTCTTTCTTCTTTCTTTCTTTCTTTCTATTCACTTCGACTATTCTTCTTCCTTTCTACTTTCTTTTCATTCTGTCATTCTTTCTTCTTTCTTCTGTCATTTTGACTTGTTGCTTTTCCTTTTCGACCTTTGTTTCTTTAGCTATACATCGTTCTTCTCTCTCTCCTCTCTCTCTCCTCTCTCTCTCTCTCTCTCTCTTCTCTCTCCCTCTCTCTCTCCTCTCTCCTCTCTCTTTTTACTATCGCTAAACTCATGCCTTCTCCCTTTCAGTCTTTCTTTCATTGTCTCTTTCTTTCTACTTCTATCTATTCTTTCTTCCATTCTTTCTCTTTCTATTCACTTCACGATTGTCTTCTTCCTTTCGTCCCTTCGTTCTTGAGCTATACATCTCTTTCTTTCTTTCTTCTTCTTCTAATTCTCTCTCTTTCGCTTCAACTCGTTGCCTTCTCTTTTCACCCTCTCTCTTCTTCTGGCTATCATTCATCCTTCTCTTCTTTCTTTTCAGTTGGTACGTTAGCTCTTTTCTTTCTATTTCTCTTCTTTCTACTATATCATTCATCTCTTTCTTTTTTTTTTTCTATTCAGTATCGACTTTTCATTCTTCCTTTTCGACCTTTGTTTCTTCAGCCACTCATCGTTTTCTATTCTTCTTTCTTTCTTTCTGCTTTCTTCTATTCGCTTCAACTTTGCCACCTTTATTTTCCAATCTTTCTAAAAAGCTGCTTATCATTCCTTTTCTTTCTTTCTTTCTTTCTTTCTTTCTTTCTTCTTTTTTCCCGTTGTGTATTTTCCTATCTTTCTTTCCTATTCATCGACTGTCAGTATACATCATTTTTCTTTCTTCTTTCTTTCTTTCATTCTGTTCGACTATTGCCTTCTACTTCCAGGTCGACTTTCAGTTATACATTCATTTTCTTTCTTCTTCTTTTCCTTCATCTGTCACTTAGTTCTGCTACTTTCCAGTTTCGACTTGTCAGTATATAACATCATTTTCTTTTCTTTCTTTCTTTCTTTTCATTCTGTTCGACTAGTTCCTTACTTATTCCCAGCCTCTCTTTCTTCGGCTAAATAAATCGTTTTCTGTTTCTTTTTCTTCCTTTTTTTCTTTCTTTTTTTTCATTCTTTTATTCTGTTGGTTATTTTCATATTCTTTCTTCTTTCGTCCTTCTTTCATCTTTTTTCTTTGTAATTTTCATTCTTTCTTTCTTTTCCTTTCACTTTTTATTCATCCTTTATTGACTCTCTTCTTTAGCCTATATAAATCCTTCTCTTCTTTCTTTTTTTCTTTCTCTTTCTTTTTCTTTCTTTCTTTCTTTTTCTTTTTTCTTTCTTTTTTCTTTCTTCTTCTTTTTTTGTCTTCTTTCTTTCTTTTTCTTTTGCTTAATTTCATTCTTTCTTTCTTTTTCTGCTTCGACTTTTTGTTATTCATCCTTATTGACTCTCTTTCTCAGCTATATATAATCTTTCTTCTCTTCTTTCTTGTTCTTTCTTTCTTTTTTTCTTTCTTCTTTCTTTTTCTTTCTTTCTTTCTTCTTTCTTTCTTTTTCTTTCTTCTTTCTTCTTTTTTCTTTCTTTTTTCTTTCTTTCTTTTTTCTTTCGTTTCTTTCTTTCTTCTGTCTGTAAAAATCAAAACAAATCAGTCTCATAACAAAACAGTCTCATTGAATAGTTGAGCTTGATTGAATACATTTCTGATAAACAAATACCCTGCACAAGTAAGCCTCAGGCTACCACTTACGGGAAAAATTATGCCTTGGTCAAAACCACACCTCCCCTGGAGAATTCTTTTCAATTGCACCGAGTAATCCTTATCCCTGACTGTCTCGTAATGGAAACTAAGCTATTTGCCAAAGAATCATATACTAGCTAAACTGTTGTATTCTTTATCAATCACTCTCCAGTGATGTCCTTATTTTTACCTATCTAAAAAATTTGATTATAAAGCATGAAAACCTTATTTATCAATAATCCTTTTTCTTCATTTTTACACACCAAGTTTCTTGGTTAAACCGAACTAACTGACCTAAATTCCACCATCGATGTCACCCCGAAAGAAAAAAAAAAAGGAGTTCAACCCGAATTTAATGAATTTGCAAGTGTGATATAATCAATGATTAAAAAATAAATGCACCAGTGATTTTATTAAAAACGTTTACATTTTTTCAGGTCAGTTAACTTTGAACCATAATCTCTGGGGCGTATCACAGATTCTCAAGGATACGTGCTTCAAGGTTAACTGACTTACATGGCGGGGTACATACGATGTGGAATTTAGTCGTTAAGTTCGATTAAACCAGTTTCCTTACTCTCTGTATAGCATCCTGTCGTAGTCTAGATGGTATAGCAAGCTAGTCATGCATTACTATCTGAATATCGAGTTCGATCCTCTTGGATGCCCCATACTTCTGATTTGTATCAAAGTGGTGATGGGTTGGGTATTTATTTTTTTCTTATTCTATCTGGTTAAAACTTATCTTATAGGATTGGAGTCTTATTTATCAATTAACTCCATACTTCATTTAATTTGATACCAGTTTCATTATCTATCGGTCTAAACATGTTTTATAGATGAGACCTATTTATCAGCAACCTTATTCTTCATTTTATACCATTAATATTCTATTGGTCTAAAACATGTTTTATAGGATTGGAGACCTTATTTATCAATCAACCTTTATTCTTCATTTTGATACCAGTTTCATTATTCTATCTGGTCTAAAACATGTTTATAGGATTGAGAACCTTATTTATCAATCAACCTTTATTCTTCATTTTTGCTACCAGTTTAATTATTCTATTTGGTCTAAAACTTACAGAATGGGAGACCGTATTTATCAATTAACTATCATACATCATTTTAATACCAATTTCATTATTCTATCCGGTCTAAAAATTCATATAGAATTGAAGACCTTAATTATCAATCAACCCGTATTCTTCATATTGATACCAGTTTCATTATTCTTATGTTTTATAGGATTGGAGACTTTATTTATCAATCAACCCTTATACTTTGTTTTGATACCAGTTTTGTTATTGTATCTGGTGATTGGAGACCTTATTTATCAATCAACCATTGTTCTTTATTTTCATACCAGTTTCATTATTCTACCTGGCTTAAAACTTATCTTATAGGATTGGAGACCTTATTTATCAATTAATCCACATACTTCATTTTGATACCAGTTTCACTATTTTATCTAGTCTAGAATTAATTTTATAGGATTGGAGATCTTATTTATCAATCAATCTTTATACTTCTTTTGATACCAGTTTCGTTTTTTATCTAATCTCAAACGTGTTTTATAGGAATGGAGACCGTATTAATCAATTAACCCTTATTCTTGATTTCGATACCAGTTTCATTATTCTATCTGGTCTAAAACTTATCTTATAGGATTGGAGACCTTAATTATCAATTAACTCTCATACTTCATATTGATACCAGTTTCATTATTCTTATGTTTTATAGGATTGGGGACCTTATTTATCAATCAACCCTTATACTTTGTTTTGATACCAGTTTTGTTATTGTATCTGGTGATTGGAGACCTTATTTATCAATCAACCATTTTCTTTATTTTCATACCAGTTTCATTATTCTACCTGGCTTAAAAAACTTATCTTATAGGATTGGAGATCTTATTTATCATCCACTTGTCGTACATGTGTCATATATAAAACAAATGGCAACCAAAGAATTCGTCTGTCCTTTTTCTTCTTCTTCTCTTCTTCTTCTTCTTCTTCTTCTTCTTCTTCTTCTTCTTCTTCTTCTTCTTCTTCTTCTTTCTAACTAATCTCAAATCATTTCTCCCACGCAACAACTTATGAGAAATAATCAGAATGGATTCATATAACACAAGTCACATCTGTCATTTGATTCAGTCGGTTTAATTATTTCATTCTGTCTTAAGTTCTTCATCATTAAAATGGCGATCTCTACCTAAGACTATTAGACTTCTTTTTTTTATTGTCATCTCGTAGATTGTTTTTGGATTAATAACTAAATATTTTCATGATATATTCATTTGTAAATCAATTCTCGTATTTGCTTGGGTGGTTAGATGATTGGTTTTACGGCATGTTAGTCCTTGTTTATATCAGTTGATTCTCGTGGAAGCCAACACATAGACATGCGAATATGGCCGCCCAGCAAGAAGCTACAGCTCTGGAAGTGCGTGGTGTAATGGTTAGAGTCGTAGGGAATGGACTCGTCGACCCGAGTTCAAATCCTGGGCGAGGCTGTTCGCATTTTACATAGTGCTAATACCCCTGGGAAAGGTATGAATCCATATATTCTCCCTCCCGCTATGTGTAAATAGTAGAGCAGACTGGGCTCTGTAACCAGTCTAGGAGAAGGATAATTCTGAATTCAAACCTGTTAATCTCCGCTTAAGAAATTGACCTTTTGCCACACCCTGCTCGTGTGAAGGGGCTGGTAAATGTATTCATTGACCAGCTCCGTGCGGATTCTGGATGCTGCACAGAAGACCTCCTGGGACAATGAGTGATAGAGAGGGTTGACGACAGATTGTCGTGGATATTCAATTGTAAATCAACACTTTGGTTGGGTGGTTAGATGATTGATTTTACGGCATGTTTGAGATATACAAGGTGGTTCAGAAAAATTTATATCATTTCGCATCCTGCGTCCCTGACGCACAAAATCTATTTAAAAAAACGTAGTAAAATCGTATCCATGCATCCCGATGTTTTTCGTTTTTCTTCCATCACCATTTCAAGCTAACTGTAAATATATTTCAATAGTTTCTAAGAAACGTATTACACAGGATATGTTACAAGGTAGGAGTTAGACGGCTTTAATTTTTCCATTAAACAAATAAATTGGGGTCAGGGTTAGGGTTAGGGTTGAGGTTTAAGGTTTAGGGTTAGTTTAATGGGAAAATAAATAAATAATTTGGGTTATGAACAAGCTTTATCAGTTCAAACTGGGCGATAATGCCGCAGAAGCATCCAAAAACATTTGTTTTTACGAAAGGCGAAGGTGCAGTTGATCCCAGTACAGTACGCAAATGGTTCTAGAAATTTCGTACACAGATCCGGTGAGTAGCTCTCGGAGAGTATCAGGTGATCTCGGCATCTCACAGTGCAGTGCGGTTTATCACCCACGCGAGCTCTTCAAAAGCTTTCGAATGGTGTCTCTCGTTACCAAAATATTGCAAAACATTTGACTCACCCTAGTAACGATTCAACTCTTATTCGGTGTAGACAGGTACATCTAGTAATCACATAAAAAAAAACAAAGGAGAGTACAAATAAGATGAACAATGCACGACCGTTACATTCAGTTCGAGAACTATCTCGTATACATAACAAACAAAGAATGATACGTGCTGTGATTTCTAATAAACAACAGAGTCCGACTGTCTCAAACGCATCTCCTTATATAGCCATAACATTACGGCCAGTGATTGGTTCAATGGAGAAGAAAAAGAATGGAACCATTACCGGATCACATGGCTCATACAAGAAAAACAAAAATACCCAAAGAGATATTGAGGAATTTACTAAAACGCTACTGAAGCCTATGATGTCTGTACAACTTAAGATTTTAATCGAAGAACACGAAGACGGTTTCGTACTTATCCATATTAGGTCATAAAGGAGTCGAACTAGCAGCATATTATATATGAGTTGTAAGGTGATCATTAGGTACCACCAATTTTCCCTTTCACCCCCCCCTCCTATATTTAACGCAATGAAACTTGCATAAATGTTAATATTATCTTGATAATATTTTGTCCATTCGAAAGAAGAAACATTAAAGAAATTCCTCATGATTTTTTTTAAATTTTCAGCTCATGGAAATAATGAAAATTATGAACAAAAAACAAGGTTTACATTTCTTTCACCGTTAAATCAATTGAAATTTAACATAGCCAAAAACAAGTTATGACTACCGGCTTTAAAAAAACATTCTATGAAAAATCAATTAATGGTTCTTTGTTCACGGAAATTTCTATAATTACTTACCTTTTGATTAAAATCTGTCTGAAATAGTTTTTTTTCCGAAAATATATTAGGGGAACTATTTTTTTACGAGGTCTACCCCCCCCCCATTTTATTTTATGAAATATGAAAAAATGAACCGACAAAAAACAATTTTTACTTTTTTTCTATAAAAATAAGAGTTTGAATAATTATATCAGAATATTTTTATAAGTCTCAATGCGAGAGCTTTTTAGTAAAAGAACCATGAATACAGAATCCTGCAAGAAAATATCAATTAAAAAAATGGCCATTTTGTAACTAAACAGACTGTTTTACTTATTTTTCACGATAGCGATGAGTAATTTTCCCCAGTGGGATAATTAGATCTTTGAATTAACAGTTTTTCTTTCGTTTGTAACAACTCTTTATTTTCGCTATTTCTTTTTTGCGAGATTTTTTTTTTAAAGTTCACAAATATTTACGTTTCTTCAATATGGCCTTAACTGATCACGTGACCTATTTTGGTGGTACCTAGTGGTCATTATAAAAAATAAAGGACGCAGAGTCGTTTTTATAAAATCTAGTATAATTATTAATATTTAAAGGAGTCAAACTAGCAGTACTTACCCATATTATGTACGGGTTTTAAGATGGTCATTATTAAAAAATAAAGGACGTAAAGTCGTTTTTTATTAAAGTTTAGGATAATTATCTTTAAGTAGTGTTATATGGTTTGTAAGATCATTATTAAAAATAGAGGATTTAGAGTCGCTTTTATTAAAGTTTAGAATAATTATTAAGCAGTACTTTTCCATATTACATATAGAGCAATTCCATGTTAAATCATCCTCTCCAACCGACCGACCGACCGACCGACTGTCAAGCCCACGTAATGTGGAGTGTTGCATGTCACGGAAACTCTTAGTTCCGTGACTTAGACCACTCAGCCACCACAATCCTGTCCTCGGGAATAACGGGTGTCCACCCAAGGCCAACAGGTGGTCTCATTGAGGGGGAGGTCTTACCCCTCTGCAGAGATGCAGTCGGTGTATTCTACGGCCCAAGCCCTCAGAGCGGTCAGCATATTCATGTTATTGTGTTGGTATAAGATTCAATTCTAAGGCTAACAGCAACAAATAAATGAATTAAAATTTAGTTTAATTCTAATAATTTATTAACGAGCAAATAAAACGATGAGTAACAATAGAAAGTCCTTCCTGTGTATAAAGCTGAGTTTGAGGGACTTGCCGGCGTGCTGGTGAAGATATCTGGTATCTTAGGGTGAGATTTTAAAGAGGTTTTAAAGTCGCTGCCTCGTGGAACTGGTGCTGGGTCTGTCTGTAGAATTTTGGTATTTTTCGCCAAAACTTCTGGGCTCATCACGTGATTGGTATACCGGATCACAGAAAGCCCCCCCTCTCTCTCTCTCTCTCTCTCTCTCTCTCTCTCTCTCTCTCTCTCTCTCTCTCTCTCTCCACAGAAATTGCCATTTTACTGACCTAACAATGTCATTGACAATGTGAATGGTGATAATTATGAAATGTTATAGATTTTGTAATGGATTGAATGCTGTGCAATGCAAGCAATATGACTCAATCCGAGTATTGGCTTTGAATTATTTATAGCAACAACCAACAATCGATTACGTATGAGTGTTAGTAACCTAACTAGTGATCAATTAGCATTATACACTACTAGTGGGACCCGTGGAATTTCCACGAAACGAAACAAAAATCAAGAGGAGCTATTTAATCCAGAAACGATAATTTGCAATTTTATTATATATAGATCCTAGCGAAATTACCAAAACTAGCAAATACGTCCCAGTCGTCTCGGATTTTCCCCTGCCACTACGGGACTGCCAAAATAGTGGACTGGGGTCTGCGCAGCCTCTTTCCACTTAAAATATCTCACCCACAAGTTTCGCTGAATACCACCTTCAACTTTCAACAATTTCCTTTGCTGGTCTTCACTATCTTCCCATTAACCTACAAGGGTAGAATGTTGGGTTCCATGAAGGAAGCAAAAATTGTTTGATTCCTACGGATCCCTATTCGGGAGTAGCATGCAGATAACAAAGCTTTTATCTCTTTTAACTATCTTAAATTAAATCAATAAAACTAGCAAATATATGCACCCTCCGGGTGCAAGTATTTAAGTTTTAATGTAATAAAATTTTAAATC
>CM042177.1:8620890-8985890 GCA_023376005.1 Doryteuthis pealeii
AGAGAGGATAGCTAGATTCATACGCTATGCGAAATGCAAACATACTTGTTCAGGATCTGAACACGGGTAGCCAAGCGCACTTCTAATTATTTCGACACGAGCGCATCTAACATTCCCTTCAAACTCTTTATATACACACATACGGGGATGTGGGCCTAATGTCGATACCAACCAGACAGCAAGGGAGTCTATCGTCTTTTCACTAGCGCTAGACCAAGGAGATTATTTTGGGGTCTGACGCGGAGTACTACATATGCCATCAGCTTCTCACTTTATGGCATAGATCCCTGTACTATTCATATGCTGAGTTGGTGAGGACCAGTATTGAACCAGGAACCTTGCGATTCCTAGGTAAGCGCTCTACCAACTGAGCTAAACCGGCCCCATACAAATTAATCAATATACATAGTTAGACCCACCTGCATACATAACTACTCACACAAACACGCGCGTTCATAGTAACATCCACCCACGCACACATCCACCCATTAAAAGTGCTTATCACCTGTGCTCGATTGTCTTTGACACTCATACGTTGAAAGGGCACTGCTTGCAAGAAAGAAAAATGACTTTGTGTGTTCAGTATTCCTGATCAGTATTCTACAGCAAAAATTATGGAAGAATTATGGAGAATTATGAGAGTGTTCATAGTTCGAAAACGAACGTATTGGCACGACTTTTCGAACTCGCTTACTACGATAAAAAAGTTTGTTTTTTAATTTTATTAATCTAAAGGGATCCTCGTTGTGTAGTGGCTAACAAGATGGACTGCGACATCGTGGTAAGCGAGTTCGAGCTCTCATCGTGCCATTGCGTTCATTTTCGAACTAATAGCACCGGGAAAGGTATGAACACTCTCACCTCCCAGCTATAGCTTTAAATAGTATTACTACTAGTCTTCCACAAGGATGGCTTTGGCATTAAATAACCCACGAAGGTTGATATGCCATTAAACAAAGAAACCAAAGAAAAAAATCTAGAAAGAAAGAACAGGGAAAAAGACAACTAGATGGATATTCTAAGCCAGGGATCACCAATTTTTTTTAACAGTGGACCGGATAATTGAAAAAATAACGAACGTGGGCCACATTATTATTGTTACAAGTCGTAACAAGTGAAAATTCGGGATCGCGTAAGTAACAATTGAAATGCTCACACGCACAAAATGTTGTAACCTACCTACAGTAGTCAAGTCCATGAAGATTTAGTAAGCTTAACATGATATTTAAATTTAAATGGTATCAGATCGTCTCGCTTTCCGTGCGTTTTAACAAACAAATTCAAGTGCCGTCGGCGGGACTGATAAAATACCATTGTGGGCCGAAGTTTGGTGACCCCTGAAAAAGACAACGGTTAAATTGAACTTAATGGACTTAAATTAATGAATAAAAGATATAATGCACCAGTTATTTTATTTAAAAACTCTTACATTTTTTCTGGTTAGTTAACTTTGAACCACGTATCTTTGAAAATGTGTGTTATGCCACAAAGATACATGGTTCAAAATTAGCTAACCCGAAAAAATATAAATGTTTTTTAAATAAAATAACAGGTGCATTATATATTTTATTCATTAATATATCAACACTGAAAATTTAATTAAATTCGGTTAATTCCCTGATTTTTTGATTTTTTTTCTTTCGGCGGGGTGACATACGATGGTGGAATTTAGGTCCCTTAAGTTCGATTTAACCAAAACAACTATATGGATATTCTAAGCGACAAACCAAGGACATTGGACATGAAATGATGTGGACATGCTTACAAAGAAGTAACTGAAAAACTGAATTTCTGATAATAGCAGCAACCAGTCTCATCCAGGATTTGAACTGGTGACGTCGTGTACATTTCTTACGACGATAACGACGGTTGGAGGCCGTGATGTAGTGGTTAGAGTCGTAGGAAATGGACTCGTCGACCAGAGTTCAAATCCTAGACGAAGCTACAATTCACATAGTGCTAATACCCTTGGGAAAGGTGTGAATCTAACTACTCTCCCTCCAGATATGGATAAATGATAGGGCAGACTGGGCCCTTTAACCTTGGTTAGGCAACCACTCTAGGAGAAGGAAATTTCTAAACTCAAACCTGTTAAACTCCGCTTAGGGTGGTCACTAATAGAATAGGCTCAGTCCTAATGAATGATCTATTTTATTATTTTTAAAACCATTTCAGCACATGCGCCAATTATTGTTTAGTCAGTAAGCAAGAAAAACTTTCTTATTATTTAACTCTGCTAACAAGATATTGAATATATATATATTTACCAACCCCTCCGCACGAACAGGATGCGACACAAGGTCAATTTCTTAAGCGGAGTTTAACAGGTTTGAATTCAGAGTTTTCCTTCTCCTAGACTGGTTACCTAGCCATGGTTAAAGAGTCCAGTCTGCCCTGCTATTTACCCATAGCTGGAGGGAGAGTAGGATTCATACCTTTCCCAAGGGTATTAGCGCTAAGTGAAATACAATTACCACGTCTAGGATTTGAACTCGGGGCGACGAGTCCATTACACCATTCATATCCTAGAAGATATTGAATATAAAGTGCTTTTTCTCAAGACTTAGTTTTATAGAGTTGGTATTTACCCAACCCGTCCGCCACGGGTAGGATGTGACACAAGGTCAAATGATTATACAATTGGTTCATAGAATGCATACAGGAAATAAGCTTTAGAGTAAAGGTTAGGAAAAAAAAATGAAAAACCTTTTGATAGATCCTAATATTTTGTATTGTTCTCACTCTAAAAGATTTTTCTTTCTTTCTTTCTTTTTCTTTTTTTTCCTTTTTTTTTTTCTTTTTTTTTTTTTTTTTCGGCCATTCATTCTGTTTGAATATATTTCAATTGTGTTGATATGTGTTGATCTGATTATTTTTAATTTAGGTTTTGTCTGACATATCCTCCTCTCTCTCCTCTCTCTCTCTCTCTCTCTCTCTCTCTCTCTCTCTCTCTCTCTCTCTCTCTCGTCCTTTTTTTTAGATCTTTTCTCTTTCACACTTTTGTTTTCTTCATTACTTTTATGTCACTATTGACGTCCTTTGCTTTTACTTTGTTTTTCTCTTTTTCTCTTTCTTCTTCTCTTTTCTCTTTCTCCTTTTCTTTTCACTTTTTCTCTTTCTTTTTCTTTTCTTCTTTTCCCTTTCTCATTCTCTTTTCACTTTCTCTTTTTCTCTTTTCCTCTTTCTTTCTCTTTTCCCTTTCTCATTTCTTCACTTTTTCTCTTTTCTCTTTCTTTTCTTTCTTCTTCTCTTTCCCTTTCTCATTCTCTTTTCACTTTTTCTCTTTCTCTTTCTTTTCCTCTTTCTTCTTCTCTTTTCCCTTTCTCATTCTCTTTTCACTTTTCTCTTTTTCCCTTTCTTTCTCTTTCTTCTTCTCTTTTCCCTTTCTCATTCTCTTTTCACTTTTCTCTTTTTCTCTTTCTTTTCCTCTTTCTTCTCTCTTTCCCTTTCTCATTCTCTTTTCACTTTTTCTCTTTTTCTCTTTCTGTTCCACTTTCTTCTTCTCTTTCCCTTCTCATTCTCTTTTCACTTTCTTTTTTCTCTTTCTTTTTCTCTTTCTCTTCTCTTTTCCCTTTCTCATTCTCTTCACTTTTCTCTTTTTCTCTTTCTTTTTCTCTTTCTTCTTTCTTTTTCCTTTTCTCTTTTCACTTTTTCTCTTTTTCTCTTTCTTTTCCTCTTTCTTCTTCTCTTTTCCCTTTCTCATTCTCTTTTCACTTTTCTCTTTTTCTCTTTCTTTCCTCTTCTTCTTCTCTTTTCCCTTTCTCATTCTCTTTTCACTTTTCTCTTTTCTCTTTCTTTCCTCTTTCTTCTTCTCTTTTCCTTTCTCATTCTCTTTTCACTTTCTCTTTTTCTCTTTTTTCCTCTTCTTCTTCTCTTTTCCCTTTCTCATTCTCTTTTCACTTTTCTCTTTTTCTCTTTCTTTTCCCTTTCTTCTTCTCTTTTCCCTTTCTCATTCTCTTTTCACTTTTTCTCTTTTTCTCTTTCTTTTCCTCTTTCTTCTTCTCTTTTCCCTTTCTCATTCTCTTTTCACTTTTTCTCTTTTTCTCTTTCTGTTCCTCTTTCTTCTTCTCTTTTCCCTTCTCATTCTCTTTTCACTTTTTCTCTTTTCTCTTTCTTTCCTCTTTCTCTTCTCTTTTCCCTTTCTCATTCTCTTTTCACTTTTTCTCTTTCTCTTTCTTTTCCTCTTTCTTCTTCTCTTTCCTTTTCTCATTCTCTTTCACTTTTTCTCTTTTTCTCTTCTTTCTCTTCTTCTCTTTTTCCTTTTCTCATTCTCTTTTCACTTTTCTCTTTTTCTTTTTCTTCTTCTTTCTCATTCTCTTTTCACTTTCTTCTCCTTTTCACATCTCTTTTTTTACTTTCTCTTCTTTTCAATTCTTCTCTTTTCACATTCTTAATGTTTTCACTTTATTTTTCTATTTTTCACTTTTTCTTTTTCCCCTTTCTTCCTTTCTTTTTCGCTTTCTTCTTTTTTCCTTTCTTCTTTTTCCCCTTTCTTTTCACTTTCTCATTCTCTTTTCCCTTTCTTCTCTTTTCCCTTTCCTCTCCTCTTTTTACTTTCTTCTTTTCATATTTACTTTCTTCTTATCGCTTTTTCTCTCCCCCCCCTCTCTCTCTCTCTCTCTCTCTCTCTCTCTCTCTCTCTCTCTCTCTCTCTTCTCTTTTCACTTCTTTTCTTTTCACTATTGACTTCTCTTTTCTTTTTTCCCTTTCTTTATCCCTTTCTTCCTCTCTTTTCACTTTCTTCTCTTTTTTCACTTTTTATCTTTTTCACTTTCTTCTCTTTTCCCCGTTCATCTCCTCTTTGTACTTTCTTCTTTTCATATTTACTTTCTTTTCTATTCGTTTTTTCTCTTTTCTCCTTCTCTGTTCACTTTTTCTCTTTTTCTCTTCTTTTCTCTTTCTTCTTTTCTTTCCCTTTCCCATTCTCTTTTCACTTTTTTTTCTCTTCTTCTTCTCTTTTCCCTTTCTCCTTCTCTTTTCACTTTCTCTTTTTTTTTCTCTTTCTTCTTCTCTTTCCCTGTCTCCTTCTCTTTTCACTTTTTCTCTTTTTCTCTTCCTTTTTTTCTTCTCTTTTTTCACTTTTTATCTTTTTCACTTTCTTCTCTTTTCCCCGTTCATCTCCTCTTTGTATTTTCTTCTTTTCATATTTACTTTCTTTTCTATTCGTTTTTCTCTTTTCTCCTCTCTTCTTCTTCTTCTTCTTCTTCTTCTTCTTCTTCTTCTTCTTCTTCTTCTTCTTCTTCTTTTCTTTTCACTTTTGACTTTTCTTTTTTTTCTCGGTGATTGTTCTCAAATATCAATGGCATTCTTGTGTTTACAAAAAATAATCAATCGACCTTGCAATTCAACACAGATTATTTTCTTCAATTCTTTCTTCTTGTGTGTGTGTGTGTGTGTGTGTGTGTGTGTGTGTGTGTGTGTGCTAGCTAAAGTATCCAGGTAAGAAGTCAAGACTGGGATCGTAGACACACCGAGAGAACTTATTTATACTAAGCTTTTCTTAGAGATGGCACACAGAACTAATGCTGCCGTACATTATCGGCTATAGGCTTAATTGGTCACATATCTAAGCATCAAACAGGTTCGTCGCTGCAGTAACAGCCTATCAAAACTTATTAACAAGTCTCCAAAATTTTCTTTTTCATAAATTATAAAAAATAATATGGTGCCGTTATAGTATGTGGCCTACCTTTTTGATTCTGTTATAGTATGTGGCCTACCCGGTTTGAATGTGTCCTACCTCAGTAAGAGTATATTTATAGATATAAATAGTAGGCAATTTATTGAAACTAATTATTTTTCACATATATTCAATTTCAAGAAATGCAATTCAGTCATAAGCTGTATATAGAAATTAAGAATAATTAAAAAAGAATTTATCCATAATTTACATGAATCAGAGATCTATTTAATTCTAAAATATTCTAAAGTTCTGAAATAGGGTTATGGTTATGGTTAGGGTTAGCAGTTAGTATTATAATATGCTTTTTTATGGTAGGCCACAAGAGATACACGATTTCGTTGGCCACATTCAAAAGGTAGGCCACATATTTTAATGGTAAAAAAGTCGTTGGGGTGGCCTAGAGTCGGTATCAGTCAATCAGTGAGGGAGTCCATCCCCTTTTCACTAGCGCTAGACCAAGGAGATTGTTTTTGCGTCTGAAGTGGAGCGCCACACCTACCATCAGCTCCTTACTTTACCACACATATCCCTGTGCTACTCATACGCTGAGTTGGCGAGGTATCGAACTAGGAACCTTGCGGTTACTAGCTGAACGCTCTACCGACTGAGCTAACCCGGCCCTATTAACTATAATGGTACGAATAATATAAATGTCAAACAAGATTTACTGATGGGAAAACGAAAAATTCAGATAAAGTTTTAATTTCTTTGTAAAAATACAATGGCACGGTTTTAAATAATGAAGTTTTAAACATATGCGATCGTTTTTTTTTTATTGTTTTTTTTGTCTTGTTCTTTTGTTTTTTGTTTTTTTATATGTCCTGTGTATGATAGTAAACTACATTTGATTATCAGGTTTTGTTTTTTTATATGTCCTGTGTATGATAGTAAACTACATTTGATTATCAGGTCCCAGTTATGGAGATATGTTACTGTTACTCCCAGGTTCACCCTGACCTGTGGGTTAAATAGAAAAAATGAGTTTAAAAAATATTGAATTGAGTTTGAGATAAATGTTGAATACACATCAAGAATACATGAAACAAAACGTCTTCGACATAAAATAACCCAACAAAGGTTGACATGCCGTAAAATCCAACCAACCAACCAATCTGATTCATTAACAGCTAAAATATTCAAACATTGATCATTTTATGGATTAGAGTAAATTATTCATGCCTCTTCTGTTATACATAATCATTATAATATAAATACGAGGGTCATTCAATAAATAAGGTGAATTTGGCCTAAGGAATTGGCAATCGGAAGTACTGTTTACAGTGGTAGTACGTGTTACGATCCCATCTCTAAGTCAAATAGATCAATTAAAAATCATTTGTATTCGATTGGACTGTGTGCTAAAAGAAAGCAAAACTGTGAATGTGGTAGGAATGAGCTTCTTCTGGAATGATAAACGACAGATTTGAATTAGTACTGCTCTCAAATAGACCAACTAGAGACAGCAGTCGACATACGAAAAGCCTCTTGAAATAGTTAGGAGAAAAGGGTATGTTACCAAAATATACTAGATATTGTACTTAGCTGGATAAATGCTTTGGAATACTTTTTTGCAAGTATGGTCATGTACCTTACTAATAGTCTGGTAGAAAAGAAGATGGTCCGGGAAAAAATTGTTACCAAGTTAAATTTGGTATTTTTTAAAAGCTTAGGGTATCGTCTTTTGAAATTTGAAAACTCCTCTTTTTCACCCCCTGGAGAATTTTTTTATTGGGGTGGGGAGTATACAAACCAGATCTAGTCTGGTAGATAAGAAAGTGGACCGGGAAGAAATTGTTAAATTTGGTATTGTTTTAAGCTCAGAGTACCCTTTTGAAATTTGAAAACTCCTCTTTTTGACCCCCTGGGGAAAATTTTTATTGGAGTATGCAAACCAGATCTAGTTGGTAGATAAGAAGGTGAACCAGGAAGAAATTTTTACCAAGTCAAATTCCCTGGAGAATTTTTTTATTTTTTATTGGCGGAGTGGGGAATATGCAAACCAGATATGGTCTGGTAGATAAGAAGGCGGACCGGGAAGAAATTGTTACGAAGTTAAATTTGGTGTTTTTGAAAGCTTAGGGTATCCTCTTTTGAAATTTCAAAACTCCTCTTTTTGATCCCCTGGGGAAAAGTTTTTATTGGAGTATACAAACCAGATCTTGTTGTAGATAAGAAGGTAAACCGGGGAAAAATTGTTACCAAAACTAGATTTAGTATTTTTAAAAGCTTAGGGTATCCTTTTGAAATTTGAAAACTCCTCTTTTTGACCCGCTGTGGAAAATTTTTATTGGGGGCAGTGGAGTATGTAAACCATATCTAGAAGGTGGACCGGGGAAAGAATTGTTACCACGCTAAATTTGGTCTTTTTTTAAAAAAAAAAAACTCTTTTTGACCGCCTGGGGAAAAATTTTTTATTGGTGCGGGGGTGTATGCAAACCAGATCTATAAGCAAAGTTTAATCAATAAACTCCATGAATCAGCATATATTCTTATAAGGAAACAATGACCCAATCTTGTATTGACTGTGGCGCCACTCTATACGTGCTTTTCTAAAAACCTAAGTGCTGAAAGACGGAAAAGTTCCTTCTGGGACCCGCCCTTCGTTAAATTAGCCTTTATTTTTCCTTTCGTTTTTTTTTTAACTGTTGAACATTCACCTCTCTTAAGAAAGCAACAGACAGTCTATTGCAGAAGCTTAGATTTCCTAGAAACAGTTTTCTCTCTAAACTCCAATTTATCCGGGCTTCTCATTGTGGTGCAATGGTTAGCAAGCTAATCTTGCAAAGATCCAATCTATATAATCAATACCTGCCCAGATGTCATTTCGATTTCACCAGATAAACCGAAACTACGTCACTTATATCACATTACTCAAAATCGTCAATACATAGAATAAAGAACAATATTTATTAAAAAAAATTATAAAATATATATAGATAAATAAATTAGTCTTTATTTTTACTTTTACTAAACTCCAATTTATCCAGGGCTTCTCATTGTGGCACAATGGTTAGCAAGCTAATCTCGCAAAGCTCGAATCTATATCATCAATACCTGTCTAGATGTCCTTTCGATTTCACAGAAAATCATCATCATGTCGCGCTATTAGCACGGATGCCCATGACAATCTCTCTCCAACGGTCCCTATCACTCATTGTTCTCGGGAGGTCCTCAGCGCAGCATTGAGTATCCGTACAGAGCTGGTCAATTTACGTCTTTGCTGGATGGCCCACACTGGCGTGCCCATGTGCTGACTTCCACAGGAGGACAAAACTTATGAATTCGTCCTTGCTTCTCCAGCAGTGCCCTGCGTCTCTTGTTCGTCTTAATTGGATGGTTTGGGTGATATGGGGCAGGTGACCGCCCTGCTGTTTTCCCATAGGGTGTTGTTTCCATGTTTTGTTTAGGATTGCACGTAGCATTCTTGTGCAACTCCCATCTAGTTTATTCTCTAGGCGCTTCGTTAGGTTACAAGTGGTACAGCCGTACAGCAGCACTGGTACTCACCTTATAAAGCAAATTTGTGTTTAGTTAATATTTATTAAAAATGGAGATTCAGTCTCTATTTTTCTGTAACCGAAACTATGTCACTTACATCACATTACCCAAAATCGTCAATACATAGAATAAAGCACAATATTGATAAAATAAATAAAAGCTTTTCATTACAATTCAAAATGTGTATCCTTTCCATTCAAATAAATAAACTATATATTATTTAGATGAATAAATTATATAAACTACGAAATTAATTAAAAAATTGTATTGTTACTTTAAATGGAAAAATTATCTACGAAATTTGTAATCAATTTTATAATTTTTTTTTAAATTCTCGCCTTTTTTTCAGTAACGAGAAGTTAACTAAAAAGTTTACTAATAAATAAATACCTACAATTTTGTGTAGAATTTATGTGTAAAATACTCAAAATAATTATTTAATTAATAATTAATCGATGCAAGCAACAGGGGAGACAGAACTACGTTTCTATTTCAAATAGTTTTATTTATTTATCTTTTTACTCCTTTAATGAATTTGATGATTATACTTACTTGATACAAACCCTCTGACATTGAATTTTTAACCCCTTAGTGTGAATTTAAGAATTTTTAAAAACTTGAAATATATGTTGAAGGCAGTTCAATGTTTATTTTAATATTTGTAAATGGCATTGCTTTGGGGAAAAGACACGATTTTTTTTTGTGTGTGTGTGTGTGTGTAAAAGTTCTGTCTTTTTCCAACAACTTCCATAGAATTCTGAAATTCTCTTGAGTCGGTCTCTGATTGGCTGAATTTTTTTGGCGAAAGCGAGGCTGGCCCCCTGATTCGAAAATTTGGGCGCCAAAATTCTCAGATGAGAAATTAGCCTGATAAGAACAAGTCGGGTTTAATTCTATCTCCGATGACTAAGAGAAGTCGGCGTCATTTTTGTGCATATGGATAAGGCAAGAATTAGTAGTACTAGGGAAAGTCCTATCATAGTTTTTTCCTAAATTTATTTTTTTGTATATTTGGAGAACCCAAATATTCGATTTTAGCTCACATAGTGAGTTTATTCTTCTCTAGAGGAGAAAACAACATTATTGTGATTTTTATTTGCAGTGGATGCAGTCAAGATATTTTAAACTGGCCGGACCTGTGATTATACCACAGTATGATAATTTAATTATTACGACGCTTGATATCTTTAAGAGCTATTGAAATAGTTCAAAATGTAAAAAGTATATGTGACAGAGAACATGAGGTGAGTGGCGAACGTCAAGGCATGTAGGACTGTAGAATCGAACCCGCTTCCTTCAGAATGCGAACGGGCGACACATTGGCACCGAAGTCGAGATGCTACAGTCCCGAATGTAAGCGCCAGGTGCCCGGATGATAGCTATGAGGATTCCGGTGGCCGAGATTGGCTCGACAATCTCGTATGTGGGGCGCAGACACCCGGGTGTTGAGGAGAAACTAGTATAAGTAGAAGTGGGGTGACGGCAGGAGTCGAGTTGCGATTTTGAGTTGCTGGAGATTTTACGACGACGGATTTTTCAGCTGCTGAAGATTTTTTAGTTGCTAAAGATTTTTTGACGGCGACGACATTGTTGCCCCCACTCCTTTCAACAAGTCGAATATTTATTTTTTCCCCTCTATTTTTTTTTTTTCATTCTAGAGTATAATACTCTTGATGTAACTATCCCTCTCTCTCTCTCGTTCTTTTCTTTCCTTCTTTTCATTATGTTCGATTGAAACATATTAGCGTTATTGCTTCCACACACTCACCCCCTCTCTCTGTCTTTTCCCTACTCTCTTTCTTTATTACTATAATTTTTGTGTAAGTAAAGACATCGGAGCGGCCTAATGTCGGTATCAACCAAACAGCGAGATAGTCTATCTCCTTTTCATTAGCTCAAGACCAAGGAGATAGTTTTTTTGCGTCTGAGGTGGAGCGCCACACCTACCATCAGCTCCTTACTTTACCGCACAGATCCCTATGCTACTCATACGCTGAGTTGGCGAGGGCCGGTATCGAACCAGGAACCTTGTGGTTTCTAGCCGAACGCTCTACCGACTGAGAGTATGTCTCTTTTCTTTCCTTTTTTGTTATAATAAAAAATGAATTGTACATTGCTTAGCTGAGGAGATGACACTCATAAGAAATAAAGATTCAGCGGATAATCAGTATTTACATTTTTGCATTTCATCTTGGATGATTTGGACGGTTTCATTTTTAACCAGAGGGTGTTACAAGATGATAATGGACGGAAGATTAAGGAACACCAGTATTATATTATATTTTAAATCATTGACGACAGGGTGAGCCACTGTATTATGTTGGGCTAATTTAACGTTTTCTCATGCATTCTTCTTTCTTTCTTTCCTTCGTTTTTTCTTTCTTTCTTTCTTTATGCTATGAGTAATATCACTGGGTGTGGGTCTCGAAAGTCGTTGACTAGGGAAATTAATACGAGTCCAGCCTCTCCCAGTTCTCTTTTTGATGTCGAGTGTCGCATTGTTGTCAGGAAAAAAATAACGAAAGGAGCAAGAAAGAAAATAACTATAACTATAACTATAACTATAACTATATATATATATATATATATATATATATATTATATATATATATACTATTGTGATTAGAAAATACTAATATAAGAAAAGGCGGTAAAAATAAATGGTATCATTACTTATATTAATAACTGATTTAGCTATATCAATAATTGAGAGAATGTGCGTCCGAGTATCATGACTTTTCATCAGGATGATTTTACAAGGGATATTTTTCAGCGAATGTTATATTGTTATATAATTGTTATATCATATAGCGTATATACCCTTCTGTCATACTCGAATATATAAGAGAATGAGAGAGACGGACATACAGAGAGACAGAGAGATACATTAGAGATAGGGATTGTGGTGTTACTTGGTACTCAGCTTACTTGTTGCAGGTTCTTGCTGACTGCTTCTCGGCCGCCATTTATCTGGTTGATTTATCTAGGGGTTAATTTCTTTCTTGATTCTTCTTACTTCTTTTGGCTGGGCTAAGCTGGCCATTGTCTAAATAATTTACAAACACAACAAGACCTTGTTTGTTCTTGATAAAGTTTTTATTAGCCCATATTGATTATTCCGCCGTGGGGATGAGAATGGACCTCAAGAGATACAAGAATCATGTCTCTCTCCTGCAAATGCTAGGTCGCATCTGATTCTAAACTATTCTTACATGTCTGTTATGGCGCGTTTTCAAGGGATCAAAAGGTTTAAACGTCACTGGTAATTTTCCACGGACTTTCTTATTCTAAAAGTTAACGGCCCTCATATTTCAAATTGTTAGCTACAGGTCTGTTCACAATTAATGATCTCTCATGAACTGTAACACTATATCGAAATGACTGTTCATCGAGAGACTTTTCATCTAAAGAATTCTTAGTCCGACGATTTCACATTGAACGAATTTTAACTAAATGACTTTTCATCCAAACTACTTTCGTGGAAGGACTTTTCATCAAACAATTTTTCCTCAAAACGAGTTCTCATCTGTATTATCTGCGTTATTCGGACTATTGTCCCCATCTTCATTGTTACTTGTACAACGTTTCGGCCAATATGCCCCCCCCCCCGGCCTTCTTCGAATATTTCTTGTAGGACTCGGGAACCTTCTCGGACTCGGGAACCTTTATCTCTGGAACCCGTGTTCAATCCTAAGTAAAAGCAGTTAGAAGAATAATTAATTAACACAACTCCTACCCCAGCTATGGTTAACGGAATGAGAACAGGATACCCCCATGGACTAAATAAAGCGTTAGGTTCAAAGTTCTGTGATGGCTCCCGAATACGACAAGAAAGTTCCCGAGTTCGAAAAGAAGGTTCCCGAGTCCGAGAAGGTTCCCGAGTCCTACAAGAAATACCTGAAGAAGGCCGGAGCGCATATCGGCCGAAACGTTGTACAAGTAACAATGAAGATGGGGACAATAGTCCGAATAACGCAGATAATATTAATCTTCAAGCCTCATCTCAAACATTCAGAGAAAGAGTTCTCATCTAACCGCCATTTTTCGAAATAATTTTTATTTAAATATCTTTTCATCAAGCAATTTTTCACATAGACGATTTTTCATCAAATAACTTCTCATCTAAATGAATTTATCCAAGGAATGTCTATCTAAATTACTTTTTATCTAACGATTTTCTATCTAAACTACTTTTCAACGAATGATTTATTTAACGACTTTTTATCGAATGAATTTTTATCGTAACGACATTTTATCGAACGACTTTTCATCTAAACGATTTTTCATCGATTAACTTTGCATCTAACATCTTTTTATCGAAGGCATTTTCACCTAACCGACTTTTAATGTAAACGATTTTTCATCTAACGTGTGCTGATTTAAACCGCGAATGTGGAATTAACAAGAGTTAGAAACAGAAAATACATGAATACAACTTGGAATTTCAAAAAACATTTTATTATTACATTTATACATACAAGAAAATATGCCCGTAATAATTTATTTTGCAAACGATAGTATTGTCTGCGGCAAATATCAAATTATATAAATATAAGTAAAAAAAGTAAAGTCGGTATCAGCCAGTCAGCGAGGGAGTCTATCCCCTTTTCAATAGCGCTAGACTAAGGAGATTGTTTTAGCATCTGAGGTGGAGCGCCACACCTACCATCAGCTCCTTACTTTACCGCACAGATCTTTGTGCTACTCATACGCTGAGTTGGCGGGGACCGGTATCGAACTAGGAACCTTGTGGTTTTTATGCACTTAACTCAGTCCTTAATGGTTATGACAGTTATCGTACTTACGATGCCCGCCCCCTTTTTTTAATCTCTGCTGAATTATTGGGAGTGACGATTTTTACGTTCGATTCCATGAGATGCTGGTTCAAAAGAAAGGAAGATTTCTATCTTCAATTTCTGGCGCCGAAAATAGCGGGCCTGTGATTGGTTGGTTTGAAAAGGGGGTACGTCGACCAAGGGAGACAACCCATCTACCTTAGATATATTTTTTATGCTCGACTTCTTCATATGTCTTTTTATCGAAGAACTCTTCATAGAAAAGACTTTTCATCTAACCAACATTTTATCTAGCTACTATTCATCTAAGGACTTTTAATCTAAATGATTTTTCATCGAACGACTTTTCAGCTGAATGGTTTTCATCAAACTTTTTATGTAATCGACTTTTAATCGAAGGTCTTATCATCAAAATACTTTTTTTTTCATCGAAGGACATTCCATCAAACAACTTTTCATTTAAATGACATTGTATTTAAGCCTTATTTCGGTAAAACGTCCAACAAGGAGCCACAAGGTTCCGGGTTCGATACAGGCTCTCGCCAACTCAGCGTATGAATAGCACAGGATCATTGAGGAGCTGGTGTTTGTTGTGGCGCTCTACTTTGGACGCATAAACAATCTCTTTGGTCTAGCACTAGTGAAAAGGGGGATAGACTCCCTCGCTGTCTGGCTGATACCGACATTAGGCCACCCTGACGATTTTACTTACATTGAACAAATTTTCACCTAAACGACATTTCAACAAATGACTTATTATGGGTTTTGGTTTGTTTGGTTTGGTTGCATTACGGCATATCAACCTCAGTGGGTCATTTAATGCCGATAAAGGTTTGGAATAAATTCATTTTTAATGGATACCCAATTTTTTTATAAACATATTTTTCTATTTAACCCATAGATGGGACCCTAACAGATACTACCACTCCGGGTTAGAGTGGATCAGGGAGTAATGATTATGAAGGGGTGCTCCACATTCCCCAAACCTCTAGAACTGGAACCTCACCATCAGATAGAGTTTAACGACATTCCCAGGAGATGAAGACCATCAGCCACTGTCTTCTAGCACTCATATGATAAAAAGGGTTGGGGCTTGCTATAAGGGCAATTACATAGGTGGTAGGGCTTGACGATTGATCGGAGGGGGCCTCACTGACCACCCGTCTAGCCTAAATAAGGGTCAAAGTGAAGTGTTTGCATGTTATGGACCACCAGAATTCCGTCCTTTTTATGGAAATTATTTTTCATCTAAATGACTTTTCATCGAATGACTTTTTATCGAACGACTTCGTTTAAACGACATTTTTATCAAACGACGTTTTTATCAAATCTTTTTCATCTAAACGATTTTTTCAAACTTTTCATCTAATCGAATTTTCATTGAAGGAAAGAGAAAGACAGAGATATATTAGTTTAAAGATGGTGGTCTTACTTGGTACTTTGATGGTTACTTGCTTCTTCTATCTTTTCTGGTCGCTATCTTGTCTAGTTGAATTCTATCTGTTGTTGGCTGACTTCTGATTTAGGTCGGAAAATTAAAACGGAAAGTTTTTGGTGGTACTCAATGACAGTTTAACTACAGTCTATGAATTAACATTTTGCGAATTGGGTTACGGTTTTAGGGGATTATGGTTGTTTTTAATTACATATTGCTTAAAAAAATAAACAACAAAAATAATTACAATACATTTAATTAACCATTGAAATTAATTATTGAATCTATTATTGAGTCAGTTGTTTGTGTTAGTATTGCAATATATAATTTCAATTAAACTTAGTTTAAAAAAATATTTTTCAACATTAAATGTATAGTAATTTGGGTTTTGTGCTGTTTATTTTTTTTAAGCAATACGTAATTAAAAACAACCTTAATCCCCTAAAACCGTAACCCAATTCGTAAAATGTTAATTCATAGACTGTAGTTAAATTGTCATTGTACCACCAAAAATTTTTCCCTTTTAATTTTCCGACCTAAATCAGAAGTCAGCCATTATTCAACACACACAACAAGACCTTGTTTGTTCTTGATCAAGTTTTATTAGCCCATATTGATTATTCCGCCGCGGGGATAAGTAGCTTAAATAAAATAAAAACTTTTAGATGAAAACGTCTAAAAGTCTTTTTATTTAAGTGACGTAACACTGCACCAATTTTCATCTAAACAACTTTTCATTAAACAAATTATCATCGAAATTACTTTTCATCTAAAATACTTTTTATGAAAACGAGATTTTTATCGAAGGAATTTCACGTAAACGATTGTTTTCTTATCGAAACGACTTTTCATCGAATCTAAAGTAAATTTGTTTAGATAAAAAAAAAAAAAAAAATAATAATAATAATAATAATAAAAACAGTCGTTCGATCAAAAATCATTTTGATAAAAAGTTAACTGGAATGAAAAGTCCTTTTTTAGAAGGACGCTAAATTTTATTTTTTCTAGATATAAAATATGTGAAAATTAAATACGAAAATATGAAAATTAAATATTTAAAAAAATAAATAAATAAAAGCTAAAAAAAATTATATATTTTACGTATAAATAGCATTAGATGATTCATCTAATGCTATTTATACGTAAAATATATAATTCCTGAAGTAGCCTAATCCCAACCATAACACTAAACCTAACCCTCACATCTAAAAGGTTTCAGGTATTTTCGGGAAATGTAATGAAATGTAATTCGTTTAGATAAAAAAAAGTCGTTCGATCAAAAATAATTTTGATAAAAAGTTGACTGGTATGAAAATCCTTCTAAAATGCTTAGAACTCCTCAAAAAAATTTTTTCTAGATATAAAAATATAGAAATACTAGCAGAAGTACTTAGGAACACCAGGGAGTAAGAGAGAAAGGGGAATAGTGAAGTATGAGGTAGCAAGTGGTTTTGGTGTTTTAAAGTTTAAAGGTAGCTGGATATTCTTGTTGCGTGTATTTAGGTAGTTGCGCTGAAAAGGAAGGAATCCAAGGAACAAAAAGGAAAGAGACAAAGACAGAAGGTAGTTTTATGACTTAGGCTTTATTGACCAGTCATAGCCGCCTGTGGCAAGGGAATATCTCCCTGGCCAGTAGAAGCAACCAGACCTAGTTGAGGCCTAAACTCGAATGACCGAGAGATTTTCTTGAGGATAGGAAGTGGGTCCTTTTTCTAGCATAGAGTTCTTCCAGTGAGAGTTTGCTATTTTAATTTTTTTTTATTCTAATTTTATTTTAATCCCCATAGGGGTAAGAAAATTAATTTTAATGATAGAATAAGCTAAGAATTTGTGTATAATAATATTCGTTAATTTTAAGTCTTTTTTTTATTGTTAAAAATATTTTTTTTTAAATGTAACCCTAAACTCGAGAGTGGTTTGGAACATAATATTATTTTTCTAAAGGTTAATTTATATGAAGAACTTTACAGAGTTCAACAAACCGATTGATTTTTAATTATAGAATTTTATCATCTAATCAGTAAAAGTCAAAAACTAAATTTTGTACATTTCCTTATTATAAACATATTAATGTGTATGCGCGATTTTAATGCTCAATGACGTCTATTTTCTGGGCAAAATCTCGACAGGTGAATACCAAACCAGAGGTTACTCCTTTGTTTATCTATTAATAATGGGGATTCACTCTCCATTTGTCTATAACTGAAACTACATCACTGCTTACGTCACAATACCGAAAATCTCCAATACATAGAATGAAGAACAACCCTGTAATCAGTTTTTTTTAAATATTTTTTACTCTCACCCTTTTTTTTTAGAAACAAGAAATTAACTAAAAAGTTTACAAATAAATAAATACATACTATTTTGTGTAAAACTTATAAGTAAGATATTCAAAATAATCATTTAAGAAGAAATCTGGGACTTTGAGATTATCGGAAAACCGATAGTCAAATTATCTTCCCTGTCGCTAGGGGGCGATTCGCCAACACGAGGTTGGTGGGAGAATCAACCCCCTTCACTTATCTGAAGGCTGTCGACCGGACGACAAGGGCTCCATCCACCGCCCGCTTCAAAGGGCAGTTAACCAGGCGAGTCGCTCAAAAAAAGCACTCCCCAACACTTTTACTTATCGAACGAGAACCGATCAGGTCGGACGCGACTCAAAGCACTACCCAAGATTTTACTTATCCTAAGAACTTTCACCAGGAGAGACCGCTCAACAGCACTCCAAAACGACGGCGAGTAGAAATCCCTTTCTAGTGCCTTTCACCAACAAAACTGTTAATTTCACCTCTCAAGATAAGTCTCGTAGCAAATGCCATCAAAATTTACAACAATTTTGTACCTTTGTTAATATATGTGTGTAATTTTCATTTGTGTTGTTTTTCTTCTTTCGTCCGAAACAATTGCCGCCCACCGGGAGATTTAAGAGCTCCCTACGATCCCGTAATACCCTGTAAAGATAATAACGGATCACCTTATCCCAGCAACAAGACCAGGCCTAGTGTTGATTAACAAAAAAGAAAGAACTTGTCAACTGGTGGATTTTTCAGTTCCAGCAGATCACAGGGTGAAGCTGAAGGAAAATGAAAAAAATACATGGACCTCGCCAGAGAACTGAAAAAGTTATGGAATATGAAAGTCAAAGTGATACCAATTGTAGTTGGTGCACTTGGAACGGTCCCAAAAAGATTGGAAAAAAGTTTGGAAAATCTGGGAATCAGAGGGAGAATCGAGACCATCCAGCATACTGCATTGCTGCAATCTGACAGAATACACAGAAGAGTCCTGGAGAACTGAGGAGACTTGTTGTCACTCAGACTCCAATGAAAGGCCATCAGCTAATGCTGATGTGAAAAACTCAAAAGGAGTGAACAATAATAATAATAATAATGCTAAGCATGACTGGGTTGGGAAGGTGATCCACTGGGAATTATGCAAAAGACTGTTTATATGAATAAACCAGAATCTCTTCTTAAGAATGAAACACATAAAATTTGCTGGGACTTTGAGATAAAGACGGATCACCTTATCCCAGCCAGGAGACCATACCTAGTATTGATTAACAAAAAAAGAGAACTTGTCAACTGGTAGATTTTGCAGTTCCAGCAGATGACAGGGTGAAGATGAAGGAAAGCGAAAAGATAAACAAATACCTGGACCTTGCCAGAGAATTGAAAAAGCTGTGGAATATGAAGGTAAAAGTGATACCAATAGTAGTTGGGGCACTAGGAACTGTCCCCAAAAGTTTAGAAAAAGACTTGAGGAACTGGAAATCAGAGGAAGAATGTGAGACCATCCAGACAACAGCATTGTTGAAATCAGTTGGAATGCTTAGGAGAGTCCTGGAGACCTGAAGAGACTTGTTGTCACTCAAACTCCAGTGAAAGACCATCAGCTAATGCTGATGTGAAAAACTAATAATAATGATAATGCAAATATGAAAAGTGTATAAAAAGTGCTCGATGCTACTAGCGCAGAGCAGATCTAAAACGTAAAAATATTCAAATTATGTCTTTTACTTAAAGTTTTGTGTGGATCACACAATTGTCAGACAGAAAATAGGAGAAAAAGTGTCTAGAATGCCATCTAGGAGAGCATATGGTGTACTGGTTAGAGTCGTAGGAAATGGGCTTGTCGACCCGAGTTCAGATCCAGGACTAAGCCACAGTTCACATAGCACTAATACCCTTGGGAAAGGTATCAATCCAACTGTTCTCCCTTCAGCTCTGGGTAAATAATAGGACAGACTGGGCTCTTTAACCTTGGTTAGGCAACCAGTCTAGGAGAAGGAAAAACTCTAAATGCAAACCTGCTTGGAGTGGTCACTACTAGAATAGGCTCAGTCTTAATTAGTGATCTATTTCACTGGTCTAAAGAGCCCTTGGTCACTACTAGAATAGGCTCAGTCTTAATTAGTGATCTATTTCACTGTCTAAAGAGCCCTTGGTCACTACTAGAATAGGTTCAGTCTTAATTAGTGATCTATTTCACTGGTCTAAAGAGCCCTTGGTCACTACTAGAATAGGCTCAGTCTTAATTAGTGATCTATTTCACTGGTCTAAAGAGCCCTTGGTTACTACTAGAATAGGCTCAGTCTTAATTAGTGATCTATTTCAATTTTTAAAAAATATTCAGATTTTGCCAAGAGTGATTGATAGTGAAAGAGAGTAAAAGGAATCTGCTGTCAGCACACCTTGATGATGATGATGATGATGATGATGAATAGGTAGATTGTACAATTATTTTAGATAAAATATAAAATATAACATGTACAAATCTGACAGACAAGTCCAAACAGCATCTAAATGCCAATAATTACAATGAAAATTGTTTCTTTTAAAACCTAATTGTTCATGCGTGAGACTATTGACAGGTATTATCAATCATCAAAACATTAATTAAAATCATAATCAATTCAATTATTCATAGAAATGTGATAATTTTTTTATGACATAAACCACAATATATCATAGTTGCATTCAAAATGGTGGTTAAAAATGTTGATCTCAGAATTTAGTTATCAAATGTGTCCCTGAGATTTTTTCGTACTGTTGTCCTTATTTTCATTGTTATATAGACAATGTTTCGGCTGATGTGCTCTCTGACATTCTTCAGCTGTTTCTTGTTGAAATCAGGAACCTTCTCATCAAACTTTGGGAGCCTATATGTTGAAATCGGGAGACTTCATGGACCTTCAAACCTAACCCTTTATCCATTGGTGTAGATTGTTCTCATTCCACTAACCATGACTAGGTAAGCTATGACTAGGTTAAGGACAACAGTCTGAAAATTCTCAATGATATAAATTATCTAAAAAATTCAGACAAATAAATGTGTTCATGTTTTTAAATAACCAATTGGCTGGTGACGTCAAGCCCTAGCATCTATATGATTGTCCCAACTAGATTGTTCTTATGGCAACCCACAACCCTTTTTATCATTTTCTGTAAGGGCAAGCATGTTAACTTGCAGGGGTGAGGTTGTTGAGTATCTAGCCACCATCCTTGGCCAGATGTAAAAGGACTTAAAGTAAATAAGTAAGTAAGTCAATAAGTATCCGGTGGTATAGTATCCTTTGTTTAAGTCAATAAGTCCTGTGGTATAGTACTACGTTCCATCATCCACGAAGATCCAAGTGGCAATGAGCTAAGATTAGAATCAGGCTAGTATAAATACAACAACAGCAGCAGCACTGCCAGTGATTGGACAATAGGATGGTCACGTGACACTCGGCGAGTCTATAATAGAAGTGACCTTTTGACGCACGCCTTATATACTAAAACTCCAACACGCCCCCTTTTTGTTATAAGGTGGGCTATTTTATTCAACAATATTAAATCCTTTCATTGAGGAAAATTACAATCTACAATCATTTCATTGAGAAATGTTTACAATTTACAATAAATTCATTGAGAAATTTTAAATTTATAGTAAAAATACTATTACTATTACTAATCTTAGATTTTACTAACCCTATTTTGTAAAAAAAAAAAAAAGTATTAATGATTATTATTATTACTAGTAAATATATGCACCCTCCGGGTGCAAGTATTTAAGTTTTAAGGAAATAGAATATTATGTTAACTTAGAAAGGGTAATGGAACTAAATAAGATGCCGATAAAAAGATTTGAAACAGAGGGGGAACAACTAAAACTTGCTTTTTCTTCCCTCCCGTCTTTCATTGCTAAATTTTCATAATTTAACTATTTAGTTAAATTAGGAAGTAAAGAATAGAATTACTGTTAATATTGTTAATGGATTTATTGGAGAGATGTTTGCTCATATTCATTAAGATAAAACCAAACAATTAGAAATCAATTATACTGAGCACATATTTATTAAAATCAAATTTGTAATATCAATATGCAAATTAGCCTTCCCCTTCACACTGCAAACCACTATATTTTGTATATATAAATACAATTGCATGTTAATGATATGTAGATATGGTCAACAGTATTAATAATGTAAAACAATTTTATTAATAATTGAGGTTTGAATAAAAATAAAATCATGGAGAATGTGATGTAAATAAATAAAGGAATTGTGACTTGAGTAATGATATAGTTTCGGTTACAGACAGAAAAACACACAATCTCCATTATAATAAGATTTTCCTACTCCTAATTCCTAGTCTTATTACTGCAAAACGTTACTGTCAAAAGTTAGTATTGTCCCCTTTTTCTTTTTTTTTTTCTTTTTTGGTTGTGTTAATTAAAAAAAATACAATACAATACAGTACAATACAATGTAATACAGTTAGTGAGTGAGTTAGTAATTTATTGAACAGGTTTAATGTCATTGTCCAGGACATTCATTTTCGGGGGGGGGGGGTCTTACCCCTCTGCATGGATACAGTCGGCCTATTCTACAGCCCAAACCGACAGAAGTGACCTTTTGACGCACGCTTATATACTAAAACTCCAACAGAGGTAGCAAAAAACAAGAACTTGAGTCTATAAGACAATTGGTATCGTGACTGTTGGCTGAGTTATTCATGCACATCTTAACACGGTTGAACGCATCTCAAAGTACTAAAAGATATTGTCCTACTTTGGTATGCGATCTACGTGCCAACGAGATCTACAAAAGTCAAATTTTATTTTTATATATGGTTTGATTGGTTTGGTTTGTTTTTTTTTATGGCATATCAACCACATTGGGTCATTTAATGCTGACAAAGTTTTGAAATAAATTCATTCTTAATGGATACTCAATTTTTTTTAATACATTTTTCTATTTAACCCATAGATGGGACCCTAACAGGTACTACCACTCTGGGTCAAAGTAGACCAGGGAGCAATGTTGATAAAGGGATGCTCCACATTCCCCAGACCTCCATAGCTAGAACCTGGAATAAATGAGTACACCAACCAATTTTGTTTTGGGACTCATCCCCCCTCATGTATTATGACATCTTTCAAGAGACAAAACAGCATGATTAAAATGCTTAAACCCATTTTGGGTAGTGCACTCAGATATTTTCTGTTTAGCATAGTTTAACATAAGACCAGAAGTATGCAGCACCCAGTGAGAATCAAATTCACTAATAATAACCTGTGAGTTTAGCTTGCTAACCAAATTTGTTACAAGTTTTACAAAAATTTGAATTATGAATATTTTTTCTACAATAAGTTGAATCAAAATTGTCCTCATTTTTTTAATTTTTTTTTTTAAGAAAAACAAACTATAATTTCGTATTTGAATTAGAATATTTGATTTTGTTTCTAGTGTTTTATGTTAATTATATATCTAACAATAATCAGGCCTTAGATTGCTTGCTATTACTAATTGGTCACCCATCAAGGGATTTTTTTTCTATTCTATTTAAACATCAATTCTTAAGTCAGAATATCTACTAGTTACGACCTTACCCTAAGGACTTAGGGAGTCATGTTTTTTTTATAACTTCCATTGTCAGATAAAGTTGTGCTTAGCTATGAAAACTTCTACAATAATTTGATAAAATGTCTATTGTTTACAATTATAATAATGATTGATGGGTTAAATTGAACTTAACCTAAATTCCACCAAATTTTTTTTACCCAAAGATACACAAAATCTTCCATGTAAACACAGACCAGATTTTCTTTCTTTCACCCGCAGAGAAAATTAATTTTTTATTTTAGTATTTGTCATTTTTTTTTTTTTTTAAAGGTCTAACTTTAGCATCATATTTTTTTATTTTTATGAGCAATCAATAAAAATCAGTTTTTTTTTTTAAATTTTCTTCTGACACCTTTTTAATTTTTTTAAAATATATAGACTAATTTGAAATTTCTAACAAAACACTAGTTGAAGTATTTGTTGATACTGTATCAAAACTTGGACCTCAGTTTGTTATTTACACCAAACAATACAAATAATAATTGTTATTTTCTACATTTTGCTTAGTCTGAAACATAAGCCTTAGATTGCTTGCTGTTACTAATTAGTCACCCATTTAAGTATTGAACAGGTTCTTTAATGCTTAACTTGGGTGATCTGGCAGAAACCAGTGATTTCACTTTGACTTTACTGTAAGTCATTTATAATGCTTAGCTTAGCATACAACCAGAAGTATGGGTCACCCAGTGAGAATCAAATTCACTAACAATGATCTGTTAGTTTAGCTTGCTAACCACTGTACCATAGGGCACCCATACAAAAAGTAAATCCACTGTTCTGCTAAAAAAATATTTGTAGAGAAATGTTGTTTTTTAATTTATGTGACTTTTTATTTTTTATTTTTACTATGTCAGCAAAGCTGTTAAATTGAGATAAGCTAATTGATTACTGTTATTTTTTGTATAAATATTGAAAAGAATATTCTTATATTTTTCTTAGCAATAGAACTCATTATATCAAGATGAGAAATTTTCCCTATCTGTATGTAGTGGACTTTTCTGTGGATGTAGAAAAATGTTATATATAGTATTGCCTGTACACCAACCAATTAAAAAAAATATATAAATATAATTTGTATGAAGTGTACTTGTTTTGGGACCTTTTTTTCTTCTCACCCTTATGCAATGTTCTACATTAGATATCTTTCAAGAGACAAGTCAACACACTTAAAATGTTTAAACCCATTTTGTTTTGGTTTGGTTTTGTTTTGTTTTACAGCATATCAACCTCAGTGGGTCATTAAATGCCAATAAAGTTTTGAAATAAATCAATTCTTAATGGATAATACAATTTTTTTATAAATACATTTTTCTATTTAACCCATAGATGGGACTCTAACAGGTACTACCACTCCGGGTCAGAGTGGACCAGGGAGTAATGGTGATGAACGGGTGCTCCACATTCCCCAAACCTCCAAAACTGGAACCTCACCATCAGATAGAGTTTAACGTCATTCCCAGGACATGTAGACCCTCAGTCACCACTTCTAGCACCCATATGATAAAAAGGATTGGGGCTTGCCATAAGTGCAATAGGGTTGGGAAAATCATATAGGTGCTAGGGCTTGACGTGACCAGCCGATTGCATCGCAGTAGTGGGAGAGCTGATGTGTGCAGCTTAAAGTAAGCAAATGTATAAAAACACCTCAGGCCCAGCCATCATAGTTCACTTTGCTGTTTGAGATATTGTTACCTGACCAATTGTTTGTATTTGATGCATGCCAGATAAGTCACTCAAGTGAAGATGTATGATGTTGCAAGACCCAAAACACCTAATGATCCTTGGATCACATCACTGGCGATATTGTTATATAGCCCATTGCGAGTATATAATCAAGAGTGATAGAGAGAGTCTTCAGGTGATAGTGAGAGAGTGACAGACAGATAGAGTTGTGTTGTGTTGTGAAATAATATATACTATATTATATATATAAATTATATATAATTATATATTATATATAATAATATAGATATTATTATATAGCCCATTGCAGGTATATAAACAAGAGTGATAGAGAAAGTCTTCAGGTGATAGTGAGAGACAGACAGACAGAGTCGTGTTGTGACTTACTTGGTTCCATTTCTTCTTTCTATCTTCTTCCTTTCGGCTATGATCATCTAATGCTGTTTCCATTACTTCTTTGTTTCGATTGTCATCTTGTCGTCTCTTCTATCTTCTTACTATGTTGCTGTCTATAACTAAGGGTTTCTTTTTAAATCATGCATTAATCAACTACAAGACTTTGTTTTTCTTTGATCAAAGATTTTATTACTGCCCATCCTGATTCACAGCGCAGTTGAGCCAACCTCAGCAGAATACGTCTGTTCTGCGTGCCATTTAAGTTGAAACTGATTACCTATCACATGACTCACAAGATTTGCGCCTCTGGGACAGTTGGGGTCATAACCGTTACTAGTATTTTTCCATCTCCTGATTTGAAAAACAATGGCCCCATAGAATTCTTGCTACAGGACTTGTCAAAAACCCACGCCGCCACACAATTATGTAATAATATGATCAGGTGTATCTTTCAGATAAGTTTCTTGATATAGGCAAATTAGATATACATCAACCAAAAATGTCTGACTAGTGTGTTGTTGATGATGTACTTTGTTTATTTGTTTTATTTTATGGCATATCAATCTCAGTGGGTCATTTAATACCAACAGAGTTTTGAAATAAATTCATTCTTAATGGATACATTTTTCTATTTAACCCATAGATGGGACCCTAATAGGTACTACCACTTCAGGTCAGAGGGGACCAAGGAGCAATGGTGATGATGGGGTGCTCCACATTCCCTAGACCTGGAATCTCACTATCAGATAGAGTTTAACGTCATACCCAAGATATGAAGACCCTCAACCACTGCCTAGCACATATATAATAAAAAGGATTGGAGCTTGCCATATGGGCAATAGGGTTGGGGCAATCATATAGGTGCTAGAGCTTGAAGTGACCAGCCGATTGATCAGAGGGGGCCTCTCTGACCGCCTGTCTAGCCTAAGGGCCTAAGTGGAGTATTGCATGTTATGGACTGCTCATCCACCAGGATTCCATCTTTAAGCATCACAAGTTGCCATTGGAGGGGGGGGGGTCTTACCTCTGTGCAGAGGTGCAGTTAGTGTATTCTAAAGCCCCAGCCAACAAGACTGATGTACTTTGAAAGACCTGGGAGCAATGCTGATGATGGGGTGCTCCACATTTCCCAGACCTCTAGATCTGGAACCTCAACATCAGATAGTTTAATGTCATACCCAGAACTTGAAGACCCTCAGCTACCGCCTTCTAGCACATATATGATAAAAAGGGTTGCCATAAGTGCAATAGGGTCAATATGGTCCTCCATAAGACAATAAACTGCATCTGGTGATGAGACTCCAGTTATAAAGCTCTGTGGAGTCACCTTTACATTGTCATTACTCCCAGGTCAATGACCCAGAATTGTAGTGTCTGTTAGGGCCCTAATCTATGAGTTAAATAGATCTGTTTGAGATTTTGATTGGTTTGTTGGTTGATTGATTGATTTTAACAGCATGTCAACTCATTTAGTTTTTTTTTGGTTTTTTTTGTTAAATGTTAGAGAATCACGGACATCATACGTTCATACTTATATTTTTGTGTAGTTGTTTCTGAACAGTTTTTATTTCACATGGTCTTATCAAATCCAAATGATTTTTAAACTGGTCTATTTGACTAATAAAAAAGTAAAGTCGTCAGGGCGGCCTAATGTCGGTATCAGCCAATCAGCAAGGGAGTCTATCCCCTTTTCAATAGCGCTAGACCAAGGAGATTGTTTTTGCATCTGAGGTGGAGCACCACACCTACCATCAGCTCCTTACTTTACCACACAGATGTCTGTGCTACTCATAACGCTGAGTTGGTGAGGACCGGTATCGAACTAGGAACCTTGTGGTTTCTAGCCGAACGCTCTACTGACTGAGCTAACCCGATCCATCACTGATGACATGTTCAAGTGCATCTTTTAGATAATATATGCAAATTAAATATACATCAACGATGGGACCTTAACAGGTACTACCATTCTGAATTAGAGTGGACCTGGGAGTAATGACATTGAAGGTTTATTTCACACTCACCAGATCTCTAGAAATGGAGCCTCATCTTTGAGATTTAAAATGGTTATTTTACATTCTGATGACCAAGTCGACTTTACCTTTTTTTAAGTTCCATGTGTGGGGGCTTCACATGATGTAATGGTTAGCAAGCTGGATTAGGAGGGTCCCAGTGTGCCTGGCCTTGTGCCACATTTAAGCTAAACTTAGTAAATAACTATAAGTTCCATGTTTTTTTTTTTATCAACTTATGTCACTTTGATAAGTGCTAAGATGGTGCATAAATTTTATGTTTCACTAAGAGTCTTGGGGCATGAAACTTACATATATATGGATTTACAGTTCCACGGGATCATCCAGCGTTCGTGATGGTTATGACGTCAGGGTTCCTTTTGTTTCCTCAGAGGCCAGTGTTGACCAGCACATCACAGGAGAGTTTTAAACACACACAGACACACACAAACATTATGCTAAAGCTCAGCAAATCAATGTTTGTCTCCTAAAGGCTTTTTTACTGTTTAGTTTAATGACACAAAAGTTAAACTAAATTACTCCTTAGTTTTAGAATTGAGTTATGTTTGAAAAAAATTTCATTTATGTTTTTAATTAGTCATAATTTGCAGTTAAAGTCAAAAACTGACCTATCTCTTATTTCATATTCTGCCTGTCACATTCCCCCTCTTGATGTATATCTTGATTACCTTCTCATTATATATGTTAGTTTCTCAGTGAGGTATAGAGAGAGATTGGAGAGTTTGAAATGTTTGTATGTTAAGTTTCATAAGCAGCCAACCTGGCCAACTTCTTGGCTCTTAATAAATTTAAATTAGGTCAAACGTTCCTTTTCTTAGAAATCTTACAAAATGATTTTAATGTTTTTTGTTTTTTTAATTCTCAAGCCGTATTTATTTTTGTAAAAACTTAATTCCCTTTGCAAACTCACTTTTCCCTAATCCCAATTATCTACCCAGAGCTCAATTGGTGACCCAACTGGTCACGTTTTGTTAAGTAATAACTATATATAGGGCTGGTTTTAGCTCAGTCTGTAGAGTGTGCATCTAGGAATCACAAGGTTCCTAGTTTGATACCGACCCTTGCCAACTCAGCGTATGAGTAGCATAGAGATCTGTGTGGTAAAATGAGGAGCTGATGGTAGGTGTGGCGTTCCACCTCAGATGCAAAAACAATCTACTTTGTCTAGCACTAGTGAAAAGGGGATAGACACCCTTTCTGTCTGGCTGATATCGACTTTAGGCCACTCCGACGACTTTACTTTGCTTATATAAATATATATATATTGTATATCTGTGTGTGTGTGTTTTAAAGAGGGGATAACTTAATGGAGAAGGCAAAAAAAAAAAACGAGTTTTGATAGTAAAAATATACTACCAAATTTCACCTGGGGAAAGAAAATAAAAAAAACATTAAAAAAACAAGAGGGTCATACCAACTGAAAATAATCGATTAATACTATAACACTTAGCCAAAAGAAGAAAAAAAAAATATATATATATATATCTTTGAAAGGAAGGAAAAACTCAACACCGTTATTCCATAATAAATTTATTTTGACCAAAATTGGGGCCTTTATAAATCTAAGTTGATTTAACAAAGCTCCCCAAAATCAAGTCTCATCAGATGGGTAATCATCAATAATTTGAATTGCATAACAGAAAAATTTTCTCAATGCAGAATCTTCTTCCTCCTCCTCAAAAATTTTTTTACAAAATGTATACATTAAAAGACTGTCACTATGGTGACATATATATATATATATAAACCGCTAGGATTATCTAAAGCTAAAAAGTGCTCAATATCTAAGTAGAGCAAATAATAAAGTTAAACCTAATGAGTCAGATATACCTACTAATAGTTTCACTTAGTAGCTCATCAGGGAAAAAATCAGACTAAAAAGACTTGGAGCAATCGTACTTTTATTACAAAAACTAGTCCTGCTGTGGTCCAAACAAATTAGCATTCACTAAACAAACCAACAAATTCTTGCCCTGATGAGCTATTAAGCGAAACTATTAGTAGATATATCTGACTCACTAGGTTTAACTTTATATATATATATATATATATATAATTGGGTGACAATTTAAGCAAAAGCAGGTACTGTAAGCAACCTGATATCAATTGACATGATTCAGCATTAAATAGTGCAAAAAGGGTTGATATGCCATAAAACAAAACAACCAATGAGCCAAAATATTGTATATATATATATATATATATATATATATATATATATATAAAGTAAAGTCAAGTCGACGGGGCGGCCTAGAGTCGGTATCAGCCAGTCAGCGAGGGAGTCTATCCCCTTTTCAATAGCTCTAGACCAAGGAGAGAAAGTTTTTGGCATCTGAGGTGGAGTGCCACACCTACCATCAGCTCCTTACTTTACTGCACAAATCCCTGTGCTACTCATACGCTGAGTTGGCGAGGACCGGTATCGAACTAGGAACCTTGTGGTTTCTAGCTGAACGCTCTACCGACTATTCAACAAAATAAGACCTTCACCAAATAAAGTAATGGTTTTTTTATAACGATGCGATAATTAAAAAAAATGTGAGATTCAACTTTTATTGTCCAATGGAACTAACGAGAAAAGGTACCACTTATGAAAAATGTGGTTAGGAGAAGCAATCACTCCTCCATATAACTATGCCACAGTTCAGAGGTCGTTCCTTGTTGGTACCATATAACTTAATACAACTTGTCACGTGTTATTTGGAGAAAAAATAGGAATTACTAAAAAAAGTAAAGTCGTTGGAGTGACCTAAAGTCACTATCATATTTATACTAAGGTATCCCATTGTGTAATGGTTAGCAAGCTAGTCTTGCAGCTCCTGAAAAACAAGTTTGATCCTTCTTGGATGCTCCATAATCATGACCTTATGTCACATCTACTTACACTTTATAATAACTAAAGTAAAGAAAATATAAAAACTAAGTAAAGTTGTCTGGGTGGCCTAAAGTCTGTATCAGACAGACAGCGAGGGAGTCTATTCACTTTTCACTAGCACTAGACCAATGAGATTGTTTTTACATCTGAGAAGGAGCGCCACACCTACCATCAGCTCCTTACTTTTACTGCACAGATCCCTGTGCTACTCATATGCTGAGTTGGTGTGGGATGGTATCGAGCCAGGAACCTTGTGGTTCCTAGTCAGACGCTCTAACGACTAAACTAAACCAGTGTTTTATGTGCTACTCATATGCTAAGTTGGTGTGAGATGGTATCGAGCCAGGAATCTTGTGGTTCCAAGACGGATGCTCTACCGACTGAGCCAAATCGGCATTGCTTAGCAACCCTAATTGCTCTGTAAGACGCTATGAAGGGAAATATTTGGCATCTAATAGGTTATTGGATAAGAAGAGACTGGCACTGCCAAGTAGACGCATTGCCCTGAGATATACTACGAAGGGGAAATATTCAGTATGGTACCACTACGTTCTAAGAGGTTATGGGGAGGTAATGGTCATTGCCAGGTAACTCCCAGTGACCCGAGAAATGCCAAGAAGAGGTATATTTAGCATGCATGGGCGTCTGTTGGCACTTTTCGAGGGGGCGTGCAAAAAGATATATTCGGAATTGGAATTCACAATAGGCATTCCAGTCTTGGAGGTCTAACAGTGCTCATATAGTGATCGCCAGCCTCTACAAAGCCCCAGCTCTCACCCTCTTTTAAGAGGACCAGCAAATGACCTGTTGATCCAAATGGGAGGTTAACAACTTGTTTGACTCCCCCACGTCCCAGCGGATGCCCCCCATGTAGCACGGCACCCTGACACTGATTATGGGAAACAATCTCATCCACGGAAAAAGTACGTGTTAATTTTTTAATAAAATAACATCGTTTGTTAAAATCACTATAAGGTCATCGCATTATACTCGGGGGCATCTCTTCAGACCAGTATTAGTAGACAATACTGTCCAGGTTTTTTTTATATTTTTTTTTTTATAATCCAAACATAATCGATACGACTAAAATCAAGAAAATGCTAACAATACAATGTCATAAGGAAGTGAGAAAAAAAAATCAATTAGCGAGAATGTAGCTAAATATGGGGGAGGTATGGAGGGGGGGTATTTGAGGCCCCTCCTCTCTTCAGCATAATGAGATTGATTATTGTATACAGTAACATAGAGTAAATAAAAACATAACAAAAATTAGGGGCTTTTCTCCATTAGGGTGCCGGGGGTGTTTATACAGACCCCACCACTCATTCTAGCTCGACCATTGTCATTTAATTGGATAAAGGTTTGTTGGGTTTTGTGTGTTTTTGGGTTTGTGTTTGTTTTTAATAAAATAATTTTTTTTAAATAAGAAGAACCCCGTCTCGACAGTGGTCAGTCTGCAATATTCTGCATTATACCCGCAGACGTATTCCAATTATGGTAAGGCGACCTTAGCCCAGTACCTAGCGTGTTTATGTAATAAATACCATTCCTGCAGACCTATGTAAAAACCTACCGTCTACTAAATAAAATCGGTAGGTTAAAATCTATGTAATTCGGTTTTAAAATTATAATAGAAAAAAGAAGGAAAAAAATCAATGCATCTCTTGATAAATGTTCATGTTGTAGCAAGTCCTTTCTCTCTTTTTCTTCACAAATTTCAATGTATTGGAAAACTAGAATCATCTGGTTTGTCCGGCGGAAATATCAGTACACATTATTCTAAATAAATAAAACAAAACAAATGCTAATTATAAAGTGATTAGTGCTTAGTTCCTAGTTTATTTATTAAATTTAAATATCAAGTTGTAATGTGTAGCTATAATCTTTACTTAAACCGCTAATTAGTTATACTAAATTAAGTCAGATGCAGTTACTAACTTACCAGAATGCATCACCTGTGCAGGTAATTCACACAACCCACTCCAACCCATAAAAAAACAACGTTTATACCAACTTGTAGGACTAAAAAAAAATCCTTAAACAATTGACCTCAACAAATAAAAATAAATAAATATTAGTTACGACTTGCTTCAGATTTCTGATAATTTGGACACACCTTTATATTAATCTTTAAAAAGAAATTTAAATAATTTTTTTTTAATTAAATTAAAACACTATTGGTAACTTTATCATATTGTAAAATCTAAGCTTTAAAAAATCCATTAAGTACAAACAGGTTTAGTTCAAGTGGCCGAGATAAGAAAATAGAGTTTTAAGATCAAATGTTTTGTTTCAAATCAAAACTAAGATTTCTTATCGTAACTTAAAAGATGAATTTTAAATATAAATAATTGTGGACTAGGAAGGATGCGTCTATTTTGCGGTCAGACTAGTAAAATCCACGCTTAGTAGACATAATCCCTAAGCTTTAATAAAAAACTGTATATACTATTAGGGATACCCATTTTTTCGTCTGCTTTTCATTTTAAAATTAATTAAATCGATTATTTAAGGTCAAATTTTTGTCTAATTCGAAAAGTAGTAACTATGTGCATTAGTAAAAAAAAAAAATCAAAATAATATTACAAATGTAATTTATTTTTAATAGTATATATTATATACTAATATATACAGTTAATTATACCGATTTCAAATTGAACTCGAACTCACTAAATACCATTTAGCGAGTTCGAGTCTCACTAGGTGCCCCATACTTCCGGCCTTATGCCACAATTAAGCAGAACTTAATAAATACCTACATATCCATTTTTTAACCGGTAGACAGCTCTACATCATGAAAAAACATACACTATTGTTTTCTTATTTCTAACATAGTGAAGTCGTTTTTAAATACGTCGTTGTGCCATGTTGATACTAAACGAAAAGGCATTTTTTAAATAAATTCTATATATCTGATATACAGAAAAAAAGAACCTATTACCGTATAAAGTCGTATAGCTATGGGACGAGTAGTACCACCAATTGTTGGTATTCTTGTTAAAGAAATCACAATAGTTCTCTTTAGATACCATCAATAAAAGGTTTGCGTCTAAAAAGATATCAATCATTTTAAAATTCAAATTTAATAGAAAACTCCATAGAACTTGGGTAGCGTTTTTTTTTTTCAGTTAGGCGCTGGAAAAATAAAATTTTGATTTGAATATTTTTGATTTATTTATTTAAAAAAAAAATGTCTACTTTTTACAGGAATCTCTAGATATTTCATATTTTTATTTAAATACAAATATAATATATTATATATTCCATACCTTTGAGTTAGACATTTTCATTTTATTATTTAAAACAGTTTTTAGAAGAAAAAAAGTGAATTGTGTAATTTTTAAAATAGCTTAATTTTTAAAATTTTAATTAAGATTAATAAACGAAGGTGAAATCTTTGAAATGTCATTAAAAAAAACAAAAAAAAACAACTCATCTTTACTATAGCCTACATTAATAGATCAATCAATTTACTTATATTATAAAAATGAAACAAAAACAAGACAAATTCTCAAACAGGAATAATTTTACTTACTTTTCGAAGACTGAGATTAGATAGAGATAGATAGATCGATATAAAGATATTAACATGGACAAAAATAAAACAAATTCGGAGTAATATTTCATCTACTTTTTAATTTTAAAGGCGGATTTGGATTTATGCTATATGTAGGATGCATATAAAGAAAGATTGATATATAGGTAAATAGTTTGTAAGAGATGTTACAGGTTCCTCTGTGTGTCTCTCTCTAATAGCAACAAGAAGACGGAGCAGCTAGTAATAAATAATATTAACGTTGGTATCGGTAGTAGTAGGTGTACGTACAGCCTCCACACATCCACTTTTAAATACATACATTTATTATTGGTACACACCTACCTTCTACCTATATTTTAATGTGTGTGTCTGTGCACACATAAACGTTGTTGGTTGGGTCTGTGCGCGCCGTCGCCGCTGCTGCTGCTGATTCTTCTTCCGTATGCAAATGAGATGTTATTGACGCCATTTTGAATGTTGAGGGGGTATTGCTTCTTGTTCTCCTCCCTGTCTTTTTGCTGGGGTGACGATTTCAAAAACACTGTAGACACCATCGGAGACCCAATACTTGTAAACCGTGCCTGTTGGGGGGGCACAACCACCACAGACACAAGAACAAACAAAAATAATTATATATATATGCTATAAGAAAAAAAGAAAAAAAAACATACCTACTTAAAAAAAGATACCTTCAACAATAATCTATTTGAAAATCTTAAAAAATTTAAGGGAGAAAAAAGGGAACTGCTTACTATTTTCTAAATCTATTACTTTTTGTCATCTAGTTAGTAAAATTTTTTAGTAAAAAATATTTACTAATTATTTTACTAACTAAAAAAAAAAAACGTTTTTTTTCACCTGAAAAAAGGAAAAAAAATCAAATTATTGTGTGACAAAAAACGAAAATATCTTCTAAAAAGACGAAATATTTAAAAGGAAAAACAAAACAAAACAGAAACCTTTGCAGATAAAAACCCTCGCCAAAAGGAGGCGAAAACAACCTTATTTTCTCTTTTAATAAAGAAAGAGAAAATTAACCAGTTTAAAATATATATATATATATATAAAATATATATAAGAGACGATGACTACTACAGACTGTAAGATGTCAACGACGGACAGGGTAATAAAAAGTAAGTGCTTCTCAAAAAAATATCTATCTGTACGGAATATTTGTGATATGTATGTAATGCTATGTCATGTGAATAGTTATAAAGTGGGGGATCGATCTTTAATGCATTTCATTATCTAAAATGAACCCCCTTATGTTTTCATCATTTAACTTGTATGGCTACAAATTGGGGGATTGATTTCTAATAGATTTTATTACGTAAACCGTACCCTTATTTTTCTTCCTCGTTATTTACTATATCATCATAGAATAATAAAAACTGTGAGATTGTTTTGCAATGTAGTTTTTTTTTTTTTTTTTTTTGTTTTTTGTTTTAACCAAAAAATGAACCTTTTTATTTTCTGAGAGGTTTCGTTTTGAATGTTTATATATATTTATATATATATATATATATTTATATATTATTGTGAGGTGTCATTTTATTTTTAATTGAAGAAAAAAAAAATGTTTTTCCCAATTCAATTTGAAATGGATTCTATACCTTTTTAAAATACATGAATATTTTTTATTTATTATTTAAAATTTTTAAAGATATATGATATACACAGGGTACCTTTTTTTTTATTTTATTAAATCTTTTTTTTTTTTTTTTTTTTTTAATATACTTGTAGTAATATAAACCTGAACCATTTTAGTTACTGATATATTTTCAAAGGTTACATAAAATTAATCCTTTTTAAAACAATAGTATTACCTGTTGACTTTACTTACCTTCTATAATCTGCTTCCATCTGTTTATATATATATATATATATATAATATATATATATATTTCTTTTCCTCTCTGGAAATAAATACTATGATGTAATGTATGTGCGAAAATTCTTACACATCAGACTGACAGATTGTAGCCTTATTTAATTAACATCATACACTATCTTCACATCTTTATTTTATTTACATTATCAATATTTCTATTAAATTTAGTTAGAATTAAATTGATTTTAGGTGGTTATTGATAATGTAAACTTGTTTTTAGTTTTTATATTTTAAATCCATCTTTTAAAGCGTGGGTGTAGTTCTCCTTCAATGATGGAAGAAGGTATAATATTGGGTGTGATATAGACATACACTTCAGCTTTAAAAATGCTTCTAAAACCATTCCTGTATTTTAATATTTTTTTTAATTGTAAATTATATTACTTTAAATATATTGTAAATATCTAAAACTTTTTAAAACTTTATTTAAAATGTATAGCTTTCTTTATTCGACCCTTGATTTTTCATTTACAATCAAGTTGAGTATTTTTTTTCTTTAAGATTTTTTCCTTAACTATATTATCGACCACCTGTGGATATAATTTAAATGGTTTCTAAAAAATTAAATTTAATTTAAATGTTTTTTTTTAATATTAAATTGTAAATGTGTCGTCTTGTTAAAAAGAGAAAGTGATTATTTTATTTTACCAAAAATATATTTTTTATTATTAATCATTTTTAAATGCCAAATGGGGACTAGAAAAAAATACATTGTTTTTAACTGAAGACATTTAGTCTTTTCAGTTTATTTTTTGGGGGTTGTAAATTTGGTTCTAAAAATTTCTTCACAAAATTATTTTATTTATTTATTTATTTATTTTTTTTTTTTCCTTCCTTTCTTTTTCAATCAATTACCCCCTAATGTCAAAGAAATTTTCAATTTTAAAAAGCAACAACAATGTTAAACCAACTGTAATTTATTTATTAAAAAATAAAAATAAATTTATTATTTGAATTAAAGAAGCGAGAAATTAATAAAATTTTAAAAACAGATACGTCTAAAACTTTTATTTTCGGGCTTTAACATTTAATTATAAAAAAATGTAATCTTTATTTTTTCATTTATTTTCTTAACTAAAAGATGCAAAAAATGAAAACAGCTTACTGACATTTTTAACAATTTTATGGAAATTTAAGTATAGTAAAATAATTCAAAATCAAATGATTGGGGTGTAATGTCCCTAAGTAACCGGCATGGAATGGGGGTAAAAATAAATCCTTTTATTAAAAAAAACAAAACAAAACTCTTAAATATTCACACACAATAGGATACTTGTTGTATATAGAATAGTTCAATAAAAATGTTCCTTTATTTAGCTGGTAATAAACCAAAAGATTACATAGAAATATAAAATATATTTACTATCCAGATAGTTTCAAATGATCGGAACTTACTCTTATTTACTAAACAATTACATTTAAGTCCCCAAAATTATGACATACGCCATAACTCGACATCTTACTAGTTGGGAGAGGGAAAGACTAAAGAAATATGGCCGCTGGGTGAATTTTTTTTACCGAGTTGAAGAATTTTAGGGATTTAATTAAATTAGTAAAAAATATCAATAAAAAATCACTTAAACTTATTTTTATCTTGAAGCTGAATGTTAATATTAAATTGCTATACAATTATTTTGTACATTATTGCAGACATTTAAATAAACTATATCCACAAAATTTTTTTTTAAATAAACAAAACGTCTGCTCAGGTATGTTTTCTCGCTCACCTGTATCACTTACACACAGAGTATTTATTTGTTTATTTAATTGACAAATATTTAATAAAAATAAACTATATTTTTAGTTTCTTGTCAGTTCCCCCTACCCAGAAAAATAAACATTTGTGACATGCAGTAGTCACAAATTTGTTTGGTATTGACAAATCCCCACCCCCAAAGAATTTCTTTTCCTTTCTCTTTTACCCTCGTTTTTTTTTTTGTTTTTGCTTTTTTAATTATTTATTTATTTAAAAAAAATTTTTTTACATATTTTAAAAAATAGGGTTAATAATTTTATTTTACCAATACGCTGTCTTTGTAAGATTTAAATTTTGTGGTAAATTTAAAAAAAAATTTTATTCTGAAGACTAAATTTTATTTTAATATTTGTTTGTAACTATTTTGTTTTTTATATGGCCATTTTTTTCCTTAATTTTTAATATCATCAATGTTCATTCTCCCTCCAAGCTTCGAAATGTAATCTTTTTTCCTTTTTATTAAATATATCTTTATCCCACTATTCGAGAGGAAAGAAAAACCTCAAAATTTTAAAATATTTACCTCTAATTTAGTATGTTTCAGGGTTAGAATAAACGAACGTTTTTGTTTTTCATTTTTAGCAAGACTGCTCCCCCACCCCAGCATAATGTCGCCTCTTCTAGATACATTTTTATTATATAATTTAAATTTCTTTGTAGAGAATATAATTTTTTTGTTTAAAACTACTTTCCTAGTCTTCCTAAAACATGCTTTTTTTTTTGCTTTTTTTAAAATCATGTTTTAAATGTTAACCTATTGAGAAAAATGTCCTTAACTTGGAATTATATCGTTTCATTATGAACTCACGTTTGTTTATTTTTATTTTGTCTATTATGTTAGTTATTTTTAAAAAGTGTGTGTGTGGGGGGGTATCTTACTTAACAAACGAAAAGTCACTGGATTTTCAGATTAAGGATATTTACGCTTTTTTCCTCCTTAAATCGTTATTAATCTCTTAATATATATTCGCACTTGTTATTGAAATAAAACTAGTTACATTATCTCCCTTCATAAGCTGTTTTTCTATTTAAAAACCCATCTTAACATTTTATATTTTAAAATATATATTCACCATTGGAATCTTAATGTTATGAAATATAATCCTAAATTGACTAAAAAAAATTTTTTTTAATTTTTTATTTCCTGAAAAGCAAAAAAAAATAAAATGTAATTTTAATCTTTGAGACAAATGACCAGATTGTCATTTAAAAACAAACAAGACTCCATCCTATGTTTTTCCTGTTCTTTCCGCAAATTTAAAATGTAAACCTGAAAAAAATTGACACTCCATGGTTAAAAATGTATAATTTCACCATCCCCTACAATACCATGTAACCTAATACATTCTATTTATTTATTTTTTTTTTTTTTTTTTTTTTTACATACATACTAATATATAATAAAACTAAAAGTGAACCCCGACTTTATGATCGCTCGTCTTGTCAATATTATGACTATTTTCACTTTTCTTTATTTCTTTGGATTTTGGCAGCCTAAATTTTAAATCTTTTCCCTTTTAAATTTTTATTAAAATGATTTACTCAAAACCTACATTATTTGATGTAATTTACGAACGGCTGGTCATAGCTCATTTGATAGTGACAGACCCTTTGAAAAGTTCATTGAGTTAATGTTTGATAAGGGTTATGGTTATTTTTTTAATTTATTAGAAAAAAAAAAAAAAGGCAACCGCTTTTATAGGCAATTTTATTTAATCAATATAATAATTGTACTATTAAAATATTATTGTACAGTTATCTTTACTCTATAGTACATGCTCAAATGAATGAAAACTCTTAATCAGCTGATTTCATTTGTTTATCTAAAAAAAATGTATCAGTTAATTTTCCCCTTTTTTTTAAAGTCGTTTTTATTCACTGATAGTGTTGTCTTTCTTTACAATTAGTGACAGTACATTATTATTTATTACTAATAAAGGTTGGTATACAATACATCTGGGTATTGTAAATGACTGGTGGCTTTTGTTTTTTAAAATTTTTTCTTGTTTTTTCCTTCTATATTAAAAACAAACTCCAATGCTATAACAGGTGTTTTCACACCTGTAAAATCCTAGCCACTACCATGCACACTACTGAAGTTAGTATTAAATGGACTTATTTACTAGTAGTAGTAGCAGCTACTTACTACTTTTTAGTAGTATCTCCGCCATTTTTCGCCTAGTCCGATTTCATTTTATTCCTTATACTCTAATTGATTATTTTCTAAACTATCCCGGTTTGTTGCCCCCTCAAATTCACCCCCTCTTTTCACGTTTTGGAGTTGGAGATACTTTCGTTTTTTGTTTATTTGTTTTTTATTTTCCTATTTCCTATTTGTCAAATGGGTTTGCATATAGTAGTTTTTCCAATTTTGGTTGGTGAATTTAATGAATAAAAATTAATAGAATCCTCAATTCGATTGTTTTTTTTTGGGGGGGGGGCTTGTGTGTGTGTGTGGCATATTGTAATTGTTTACTTTTTTTTTTTTTTTTTTTTTTTTAATAAATTTAATAGTTAAAGATTAATAATCCTAATAACAAACTCACAAAAGAAAGGTGATTTTAGACCTTCATGGACATTTTTTAACTTGAGGATCTCATGGATCACATCTGTGACTTAACCAACATATTTTGCAAACATGGGCCAAATTTGACTAGTGCCAAATATTTTATCTTCGGTTTGTTTTTATTTAATCGTAATTAAATTCTAAAATTCATTATAAAATGCTAAAATCTAACATATTTGGAGTTCTCAAGGTGAAGATTCTCTTGCTAATATGATTGGTCTCTAAGTGTTAAAAAAAAGTGGGGGGGGGATGTTTTATTTGCTAATTGTCTTTCCACTAAAAACCTTTTTTTCTTCAGGTACACAAGACCCTTATAGGTGTTAATGTGTACCAATATGTGGTTTGATATTGTCGTTGGTTCAGTGATAAATGCTTGCCTTAGTACGAATGAATTCTTTGTTTTATGTTAAAAATTAAAATACACTACGCAAAATAAAAAAAAAAAACACAAAAAAAACACGAATCTTCGATGTGTACAAATGTTGAAGCATAAAATCCATTTTTAAAAAAATGTCGAAACTGTGAGATTAAAAATCGCTAATTCCTGCTTCCCTCATTCCTTCAACAAATATATTTTATCTTTTTTCTTCCTTGTATTATTTATTTATTCTTCATCAGAATCAACAATTATTCACGTAATTTCAGTTTCTTAGTACCTTACTGCTTTTTTAGAAACCAGAAAACAAAAAACATCTTATTCTTCGTTTTGTCTTCGCTTCTTTTTTCTTTCTATCCAGCTACAGTATTTGTTTGGGGAGTAGTATCAATAGTTGCGGGTACATTTTTTTTTTTTATTACCTGAATTTGTATTCTAAATTTTAATTTAGAAAACCCATCCACTCACCCGACGGTTTCTTTTAAACTTACCGATAATTATTTTTTAATATGTTGCTTCTTGGAATTATTGGTAGTACGCCAATAAAAGCCACCCACTACACAGACTTCTTTTAGCCCACAAATTATTAATCTTTATTTTTTTTTATCTCCTTCCTCTTTGCTTGGAATTGGTACACCTACTTAATCGAAGGTCATGTTTTTAGGTCTTATTCTTTCTTTTCGGATTGAACAGAAATGCAACAAGGCATATATACTCCTCCTCGCGTTTTCTATTGCCTTCTGAATTTAGAGGCAATAAACAAGTAATCAAAATTTGTTTAAACAAGAAAATTATCAAACATCTCTCCATATGAAATACTGCGACATACAAAAAAAAGCTGAAGAATTTTTGACAAGATATTTGATTTTTTTGAGGGTGAATTTTATCATTTTAAAAAGCGAAAGCAATTTGTATTTAATGATCGAAAAATTCTCGATATGACCATCCAGCAAAAACGGCACCTCCATAGCGAGATTTTTATTAGAGCAATATTCTAGAAATGCGGTTAAATTCCTCAATTCAATTTGCAACTAAATAATTTGTAGTTTGAAAGTCAATTTTGAATCCTCCAAATTAACGAAGATAGCTATAAAACTATAAATTAGATTTAAAATCTTTCCTTCCTAAATAGAATTATCAATATCATGAACCATGTCAAACAACTATTAAAATTGTTCCTAAAATCATGGCTACTTGGAGTACGAGACGAGACTTGGAGTGTGTGGGGTTTTTTTTTTTGTTTTTTTTTGTTTTTTTTTAATTTAATTGGGAGGGGGTTACCTGTTTCCAAATAATCACTCAAATCATCAACTCGTAAAAATCGTAGCGCGAATTTTAGACTGAAGAAATCTCAACAAGTACCAACCCACCCACTTTTTAAAATTTTTATTTTATTTTTTTAAATCGTTCATTATGAGAAAACTTGTCAATAAGCTACTTGATTTCGATTTATAGAAACCTGTTGGTTCTTTAAGGATTTGAAACTGAAATCCATCGACTCTCAGGTGATACATATGCGTGTATTTTGGGTTTTTTTTTTTCATTGGAAAATAAGCTGTCAAAATTTTAAAGTATATTGTAAATAAATGGTAAGCATTTTTAATTTTCAAAAAATTGCAAGTGTAGTAAATGTACGTTCGAAAATTTCGAGATAAACAATACAAATGAAAGATAACTGGGTTGATCATTATATTTGCTGGTGTTAAGTTTTTAAAAAATAAAAATTAAATTTTAAATCTCATGGAAATATATCTATTTAAATTACATTCTTTAAAAAAAAGTTATTACTTTTAAATTGTCCATTTGATTGTACTTTAAAATTTGGCTTTAGTTTTCTACGAAGGAAGTAGAACATTATCTTGAGTTTTTTTATTTATTTATTTATTTTCTCCTTTCAGTGTAGGTTTTCTCTTTCCTTGTGGCTAGAGAAAGCAAGTACTTAGTTCATCTGTAACCACTATATATAGTATAAGATGCGCTGCTGTTGAGTGGTGTTGGGTGTCCTGAAATAGACACGCGCTTTTTTTGTGTACGGGGTGGGAAAGGGCATACTTGAGCTTCCGTTTTTTTTCCCCCGGCTCTCCACCTTTCTATCGTACATAATAGACGACCCGTGAACCCATTGGACTCCCGTTGTAATAGCGGTCTGATATTGATGCTTCTATTTAGGAAGGAGTGAAGGATTCCAATTAGCATTTCGCAGTTATCTCCGTTATATCGAGAATTTGGATGAGTCAGCGCGAATTGGACCGAGAATTACGTTCTTCTCAAAGAGCATCTTAAGTGTATTGCCCTAATAAAAAAAAAAACATTGTTATAATGTGCTACTGTTTGGTTTTACGGCATATCAACCTCGATGGGTCAATTAATGCCGACAGTTTTGAAATAAATTCATTCTTTATGTATACTCCATTTTTTTATAAACGCATTTTACTACTTAACTCATAGATGGGACCCTACCAGGTACTACCACTCTAGATCAGTGTGAACCTGGGAGCAATAGCGATGAAGGGGTGCTCCATATTCCCCAGTCCTCCAGAACTGGAACCTCACCATCAGATAGTTTTTCATTCCTAGGACATGAATACCCTCTGCCACCACCTTCTAGCACATATGATAAAAAGGTTTGGGGCTTGCCATAAGGGCAATAGGGTTGGCAAAATCATATAGGTGCTAGGGCTTGATGTGACCAGCCGATTGATCAGAGGGAGCCTCTCCAACCACTCGTCTAGCCTAAGTAAGGGACTAAGTGGAGTGTTGCATGTCATGAACTGCTCATCCACCAGGAGTCCGTCCTTAAGCATCATGGGTCACCTGGTGGCCCGAATGGGGGGGGGCTCTTACCCCTCTGTAGAGGTGCAGTCGTTGTATTCTAAAGCCCCACTGACAGGGCTGTGTGCTTACGGTAACATATAAATGTAATGAATTATATAGATAAATATTTAAACGTTTAACTACAGCCCCAAGAATTTGGTATGTTTTAGGAACCTACTTTGTGTTCCTAGATATATTCATGCAGTTCTTCATGTAATTGTTAAATTAAAAGTGAACCTGCCTTAATTTTCTGACTTTACTTTTTTTTAAATTTATTAAGTCCTCCATCTACTAATCACTTTTGCCAGCTCAAGTTCTTATAACAATGTCACCTGTATGTACAAAACTACTTGTGCTCATTATTATAAAAATGACTTGGTCAATTTTTTCTCTTCACCCACTACACATTGTGTATGTGCTTGTAGAGTACATAAAATGTAGTATATATGTACCCAACTGCTCTGACATATGCAGGATGTGACAGTCAATTTTTAAGTTGAAGGGCCGGGTTAGCTCAGTCGGTAGAGTGTTCGACTAGAAACCACAAGTTTCCTAGTTAGACACCGGCTCTCACCAACTCAGCGAATGAGTAGCACAGGTATCTGTGCAGTAAAGGAGCTGATGGTAGGTGTGATACTCCACCTCAGATGCAAAAACAATCTCCTTAGACTAGCATAGGCTGATACTGACTTAAGGCCACTCCACTTACAGTTGGTTTGACTTCAGTTTCCTAGACTGGTCATCTTACCAAGGCTAAAGAACCCAGTTTGCTTTACTATTTACTCAGCTGGAGAGTCAGAGATTCATTCCTTTCCCAATGACATTAGCATAAAGTGAAACAAACAGCTTTGTCTAGGATTTAAACTTTAGACACCAATTTAATTCTTTCATTGATAAGTTACTCCTCCAGTGTGTGTGTGTGTCTGTGTGTGTTTATTTACTTTTGCTTAGATATGACACATGGGTCAAAGGTTACTTACAGTACCTGATGTAGTCACTCATCTAAGTATTGAACAAGCACATTGCTGCTTAATTTTGATCTAGTGGGAACTGATGCTTTCAGTGTGACTTGATCATGCTTTTAGCATGACACTCCCTCTTTGTTTGTATTATATAATGAGAGCTCTCTTATTGTATTTGATGTATGAAGACTCATCAATTTGTTTTGCTTTTTCCTTATACCTTGGCACTGATCCTGCCATTGACCTGCCCTCTAAACTACACTGGATATACTTAACATGATGTAGAATGGACACTGCTTAGGACTTGGTATATACCTCCCTTTTCCTTTAGACTCTTAATCCATTTAAAATGATTAGGCAGATTTTTTTTTCTGCCACTCCTGTGCAGCAAATATCAAGTAATCTGAGGGGTAAATCAACAGTTTCCAGATTTTTTTTATTTTTACCTCCTCCTTATACTGAAGCAAAGACCTGCCACCTACACTTTGACCACACAGCAGAACTTAGTATTCCCTGGTGTAACTCCTCCTCCTTACCTGACTAATTGTCCAGCTGAGTTGGGATTACATCATTAAAGATTAAATTCTTTCAATATTACATTTTTTGAAGAGATCAGAATTGGCGATTTTTGTCTTGACATTTGTAACCATATATGGAGTGAAAGAAAGCGCGTGTTTAAAGTCATAGGAAATGGACTCGTCGCCCCGAGTTCAAATCCTGGACGTGGTAATTGCATTTCACTTAGCGCTAATACCCTTGGGAAAGGTATGAATTCTACTCTCCCTCCAGCTATGGGTAAATAGGACAGACTGGGCTCTTTAACCTTGCTTAGGCAACCGGTCTAGGAGAAGGAAAACTCTGAATTCAAGCCTGTTAAACTCCGCTTAAGAAATTGACATTGTGTCACATCCTGCTCATGCGGAGGGGTCGGTAATATATATATATATATATATATATATGGAGTGAAGGAAATTTTTATGTAAAGTTGATTTACATAATATCTTTAAGAAGCCCTTGATTTTGTATCATAGTTTAGAGAACAACTCAATATACTAGGCTGCTTTAGTTTTGATTGATTTATATAAACAGTTCAATAATGTCATGTAAAACTTTTCTAGGTCATGGGAATTTTCCATTATGAATAGATGGGTGAATTGAATGAGAAAACTTGTTATAGTAACACAAAACTATGTAAATTCAAACATATCCGGCAATTTGCATCCTATAGTGAATCAATTTAACCTTTGTCTTATTTTAGCTTTAGTTCCATTTTCAGGAAGTGTTGAACATAAACTGCAGAGTACAATACAATTACAATAATTTGAATATTGCTGTTTTTAACCACACAGATAAACTATTACTAGGGTCTGTGAGATATGACTTACAATTTAACAATTACATGAAGAACTACATGAATATATTTCTAGGTACACAAAGTAGGTTCCTGAAACATACCAAATGTGACTAGTTTACCTAGTCATATATTTGATGTATATGAAACCTGAAAATGAACAAAAAAAAAAAAACCCTCTCAGAATTGCACAAAACTCAATGGAGAAAAAAAATTAGGGATAACTCCAAAACAAGGGTCCCTAAACTTTTAAGTACAGGTGGCTTATAATTTACAAATGTGCTTGGGTTAGAAAATGGAAAGTTGCTGTAGGCCATATAAAATTGAGGGCCATATCCAACCTTTGGATTGTAGTTTGGAGGTCCCTGATAATGTTTTAAAAAAATAGCTATTGTAGTTGTATGTTGAGGGTTTTATTGCCAATTTGACTTCAGGATATTGTATTAAAATCCAAGAGGAAAAAATATATTAAGATAGTCCTTTCATTTAGAGCAGGGATCTCCAAACATTTCAGTATGAGTGCCACGTATATTTTACAAAAATTCTTGGGGGCCAAGAAATGGGTCCATAGGAAATAGAAATGTCTTTTGGTGGTTTAAAACCATTTTGACTATCTATCACTTACACAGCATGAAAAAACTTTCTAAATTCAATGCTGAAATTTGAACTCTAATTGGCTTCTTTGAAGCTATTGGGTGGGTCACTGATTCATCAAAATTCAATAAAGCATAACTGTCAAGTTTCAAGACTTGAAACAGCTATTGTCCATATGTGAGCCTCTTATTGACAAAGTTTAGATACATTGTGTATTCTTTAGTGGATAAAACAGACCATTTTATCTGTCTGACTTTGTGATTGGGGGGAAAAAATAAAGTTGCTGCTGGTTGGATAAAATCTTATTGTTAGTCGTAGTTTGAAAGAATTCATTCTCTACATGAATTCAATGGCAGACCAATGTAAGAAATATCAAATAATTAAGACCCAAAAATGCTGGTGGGTTGGACAGAGCAAGGAAAGATGGTACAAAAAGTAAGTTGAGAGATGCCTCGATAATAAATTTGGAAGACCATACAGAAGATCATAGACATTTGATCATAATACATTGCGAGATTAGTACTCTTTGTCCAGCAGGAAATAGCAGATAATTTTATTTGAGCATTCATTTCTTTGTGCTATGTCAATTCCAAGGGAAAATTTATGTATACATATGATATGAATTGAATGTAATTATGATTCTTGGGTCACATAGTGCAAAGAGGTTATCTACTCTGATTTAGTAGAAGAGACCAACAAATGGTATCTCCAGGAACAATTAAATGATGCATAATATTCTCTGAGTGAGAATAATCTAACCCCTGTAGTTTGAATAAAAGGGTTCAATTTAAAATTCCCTGAAGGTTTCTATGATAGATACCTGAAGAATATTGGTAAATACAACAACTGAGACATGACTATAACAACCAAGACATTAGATCAAGCATGTCAGTGTATAATAATTTTTAATCTCAGAAATTCCGTTTAAAAAAAAAATTAGTCACTTTAAGTTGCTTTTAGTCTCTAAGGTATTGAACTATTTAAGAAATTTGATTTTTAAATTAGATCATTAATGATATACAGAATGTTTCTTAAAAATGCAACCCTTGTTTGTTTGTGCTATTAATAAAATATTTGAATGATTTTATGCTTGTATCATGATTACATCAAAAACATTGTTCAACGTTTTCTAGTTTAATGCTTTTGTAATATCAAACTAAATGTAGAATATAAAGATAACTAAAGATAAAAGGGGTAAAACTTGCATGCATAAATTTTATTCTATTAATTATACGGTAAAACTGTACTTGGAGATAACAGTATTTTGTGCATCCATTCTTTTGTGTGTGTTATGTTAGCTATATCATTTTCTAAGAGAAATTTATTTTGCATATAAATCTTTAAAATGTTAAGTTTTTATGTAAAATTTCCCAGTCTACACTTCCTAACAAATCTGTATTCTAGGGCTGTGGAGTCACCCTCCCATTGATTTAGATCTAATACAGTAAAGTCGTCGGGGTGGCCTAAAGTCGGTATCAGCCAGACAGCGAGGGAGTCTATCCCTTTTTCATTAGTGCTAGACCAAGGAGATTTGTTTTGTGGTTCCTAGTTGGACACTGACTGAGCTACAGTACTGCCCATAAATAAGTATTTATGAAAAGTTTTCTAAACCTAATATATTAGGATCTTATTTCTATTGGAATATCATACAGTCAAAATGGATACCAGTATCAGTACTATTGTATTGTTGCACCACTTGGATTTTAATGAAACACTTGGAGAAAAAGCTAGATGGGAACTACACAAAGATGCTGAATGCTGTTTTGAACAAATTCTTGAATCAGCAACTTATAAAACACCAATTGTATGGCTACTTACCTCCCATCTCACAAACCATCTAAGTAAGATGAGCAAGGCATGTTGGGCAATACTAATTCATAAACAATGCTTTCCTATGGACTCTTTTGTTGGCTGATCAGCAAAAACTTGCATTCATCAGATCTTTGCGGATACTGTGTGCTGTCTAGACAACTTACCAAGGGTGATGCTGAGAATCTGTTTGGTTTGGTTTGTTTTGTTTTACGGCATATCAACCTCAGTGGGTCATTTAATGCCGATAAAATTTTGAAATAAATCAATTCTTAATGGATAATACAATTTTTTTATAAATACATTTTTCTATTTAACCCATAGATGGGACCCTAACAGGTACTACCACTCCGGGTCAGAGTGGACCAGGGAGCAATGGTGATGAAGGGGTGCTCCATATTCCCCAAACCTCCAAAACTGGAACCTCACCATCAGATAGTTTAACGTCATTCCCAGGACATGTAGACCCGCAGCCACCGCCTTCTAGCACCCATATGATAAAAAGGGGTTGGGGCTTGCCATATGGGCAATAGGGTTGAGAAAATCATATAGGTGCTAGGGCTTGACGTGACCAGCCGATTGATCGGAGGGGGCCTCTCCAACCGCCCGTCTAGCCCAAGATAGGGCCAAAGTGGAGTATTGCAAGTCATGAACTGCTCATCCACCTGCGCTTCATCCTTAAGCATCACGGGTCGCCACCCACAGCCAACAGGTGGCCCCATTGGGAGAGTCTTACCCCTTTGCAGAGGTGCAGTCAGTGCATTCTAACGCCCCAGCCGACAGGGCGGTGAGAATCTGTGCTGTCAGCATACTTTGATGTTGACTGCATTGTAACTACTTTTGATTTGAAATAGTTTGCTAATACCTAATAATATCTATTTTGATTATATAATGTTCTTGAAATAACATTTTTAAAATTCCTGATATCTTTACTTTAGAATTAACTTTTAAAAGTATTAGTGGTTATACTTATTTATGGTCCATATTGTATAGACAATATATAATGGAAACATTATCTGTGAGATATCACTACTCTGAGTGAGGTATTCATAAGCACCTACTTTATGGGGTAAATGGGTTTTTACATAAAACCACTTTTGAGTCTGTGGGAATTAGATTGCTCTCCCTCTCCCTATACATGATTCTTCTTTTCCCCACTTTTTACTCAAAATAACCTAAATGTAATCTTATCAATAACCTAATTATTACTTCCAAAAAAACTTAGTGACACCCACACAACTTATCAGTCACGTGACTTTAGATACTTTAATAATGTACACAGATGAACTCAGACGGTTGTCCTCATCTTTGATGTGATGGGCACAACGTTTCAGCTGTTGTAATCTCCAGCCTTCTTCAGGTGTCTGTCATGATTAGTAACTTTCTGAGAATTTGAAGCCAAACCCTTTATTTAATCCACAGGGGTAGATTGTTCTATCTGTTTAAAGAATATCTTGTATCAGTTAATTCTTCCTACTTAATTTGTTCTTGCAATCTTGCTTGTCTCTCTTCCGCTGAACCAGAGGATATAACATTTTTGCACTAAGGGATGAAAGTGGACTTGGTTACCTTGTGGTTGTGAGTTCAATACTCGTGTCAGGTAGTGCAAAGTAGTTATCATATACTCAGAGACAAACAAATGATATCTCAAGGAAGAATTAACTGATACTAGATACCCTCTAAGCATGAAGAGCAGAGTGAGAATAATCTACCCCTGTGGTTTGAATAAAGGATTCAATTTTAAATTCCCAGTAAGTGTCTGCTAACGACACCTGAAAGCTAGCAGGTACAAGAACTGAAATGTGACTGACAACTAAAATGAGGACGTAAGACCAATCATATCTATGTATCATCATCAGGTTTCACTTAGAGCACAGATATACATCTATCTCTGTCAGATATAGCCCCTGGGAGGTCTTCCATGTGGCATCCAGAATCTGCATAGTTAATTGATGTAGTTTGTTGTTAGGTGGTCTACTCTAGCGTGTCCATGTGTAGGTGTCCATAGGAGAATGTGACCGGATTTTGTCCTTGCTTCTCCAGTAGTGTCCAGCATATCTTACTACTCAGATGGTTTGTGTGATAGGAGGCAAGTGGCCATACAGCTACTTTCTTGTGGGGGTGCTGCTTCCAAGATTTGTTTAAGACTGCATGCAGCAGCATCCTTGTGCAATTCCTATTTATCTTTTTCTCTGTTTTATTAGTCCAAATGGTGCTACCATACAGTAGCACTGACATGACTACAGCTTAGAAGAATGGTCTTTATCTTATCAGTGAAATATATATAATTTATAATCTCGTAAATGCAAATAAGAATTAGTTACTTTTAATAGTTTTAGTCCCTTATGAAAAGAACTGTATTTAAGCAATTTGATTTTTACATATGATTTAACTCTTTACCATCTGTACACCAGACACTGCCTGATACAATTCTCAGTACATTTTTCCTGTGGATAAAAATACTAGATTTTTAAATTGTCTTCATTAGAGCGTTTCGTATTTAAAAATTTTCTTACCAGAAGTTAATCATTGTAGCAAAGACCTTGAAACCATATATATATATATATATATATATATATATATATATATATATATCTCTTTTTTCTCTCTCTATCTTTTTTCTCTCTCTTTCTCTCTCTCTCTCTCTTCTCTCTCTTTTCTCTCTCTCTCTCTCTCTTTTTTTCTCTCTCTCTCTCTCTCTTTTCTCTCTCTCTCTCTCTCTCTCTCTCTCTCTCTCTCTCTTCTCTCTCTCTCTCTCTCTCTTTTTTCTCTCTCTCTTTCTTGTTAGGAAGTGTTAATTACATATGTTTGCAGATTGCCAAGTGTTAAATTCTTGTATCTTCTTGATTTACTTGAACTCTTAAAGACCACATCTTGTAAGTTCTCTGTGGAGATCACCAATTGCCTCCCATTGAACTATAACCCACCCCATTTTAGTTGACCCCACCCACCATAGTACTTTGTTTAGCACATGGAAACAAAAACTATTTCCTCGGCCCTACTTGGTGGGGGGTATCATCCTTAGAGGAAGTTGATTTAATTTCTAAACAGGACTGTTATTTTTCTTTAATCTTATCTTATTATAATGGAGATTGTGTGTTTTTCTGTCATGGATAGTGGATAAAGGAGTTAGGTTAAGACAGTTCTAAGTGACAGTTCTCTAGACTGTAGATTCAATCCTGGTCAGGGGCAGCAGTAACATTAATTAATTATTTTTAAGATGAGGCTTGATAATTATGATTATTTGGACTATTGTCCTTATCTTCATTGTTATTTGTACAACATTTCAGACGATGTGCCCTCTGGTCTACTTCAGGTATTTCCAGTCGGACTCATGAACCTTCTTGAACACATAGCCTAGTGGATAAAGGAGTTAGGTTAAGACAGTTCTAAGTGACAGTTATCTCTAGACTGTTGGTTCAATCCTGGTCAGGGGCAGTAGTAACATAGAATAATAATTAATACAGCTTAACACCTGTACCCCAGTTATGCTTAGCAAAATAAGAACAGGATACCCCCATGGACTGAATAAAGAGTTGGGTTCAAAGTTCCGTGATGGCTCCGATTATGACAAGAAGGCTCAAGAGTTTAAAAAGAAGTTTCCAGAGTCCGATAAGAAATACCTTAAGAAGGCCAGAGGGCATATCGGCTGAAACGTTGTACACATAACAATGAAGATGAGGACAATAGTCCTAATAATACAAATAATACTAATGTATTTTATAATTAGTTGATTTAAGAATTTATACCAAATGGTTACTGTAATTGGGCCGGTGCTAGGATCTCATGACCCCACCCCCATCTACATCATATCCATTTTCAAAAGTAGTATTCATAGAAAATATGAAATTCACTCATTCCAAGCCCCCCCCCCCCCCAAGAAGCCCTCTTCCTTGGGTTTGAGGATAGTACACAGAGGCCCTGGTCTTACTCCTAAAAATGAAATCCACATAACAAAAGATTTTCCAATTATTATATTTTTTTTTATCTTATGAAATTCTGTGAATAATTCCAATCAGTTAAGATATTTTTAATTTGAGTGATACTTAAGGTTTATTGATTTTAAATTTTTTTTTTTTTTTGTTTGTTTTTGTCCAGATTGTTAATCCTAACTAATAATACTATATCATTTTACATCTTCAACATGAAGAACTGCCTATAAATCTAATTATGCTTAATCAAATGTGAATAATCATCTTTGACAAATAATTTCCTTTTTAAATTAGAAAATTTAAATTCTGTAATTAGTTGTTTTGAAGCAACATTGGTTCTCACCAATTAGCTTGTTGGATCCCCATTTCAATGAGAGATCCTCATTATGAAAAATAACTTCTTTTTTTTTCTTTAATGTTAAAATCTTCCCCTGGGTCTAATAAATATGCATACCAAAAAGACTTGCAATATCTCTAGGTCATTCTGCTCCAAAATTGACACTCTACTTCCTTGAAAACTGTTTTTTTGGCTGCTTCAAGTGGTATAATAGTTAACAAACTAGGCTAGCCAACCATTGTGAGTTCAGTTTTCACTGATTGTACTATACTTCTGGCTTTGTGCTAAGCTTAGTAAATGAACAATTGAAAACATTTCTCTTAAAACATGCACATTTTTAATGTAAAACTTGAATGATTTTATTACTAAAGAGGAACTAAATGTTTTGAATAAAATCTTTAGTGCTTAGAGCTAACTTAATTTTTTTTTTTTTTTTTTTTCCATTTTTCTTAGGATTATTTTCTCTTTTAATACAGGTTAGTTTTCCCAAAATTAGTAAAAAAAAAATAACTCCATTTTGTTTGCAGTTCATAAACAAATTGAATATAAAAAGATGACAATAAAACAAAATACAATTTTATCAACCATTATTTTGTGACTAAGTATATACTTTCTGAATTTCACTTATTTTTTTTTTTATCTTTACTACTCAGACTTTGGGAACTGAAAAGGAATGCCAGTTTGAAATTTGCTGAAAAGATTTTTCTTTTTATCAACACAATTTCTGAGCAGTTGCAGTAAAAAGCAACTAAAATTAAGATGAAAAACTATTAGTCAAAAATGAATAATTGCTGACAATGAAACTTTTTTTTTTTTTTTTTTTAAATTAAAGATGATAACCTTGTATATGCAAATTTTATGTATTTACTGGTTACACAACCTAATCTCATACACAAAAATGAAAAATGTTATAATCTTTGTATTATAACATTTTTCATTTTAGAAAAAAAAATCTTTTTACATGTAAAATAAATTAAATCTTTCTTTTTTTTTTTTTTTTTTTTTTTTTTTTTTCTCCTCAATATAACTTTCATTACTTCAGTATTTCTCAGTATCAGTGTTTTTTGTTTGGTTTTTTTTTTTTGTGGTCCTTCAATATCTCTACTCATCCAACTTACTCACTCTGCTTTCTTCAGTTATGATTTGAAAGGATGTCAGTTAACCAATGCTTCTGTGTTCTCAATTCACCTACACAACTGATACCACTAACCTATAGACAATCAAGTGTGAATAATCCTGTTGTGACAGGAACTAGTATTCATACCATATTGAATTGGTTTAAAAGCTTAAGACAATTCATACAGATATGTTAAAATAAGTTGTTTCTTGTGGTTAATATCATAGAAAATGAATAAAGTCTCTCACTAAAGTAAGGTTTAATTTTAAAAGATGCTATTAATCTTATAATGTTAGCTTTGATTAACATAGTTTTTAACATTTAAAGTATTTCACCATGCAGGAGTTATCACTTCTTGCTAGCCTCTTTTTTTCAATTAATTAGTATATATCCTATTGATTAATAAATCCTAAACAAATACCTCAAAAGCATTTCAACAGGTAAAGGCAAGCCATCTGAGGGATTAACTGAATATTTCGAAGAGTTGGTAGAGTTGTCTATTTTTAAACAAGTTGAACCAAAACTAGTAAACAAGAGATTAGATATATTTATTTATTTACAATTAATCAATCATTATTTTGTCCTAATAGGATAGCAAGAATTACCACGTACTATGGCTAGCGAGATGTGTTACCTCAGCCATGCCACACCACTTCACAAAGACTTCTTCAGATAAGTCTTCCTACCTAACTTATGAAATATGGTGATGTTACATGGGCCAGTATAGCTCAGTCGTAGAGCGTCACACTAGGAACCACAAGGTTCCCGTGTTCGATACCAGCTCTTGCCCACTCAGCATATGAGTAGCACAAGGATCTGTGCTGTAAAGTGAGGAGCTGATGGTAGGAGTGGTGCTCAGATGCAAAACAATCTCCTTGGTCTAGCACTTGCTGTTTGGCTGATACTGACTTTAGGCTACCCCAACAACTTTACTTACTTTTTACTTTACATGGGCCAATAATGCCAGAATTTTCAACAGCAACTAGTGCTACCAAGCATGTGGAATCTCATACTAATGACTTGCTACCCTTGAATAATAAAAGCCTAATTCTATCAGGTCTCTAGCCATCCTCTTGGTTAAGACCTTCAGGTTCAATCTAAGATGGAAACTGTGTCATTGTGATTGCTTCTTCCATCATTATTCAGTGTGGCATGTCAGGGGGAATTGACATTCACTACAATGGCAAGCAGCAGATGTTGAAGGCCCAGATGAGAAACAACTCGGATTCATGTGCATTTATTGTTTAGTAGTTTACCAGCAAAGGCTACTATGTTGAGCCAGGTGCCACTGTTTATTTGTGAGGCAGCAAACAGGCAGGCAAGATGATGCTGGTCGAGATAGACTGGCAATTCTACTGTAATTTAATATTTAGAGTAGCAGGAGACTTTTACTCTTGAACCCCACCCCAACAAACTATTGTAATCAGTTTTGTCAAGATAACTAGAGTATTTTGATAAAATATTGTAGATAAATTCCTCACTCGCATATATATATATATATATATATATATATATATATATATATATGACCGGTTTAGCTCAGTTGGTAGAGCATCCAACTAGGAACCACAAGGTTCCAGGTTCAATACTGGCCCTTGCCAACTTGGTGTGTGAGGAGCTGATGGTAGGTGTGGTGCTCAGATGCTAAAGTCTCCTTGGTCTGGCGCTAAGGAAAAGGGGATAGACTCTCACAGTCTAGCTGATACAGACTTTAAGCTCCCTGACAACTTATATATATTAGTTGTTTTTATGCGTCTCTGAAGAACAAGGCTAATTTGAATTTAGTTGTTAATGTACATGAGACTAGTTTTAAGGTCAATGTTTGCAGATTATTTACACATACTGTGTAACATATGAAATTGCCACAATACACTAAACAATTTTTTTATGCCTTGTTTTGTTTTTTGACTTTTGAGGCTTCTCTGTATTTAGACAAGGTCATGTTGAAATTCCTTCAAAGTTTCCAATATCCTGCAATTTCTTATCAATAAACCGTTGATAAATATGCTTGGATTTATTTATCTTTAATCTTACTATAATTTGTCAACTGTTTTAAATCTCTTATTGAATAAATTGGACACTTCTAGCTATAACCAACACATTCTCAGTGGTTACTAATGATACCCCAGAGCTTGTTTTTAGCATATTAGTTTTAGAACTAATTTCAAATACTTTCCATCTTTAGTTGAATCGTAGAACTGAAATGACTAAACTTCCGGAACTAGTTATTCTTGCAATACTAATAAATCAATACTAATAAAATGAGTTATTATACTTGGAAAAATGCAGATAGTTTATCATGGAAATTCAAATATAATTGCAAACCTCATAATAAAAATTCAAAGAAAATGTTGATGTTTTTAAAGTTCATCAAATCAATATTTTAGGAAAAATACAAGTTATTGATTTTATTAATTACAAAATTAAGGATTTTTTAATTTTTTTAATTTTGCTATAAAATCCTAAATTAACTATTCTTTTAAAAATAATCAAAGAACAATTGCCATAATATATTGATTATGCTGTTATGGGATGAAGGTTCAACAGTATTGAGAAATATTGGAAAGCAGTGGAAAATAGTCTCATTGTAGTGGCTACTGGCAAATCAAGTCTAATTTTATGCTCCTTTTCAAGCAATAGAATGGATATATTTGCTTGCTTACCTCCAGATCAGAGGTTCAGATCCCTGAAAAGTTTCGCTTAATTTGATGTTTGCTTTCATGTAAGAAGTTAAACAGAAACCCTTAGTCTTATTAGGAAAAATTCAGATTTTAAAATTTTTTTTTTCTATAGAAAAAGGGGTCGGTTTGCTCAGTTGATAGTGTTTGGCTAGAAACCACAAGGTTCCAAGTTCAATACCGGCCCTTGCCCTCGCCAACTCAGTGAATGAGTAGCACAAGGATCTGTGCGGTAAAGTAAGGAGCTGATGGTAGGTGTGGCGGCGATCCTCAGACACTAAAATAATCTCCTTGATCTAGTGCTAGTGAAAAGGGGATAGACTGCCTTACTGTTTGGCTGATACAGACATTAGGCTGCCCTGACAACTTTACTTAGTGTAAGAAGTTAAAAAGAAACCCTTAAAATTTTAGGAAAATTTGGATATATTTCAATTTTTTTTTTGTTCTATAGAAAAGATAGGAATTAATATTCACATAAATATTTCTCATTCAATACTTTTAAAAAGAATTTTCTTAGAAAAGAAACTAAATAGCATATTAACATGTATTTACTGTGATTTCTTTTGTATATGCATTAATATCATTCCATTATTATAGTGCTAATTTGTTTGCTTGTTATTTCTACTGTCATTGAAAGTTCATTATATAGAGATGAGCAATTTGAAGAAAATTAGATAGAAAAGTATTGCATAAAAACATATGTAGGAGTACACATTGCATTTTATACATGTGGATACTTATTACAAATGTGTGTGTGTGTATTATAGTGATATTGGACTCTGGTTGTATGTAATTTGCATATGAAGGGATGGGATAGATATAGTCATGCTGTTAGGAGAAAGGAAGGTATATACAAAAAGGACACTGAACTACAGACTTGAAACTTACTAAAACATCATCATAACAAACTCTCTCTCAGACTTTGCGTGTGGCTGTTTGAAATTTTAAAGGCATTCTATTTCAGTAGCAAACTAAGGATCTGGATCTAAAATCTCTTCACCATTCTGCCTTGTTTTATTTTTTTTAAACTTTATTCACATTAACTATTTCATCCTTTATATCCAATCTTTGCTAAGAGTACTAATTTGGTAAGTTTTTCTCTTTTCCACCCAGAAACTTATTTTGGCTCTGATTACAAGCATCAAACAAGAACTATCACTAATCTTTTTAGTTTGATGGTTAACATAATCTAATTATTCTAAAAGTTATTTTTCCACAATCCCTTTCACAACATATCTTGGGGCAATTGCAATAACTTAATAGTACACATCTTTTCAAGTAAAATGCAACAGGTCATACTGGGTTACATGATACCAACAATAAGTAACCATTCCTGATCTATTACCTAACACCAAAAATGGATTGCATTTACAAGGTTGGTTCTGACTTTCCTGCTTATTTACCCATAGAAGTGGATTAACTTAGGTAGGTTTTCAGTTAAATGATGCTCATGTAAGCAAAGTTCCAGATGAACAACAATAACTCCAGTTTACATGCACTTGTTGCCTAGGAGTGTATCAGCAGACAGATGCCACTGTTTGGTTGTGAGGCAACAAGATAATATTGGGTAAAGTGAATATAAACTGTCCCATTGAAAGTTTGAACTTTTTCCAATTCCATTCTGCATGCCATTTGGCCACCCACATTTCCAATCTAAAATTTCTGTGTGGAAATAAAAACTTAGCTACTTGTCTATTGAGTAGATGACACAAGAAATTGAATCCTCAAACTTGTGCATGCTCATTTAGACCCATTACCAACATTAGGGCAATAAAGAACAGTAAATATCAATTAGTTAGACATCTAATCAGTATGTTAATGGCTGGCATTTGGCCAAATCTGCCGGCAAATAGTGAAAGCCAGAAGAAATTCCAGAAAGAAATTAGCCAAAGGCTAATTTAACACTTCTTAAAGATCCCATTTCTCTACCCCAAATCAGTTAGTCTTTGGATTACAAACACTTTGCTTCCATAGTTTTTTTTTTTTTTTTTTTTTTTTTTCCTTGGTAATAAATCTGTAGCTTTGAAAACAAATTGACTCTAAGCTGTGATAATTTGAATTCCTAATGTCCTTATAAGGTAGGAAAGTATTCATTCTTCAATCTGTTCAGAATTCACAAAAGGTCAATTTTTCAATCTGATAAAGTCATTTGTATATCTAAAGGGTTCAATAATACTGTGAACACATTAGTTAAGGATTTCTTGTGTCAATAAATAGATCTTTAAATGTTTTGTTTCATTAACCCTTTCTGTCCCTGGTAAAAATTTTATTTATCTTTTCTTTTTTTTTTCTTTGTAATAAGTTCATAGGTCATTCAATAACCAGGACTCTTTTGATAAAGCATGGACCACAATTTTTGGACCCCATTCAGCTTTTTGTCTTTCTGCACAGTACACTTGATTTTATGATTATATCAACATAATATAAAATTCTTTCATTTTCTTATTCACTCATGCATCACTCTTGATAGTTTGGTGTAACTGGGCAATTCTTAGATTAATCAACCAATGAAAAGTAATGATTTTAAATATTTAATTTCTGTTTCCACCAATAATAAATGACTTACAATTCTGAGAGGCCATCAACTGCCTTCATATATGCATGTCAACTGCATGTCACAACATTGATGGACAGGATTGAGGGCAATTGATAGTCTTTCAAAGTGTAAGTTTATGCCATTTAAATGCCATAATCTTTTTTGTTTTGTCCCTCTGAATTTCAAGAATTTAGTAGTTTAAGCATCATTATATTACTAAACATTGTAGAGACGATAAATTTCAAGGAGATATTGGAAAGTTACAATTGAAACAGTGAAGAAACTAGAATTTGCGTGAGCTTTTCTGATTTCTAATGAGGTCATACTATCTCTGGAGGGAAAAAGGTTACTGCCTATACCTGTTTTAGATCCAATATATTTTTAAAAATTTTTTTAGGGGTGAGGCAAAAAGTCCCCATTGTATTATGTAATGATTAGGAATATTTACAGAAATTAACAATTGGCATTAACTTATATTTTATATATTCCATTAGGATGAAAATGGTTAACAAATATGAAATGTCTTATTTATGCCTAGTCTTGAAATTCCTAAAAAAAATTTTCACTACAATCTAAAAAAATCTTTATTTCAAAAATTAACACTATACATTTCTCATTTTAGTTATATTTGTAAAAAGTCTTTTATAGAAAGTTTTCTTTTAAGATTTATCTATAAGGTGCATTAAAATAAAATTTAAAAATAGATTGTTTGTAAAATTTTATTTGATTTTGTTTTTTTTTTTTTTTCTTTTAAGCCTTAACTTTAATTCTAGGTCAGTATAATAAAACTATAATACAATGTGCACTCTTAAGTATTGATTCCTTCTTGACAGATCATTAGCTGTTTTTTTTTTTTTTTTTTTGTTTTGTTACTCACTACATTAGTGTGTTGTTAACCTGCACACAAAATTCTCATGTATCTCTCTTAAATGAAACTGAATAGTATTTAAAGGTCAAATGTTTATTTGGTGTAAATTGTCCTCTTTTTAAGCAGATTTATCTTATAGGTAGCTGATTAAACATTTCAGTTTTTTTAGGAACTGTTTTGTTGATCCATTTCTGCTGGGTTTTTTTTCTGACTGGAGCAGAAACAACTATGATACATGTTTTAAGAAACATATTTAAAAAAAAAAAAATTACCAAAAACACAACCTGTTTACCTGATAGAAACAATTTCAATTAAAACTGCTAAAACTTGTATCCACCTAAAAATAGATACCTGGAAGAGGGTATAAAAAAAACAAACAAATTTTGACTAAAGACATTAGCGGTTTCAAACTGCTTATTTTTATGAAAGATGTATTCCTGCTTATAATGCAGTTAAAGCTCTTATCCTATCATTTGCAGACTTTTATAACTGATTTTATATTGGATATATACTATATACATTTAATGTTTTAGGTCATGTCACTTTCTTTATCAATTCATCACTTATATATCAATAAGTAGTTACTTTAATTATTAAACTTCAGATAGTCTTATTTCATTTTAGCGTGTGGTCTAATGGTTAGTCATAGGAAATGGACTCGTCAACCCGAGTTCAATTCTTCGAAGCTGTTTGGATTTCATATGGAAAGGTATGAATCCGGTTCTCCCTACAGCTATGGGTAAATAGCAGGGCAGACTGGGCTCTTTAACCATGCCTAAGTAACTAGTCTAGGAGAAGGAATACTCTGAATTCAAACCTGATAAACTCTGTAAGTAATTGACCTTGTCGCATTCTGCTTGTGCGGATGGGTTGGTAAATATATTTCATTTTAGCCTTTAAAGTAGGGATTGACAAAGTTGTTAGTATGGTGTCATTTATTAAATTTGGTGGGGGATTAAAAACTGACATTAAGAATTAAAAGTACTGATTACTTATGCCAGCTAGACAAGATTCTCCACTCTTTGCTATATTTCATTTGATATTTATAAATATATTTCCACATCTTTTGATAAGATTCAACACTTATGTTGAATTCCAGAATTAGGCTTAGTATTTTTGTGCATTTCTTGTAATTTCTACAATATCAAAGATTTTGGGTTTATTTTTATGTCTATATTCCAAGAGATATTAATGGGGTGGGTACTGAACAAGTTTCGCATTATTTGGTATGCAGTTTCCCCTCACAAAGGCAGATGGACTTTTCATATTTACCTATTTGTTTTAGATACCTGAGGGAAGGGTATCAATAACAGATCATGGAATCCATGGAGGGGTTGTGCTCTAAGGTGGAGTTTTTCAACCTTTTTCACAGTGAACTGGGCAATAAATTAATTGAGGTACACCATCAGTATATAAACATATAATCATTTTATCATTTAAATTTTAAAAGAAAAGGAATAGTGAAAATGGGCTACAAGTGTAGCATAATTTAAACAAAAAATATTTAATCAAAACCAAAAATATTAAAGTAATAGAATGGAAATATAAGAGGATGATCAACTTTCCTCAACACTCACGGCACACCCATGGAAGCTTCACGGTACACTAGTGTGCCGTGACACACCGGTTAAAAAAACTCTGCTCTAAAGCTTACCAAACTGTACTTTAAAGGCTTTTTATTTTTTGAATACCCATTGAAGCAATTAGATTTAATTTTATCAGTTATATAATTAAAGGCCACTTCATATCTTTTTATCTAGGTGTCTATTCAAATATATGAAATGAAAACCAGTTATGAATATCAGTTGAGTAAACCAATCATCAAATTGAATACAATTGGGCACAGCATAATGGTTAAAGGTGTTGGGTTAAGTCAGTTCTAAGTGACAGTTATCTCTAGGTTGCATGTTCAATCCTGGTCAGGGGCAGCAGTAACATAGAATAATAATTAACACAGCTTAACACTGGTACCCCAGCTATGGTTAGCAGAATGAGAACAGGATACCCCCATGGATTGAATAAAGGATTGGGTTCAAAGTTCCATGATGGCTCCTGATTACGACAAGAAGGTTCCCAAATCCAACAAGAGATACCTGAAAAAGGCCAGAGGGCACATCGGCTGAAACATACAGATAACAATGAAGATTAGAACAATAGTATGAATAATCCAAATAATACTAATTATCAAGTCTCCTCTAAAAAAATTCAGTGAAATTGAATAGTTTTATCAAAACTAGACACTCTATGCTGAAAAAAAATCCTTTTGCTTTTATAACTTCTTGTTGTTCAAGATATTCATAGTTCAGTTTTACTAGGAGTTGCCTGGTCATTATTTAAAGTTTGTATTTTCAGTCCCTGTGTTGATATATAAACAGTCCACTAGAATCTGGAACTGTGCTCCACTTTGTCCTATGAAATGCTTTACAAAGTTTAAAAATCTATATTAAAACTAGACATGGTTAGTATTTATCTTGGAATTTTGGAGCATAATTTAAAACCATACAAGAATTTTCTTTTTAATTTAGTTTTCATTACCAAATACTTATATTGACTTCCTAAATAGAAAAGCTTTTTAAATGTTCTCTTTAATTTGTTTATAGAATATGAAAGTATTGCTTTTTATTATGACTACTTTATTTGTGCTATAAAAAAGAATGACTGCAATATTTAAATTCTTGATATTTTAGAAGTACAATGCAATTGCAAATTTACTATCCATTTGTCTAATTTTCTTAGTTATTTACAATATTTCAGAGTATCGTCTTCATCATGGTGGTTATATATAATCACAATGTTTTTGGCCACTGCACACGCCAGTCTTTTTCAGGGATTCTTGTCATGAATCCAGTTATGTACTGAAAAGGGTTGGAGGGTAGGAAGTCTGAAATGCTGAGATTATAACAACCAAAATGAGTTTCTCTGAATTTTTGAGATGAGGCTTGATAATTAGTATTACTTGTATTATTTGGACTATTGTCCTCATCTTCATTGTTATCTGTACAATGTTATAAAGGGTTAGGTTCAAAGTTCCGTGAATGTTCCCGATTATGACAAGAAGGTTCCAGAGTCCAAAAAGAAATACCTGAAGAAGGCAGGAGGGCACATCAGCTGAAACATTGTACAGATAACGATGAAGACAATAGTCCGAATAATACAAGTAATACTAACCAAAATGAGGATAATCCAAAATAATGTAAATACTATCCATTTTATATGAAAGTTAAAAAAAAAAAAAATATGCTAGCTAAAAGTAATTACAACATAAATTATGGAATTTATGTTTAAAATAAAAAATTAAAAAACTTTTTGATATCTTGATACTTAGTATTGAATAATTATAGTTTTAATCTATCAATTTAATTTTATTTTTATTTCATCATCAGAAAATTTCTATTTCTATGTTATATCACCGGAAAAGCTATTACAGAGATAAACAGAAGAAAATGACAAGTGCTAGACACCAAAAAAAAAAAAAAAAAAAAAAATGTATAGACACACGCGTACTCACCCTGTGAAGTTTGTTGCTGTTTCTTTGTGGTCCATTTTAGCCACAATAAAACCAAAAAAAAATATTCAAAACCAAAATAAACCAAAAAGGTTCAATACAATCGTTGCTTTTAGAAAGATATTGAACACAAAAGGCAAAATATAACCTACTTAGTGGCAACAATGACTATTTTGTGCTATTTGGGCTTCACTTGGTTGATTTTTGAGTCAATAAAGCTTAGCAAATATCTAGGATAATTTTGTGATAAAACATTTGATACAAAGGAAAAAAACCTTTTCTATTCTCATGGGAAAATATTAATTCTGAAATATGTTAGTATTGATACGTCACAGGAACATTTGATACTATAATCAGCTCAGCTATTATTTATTGCTTTTCTTTTGTGATTTTTTTTTCTTTATGATTTTAATAAAATCTTATTGAAGTATCATGAAATGTTCGGGAGTTTCTTTAAATGACCCACACAGGTTGATATGCCATTAAACAAAACTCAAACTTAAATGGATCAGTTCCTGTTATGTAATGAAAATTAATTCTTTGTGGAACAATAAGTTCAGTTGAACTTGAAATTTCTGTATTTTACTTACATGGATGTGATTATTCTAGAGTCTGTCCATTTTATAATTAAATAGGAACTGTTTTTTGAAGTTTTATAGCCTACTGTGCAAAATCAGACTAGAAAATTATAAAGAAAACTGAAAATGTTTTGGTTTGTCATAAACTCATAAAATATGCTGTAATCTTTTATCATTTATTGCCATAAATAAATGTACTGTTCACAGACGGGATGTGTTCTTTCTCTCTCTCTTCTAATGTTAAATTTATAAAACATGCTGTTAGAGTACAGTGTATCATTTTACTTTGTTTGTAGTGCTAAATATGGTTAAACAAGTAGGAGTGGCTAGAGATATTTACTTTACACATTAGATAAGTGTGCTGCACTAGCTACAAATATGAAGGGTTGACATTAAGATCAAATTGAGTTTTCAAATCTGGGAAGCTTTAATTTACATTTAATTTAGATACGAGATTGTTACATTTTGAAATAATACACAATCCTCGAGGCTTTTTGTTTTCCTCCATTTCTTTGCCTACCCAATTTGTAATGGATTCTTCTGCAATGAACCAAATTTTTGATGCTATTGATTATCAATAGCGCAAGAAATAAATGATCACATGCTACTTTACCAAACCATACAGTCATTTTAAAAAAATTTTTTAATGTAAATTAAGAATTTTCTGGACTTTAATTTCAATTATAAACAAATGTGTAACAACTCTGCTTAACATTTTCTTCTATGAAGCAAACTGTTTTAAATAAATTTGTCTTTGTCAATTTATTAAATGTTAATGTTTTTGCTATATATTGTGGCACAATAAAAATTCAATTTTATATTTTATCAAAACTATGAATATTTAGTATATGTAAATGCTTTTACTTTTTGTTTATAAAATTGATAAACCTTAAAATGAAGGAAAACATTTTATTTATTAATGAAGTTCCCATCATGATTGACGCTATTACCTTTTGCATAGATTAGCATTTCTACTTGCAGTAAGGCTAATAGCTTTTTTATTTAGTGCATCCTAGGGGGACACATATTTGCTTTGAATGAGTCCAAGGAAAATTTATGGGTCCCAACTAAAGGCGTCTAACTCCTATCTTGTAACCTATCCTGTGTAAATTATTTCTAAGAAACTATTGAAATGTATTTACAGTTGGCTTGAAATGGTGAGGTGGGGGGAACACTGGGATGCACATGATTTTGCTGTGTCCTTTTAGATTTTTGTGCATCAGGGATGCGTCCTGCATCCCTATCAGCATATCTGTACTTGTCTGTGGGTTCAGAACACGAGTTCATCAGTTGACTGAAACCCTTTCAAATCGCTTAAACAAAAAAAGTGAAACAAATAACTTTGAAGGAAAAATGGAAAGCATTTTATTTGTTTACTAGTGAAGTTCCCATCATGATTGACACTATAACCTTTGCATAGATTAGCATTTCTACTTATCTGTGGGTTAAGAACACGAGTGCATCCGTTGACTTAGATCCTTTCAAATCGCTGAAACAGAAAGTGAAACAAATAAGTTTGAAGGAAAAATGGAAAGAACTCTGCTGTATAGAAGGAAGACTGAAGTCATAATAATGATGTATTAGTTGTTTTTTTTAAGGGGGCTTCTAACTAAGCAATGAAGGAAAGATATATTATTGCCAATTGTTCAGTCTATAAACATCCAAGTAGAGAACATATTTCAGCATCAAGCTCTGTGTAATTCTTATCTCTTCAAACACTTAGCTGATTGCCTCTTAAATACTCTATACCTGAGTCCACAAAAAGAGTACAAAACACATTCAAACTTCACTCCAGGACATCTTAATTTAAAGCTGCACCATTATTTCATTAAAAGAAAGACTGTAAATGGTTTCTATATTTAGCCTTTTATTATTAGTATATGATGTGATCTTGAGTCCAAAATATCAGGTTCATATTAAACAAGTGCTCAATCCTAAATATGACTTATGGGCTCAAAGGGTTAAATTACAAAAGCATTTTCTATTTGATGCATTGTTAGTTTTTACATAGCCAAAATGTTCTTAGCTGTAACAGGTTGCGTGTTCAACTGAAATTATTTGGCATACAAGAAAATCCTTCTTGCACATGAGCTGGTTACTAGTATTAACTATTGCTATTATTGTAAAGAATATACATGTTCTGTTCTAGCCCATTAACAAGTGGGTTAAAGAGGTTTGAAGTTTAATTTCAGCTGCTATCACTTCCTCTACTTGAAGAAAAAAAATTCATTCAGATCAGAGTTAAAAGAGGTTTTGTAAAATCCACAATATCCTAGTGGCATAAATTTTATAGTGTGCCAAAGTGTTTGTAATTTGAGTACTTGACCCTTAGGCAAGTATCTCAGAAATGTGTGTGTATATAGATAGTATCCACTTGATTGTGGGCTATGCCAATCTGGGAAGTAGAGATAAGAGACAGTTTCACTTGAAGCAGTTTCTGTGCTATTGTAGGACATCAGGGAGAGGGGGTGGATGATGAGAATTCTCCTTTGAGCTGAATAGACAAAGTTATCATCATAAAATAATCAGTTTCTGTTTAGTTGTCATTTGACTCTAATAAAGGTGTCACTCTACACCTTCCAGTCTCAATATCTATAAGTAATAATATTCCAAGCATAATATATATAATTGATTGGAAAGAATCTAACTATGCTCAGTAGAGAGCCCAATGGTTTGATGTAGATCTAATTAAGTATTCCAAGTTATTGGATCCAAGAGGTTTTAAATTTTAAATCTTTCTTACAGGGGAAGTTTCTAATTATCAGTGGAAAGCCATGTTTGAAATTTTAAGCCACTGTAATATTTTTTTTTTCTTTAGATGATTGATTTCAATGGCATGACAACCTGTCTAAGGTTATTTTATGCTTAGAGATTAGGAAACTGCATTAATTCTTTTTCATTGGCTCACACTGACTATGGTTTCTCAATTTTAGACGGGCGGTTGGAGAGGCCCCCTTCGATCAATCGGCTGGTCACGTCAAGCCCTAGCACCTATATGATTGCCCCAACCCTATTGCCTTTAGGGCAAGCCCCAACCTTTTTTTATCATATGGGTGCTAGAAAGCGGTGGCTGCGGGTCTACATGTCCTGGGAATGACGTTAAACTATCTGGTGAGGTTCCAGTTTTGGAGGTTTGGGGAATGTGGAGCACCTCTTCATCGCCATTGCTCCCTGGTCCACTCTGACCCGGAGTGGTAGTACCTGTTAGGGTCCCATCTATGGGTTAAATAGAAAAATGTATTTATAAAAAAATTGTATTATCCATTAAGAATTGATTTATTTCAAAACTTTATTGGCATTAAATAACCCACTGAGGTTGATATGCTACAAACCAAACCAATCAATTTTAGAAGTTAAGTTTTTCTTCTGTAATTTCATTTTGTAGCAAAAAAATGTTGAGACTAGCAGCACACAGCTTACAGGGTGGGAACTTGAAGATGCCGGATTTAAGTTGGGGTTGCTATCAGAGCTGATATGATGTACAAGAACCCGTAATCATCAATGAATATAGTGCATCACTGACAACCACCCTGTACACATCCATAAGATGTATCGTATGACTGTGTTCATACTTACATTTTTTTTTGTGTAGTTTAAGAGTTTTTTGCACATATGAATGAGTAATTTTTTAACTGATCTTTGAACTGTACAGGTACTCCCACTCTGGGTCAGTGGACCTGTAAGTAATGGCAATGAAGGAGTATTTCACACTCCTCAGATTTCTAGAACTGTAGCCTCACCAGATGCAGTTTAGTGTCATACCCAGGACATCATTTAGATGAAGAACACAATTATGTTCAACTGATTCAATACTAAACATAAAATTTTAAATATTTCTTCATATTGACTCTCCTAATTTCTTTGGCTTGTTCTCTTGACTTTTGTTTTTTGTAAATCAGTACAAATTTAGTTGTATCTGGTGATCGTGCCTGGTACACAAGATTCAGACTTGAATAACTACTAAGAATTTTTGTCAGTATATAAAAATGTCTTTCATCATCCATAATAATACACTTAGCTTTTAGATTTGGTAATATGCTAAAAAAAAATGTCAGTAATTAATACTCTGCTTCTTTTGTTATAAGTAACCTGGTTCTTTTCTTGTTTATATTAGGATACCATCTTCAAATTGAGTGGGTGGGGGCTATGGAATGGTTCCCATTGTTTATTGTATATCTTTGTATTGTTAATCATAGTGGGCTAAAGGGATTTGATTTTTTTTTTCTTGGTAAGTATTTGTGAACTAGAGAAGTTTTTTTTTTTTTTTTAAATAAATATTAACATTTCTATTATCCCAATTACTATTTAGATAAGATATAGAGGTGATCTTTTTAGTTGTAGATAACTTTGAGTATAATAGGAATATTCACAAGTTTATTTTTCCTCAATAAGCCACATATTGACATTGATCCCACTTTTGGAAACAATATTGGAAGTCTTCAACTGACACTGCTTTTATTTGGCTCAGCACGACCTGTTGTATGTTCAAAACCGTTTCCAAATGGTGACTATGGTATAGGGGTCTTTTTTTTTTTTTTTTTTAGAAATAGGAAATACAAGAAGTCCAATGAAAACTTTCATTCACTCTAAATATAGTTATTTACTAAACTTAGCTTAGATGTGGCACAAAGCCAGATTATGGGGTACCCAGTGAGAATCGAACTCACTAACAATGATTACACAGCAAAGCATAGATGGGAATGAATTGGAAATTATTTTACTATAGAAATGCATTAGATTTTGATATAAGCTCTTTATATAACCTATATTATGGCTAGGATTTATTAAATACATTTAATATTTTATTCAGTCTAATGATTTTACACACACCACACAGATCTTCATGACTCTTCCTCACCACCCATCTCTATTGGCCATTGCTCCAATATAGGTTTGTTTTTTTTTGGCTAGCTGACTCACACTAGTGTGCTCATGTTTAGGTGCCCATAGAAGATCACTTATGAGTTGATCCTTGCTTCTCCAGCAGTGTCCAGCATATCTTGGTCATCTTACCCTAATAGTTTGTGTGATAGAAGGCAATTGGATGTACACCTGTTGTTTTATGGGGGTGCTACTCCTGGGATTTGTTCAAGATAGCATGCAGTATTCTTGTACTGTTCCCATCTAGCTATTTCTGTTAGCATTTTGTTAGTCTAAGTGGTTCAACCATACAATAGCACTGACATGGAAAAATGTTCCCTTTATCTGAGAGATCAGATCAGCATTGCTGATTATTTAAAGGAATTTTGTGGGATTGGATATTATTTGTAGTAACCATGATATTCATTTGATATTAAGAAATAATGAATAATACTAGATATTTTATTTTAATGTTGGACCAGCTGCCTTAAATGCTATTGCTTTAATTTAAGTTTTAAATCCATAATTTTATTTTGGTAATAGTTTCTCCAAGTCCAAGTGATCTACAACTTCTGTTAACCTAGGAAAGATGGTAGATTTGTGATTTTAAGTGTCAAATCAAGAGCCTCTGTTCTTAAAAACTTTGAAATTAAATTAATCCTACTTTAACTTGAAGACATAAACTTTTACACTGAAACATTTAACTTATGTTGAGTGACTAGGAATTTTTCTTTCATACTATATTAGGTATCCAAGGTTTGGTTTTATGGCATATCAACCTCGGTGGGTCATTTAATGCAGTGGACCTGCGAGCAATGGTGATGAAGGGGTGCTCCACATTCCCCAGACCTCCAGAACTGGAACCTCACCATCAGATAGTTTAACATCATTCCCAGGGAATGAAGATCCTCAGCCACCGACTTCAAGCACTCGTATGATAAAAAGGGTTGGAGCAATTATATAGGTCTTAGGGCTTGACGTGACCAGCCGATTGATTGGAGGGGGCCTCTCCGTCTAGCCCAAGTAAGGGTCAAAGTGGAGTGTTGCATGTCATGGACTGCTTAGCCACCTGGGTTCCCTCCTTAAACATCACAGGTTGCCACCCATGGCCAAAAGGTGGCCCCATTGGGGGAGTCTTACCCCTCTGCAGAGGTACAGTTGGTGTATTCTAATGCCCCTGCTGACAGGGTGGAGGTGTCCAAGGAAGAAGTGTATGTGTTTTTTAATATTTGCAATTAATTGAAAAAGTGAAAACAAAGTCTCTTCTTGGAGGTTGGAAAATCTACTTTTTTGCAAACTGGAATTATTTGCTCCCTGTTTTGATGACTTTGTTTTTTTATATATATGTGAAATGTTACACAAATTGTAACCCTATCTAAAGATAAGATGAATTATTTTTTTTTTTTTTTTTTTTTTTTTAGGGAAGTTTTAGATATCATCTCTGGTGACTCAGTTTATATATGATGTATTTTTAACAATTAAGGATTGTGTTACTTGCATCCCTTTTATAACAGCTTATATGTTGCTCAGTTTGTCAATCTACAGTAGTGAGGAAATGGTGCAGATCGGAAATAAATATACTTCTGTGAGGCTTGAATTCTTACCTCCTTTTCTTTTGGAGGGAAACAAACCACTTGCTCTATCAACTGACCTATAGAAGCCAAAATCAAACTTTTAAACTTTTCCTTTCAGAAATCTCTCATGGCACAATATTTTTGGGGTGGGGGAGGTTTCAATTTCATTAATAGTTTATTCTATATTTCCAGTTCACACTTATTTATTGTATTGATAGACCCAACTGGGATACAATAAATTTTTTTTAAATCAACAAATGTAAGAAAGAAAACACTTGTCAAAATTATGACTGTTTCATCTAAAAAGATTTTTTTTTTTAAATTATACAGGGTGTGGGAGAAATACCTCACATTTTGAATTGTCACCTGTATGGTATGATTGAATTTGGATAAGTGGCAATGGTAGCTTCATCTAGCAAATGTTTTTTTTTTTTTTTTTTTTTTTTTTTTTTTCCTCCCCCTTTCAATACAATAATTTATGATCATGGCTTGGACTGGTACATGCAATGCATTTGCTGTTGAAACATTTTTAAGTTTGGTGAATCAGTAATTGCTATACTGAGTTTTTCATGCTTATTTCATGTTATGCCAGTGATACTGTTCTGGATAGAATTTTCAACCAATAACAGTATTAACTTTCTATCTTGGAATAGCATCATTTTGACATAACCAAGCCATGATCACAACTCATATTGGGGGTGGGGTGTAATACATTAGCTAAATTGCCATTTATCAAATTTCACTTGCATCATACAAATGAGTTTAAAATGTGGAAGGCATTTCTGCTGCACCCTGTATTATAAAGTTTTTATATTTTTCTGAAATTTTTTTTCTCTGGGCTTTGTAGTGAATTTTTTCTCAAATTGGCATAGAAAACATTTTTTCATTTTAATTTTTTTGTTTACTTATTTTTTGTTTACTTATTTTTTTGTTTACTTATTTTTTTGTTTATCTGTATGTGACAAGTTAACATACATGGTGTTCTTACTTCCACCAATATGGTTTCCAGGGAAACAATGCAATATGCAGTCTTCTTTATTAACAAGGTAGTCTGTGACTTGATTTCCATTACACTTCTTTTCCCTCCTCTTAGGGTCCAGTAAGTATACCTTAAAAATTTGGTAGCTCCACATCAAACCATATAGAAGACAAATTCTTTTTGTTAATATAGATATATCTACATACATAAAACCTAATTTTTATGAAAGCTTTCCTTTTCACTATCAGCTCTATAATAACAATATTAAAATGCATAAGCATTTTATGAAAAGTTATTTTCTGCAATATTACAATGATTGTTCATATGTATGAAAATTTTTTCAACTTCACATGCCACCCCGCTTCACCTTAGACAATTTTTGTTGGTGTTTTTAGCCCCCAAATCTTCTTGACCTCTATTGTCTTAAACCAATGACCGAGATTGATTCTCCTCTGATGACATCTACTTGACCTAGATTATTAGAAATTATCATATTGTCCTCTTTTGCAATAACATAAGCACATACTTAAACATTTTTTTTCATTTCTCAGAAATGGATGTTTATTTTCTTTTAAATGGTTTGTACCTAACTAGAAAAGCTAAAGAAAAAATAAACGAGGTTATTAACCTTCCTTTGTTCCTTTTTAAGAGGTTCAATTACTGGCATAGAAAACCTAGTTCAACAAATTCCAGCTAAGATTATATGCATTTATTTTGCACTACTGCTTTTGGGGGAAAGCAGGAATCTTTCCTCTATTCTAACTAGATATAGACAAAAATACTACAACTAATTGGTGGGCAACCAGTCTAGGAAATGGATAATTCAAAAGCAGGAGCTGGACTATTTAAGGTAGTTCAATGTTGTTTTTCAACATTGCTTGGTCTACTCCTTTGATGACACTGGTTGCCAAGCTGTATTGGCCATTACCCTTCTTTTGGCACAATCATTAACACGGAGAGGGGAAAACATGCTACTTAGACAAATGGTCTTGCATTTAAAAAGAAAAAAAATCCCCTCAAATTTGTTGTACATATTTTCAAAAATTCACTGATTTTAGTTTGGATTTTAGAGAAAGCTTCTTGGAAAATACAGAATTAGCTTCTTGACAGATGTGTGTAAATAAAGTTAAAAAAAAAAAAATCGGCAGCATAGCCTATTGTCAGTATCAGCTAGACAGCGATGGAGTCTATCCTCTTTTCATGAGAGCTAGACTAAGTACTACAATGCAACAGATGTCATTTTTGTGACATTGTAACTGAATTTTGTTGGAAAAATATTAATGGAAAATTGACTTTCTTAAACATCTTTGTAGAACATCTTTTAAATTGATTTATTTATTTGAATTATTTATTTTGCACATCAGCAGAATAACTTTTTAAAATTAGATAGGTTAACTGTATATATTAAAAATAATCTAGCACATTAACTGATATATATATATATATATATATATATATATATATATATATATATATATATATATATATACACTGCTGAGGTACACGTATTATCAGTAACAATGTTTTTCTTGTCTGTGACTGTTAAGAACTAATGCATCTGTTGCAGTTTTAGAGGTCCAAATGAATGTGTACACCAAATTTCACTTTTATTTTGGCTGCCATTAAGCTCTGTATCAAATCATCAATCATTTGAAAATCTGATCTCTCTGATAAGATAAAACAAGAATTCTGCCAAGCTGTAGCTGTATGTCTGCATCACTTGGACTTTAATGAAAAACTTTGAGAATAATCTAGATAGGAAGTGCACAAAGATGCTGCATGGTATTCTGAATGAATTCTGGAAGTAGCTCCTCCACAAAAAAAAGGGCAGCCATACGACCACTTACCCACTATCATACAATATGAACAAGACATGCTAGACACTGCTTGAGCAGTAAGGACAAACTTATAAGGGATGCTTTTCATTAGACACAAACACTGGGACACACCAATGTTTTAGCCAACCAGCAAACACTTACATACAACAGCTGTGTAGACACTGGATGCCATGCTGAGGACTTGCCAGGAGCAATGTCTAATAGGGATGGATGAGTAAGAATAAAAGTAATGTCAGCATGACTCAATATTGCAAATAATGGGGAAGTGCATTATAATTATAATGATCAGGGTGAGTACAAGTGCATATCTTGCACTATTAAGTTACAAATTGGATAGCCTTATTCTCTATTTTAATGTTTTGCACTTATAAAGGTCCTCTTTTTTGCTGGAAATGCCATTTGCAGTAGCACAGATTTATTTTTTCTGTATGAATTTATTTTTCTGGAATAATTGCAGTTTCTTGTACAAATAACATTAATATATCTTTGAATTAAAATCTTTTTACTGTTGGCCTATGACTCCATATCATGGAAACTGTCAATGTATTGAAAATATTGTTTGATTTTAGGCCATTACAGACAAAAGATAAATACATGTGGCTTTTTTTATTATGATAGATATAGGTCAAATATAAGCAACAGCTAAACTCTTGAGTGTGCCTGCAAGAATGGTTTATAATGTTCCTCTTGGCCTCCTGCTTTTTTCTAGTTACAAAAATAAATATACAAATACATGACATTTTATTATAGTAGGTTGCTGTCAAAAGCTACTATTAAAATTGACACTATTGTGATCATTTACTTAACTCATTCTTAGATGTCAAATGTTGTGTACAATGGATACATTGTGTACTTGAGGTTCTCTTAACTTTTAACTATCATATTTAAGTTTATGGTTTAATTAACTCGTAGGAGTGACCTAAAGTCATCAATCTCTTTCAAGAATGTTACCCAAGGTGAAGACTATATAAATTTTTACTATTATTTGAAGTTTAGAAAACATGTAAAATGGTAGATTTTATGTATTCATTTTTTTTTTAAAACCCAAAAAGAACCCTATACCATTGATAAGTAAGCTAGATAAGATTGTAATATATCTGGATATGTAGCTCAAGTGACCTTGATAACGAATATCACCAACCTGGCACTAAAGTCCAATTTCAAAACTGAGCAACCTCTTTCTTTCCAATATTTGACTTATAAAAGGTTTCCATAACTCAAGTCATCAACCTATCATAATTCCCTCTCCAGGTAATAGTGGTTATTTATCAATGCTCATCTCATCAACACGTAACCTGTGACAGATTGAACTGGGTTACATAGTACCAGTAGTAATCTAATGGCCATAATGCATTCTTTACAAGGCTACTGTGATTTAATCATAGCTGGAAGGGGTGGATTGTCTTTCCCAAAGCCATTAATTCAAAGTGAATTCAACCTATCTCCAGTTGATTTTGAACTCTCTCCTCACCACAAGCCATTCAACCACTATATTTAAACTTACATAAACTTACATCATAATGACCAGCACATTCTAAAGGCAAATTTGTTTTATATATTCTCAAGACTTGGAGTTTGTATCAACAGCACATGAAGATTTTTACACGTTATTTTAAAAACTAAAATTAGTAAATTTTGAAATAATTCCATAGAAATCTGAAAAAGCGCCACTTACCATCAGCTCCTTACTTTACCGCACAGATTCCTGTGCTACTCATACTCTGAGTTGGTGAGGGCCGGTATCGAACTAGGAACCTTGTAGTTTCAAAGGAAAGTTTTTGTCAATTATTGATAAGTTTGAAATAATCGTTAATACAGTTTCTCTAAAATCCACCCCATACAGCAGTTTGTAAATTCTTTAGTGGCAGTAATAAAGGAGTATAAGTAAGTAAAATCGGTATTAGCCAATCAGCAAGGTAGACTATCCCCTTTTCCTTGGCGCTTGACCAAGGAGATTGTTTTTGTGTCTGAGGTGGAGCGCAACACCTACCATCAGCTCCTTACTTTACCACACAGATTCCTGTGCTACTCATACACTGAGTTGGTGAGGGCCGGTATCGAACTAGGAACCTTGTAGTTTCTAGTCGAATGCTCTACCGACTGAGCTAATCTGGCCCTATACAAAGGAGTATACTATATTAAAATCCAAGATGGAGTGAGATTGGCACCCTCACCATCTTTTTCTTCATAATTCTGTTGATAGAAAAGAGGCTCAAGAGATTTTTCCCCTCATCATTTCTCTTTCAACCCACAGGATGTGCTATTTATACTTTTTTTTTTTTTTTTTTTTTTTTTTTTTTTTTTTTTGTTTTGTCAGGAAGTGTAGAGCATGTTGAACACTTGAATTGTTTTACTGGAATAAAGAAAGAAAAGAAATGCTCAGTTATTATTACTTGTTTACCCCTTTTCATAAAAGACTCTCCATTATGCTCATTGTGCTGCTATCCTTGTTACAATTGGACACTCATCAAATAAATATTCCTCTTAGAAGTGACATTATTTTGGTTTATTTGATCACAAATGCTTATATAGTGTGGTCTAATGGAGGCGCGTGGTCTAATGGTTAGTCGTAGGTAATGGACTCGTCAACGCGAGTTCAATTCCTGGACGAAGCTGTTGGCATTTCACATAGCGCTAATACCCTTGGGAAAGGTATGAATCCAATTCTTCCTCCAGCTATGGGTAAATAGCAGGGCAGACTGGACTCTTTAACCATGGCTAGGTAACCAGTCTAGGAGAAGGAAAACTCTGAAATCAAACCTGTTAAACTCCGCTTAAGAAATTGACCTTGTGTCGCATCCTGCTCGTGCGGAGGGGTTGGTAAATATGTATATAGTGTGTATGTGCTGTTTTCAATTCCCCTCTTTGCCTCTCTCGCTAACCTAGTCCTCTTAAACAAAATGAAAAGTAACCTTGATCAACAATGAATAAAGCTCCAAGTTTAGACATGCACTCTAATTGTCTCATCAATCTCAATGTTTAATATATTGCTTCTTGTTTCCTGTCAGCTTCAACTCTAGCAAGAAATGTAGTATTGTTTTATTTAATTTTCTCTCCTACTATATAGTAAAAGTAAAAAGTAAGTAAAGTTGCTGGCGCGGCCTAAAGTCGGTATCAGCCAATCAGCGAGGGAGTCTATCCCCTTTTCACTTGCGCTAGACCAAGGAGATTATTTTAGTGTCTGAGGTGGAGCGCCACACCTACCATCAGCTCCTTACTTTACCACACAGATCCCTAGGCTACTCATACGCTGAGTTGGCGAGGACCGGTATCGAACTAGGAACCTTGTGGTTTCTAGCCGAACGTTAGTACTTAATCATAATATGCCTGACTATTCAATTATATCTATACTTAAAGTTTTTATTTTTATCAGAATTGCCCTAAGTGTTTTTAGGTAGATGGGTTTTTTTAACATAGGAATGTTATTCTTTCCACTTTTTTTATTTTTTTTTTTTTTTAAATACTTCACATTTTTACTTTCTGACCCTTCATGACCTTTGGGATTTCCTCAGATTGTTTATATCTGGCTTTAATGCCCTTTATGATCTTCATTGTTATTGTTCAAGTTTAAATCCAAGGAGTGTGCAGTAGTTGGAATAAAATATTGTGCATTAGATTTCTGAGAAAGTTTTTCTTTCCCAGTTATAAAGTTTATATCAGCCAGGGGCATCTGGCTATTGAAATATTCAGAAAGTTAACACTTTACCAATTAACTGCCAAATGACGTTAATTACATAACATCCACCCCTATTTGAAATGTATACCTTATTTTCATTTTGTCCTCCACACACTGCTGTGATTAATACCTACATTTCAGCAATGTCATAAATCTATTTATTCTATTATTGGTATGCATGTGTAGGTGTTAAATGCTCCATGTACAATAGTCTTAGTAAAATTTTTCATATTCAGATGCTGATAGGTACGTGTCCTGCGTACTTGATGCGCAAAAATCTAAAAGGACATAGTAAAATCATATCCAAGCTAACTGTAAATACATTTCAATAGTTTCTTAGAAATGGATTACACAGAATAGGTTACAAGGAGTTAGCCGGCTTTAGTTGTTTCCCCAGATCATGAATAAATAAAAAGACCTACAATCTATTAAATTTTAGTTGGGACCCATAAATTTTCCCAGGGACTCATTCAAATCAAATACATGCATCCCAGGATGCACTAAATCAAAAAGATATCAGCATCACTGCATATATCAAGTTAACTTCAAAATAACTTAAAACTTTGAAGAATTTCTCAACTCATTTCCCAAATTCCACTTAAAGATGAATTCATCCTCATTTGAGTAGATGTTGCTTGGTGTATAGAAGATTACCAAGGGTTGGTAATGTTGGTGATTGTTTTTAATGGGTGTTTGGACTGACCATATAAATAAAAATTAATACAATCTTTATTTGGGAGGATAGTGAGCATCCAATCTTAATGACTATCATTTTATTAAGGTGTAGAAGTGAAGAATAAAAGATATTGCCAAATGTTTACATGGTTTCTCTGGTTATGCATGATCAGTGATAGTCTGACTGGGTTGTTCCTGCTTTTGAAGAACTCTCATATTGGTTTGGTGGTTGGTTTTGAAGGCTATCACAATGCAAGTGTAAAGAAAAATGAGGTACCTATGACGTTGTTCATCTACCTTTGATTTATTAATATTTCAGGATAAAGATCCCTTCATCAGATTTCTGAAAGCTCTGATGAAGGGATCTCTATCCTTAAATATTAAGAATAAATCTAAGGTAAATGAACATCATAGTTACCTTATTTTTCTTTACACTTGCATTGTGATAGCCTTCAAAACCAACCACCAAATCAGTATAAACAATGCTTCAAGCAAATTATAAAACTCTTTACTTGTATATTAATCTTTAAAAAAAAAATTCTCTAACTACTGAAATTATTCCACATATTGAACAAAATCTTTTGGTGTGGTATCTATTTAATTCATTTTCTAAACTTTAGAAATAACTAGAATGTTTCTAATTGCTACATTCAATCTCTGAGAGACGATTTTTAGATGGATAATTTTACAGTTACATATCTTATTTGAAATTCTGAAAATTAAAAGCTCTAAAAAAAATATTTTTCCATAAATGTTATTGCCACAAAGTTTGCATATGATGCCAAATGACTCAACATTACCCACGTTGCAAAATTTCCACTGCAATTTACCAGGCTACTGTAGAGTACAGTAAAAATGGAGATGATCTTGGCCCAACCTTTGGTGTACAGTTATTTCTCTGTTCTTTACAGATCTTTTTCCTTTTAAGACTATAAAAATCTTAATCATCTGCAAAATTTCTCTCTTGGTAACCATTGACTTAATTGTTTATTCTAAAATTGGAGGAACCTTTTAAACTATTGTGCTGTCTTCCATAGCCTTGTTGAAAGAATTAAAATAGTGCACCTTCCTTTGAGAACCTGATATCTCGATGTTTTCTCTCAAAAACAAATCTCCAAAATGTCATTAAATGTTTAAGTTGTGTATATTAACTTTTTGAATAAGTTATTAACTAAAAATTTGAACTTAAGATTTTGTAAACATACTAAAAATTTGAGTGTGACCTTTTAAGCATGAAAAGGTTTCCCTTCCCTGGTCTTCCCTATATTAACATTCTGAAATTTTAAAGATTTCCAAAAAGTATCAAGGGTTTTAAATGAGATTATAAAAAAAAAGAAAAAAACTAGATTATACAGGGTGTCCACAAAGTCTGGGTACATGGGAATTAACACCTTTTTATTTAATTTAAACAAAAGTAAAAAAAGGAAAATTATTTCTTATATTTAATTATTTTATTTACTGCTAAATTACCATATCTGCCTTGGAAAAATATCATAAATAAATACAAGAGTGAAATCTCCATGTACCCAGACTTTGTGGACATCCTGTAGATTATTTTTCCCCATTTTTACTGAGGATATTGTATTTTAATGAGCTTCTTGGTTTCTATTCCCACCACCTAAATAACAAAATTTTTGTATCTTGTCTATTTTAGTTTGTTTTAACTAAATCCTGCTCTATTGTCCTTCTTTTTAATAGAACAAAGCAACTTTAAAGTTACAAGAAACTTGGGTAAATCTATGAATCTTACATATAGTAATTGACATCCAGCTTTTCTCAAATGGGAGCAATATACATTTATTAAAATAGAATAAGAACTTTCACATTAGTCTTTCCTTAAAGAATATATTTATTTTCTACATAAGCAAAACTGATTCTATCAATTTTTCACAATTTTCAGATAAACTTAATAAAATTACTATCAACCTTCATGAATTATAAGTTTTTAGATTATTTAATTTTCATAGATTATATATATTTAATAAAATTATTTTGTTTATTGCCATTATTTTACTATTCACCATCTTTTTGTAGCTCATCTTACTATTCACTATCTATTTGTAGCCCATCTTTTTCTGGTTCATCTACCATAACACAAGGATATTTTCTGAAGTTACTAATGGGACATAAAACCATAATAACCACCAGGGTGGTTACAAACAATAACCTCACAAAAAACAATTGTTATTCCTGCAATAAAAATTGGGATAGATAAATCCATGATTTCTCTTTGAGACTAAAGGATTTTAGGCTTTCTGAAGAAAAAAAAGCTAGCTTAAAATCCAGCCTATAAGACAGGTTTTCAGCTATTTTAGTATTTGTCTTTACTAATTATGTATCTATTATTGTTAGAGCAGACATTGTCTAATACAAACGTTCAGTTAAAAGCACAGACAAAATCCAAACTCTTATCACTGTTTGAATGTTAAGTATATATAATTTTAATGCTGGATCAATTGCCTTCATATGCACAGTAGTATAATTTGGATCCACAAAACTAATATGATTTTGTAGCCCATTGTATACTTTCTATCTGTAATTATTTTTGGCATTAGTTTCTCCAAGTCAGTGATCTGTAACTTTGAGCAACCTAATCTGGAAGATTACCAAACTTTTGATTGGTTTTACTTCATCTAATTTTTTAACTTCCTCCTTCTAATACAGAGAAATTTTTATGTGCCAAAAAGAAATTACAGTACAAAGTTTGTATTTCATTTAGTTAGAAAAAAAAATTACATTTACAATGTATATCTGGTTATTCTTTTAACACTTTCACTACCAAATTTATATAAGTGGTGAGTAGTTAGTGTTAAAAAGAATGAAGGAAACTGAGGACACTGTTTACTTGTTCTCTCTGACCCTCACCTAAACATTTATGTACCTCTGTTGAAAACATTATTCCATAAATGCCATAGTGGTTATCAAACTGCGTACTTAACTTTCTTAGGCAAGCTCTGTTCTTCAATCTGTAAATATTGATAGTTTTTTGTATGCATGCTACTTAGGTTAATAGATATTGGGTAATTCCATGTCCAATCATCCTGGAAAAAGAAAAATTGTCACCCATACCCTTCAATTTTTCTGAAATTTTGTCCCGGTATGAACTGTTAAAGCTGGTCAATCCCCAAAATTTGAGCTTCTAATTCCAAAAATTGACTGGGAGGAAGGTGCACAAAGAATCAAAGCTTTTTAAATCTATTTTTGTTTGTAGAATGGCTTCTAGAGTTTCCTTCTAATCCACCTATTGATCTTGCTATGAAAAATCAGAAATCATTAATAATTTAAAATTGGTTAATTTTGAGACATTTTTGATAGCATTTTTTGATTCCTCAGGTTAAAAAAAACTTTTATAAAACCAATTTTTAGGAGTAAGGAAACTCTAGAACTCATTTTAGACAAAAATAGAAAGAAAAAAAATTGCAATTTCTTGTGCACCTCCCCAGTTTGGAGAGATAAAAATTGTAACTCGGACAATTTTTGGAATTAGAAGCTCAAATTTTGGGAATTGTCTAACTTTAACATAATCTACACCTGGACAAATTCAGGAAAAAATGAAACGTATAGGTGACATGGTCTTGATGATTTGACATGGGCTATTAAAAAGGACTTAACAAACCTCTTCTAATAAAATGGTTCTTATTTGAATGAAAACATTTTTTTTCTTGACTTTTCTTGCTCTAATTGTCTGTATTTTCATTTAATTTCAGGTGTACCCTTTCCGCCTAGTCATCGGCTTACAATGAGTGAGGTTTTTGACTCTCGAGGCAAACCAAAGCCAGATGTGCTCAAGCAGCATTTTGTACTGGAAGGCAGGGTTACCGAGGATGTAGCATTAAGGATTATTAATGAAGGAGCTGCATTGCTTCGACAAGAAAAAACTATGATTGATATTGAAGCACCTGTCACAGGTAAGCACAACAATCTTTTCCTTTTCGATATTTAGTCTGGATAAGGATTTGACTGACAGTTTAAAAAAAAAAAAAAAAAAAGTGGCCTCTTATCAGTATCAGCTGAACAGCGAGGAAGTCTACCCCCTTTTCATTAGTGCTAGACCAGGGAGATTGTTTTTCTGCATCTGAGGTAGACCCCACACTCACCATTAGCTACCCACTTTACTGCACAGATCCAAGCTGTGCTACTCATAAACTGCATTGGCACGGGCTGGTATTGAAACCGGTACCTTGTGGTTCCTATGAATTGTTAGACTATCAAGTTATAGGATAATACAAATAGGAAGATGTTAAAAGTAAATGCTTATAAAGACTGAACTCCCCTGCCTCACGGTTGGTTAAGTGAAGTAAAATAAATCATGTGGTCCCAGGTCACCATCTTGCAAGAAGCACCTGCCTCTCGCCTAAAAGGAGTAGGGCCGGGTTTAATTCTTTGGTGCCTGAGACTACATAAAAGAAATGTTGGCACGACCATACATTTTTGGCACTGGCCATTGCATGTGCTTCGATTTGTGCATATCTCCCCATTTAAATGCTAATCTGGCCTGGTGAAGGGTGGGAACACAAGTACTAATAAAACTTCATTACTGTTTGAGCAAATGTAAAATTTATGTGAAGCCATTGGACATCAATATTAAATTAAAACAAAAGTTGCTGTAATCTTAAACCAGGAACCATTTGGGACTGTTATTGTTTATATATGAAATAATCTGTTATTTCATTTTTCCCCCTATAATATTGTCTTGTGAATGCAATTGCATTATAAATTATGAATAGCTTTTTACAATACTAATTAACCCTCCCCCTCCAAACAAAAAGGAAGTTGACTTTTTAAATCTGTCAGTATTCTGAAAACAATCTTAATTGAGCTATTATAAATTGGCTATTTAAGTCATTTTTAGTCTAGGGTAACGTGAAGCCAAACTATTTTAAACCAAACCTGGCTTGTTTACCGAAACTTTTCTCATTCCCCAATTTTTACCTGTAATGAAAAAGTGACTTCAAGTTACCCTTACGGTGCTTTTAACTTGGACTATTTACAAAATATAGAATTTAATAGCTTTTAAGTTTTTAGCACCCACTATTTGGTGTGGAAAATTTTGGTGCTAGGAGTAATAAAAAATTTCAACCCAAACACTAATCATATTAAAACTAAAAATGAGTATTTAATATTATTACATTTTAGTAACTGGTTAATTCAGAAAATTGATTTCACTACGATATGTAGTGTAAAAATGTCCTAGCTATAAAAAGACTTTATTTTTTTTTTTTCTTCCTTTAAAATACCTGTCACCAAAATTGAAAATATATTACATTAGATGCTATAATTAACATTGCCAAATTTTATTAAATTTAAACTTGTCAAGAGTTGAATAGAAAATCTTTTAGACTCTGTTTTTTAGAATCCTGTCATATAAATTGAAGCTTTGACTGATGCTCTTACAAAACTAGAAATATTTATAGTTTTAGTTTGGAGGTTTATCAGAAAGCAAAATGATACTTCCCTACTGTTAGGCATTGGATACTTATTTAAATGTATACATTGATTTTTTTTTTTTTTTTTTTTTTTTTTTTTCTCACCAAACAATGGACAGAGTTCAGTTGTGCTTAGACTTGTGATTTAGTGCCTATTTGAAATACACTATTAAAAGTTGCATTTGTTGAGAATTATTTCTAACTGAATGGCAGTCCTAAAAAAGAAATACTGAATTGAAGTAATTAGTCATTATGTCAAGAGAGCATTCTAACTTGTTCACTCCTGCCAAAAATTTTTTTAATATAACTCCTTTGTCAGATTTTTCTTGTAAGAAAAAATGAAATTGTTCATTGCATGCATAGTTTTTTTTTTTTTGTTTTTTTTTTAATATCTAATAAATATACTGACAAAAATAAAAATGCAACACCTTGATGAAGGATTATGCTAATTTTGACTTGGGATCTGTTTATACATCTTTTATTTTGGAACCTATACATGTATTGATCTACATATGTGATTATTCGTTGTAATACATCTGTTACTTGTACATTTAATCTTTAATAAATTGGAATGCATATTCAGGGTGTTACAATTTTATTTTCCATCTGTGTATTCCATACATATCTTAAATTCAATTAATTTAAACGAGTATAAAATATCTTAAAACCTTAATCTATACATAAGGGACAAAGTTAGGCAAACATTTTAGTTGTCATGATACTCAGAAAATTTGGTTTAACATATGGTTATAGAGTATTGCCCCTATTTTAGATAAAGTTAATTCCAATATAAAACTAATTTAAATTATTAATTGTAGTTATCTACTGACATCAGGAAAGTTTTCAATTTTCTTACCACTGCTGTCATATCTTGAAAGTAAACTTGAAACTTTCCTTTGCATAAAGATATGTTGCCATCTTGTAAAAGAATAACACCCTATCATTAAAGTCTTTTTTTCTTTTGTGACACAAAACTGGCATCTATGAATGAATAGCGCAGATAACTTGACTAAATTATAACACCTACTAGTCAAAATAGGTGCTTGTGGCATAATAGTTATTGTCATAGGAAATGGACAGGGTGATTCAAGTTCAAATCTTAGACAAGGCTGTTTGCATTTTCATATAGCCCTATACACTAAAAAAAGGTATGAATCCAACTATTATCCACCAGCTATGGGTAAATAGTAGGATAGACTGGAATCTTTCACCTTGGTACAGCAACTGATTTACAAGAAGGAAAACTCTGAATTCAAATCAGTTGTACTCTGATTAAAAAATTGACCTTGTGTTGCATCCTACTCATGATGGAGGATTTGGGTAAATAGATATATTAGTCAGAATGATTGACAAATGTCCACTATATATATATTTACCAACCTCTGCATAAGTAGGATGTGACACAAGGTCAAATTCTTAGGTGGAATTTAACAAGTTTCAATTCAGTTTACTTTCTCCTAGACTGGGTGCCTAACCAAGGTTAAAGTGCCCAGTCTATCCTACTATTTACCCATAGCTGGAGGGGGAATAGTTTGGTCCATACCTTTCCCAAGGGTATTAGCACTGAAATTCAAACAGCCTTATGCAGAATTTGAATTCATCTAGCCATGTCCGTTTCCTATGATGGTAACACCATGCACCTCTAAATTTCCAGTATAAGTGAACTGAACCAATTTTAAAACTTGTTGGCAGTGTAACAGATACAGATGGTTCACAAGATGTCAATGGTGTGTAAATTATTTGTTTGTATTTTAATTTTGTATACATAGCTGCAAGTTTTAAGGTTCTCTCTAATAATTGAGTAATATCAACCAACATAGTTAGTATTTAACTTTTTTAATCTAACTTCAGCCAAAATAATTTTTAATATTTTTCTTGATTTTAATTTCATAAATAAGCACTGACTGAAGATCACTGTTTTTAATCACATTTTCAAGTGTGGGCTAAAAATATCCCTAAAGTTTTGTATAACAGGAATTAGAATTTACTGATGTACTTTGACAAGTGTCATCTTGGTGGTTGTTATAGTCACAATATTTTGACTGTTGTACTCTCTGACCTTCAAGTTTCTGTAGTTGGTAAGCTTCTGAGAATTATGAAATTTAATTCAATCCACAGAGCTAGCTAGTTCTTACTCTGCTGTTCATGCAGTCTCATGGGTCAGATTAAAAAATATATAGAAATTAAAATTAACTGGTATTTTCTTGATTGTGTGTGTTGGGCAATTTTGATTTCCGTATCAATTTAGTCCATTATATATATATATATTTCACTTGATACTGTAGTTTTTAATTTAGTATTTTTCTTTTGAAGGAAACTATTCATTCTCTTGTGTAATGATTAGTAGCTATATGCAATTTTACTCAAGGGAGGTAATAATATTTTTTTAAAATTTAATTACCAAAAATTAGGGAATTTAATGTAATTTCCAGCACGTTATTCATTAATGACTTGATTTTATTATGAATAGGTTATTAAAAAAAAAAAAAAAAAAAAAAAAAAAAAAAAAAAATTTGAAAGAATGTTAAGATTGTGGAGGGGGGTTTAACATAAAAAAAAAATTTCCAGTCCCAAATTTGTTTACATTTCTAGAAAGAGAAATCCATAAAAATGAAAAAATTCAAACACCACCCCACCCCACCCCACCCCATTATTGAAAATTTATTTTCTTCAAGCTCAAAAATTTATTTTTTGAGTTTTCTCTTTTCAAGTTTTAAAAACAATATTTTTCTTTGAATTGATACAAAAAGTCTTTTCCCTTATTCAATTGACCTATTTTATTCATTTAAAATTTCAATAGTGAATTTGCCAGTGTAACTTTAGTATGAAATTGACACCCATAGGCTCCAATAATTTTTTTTTCCTTTTTTCACTGACAAACTGGAAGTGTGAAATATCCCATCTCCTTTTAACTTGGCATACTGGTTACTATTTTAAGTTGTTAACTGTTGAAAATGAATAATATAGGTACCAAAAATTGATGTCATAGGTGTATTTTACAAAACCAAATCACTACCCCTGATGGAAAAAAAAATTATCAAAAATCAGGGGATTATATGATGTTGATGACATTTTCAGTATAACAATTAACATTATTCAGGTCTTGAAATTAAAAAGAAAAAAAATTATTTTACGTGATCTTCTGGATTTTTCTTTCAAGAAATGCAAAAATTAGGGACTGGAATTTTTAAAAATTAAATGAACTTACACGCACACACGATCCTAACATTTTTTTTCTTTTAAATTTTTTTTCTTTTTTATTTTTTTTAAAGATTTTTCTAATAAAATGACCCATTCATTATAATATTAAGTCATTAATGAATAAACTGCTGAAAATATCATTAAGATTGGACAATTCCCTGATTTTTGGTAATTGTTTTAAATTTTTTAAGATTTACCACACTCAAGTAAAATTGCATATAGCTACTAATCCTCATTACACAAGAGACTAAATGGTTCCCTTAGAAAAAATACCGAATTAAAAACTGAAATAGAAAAACTGGTATCAAGGGAAAAAAACGAAATTGATACCAAAATCAAAATTGCCAAACGGCCCAAATTTACCATTATGTCTAATTCTGAAAACCCTAGTTAAATGAAGGTTAGGTTAAAAAAAAAAGTAGGGATTATTCACCTAGTCAGTTTTTAGTCTTTAATCATAGAATTCATGACTTAGATTTAAGTTTGACTATTAAACATAGGAATAAATTTTATTATAATCTGAAGGTCTTTTTTCAATTTTTTTTTTTTTTTTTTTTTTTTTTTTTTTTTTGATATGGTAGCTCAGTAGTAATAGCACTACACTTAACGGTTTTGATTTCGTAAGATATTTCGGTGAGGTTTTATGGTATGAAGATGAAATCAAAATAACATTGTTTTTTTCAGTTAAACTGCCCATAAACATCTGTGGTGATCAGGTTTTGTTTTTTTTTTTTTTTTTTTTTTTTTTTTTTTATAGGAATGATTTGATTTAATATAAAAATATAAAATTGAACCATAAAAACCTGTTCATTTGAATCTGTTGTCCCTAGAGTACTCCCCCCACCCTGAATAAATTTGGCTAATGCTCATAAAATGTGTAGGTCTTAAAGAACACTCACTCCCACTGATTTGTTAGAGTACACAAACCACTTTATTAATAATAGTGTAGTAATAAGCTATTCTGAATTGGTTTCTTGTTAGAATTTTTTTTTTTTTCAATTTCCCCATCCCATTTTTAGAAAATGGAAAATTGAATCTAAACGTAACTACAATATTCAAGTTTTATTTATTGAAAGAAAATTGATCCAATTAAGGAAAATTATGTACAACATGAATTTTGAAATGTTATGTAAATTTAGATTTGTTCGCATTTCAAATTTGATTTCTTTTAATATTTTGAATTTAAACTTTAATGTTAAACATTTAAGAAGGAAAATAGAAGTTTTTTTGCAGAAGAAAAGTATTTTTAAATCTAATGTAGCAAGATAATTTTGGAAATCTCTTAAAATCTTTTTTAATTTAAATTTTTTTTATATTATCTTTTAAATTTTGACTACAATTCATAGTGTACATTAATATGTATATATTAATTCAGCACTGAAAAGCCCAATGTTAAATTCTAACCAAGATTGATTTTGATTCACTTTTGCACATGTTTTTTGAGAAAGTGAGTTCATTTTTCTCTGTACTCTCATTGAGAATTATTTACTAATCTTTTAGTCACCATAGCTGTGGAATTGGTTTATTAAAAACTTTTGATTCCTCATTTTATGGTACCTCTGATTCCTTTATATATCAATAGAAGAAATATATTGTTTCCTATATTGATTTGAAAGCACTGAACATAGAATTAATTTTATCACTGATTCTCTTGTAAGTGCATTTTTATCATCACTACAAAAACTTCTTGCTTTTGCTAGCAATCGCAACACTTTCGTTGATTTTGGTGGACACTGACAAATTCGGACCTTAATCGGTTCAATTTGCAATTTCTTGCATATTTCTGGTCCAATCTTAAGAATATTTATATGGTTGGAAAGAAAATAAAGTACTTCCTGAATATAATTTGTACAGGTTTTTATCCATTGAATTTTTTTTTTTACAGTTAAAATGGTATTTTGCTTCGAACAGCTGAAAATGTGGGATATGCATTTTTTTTTTTTTTTCTTTTTTTTTTTTTTTTTCCAAGACTAAATTTTACATGTTACATTTGTGTAAAATCAAAGTGGCTAATCTTTATGAATATTGTTGAAATTTTTCACTTAATTAAAAGACACTTGAAACTACAAGCAGAAACTTGTTTTTTGTTTCTGTGTTTTTTTTTTCTTCTTGGACCCATGGAAGTAAAAATGCAATAGAGAAAAGTTGACGGAGATTTCTTTAAAAAGTATAAGATGAGCAAAAAAAGAGCACTATATAATTAATAGAAGATAGTCTCAGAATTATTTTCATGATACTTTACCATCAGGGGTTTTTGTCAAACTTTCAATTTGAGAAAAAAGACTAACTTATGAAAATGTAAACAAATTTGCATACACCAGTCAGGCTTTCTTAAAAAAGATTATATAAAAAGTTTTTCTCTTTCTTGTATGTAATACAACATAGCTATAACTTTCTCAGCCTATAGAATAAAGAATTAGTCAAAGGGCAGATGGAACCTCTTTATAGGGCCATCAACCACACAGAAGTCATGAAGTCTTGTCTGGCCATTCACTGTAACCGATCCTCCACTAGGTGTTATGGATCAATTCTTCCCTACTGGATCCAGTAGGGGATGTCGAGAATGTGTGTTTAGGCCATTACTTAGCTACATCTTTTAAATGAAATGAACCTTATTTATTGGGATAGGCAACAAGTAGTACTTGTTCCTACTTTTTGGAATTGTTTGGAAAAGTTTATTAATGGCCAAATAATCCTTTGAGTCTGATATTTGGGGCTGGGTGTTATTTTACTATGCATTGTAAGTCGTATATTTCAGACTTGGCGATAACATCAAACATTAATAATTTTAAAAAGGCCAATTTAGTGATCATTCAAAGCCTTTCTTTTAATGGTATGACAGGATAGTTTTAAACAAAGATGTTTGCACCCTATCATGAAGTTCAAATATGTCTTGTACTTATTTTTTTTATTTTAAGAAACCAACTTGAATATTATCTGATTAACCCATTGCTGGCCTAAAAACAAAAGCTCTTTTCTTGCTAAGGAGAGATTGCTATCATGGCTTTTATGGGAAGTGAGAAGATAAAAGCTTTATAGGTTATCTGGAAAATATTAAACACTCATCTGCTGCTCAATTAGTGACTTTAGATCCCAACTTTTTTTTTTCTTTTTCTCCATTTAAGTTGAAGCACTTTCCTCTTTTGTGACTTAACCTTTGTTGCATACCTTAATACCCAAAGAATTAGTTATAAAATTGATATAATGGGTATTGATACCATCTTCTCCTTCAATATATTGAGATGTGATAAAAACCTAATTTAAGTATAATTTTAATCTGTTGTACTCAAAACCTCTTTAACTCTTTGCTATCAAAAGTAAGAAATTATATTGAAAATCCTTTGATTTGTTGGTCATCTATTTTCAATTTTGCATGATAACTCTTAAATATAAAACACCTTGCTGAAGTACCAGTCTACATTAAGTGAAGATTTGCATTGAAAATATTGTGAAGACTGATAGACAAGTGTAAAAAATCAAATATTTATTTGATTTTACAATCTCTGCCAATTACTTTTTCACTAAACAAATCATTACAAACACAATAATTGTTACTGTAAAACAAATCTGCACAACAGATTGGCATCTCACCTTACACAGGTACTTCAACTAGTAATTTTTGTATTTCTAAACCTTAAGTTTGGCTGCTCTGTCAGCTGGGGCGTTAGACTGCACCTCTGCAGATGGGGTAAGACTCTCCCAAATGGGGCCACCTGTTGGCTGTGGGTGGTGACTTAAGGGAACCCTGGTGGATGATCTGTTCATGACCTGCAACACTCATTTAGACCCTTACTTAGGCTAGATGGGCAGTCGGAGAGGCCACCTATGATCAATCGGCTGGTCATGTCAAACCCTAGTGCCTATATGGTTGCCACAACCCTGTTGCCCTTATGGCAAGTCCCAACCCTTTTTATCATATGTGCTAGAAGGCAGTGGCTGGGGTCTTGATGTCCTGGGAATGATGTTAAACTCTATCTGATGGTGAGGTTTCGGTTCTGGAATGTTGGGGAATGTGGAGCACCCATCGTTCCCTGGTCCATTCTGAACTGGAGTGGTAGTTCCTGTTAGGGTCTTATTTCAAAACTTTGTCAGCATCAAATTGACCCATTGTGTTTGATATGCTGTAATTCAAAACGAACCAAACCTTAAATTTGGTTAGCTGTGATCATCTTTTTTTATTTTTTTTTTTTTTTTTTAATACTCAGCTTTTCTCTAAAAGCACATTTATTTTCACTGGACAAATTTGTGTTTTTTCTGTATCTGTCTCTCTCTTTCCCTCTGGTAACAAATATCATTGATGATTTAATTATTGGCACTTCCTCACCAACAGCTTAGAGTAGGAGTGTATGTTGTCCACATCAAATATATAGCAAAGTCGGTTGGTCGGTCAGATAGATAAGATTATAGAAACTAGAATGCCAGTCCCTTTTTTTTTTTTTTTTTTTTTTTTTTTTTTTTTCTTGTGAAAAGAAAAAAACTACCCAAAAGCAAACAGATCTGAACACACCTGTATGTTTCATCTATATTCTAACATTTGTGTTAGAGAGAAATAAATATTAGTCGAGCAAACAAAAAAGGAGGATATGTTTATAAAGCAGTGAACTTCTTATAACTTTGCCCATCTCTTTTTAAATAGTGTTCAAATGTAGCTCTTTTTATAAGATATTTTTGTTTCTTAACTAAACAAAAAATCATTGTATTTGTCTCCTCCAATAGTTGATAGCGACATTGTTACCATAATGCCCAGTGAGATGTCTTTATTATTTTAATATCTCCATTGGAAAAAGTAATTTTTAGATGCATCAGAAATGAATCCTCAAAAGATTACCTTTTTATAAAAAGTATACATCTTATCTTTTGCAAGTATAACACCAGGTTAAATTTATGGGTGGACTCTCGTCTTAGTACTAAATAGTTACTAACAGTAATTTATACTAATTTGTAAATCAAGATAAATGAAAAGACCTTTAAAACTTACTTTTTTTTTTTTTTTTTTTTTTTTTTTTTTTTTTTTCTTTTAATTTATTATGTAAATATTGTTCTGAAAAAAGTTTTATGGGGTTTTGAGAAATATTTTAATTTTAGTAACCTAAAAGATACTTCAATCATCTGTTTTATCTAGATTTATCCTAACTAAATAATACTTGTATGTAATTATTTTACATCTACAGACTGTAGAACTACCTATAAACCTAATTAGTAATGTTTAATTAAATATGTATAATTATTTCAGTAAGAAAAATAACTTTTTTTTTTTTTTTTTTTTTTTTTTTTTTTTTTTTAGTTTTGAAATTTAAATTATGTACAGATGGTTACATTTTACAGTAAGTTTCCAGCCAATTGTTAGGGACAATAAGGAACCTCCTTTCCCCATGAGGAACTAAAATCACTTAGCATTTTAACTTTCTCCTGTGTCCAGTAAGTATGCATTGTAAATCTAGTTGCTCTGTATCAAATGATTTGGCTGTCTGAGGACAATCTGACACTCTTCTTAATTAGTAGGAGGGGAGTTAAAAGTTTTACAATATTTTGGTAACATGAGCCATAAATTGGCAGTTTTGGATGCTTTTGCTGAGGTTGTGAATATGATGAACCACACTGGACTGTGAGATGCTAAGCTCGCCTAATACTCTGTTTGCCTCTATGGCTTGGAACATGGCCTCAGCATTTTAGGACTACCTGATCCTCGAGGTTCTTGCAACCCAAGACTTCACTTTTCACACAAATGTTTTTGGTTGCTTTTGTGGCATTTTGATCCGGTTCACTCGTAAAGCATAAATTCCCAAATTAGATTACATTGTACATTCATCTGTGTGGTTTTCAAATCACACATTAAGTGAAGCAATGCATGTATCAGTGCATCAAATACCACAATACTATCAACCAACTGTGTGGCTTTCAAATCATACAGTAAAGCAATGTACAATATGTCAGTGCCCCAATTACCACAATACTACCAAACACAGCAGATACCTTTCAAGCCTTAAGGGCATCCCATCATGGTGTAATAGTTAGCAAGCTAATCTTGCATATCCATTACTCACATAGTGAGTTCAATCTCCACTGGATGCTCTATACTTGCAACCTTGTCACATTTTACCTGTGGCAAACGGGCTGGGTAAATACCTACCTTTCATAACATCGGTCACATGATATATGCGCTGTAAACTAGCATGTATCAAAATATTGCAAACATTTTTACTCACCTTAGTATTATAATAATGTGTTTGTGAATCTAACCCATTTTTTTCTCCATTTATTTTGGTTAGAGGATGTATCTGTGTTTTTGAAAGTCACATTAATCAAAACTCGTGACTTGAAAGACAAGAAAGCAAATGGTGTATTGTTTGTTTGAGTATCAATTTTATCCTGAACAAATGCTGAATTGTAATCCTGTTACTCAACTGATAGACTTAGAAAAGGTGATTAGCAGACCTTTTTAAAAGGTTGTGACTTTAGTCCATCTGAAATATATTAAGTTCCTTCACTCATTTTACTCATTTGTTTTGATCTATTTGATATGGTTTTTATACTGAAAGCTTAAACTTCTTAACCTTCAATAAAACTTTGGGTGTTTCTATTTGTTTTCATTCCTGGCTTACCTATATGTTCTACTTATATCACTAAACCCCACCTCTACAAAATGAGGAACTCTGGAACATTATTCTTTACCATAACAGAAAATTAATCAGTAGTGAGACCATTTTGCTGATACATTGCAAAAAGCATCATGGTGTAATGGTTAGCAACCTAGTTTCACAGATCCATAACTACTGAATAGCGAGTTTGATCCTCACTGGATGCCTCATGCTTGTGACCTTGTGTCACATCCTACCCATGGTGAGTGGGTTGGGTAAATACCTACATTACAAGAAGCTTTTCAGCTTAAAAATAAACAAATGATATAATGCAAAAAGAAAGCTGATAACTATAGATATATGGTTTTTGTATTTCTTAGGTCTAAATTATCAATTAAAAGCTTTTTTTTTTTTTTTTTTTTTTTTTTTTTTTTTTTTTTTTTTTTAATTTTGAGAAAAAATAGTTTTTGTAACCCTAAAAGTATGGAATAAGAATTTAGTACAATAAGTTTACTCAAACAAAAATAGGATAAAGACTGATTTTGTACAAAAACCTATCCCATTTTGTTTTACTTAACAGTGACTTTTTTTTCTGTATTTTTCTTTTGTTCAGTCATTGAAAACTTCTAGTTGTATGAGTGTAGTATCTTTACACACTGTCAAGTGCCTAAGATCAGAGTGTAGTATCTTGTGGAAATCTAATTAAATATATTACAAAAATAAATTAAAAATAAAATGATTTTTTTTTATATTTACATCTGGTTTTCTGTTTATTTTTAAGAAATTATTCTATACCCTTGGAAAGAACTTTGTATCTGCATATTTTCTTATATTTAAAAAAACAAATCTTAGAGGTACAAATAAACTTTGATCCTAAGCAGAAGTATTCATCTATACATCAATAATCCTGTCATCCTTTTTTCTTTTAATGAGACTATACTAGTATATAATAATAATAATGGGCATCATTTCTGCTAGAATAACTGCATTCCAAGAATTATTCTTAGTTATCTTAAGTATTGCTATTCTACATTCCTATTATTTCTCTTCATAGGACATAAACAGTCCAAATTCTTTCAAGATGATCAAAGATAACTTCTAAAAGGTTTTGTGGTGTATAAAACATTAACTGAACAATGTCACTCCTGTTCCTCCTTAAAGAACTTTGGTCTCAAAATTACAGACTAATTTAACACATCATTAATTATTAATGCAAGTTGTTCTCTTTCTGCACCTCTAATATTATTAATTACAAACTGTCACTTTTTATCAGTTTTTATTGCACTTTGATTTACTATCTACATAAAGGTGATTTTTTTTCTTATTTTCTTATGGCAAATATTGTCACATCACTTTGCACCAAAATGGATGGATAACCTATTTATTCTTAGAATAAATGCTATTCAGTCTTCAAATAAATAAGGCATTTGACTTTTTTATGCATACTTAACTTTCCTTTTTAAGCTTTTTGTTCTTCAGTCTGTAAATATTGACAATTTTTTTGTATATGTATGCTGCTTCTAGATATTAGGTCAAATCATCCTGGAAAAAGAAAAATTGTTACCCATACCCTTTAATATTTCTGAAATTTTGTCCAGGTGTGGACTGTTAAAGACAATCCCCAAAAGTTGGCAGAGTTACATAAACTTTTAGCTCTCCAAAATGGGGGTGGGGGCGAAAAATCAAAACCTTTTGTAATTTGTTTTTGTCTGTAAAATGAGTTCAAGAGCTTCTCTACTCCTAAAAATTTATTTTAGAAATGCTTTTTGGCTCCAAAAATGCTATTAACAAAGTCTTAAAATTAACTAATTTTAAGTTGATATCTGATTTTTATGGAGTAAAATAATTGCCTGAGTACAATAGAAATGATTAGGATTATGTTGATGGTTGGGTATATATAATATAATTAAGAAACAATACATTTCCCTTGTATCAATCTTATCGCCTGCAAAATTCTGACAATATACAAAGCTCAATGTTGACATCATATTTCATTATGGAATTGAAAATTGGAAGATAACAAAAATTATAACAGTATACAAATAAAACCTGTTAATCTACTAAAAGTATTTACAGGGGTTTAAAAGTTCAAAATACAGTATTGATCACACCTTATATTTATACAATGAATATTTTAGTGATAGGTAATTCCGTGTCAAATCATCCAGAAAAAAGAAATTGTCACCCATGTCAGCCATTGAATAAGGTCTATATGAAGCAAAATAATTTGGTGCAATAGAAATATTTAAAAAATATTTTGTTAAATTTTGATTTGATGGTTTCTTGACATTTCTGTCTACCTAACATCTCTGTGGGGTTAGGGGTGAAGGGACTATAACTGTGTTGCTACAAAGCCTGAAGAGAAAGGCAAAAGGCCAATACAGTTGTTTCACTCCTAACACCCTGGCATCAATAAACCAGGTTAATATCATAATATCCAAGAATTACTTTCTTCACTCACCCTTACCCCACTTATTCCTTCAGTAGCATTTCTCCAAATTCCTAGGTCACTTTTTTAACTGCTGCCCACCTCTTTGCCTAATAATAGACTAACCCTTTTCTAAGAATTGTGCTACATTTAAATTTAAAAGATTTTCATTGAATTTTTATAAAGGTCCTATTTTTCCATGTTGTGTACAAGTTTTGTGTGTTCCATTGGTTGATACTTAAGATGGATATAACTTGTGATTTTGGGAAGTTGTTAAGCCAACCCTGTAATAAGTCTTACTTCATAAGAAAAGTTCAATGATCCAACTGATGATTTACAAGAGGAATTGTTATGGAAAGCAGGGTTACTATATCATAAACATCATATAAGGACTGTGTGTAACCATCATTAGTTTCAGTATGGACAGGCATTTGAGAGGAGAATGAACAATTTTGGTATTTTGAAATCACATAAATAGAAAGTACAATAAGATTGACCAGTTACTATTGAGATGGCACATAAGCTCAGTGAAAAAAAATATTTGCATTAAGCCTGGGCACAAGTTTTATCTGTCTTTCTCAGTACCAAGAGATGAAAGGAGAGCTGAGTAAGGAATCAGTAGATGATGATTGTGTTTTTGAGACCTGTGAAACTCCAAGGAAGAAACTAAATGCATCACTCTACAGTCGGAATTTTACCCATCAATCTGCATGGAGTACCTCAGCAAAGTCATTGCACCTCTGCAAAAGCCAAGTTAACCAATGTTATGGACAAATTGAAAGATTACTCTTCACAGGTTTACAATGTTAAAAAAACAAACTAAGCTTACTGAAGAACCATACACTTCAAGTAATGATGGTTTAAATCCAATTTTGACATTCACATGGTCTGGGGAAAATATCTAAATGGCTTTTAAGAAATGACACTTGCTTTGTACCACTAAAGTTTTATGGGAAAAACCAGCAACTGCTACTGGCAGATCTAACAAGATTTCAGATGAGGATTTCATTAAAATAACATTTACAAGTTTCTAATCAATGATAGCTTATTTTTTTAAGATTCTACACACACCACCTATTATTTGTATATAAATTCCTGGTGTTTTTATTTCATGTTGACAATTTTTAAACTGAAAAGCTTTTTATTTGATCGAAAATAATTAAAAATTGATAAAAGAAATGAAAGAAAAAGATTGGTCATAACATCAATGTTATTTCATTATTAAAGATATTTACATATTTCCATCATTTACCATTTTTATCTCCCATAACTTATATACATAATTTTAATATTTCTTTCATGTTTATAATAATGAAAAAATATTCAAATTGAAGTGTTCTTAATGCTTTAGTGGTTGAAAATTTAATAAAGAAAATTTGTTTCATGATATCAACAGTTGGAAGAAATCAGCTATTTATAAATTTATATTATGCTCTATTTAAAAGTTTTTTGTGTTGATGGCACAGCTTTTTTTTTTTTTTTTCAATACTGTATTTTAGACTTTTAAATCCCTGTAAATACTTTTAGTAGATAAACATGTTTTATTTGTTTATTTTTGTTACCTTACAATTTTCAATTCCATAATGAAATGTAGTGCCAATATTGAGCTTTTGTAGGCAATACTAACATAATCCAGATCATTTCTATTGCACTCTGACAGTTATTTTGCTCCATATAGACCTTATTCAATGGCTGAATGTAAACACTTAATACATAAAAAAACATTTTTAATTCTTTTTTTATGCAAATAATGTAAAATAGGTAAAATAATAATAATTTAATTGTCATAATAAAATTGTCATAGATTCAATGCCACATAAGGATTTTCTTTCTTATTGATCTTATTATGAAAAAATCATTAATAACTTAAAATTGGTTAATATTGAGATGTATTGATAATATTTTTAGGATTTGTCTGGCCAAAAGGTTTTTTTTTTAAACCAATTTTTGGAGTAGGGAAGCTTAAGAACTCATTTTGCAGACAAAACTGAATTATAAAATGTGATTTTTTTCATGCCCCCCTCCATTTAAAGAGTAAAAAATTGTAACTTGGCCAATTTTTGAAAATTGAAATTCAAATTATCAGGAGTGTCTTACTTTAAAATAGTCCACACCTGGACAAAATTTCAGAAAAATTGAAGGTCATGGGTGACCTTTTTACTTTTTTCTGTATTTGATCTGGAATTACCCATTTATATCATATAATCATGTTATGTCATCTGAATGGAACATTCTTATAACCTATTAGATTATCAGTATGTCGTGCTGTGTAATTCTAAGTAACATGTGACATTGCATTGAGTTACATGGTACTAACAGCAAAGAACAATCCCTAACCCTGACCTATTAGCAAAATACCCCAATATATACTGCCCTGTTTTCAGATCAACCTAATTATGTTTTGTATAAAAATCCTATAATCTAAATCAATTAGGTTAATCTCTTTTAAACCAAAGAGGTCTGATGTCAGCCCATTTTGAACCTGAATTGAGATTTACCTGTTCAGATTATTTATACTTACCTGGCACAGAATCATCAGCTTCTGATCCAGTAAGTGAGGTAAAGTAACTCACGTGGTCCCAATGGGACATCTTCTCAAACATTGCCAAAAAGGGTAAGGGCCGAGTTTATTGCTTGGTGCCTGAGATGCCGACAGGACTATGCAATCTTTGCTCTGGCCATTGCAGTTTGTGCATGGCTCTCCACATTAAAAAGATTTTGTTAATCTGTCCTAGTTGGGAGGTCAGGAAAATATGTACTTGTTCAGTGAAATATTTTATTGTTGCTAATCTCAAACTATTTTATTGAAATATCTCTAGGTTTTCAACAAAACATTATCCTCTAAGTATTTTGCATACCCAAAACTTACAATTTTTTAAAAAACTTGGTAGTGAAGGAGCCCAAATATTTTACGTTTTTTTAAATTTATTTAATTTAATTTTTTTTAATAAATTATTGCTAAACAATTTCAGTCTTATTTGGTAGTTAAAGGGTTAAAGATGGCCTTAAAAGATATGTAATTACATATTAACTGATATCAATGAAATTCTTTTTTTTTTTTTTTTTTTTTTTTTTTTTTTTTTTTTTTTTTTTACAAACTTAGATTTTATTTATCAATTGTAACTCTACTGTCTCTAACTGTTGGGTATCAAGCACTCTTAGTTTTTACTGCTTGTCAATTTTTAACTGATGGTTTCATCTTATTTAATATAAAGTTTTCAATTTTAAATGTAGATAGCTTTCTTTTCTTTTTTTCGCTTTTTTCCCCGCTTTTTTTCCCCTGTTAAAATAACTTTTAAAGTAATGCAAAACTATTTGGTCACTGTAATGACTAAATATTTTAGTGGCATTAGTAAATACAACTGCATCCCTCTTTAAAAGTATCAAAATTTTATAAATTGTTTAGATTGTTAATCACTCTTATGTTAACCTATTAACTTGCAATTTGGGTTCACTGGTAATGATGAGCAGGTACCACAATTTCAGGTACATAAAATAGCTCAGTACATTATTAATTGTACTACTGCTTTGTACCTCTTTTAGGAATATGGTAAATCTAATGACTGCACTCTTTTGTTTACATATTTCTTTAAATAATTTGAAATATTTTTTTTGTGAATTGAATTCGGTCAGATGTGTATATTGCCACTTAGCTTTTATGTAAAGTAAAGAACTAGCTAATTTGTTTCACAGGAAGTTCTATAATAGTAAAATTTACCCATAATGTTTTGGGATAGTCTGTTGGTAAGTGTGGAGGGGAGGACTCAAGATTGAATGGGTTGAATAATTAGTTTTTATTAAAAAGCTACAAAAATAAGGAAGAAATAAAAGTTAAAACTAAGATCTCTACAAAAATGACTTAAAATTCCAAAGTTAGGATTTATTCAAAATCCATAAAATAGAATATTTTTGTGGAATTTTAAACTCAATTTGTATAAAAGTTAATTTCCAGATAATTTTTGTACAATAGAATTACAATATCCTTTTCTTACATTTCTATCTGCAAGACTTGTATAGATATCAAGGTGTCAAGAAGTCTTTGATGGCCGATTCCTATTGAGAATAGAATTATTACATAATGAATAGGCATCAAACTGCGTCAATTTATTTGATTTGAACAAATAGAGGAAACCTCACTTGTGGATATAGACAAGACCCCTTTAGTATTCTAACATCTTTGATTGCCTCTTATTTTTATATTGTTGATGAAAGATTATCAATTTTAAGTACTTTGTCACTTTTTTTTTTTTTTTTTTTAAATTGTTAATCTGAGTAAATGGCACAGAACAGAAATAATAAAGAACAAGATTTGGGTGAGATGTAAACTTTCTTCTTGGAGAAGTCTAGTTAAATGCACTAGTTACTCTAACCAAGTTATAAGAACCCATTGGACTTTTATCTGATAAATAAACCTAGATCTAACCTTTTTAAACTATTCTTACTCTTTTCTCAATCTCTTTCACTGTCATATTTGTTATTTTACATTAATAATACTGGTAGCTTTTTTGTTCTCCCCTAAGTTTGTGATGGTCAATTGTTTAATTTCATTCATCATAATTTTTTAGCTGCTTTAAAAAAAAAAAATCAACTCACTCAAGCTATCAATCTTTTTTAAATTTTGATCCACACTATTTCCTCAATGCATAGATTGACAGCCCAAGTAAGTTGGAATAAAAAGAAATTAAGATTAAAGAAAGTACTTGTCAAAATTAATAATAATCTTGACTGCCGTGTAAATCCAAGCAGATTAAATTTAGTGATTTACTAAAAGCCTAAAGGTGTATAGTTCTATGATATTTTTCTCCTCAAAATACTAGGTTGGCCAGAAGTGTTTTAAGTGTAAATAAAGCTGGATAATTTTAATTATATAATTTGATGAATCAAAGTGAGTCCAGCAGCATTATATGTATATTTCTAGGACTTTTATCTGATAAATAGAGCCTAATGAGTCTTTAAACTTTTCTAACCCCCCCCCCCCTCTAAAGATACATGGGAATAAAACTTGTGTGTATCCTTCAACAGGATAATTAGCAGCAGCAGCAGCATTTTTTTAGCTTATATAAAACTGAACTGCTTGATTTTAATCCTCTTAAACAGATTGTCTCTAGGGCCTTCATATAAGCTTAGTTTTTATGTCAATTGTGATGTATTATGGAATAAATATGCTCACATTTTTCTTGCATAAAGCTAAGTTGAAATGAAAATAATTGTCAGAAAGATAAAAATGTTGATTAGAAATGGCTATGCTTAAAGAGAACATCTAAAAAGACAAAGAAAATATGTAATTAATAATGTAGATACAAAATAAACCAGTGTATAAGGTGGGGTTCCTATAAAAAGAATTAGTTAGAATATTTGGATCTAATGTTTTTAAGTACAAATTGAGCAACATTAATAGTTTTTATGTTAGAAGTTTAAGTAACCTTTATCTAATTATTTTATAGAAATCAGATAAGAATATAGATATAGGGCAAAATTTAAATAGATTCCTACTTAGCTACAGGAGGCCTAATCAATAAGGTACTGTTCTATTATGAAAAGATCCTAAGGATACAAGTTCAAGTCTCACTGGAAGCTTATTTTATTTTATTTATTTATTTTTTTTTTTAATAACTTTGAAGCCATATTTTAAACAGTGACTAGTCTTTTTCTATGTACCATAAATTTGGGCTGAGAACTATTTTACTATACACTACAAGCTCAATGATTCACGCTCCGGATATTATGACAGATATTGATAATAAAAGGCTTAATCTTGTGATTATTCACAGCTTTTCTTTTAATAGAATGATGGAATAGCTTTAAACAAATGTCTAGGCCCTGAAGTTGAATTTTTGTATTTATTTTATAATTATCTGAAGGTCAAAAAACGAAGTTTAAAGGATTAAGAAAAATGATCTGAATATCAAACTTTTACTGCACCCCAAAAACAAAGTACTCAAAAAAATTAATAATACAGGTGTTTGGATTTTACATTAACATATACTAGTTATAGTAAATACTAGGAATAATTTTTTTGAAACCTTATATGCATTAGTGGACAAAAAAGTGAAAAAAACTGAGCCATTTTTTTTGCCACATTTTAATGAAATTTCAATGACTTAGACACATAGGAAGTGATTATTTTCCTTGATTATTGTTAGTTTCTTTTGTAACGAAAAGTCATTTTCTAAAAAGAAAATTAAGAAATTTCTCTAATTTTTCTTGATTTGAAGTGCTAATTTATGATTAGTCCTTTACTTATGACTAGTTTTCTACCTTTGAAAAAGGTCAAATTGTAGCATCCAATGATTTTAGGACTATCACTTTGATATTGCAAAGAAACTGAATCACTATCATTAATAAATTGATGTTTTCCTAAAAAGAATAAAAATGAAACTAAAAATTATCATTAAAGGAAATTGTGATCCCACGAGAAGAAAAAAAAACATTGCATCTGATGCTAATGGATATCCTATCAAATATTAAATGGTCATAAATTGTCCTAACTTATAAACATCAATTGAAATAAGCTACATAAATTGTCATCAGCTGTTTGTTGTCAATACTATATGTAATGTATACATTTTTTGTTTTTGTTTAATTATTATTAATTCATATCTAAATTATTGATATCAAAGTAGAATTTTACAATAATAATGATTATGAAAGTTTAGTAAGTGCTGTATTTTGACCACTAAAACCTATATTTTCTAAATGTTTTCATTTCGACCTTCTGTTTGTTTTTGCTACACATAAACTCGTCTGGTTAAGGGCTTCTTTTGACATTTAACCACTTAGATTTAATAGTATCTCTATTTGTACTTTTTTGGTGCTTATCCCAAAGGGACTAACACATTTCCCCATGAATTGCTAAACAGATAATTAGGGGTTCTCAGGTTGCATTTAATTAAAATGACTGATGTTGAAATGTTATTTTGTTTTCCACGCCTCCTTATCAAAGCAGAAGAGACGATTCTGTTTGATAAATGGCTCTCTCAAATACTTGATATACACCTAATGATTAACAAACACCCACCTATTATTTCTCTGCCTCTCCCACTCCCCACCCCCTATATGCTGTCCTTGTCTACTACTTACAATACTGGACTAAAAAAAAAGGCATGTTAGTATGTTTGCATACAAAAGCTTTAGTCAGCTTACAATAAATGTAAATACTTTAATGATTGATATGAGCTGTTGTGATCGCTTCCTGTGTTTTTATATCGGTCGAAATTTTAAGGCATTGCTTTTTGTGCTTCCATATTTTTCATGAGGACAGTTTTCATTGATTCTCATTTGTTTAATTCTAATATTAATCTGTTATTTTATTGCTAGACAATTTGACATTTTGCCCTTTCAACAAATGTTACTGTTTTCTATTCAAAAGACTAAAATTCAAAATAATTTTCTCTAACCACTTAGATCAGTTTTTTTTTCTCCTTCTACACATACTACCTTGTTTGCAAATTTGTTTTAGATTTTAGATGTCTCACAAAGTCCTGGGTTATTGTTTGTATATTTCAAACAGTTGTCCTCATCATTATTGTTATACACAATGTTTCGGCTGATGTGCCCTCTAGCCTTGAAGTGTTGTTTTTTTTTTTTTTTTTTTTTTTTTTCAAACTTATAAGCTTTCATGTCGTAATCAGGAGCCTTCATGGAACTTTGAACCAAACCCCATTAGGGGTAGTTTGTTCTCATTCTGTTAACAAGTGTTAAGCTATGTTAAGTATTATTTTCACCTGTAGTCAGGATTGAACTTGCAACCTGTAGATTGTCAATTAGAACTGTAATGGAATGAGAACAATCTACTCTACTGGATTGAATAAAGGATTCAGTTCAAAGTTCCATGAAGTCTCTTTAGTTCAACAAGAAACATCTGAAGAACACTGCAGGATACATTGGCCAATAAAGATGAGTCCAGCAGTCTGAAAAATATAAATACAAATTCAAGCCTCATCTTAAAAATTCAGACAAATAATGTCTGCTACTTATCTACTCTACAGAACTAGCTGAAGAGAAACAAGTCAAAACTTGAATTGAGACTTGTTATTTTACAATCTTTGTTTTCAGTTTATTTATAGAAAATTTTTTTCAAGTGAATGTTACTAAAGAGGTTTGTCATCCCCCCTTCAGATTATTAATCCCAACTAAGCAATAATGCTGTGAAATTATTTTATGTCTCCAGCTTGGACTACTAATAAACCAAATTAGTAATTTTTAATTGTGAATAATTATTTTAATTTTTTCATTTAAAGTTTAGAAATTTAAATTCTGCATGATTGTTTTGTAGCAATTTGATTTCTTACTCATTGTCTATCATTAAAAACACCATGTTTATAAAAGCACTTCTCTTTCCACATGACCCCCCCCCCCCGATCCAATTAGTATGTATACCAAATTTGGTAGCTCTGTCAAACAGTTTACCCAATTAAATAAAATTTAAAACATTGAGTATTTCCTATAAATTAATACATGGCTTTTTTTTTCTTTCTACAGTTTAACAAAATTTTTATATCAAAGTCTTTCTCTTTACTTTATAATTAAAAAAAAATGTATCTCCTTAGTTTTACAAGTGATATTTGAGATTGTTTTCAAATAAATGGTGTTAAATTAAGTATAAACTCTTGAAATTTTAGTTTATTTCAAATTGTAAAACTTCTCAATGGGTATAAGCACACTTACCAAAATGTTTTACAGTGGAAGTTTTGGTGTGTTTAAATAATCATTTACTTCTGGAATGGATCAATTTGAATAGGGAATTGGACATTTAATTCCATGTTTATAAATCAGATGCTTTTAAGGTTCACCTATTTTTCTTGACATCATCTCTGAAACAAAATAAGAATATAAGTATTAAAGAATGGTAGAAAAAAGTGTATTTGACAAGAGCCTACCAATCTATGGTAATTCCCCTGCCTTCTCCAAGAACAATGTTTTTTATTTGTTTATTTATTTCTTTTCATTCTTGTGGGTATTAACAGCTGTTAACTGACTAAGCATTTCCCCTTAGATAAGGTTACACCCTGAATACCCTTCGTTCAAACTTTTTTCTTTTTGCTAATAGACCAAGTAGCTCTCCAAAAGTAGATACATTAAAACTGTTTTTTTTTTTTTTTTTTTTTTACTGCTTTTAAAGAGTTTTTTGAAAAATGACTATTACAATAAACTCTGATACAAATAGGAACCAAATTATTTATCAAGAATTTTGGTAATTGAGTCTTATTCATAATGTTAAGGCATTTCAGGCAAAACCTTTTTCAAGCCTTGTCAAGTGTATAATTGAAGATAAAAGGGCAAGGGACAAAATGGTACAGAAAATGGATATACACACCAACTGGATAAATACAGATTTCAACAATATGGTTTTCTATGCTTAGCAAAATAGATCTTGAAGAATCTCTACCTCCCAGGTATCATTTCTAGTTACTTGGTATAACTAATGTTGCTAGAATGAATTGGTCTAGTTGATATATTGTTGGTCTTTTCTTTCTTTCTTCCCCCCCCCCCAAAGATTCTTTTATTTCTATTGTATCAAGTGCAACTTTGTAGAGGAATCATTGCAGATAATGCAGAATAAGAAGTGAAAGTTCTTCACAGGAATGAATTTAAAGACGATGCATGTAACTCCACAAAATTTCATTGATGGTACAACAAGACACAAAGAGAATTCTGTGTGATGACTGGTTAGCTCAGTTAGTTGAGCATTTGCCTAGGAATTACAAGGTTTTGGGTTCGGTAGCCATCCTCACCAACTCAATGCATGAGTAGCACTGCTTAGGTAATCTAATCTGCAGTAAAGCATCTGGGAGCTGATTGTAGGTGTGGCACTCCACTCCAGCAAGTATCTCCTGGTCTAGCACTAGCAAAAAAGGGGATGGACTCCCTCGTTGCTTGGCTAATACCAACAATAGGCCACTCTGCAGACTTTACTACTTACTAAGAAAGGAACGAAGATATTTGTGATAGAACTAAAAAGTAGTAACCTATTTAATTGTCTCTGGGTTATAAGCAATAATAAACATATCCATATGTGTATGTGTGAAAGTTTTCAGTACTGTGCATTATGTTCATGTGCCACTCATAGAAATGCCAGGCCCTTAATGAGTATCCAGGTGGACCAAACCACATCTGCATGGCATACTGAATAAAAGAGGGCAAGTTATCTTCATCCCTTTTCTTAAATATCTGACTGTGTTACCACGGTGACAGAGGGTGTGATTTCTTAGCAATGATTGTTAAAGTCATTTTGCAGACAATGGGGATGATCCACACACACATATTAACAATATCAATAATATGAAGAGGTTCAATAGTCTAAATAATTTCTGATATTTTAATGGCTTTTCTATATATTTCTTTGTTATAAGTTATTTGTTGGTTGTAAAATAGCTGCAACAAAACTTACAAGTAGAAAAAAAATAGAACATTGTTATCTATCTTACAACATATCTATATAATATTAATAATGCAGTTTACTATATTTATAGTGTTCAATATCAGTTATAGAGCATACAGAGATGCTGATAGGTATGCACCCTGCGTTCCTGACGCACAAAAATCTAAAAGGGCACAGTAAAATCCCAGTTTTTTTTTTGGGGGGGGGGGTTCTTTCCCCACCATTTCAATCTAAGAGTAAATACATTTCAATAGTTTCTTAGAAATGAATTACACAGGATAGGTTACAAGATAGGAGTTAGATGGCTTTAGTTGGGACCCATAAATTTCCCCGGGGGCTCATTCAAAGCAAATATGTGTGTCCCAGGACACACTAAATTAAAAAGCTATCAGCATCACTGAGCATATGTTGATCTAAGTTAGGATAGTTTAGACGGTCAAAAGCAATTGGTTTGATGATTGCATAGGCAAGAAACTGACATTTACCAAACCCCACTTGAGTCTCTCTGTACATTATTCTAACATATAAATTTATGTGTACAATTGTTGCAAGCATTGTGAAACTATAATAGCTACAGCTATTTTGAAATTAGTACAGAGTATTGAAAACGAATATCTGCACCTAATTTGTTGTAATATTACAATGTGTAGTAGTTAAAAAAAACAAGCAAGAGAAGGAATGTACAGATTGAAAAGTTGAATTTGTGAAACAACCCTGGACTAATTCTATTAACTCTTTCTCTTTCAGCAATTCCATTGTTGCATATTTCCTAATTGGTTAGGATTATTTTTCTTTTCACTATATTTCTATCTTACTATGCACACACACACAGTCAGTCAATGCTGATAACTGTAATTGCTAAAAATAAATCAATGTTGTAAAGGCATTTATCTTTGTGTTTCTCAACTTAGTTTTAACTTACTTGTTTATAATTGTTGTATGTATTCCATTGATTGTGTTAATTTTTCTTTTTATTTGACATGTAATGAAAAATTAACATTTTCCTTTTACTGTTTAACTCTTAATGTCCTATACCACCTCATTCCACCCGGCCGGAAGTCACATTCATTTTCCTAATCTACCCCAAATGATAGTCTTTGTTTAAAATGTAATATTAAACATATTTAGAAGTCTTTGATTTAAGAGAAATAACAGGCAACTTTAGATGAAAGGATCATTTTTAGCTATTTTTATTTTTTTTATAAATCCTCATAAGAATGCTCTGGACTTAGAAAATTCTCAATAGGATGTTAAGAGTTAATACAAACCAAAATCATTTTCTGTTTTAGCAAGGTTTTTCTGACTTCATTTTGGTTAACAATACCAATTTGCTTTATATATAGCTTTAAAGTATAGATGGGTTTTTGGATTTTTTTTCTCTCTCCCCTCAACCCTATTGTCTACTTGGAGTTGAATGTTATGACTCCACAACAATAATATTAATTTGTGAATTAGATTGGGAATGGATTTATTTTTTGAGTTAGCTTTTTAAGTTTTTCTCTAACATTTTGTTATGAGGTGCCATTTTTACTCTATTTCAATAACTTGCAAATACATTTAAATAACAACAAAGGACATGGGCAAAAAAACAATGTAAAGTTATGTTTGGGGGAGGAAAAAAAGGAATAACACTTATTAAGTATTCTCTGAATACTCACTTTCAATAATTTGTCCAGTGAGATATACTAGGAGAGAGTGCACCACGCAATACAATAATTATCAAGCCCAATATCAACTTGTTATATACTGTATCGCAACCAATTACACGTCTTCATAGAAGGATTGCTATAATAGCTCCATTCTCAGATTCTTTGCTATCATATTCGAATTCGAGAAGCGGATGATAAGCGGGCAGAGATAGCGAGCCACGGACGTTAGTGATCGACAAGGAGCCACACTAGTCTCTTAGATTTTTGTCTGTACTCTCGACCTTTTATTTCTTAAGATCGTAATGCTCTCTCTAGAGAGTATAGCTGATCACAGAACCTAAATAAATCAAACTGATAGACAACTCCTTCTGAATTAGAGAGTGAGGGTTTACAACATCTTCAGTCGAATGTCGGAATGCTTTGGATTTAGTGATGCATCTGTTAAACACACACGAGATTTATGTATTCATTGAGAGATGTGGCACCTATATATCGATCTATACACACACGGACGTAACATATATCCACGTCGAGCATCTTTCTAAAAGAGACTGAGATTTGCTTATGTCACTATTGTTACGACTTGCATAGGAGTGGAGATGCAGGGAAGAAAAAAGCACAGGTATAAACCTGGGTGCATGACATACGGACTTCTAAGTATGCGAGCCACGATTTTGGAGAGCGCCAGCAATCTCATTGTATTCGAGTAGACGAGACTCTCATGAGATACAGACACTATTGCTCAGAGAGATCTTCCCCCACCGAAAACTATGAAAATTTCGTGGTAAAATAGACAATATAATCGTAACCAACGCGATAGATTCTGCAGAGTGGTGTATATTCACCTCAGACTGGAATAGCTTGCCTACGTGAGTATAAGACCTTGCAACACGGCGTGCGGGCTCGGAGCATAAAAGATTATAAGATCTTAAATTATCTACACAATTCAAATATATTCTGAGAGTCATGAATTGTAGTGTGATAGCTGCGTTCAGTTAGAGCGATAAGGCACATCGACTGATAGCTGAGATAAGCGATCTATTGGCACTGGCGGGAGATTCTCCCATGCGATACATGAATAATTTAACCCCCAGTCAAGATGTTTATTCTAGATCCGCATGAGCTCTGTCGCAGAGAGGTTTAAACAGAATAACCGAGACGGGCCACGTCGGTGCCATCGTCACAATCAGTTCAAAGGAGAGTATGGAGTTGTCGTCTACTCATTGCATATATAGCTCATGCTGCACTTCTTACAATCTCAGGATACGTCTACTCTATTTTTGGTACAGCAAACATTTTTATAACAATTATGCTTGGAGTGAGGATACTTTAGTAGTTGATGGAGTGTTATGGTTCATTTTTTGTTTTTGCAAATTGCAAACTTTGGATATTGAGATTTTGATCAGTGGAGGCGAGGCGAAGACGCATCCTAGTTAAGTGAATATGTGAAGTTTATTGTCTGTTTAGAACCTCGTAAAAGAGAGAGAGAGCACTTCTTGGGAATTTGTAAGCTACACATAATCAGTCAAATTTGGATTAGTTAATTTTCTGTCGAGTTCTGTTCTTTTCTTTCCCTGTTGTTGTTGTTTTTTTGTTTTTTTTACGCGCGACCCGCGAAGAGCAAGAGGCATTATCTATATATATATATTATATATATATACACACACAAAATGTATTATATAATTAATATTTCATAAAATATTTTATTTTATTATCAAGGATTACATTGGTGTAGAGAGAGAAGACAGCACTCGGAACACATACCATCATTTGAGAGAGGAGGTTCGAGTTACGATCTTACGAGCATGATGTATAGGGCTACACATGAGAAAGGTGTACTTACCGTTGGAGATCTATGCGATGTGGGAGAGGTGGCGGAGTATATATAGAATGTTAAAAAATAAGGACTCTAATGCTCGTAAGAGAGGAGATTTAAAGGATGGTTGTTATCATTATATGCCGCTCGAATCATCGGTGTTACGAACGAGAGCTGAGTGAAGCATATACTGATATGAGAGTATATATGGCAGGGAATTACACACTGAGATCAGTAAGTCGACGAGAGAGTATATTCCATTATATATATATTGATCCCCACGATGGACGGCAGATGCAAGGTTGAGGACTAAATGATGTTTATTTCCCATAAACCGAAAATTTTAAAGGAAATGGTTTCTTGTTATTCCAGCAATTGTCCAATGATGAAAAGGCACTGACTACTTGGCTGCAGCATAGAGAATGGTCTTGTACAGCCACCCACACAGCAACACAGCTATATAGATGTATATGTGAGATTGGCTAGTAAGAAGCAGGGATAACCACTGACTGCAGCAAGACATCTCAGAGTAATAAATTATATATAATAGAGTATATTATTATTGATGACGTGACTAATAGTAGAGATCATAGACAGGAACAACATCTCTCACCAATATTGACTATCCGGATGAGGTCGCGAGAAGAGTGGCATAAGCCACAAGAACACGAGAGACAGCTTTCGTCATCTGCTACACCATGTAGCAAGGATGATAAAACGGTGGCTAGCACACAAGTGTGAGAGATATCAGTAGATAGAGCCACTAGACTAGAACCAGATCATGATATATGTGTCTATTCTATCGTCCTTAGCATCTGAAAACCGTTTCTAGGCAGTGTCGAGGATGAGCTATTCGAACGTGCTCGCCTAGGTAAGGTTCTCGAGGCTGTAAAGTTGAATATCAAAATGGAGAGTATTGTCCGCTGACGAATGCGGAGGATGTGAGACTTATTACATACACAGCGTACGTTACTACGTGTTCTATAAGACTGGATATAGCATAGTTTATAATTATACGCGATGATGAGGTATGGAAAATCTCGCTCTAGAGTACTGCGATTTTCATTGTGAGGAGTAACTGCCTGTTTCAGATGTTAACATCGCTGCGTAGAGTATGAAAGCACATATGATAGTCATAATATATAGTCAGATTGGTAGATATTTTTAGTTGCAGTTTCTTCAATTCACCCCCTGCTGTCATATTAGGCATTCATAGTAGATTAGTTGAACTAGTTCTTATACTGCAGTTTGAGATGTCAATTAATTAATTTCATATTCGTTATAATAAGACTACTGAGTTAAATTTGATTCTACTTGAAGCAATGTATTGTATGATCCACAAGACCGTGCAACAGACCATTTAATGTGGTTCTAAGTGTAAGAGAGGACAGAACCAGATAGATGCCAAGTATGGAACCTAATGCATGCACAGGGAGGCTACCATCGCGTGGTTTGGTATTTTGAGTCAGTGGTGAGCAATGCTCTGCATGACAACCTTGCTATAGAAGTTCTTGAATGAAGTCATAGCAACTTAGTTAAGTAGTTGTGCGGATCAGTAGTATCGAAAGGTCTTGTATGATGCATCTGTGCGACTTTCGGCGAGCCTAAGTACGTTTAGTTAGTCATCATGACCGCCTGAGCGACGTGGTTATACAATTAGGGATATGCCGGCGTAGTGCAATCGACGATGCACATCTAAAGATCAACCATATGGTCCGTGTTACACATTGTAGCTTCTACTAGCCAGCGATACCATTTAGTCGCCAGATAAGTAGTATATGAATAAAGATGTGAACACATGTAGTGTGCATCTTGCACATATTCTATAGAGTTTACTTTCTTAAATAGCAGTTGATTGATCATACTGAGGTTGCTCGATAACGCTAGAGGTAAACTAGAGAAATTGGTAATTGTTAGGAATTCCAATGCTATCTTATCGTTACTTATGTTCTTTTTCAGCAATATGCGTTTTATTTTATCGTTGACGTATCGCTATGAAGTAACTATCTAGTGCGTTGGTTTTGATTCACTACAGGATATAGGCTTTCTGGTTGTGTTAATGACAGCTGCATAGCGTATGATAACCACGAAATGATGAAGAATATCAAGGCGTCATAAGATATAGCTGTTCGATTTATATTTATGTCACAATCGAAGATTTAATCCATCATTCTGTATGCAGGTATCGAGATAACAGTTCTGTATGCATCGTGTATCAGTAAACATATTTACGATTATACATATAACAGACGTTGAATGTAGTAGTATGTAGTAGAATGAAAGGATTAAAGTCCCAGAGGAATCGCGACAGAAGCGAGGAGAAGTTTACCAAACTTTGACTGAAGAGACGTGCGACAGTGCTGAGCGTTCAAGAGCTGTCATAGTGAGTATGGAGTAGACTTAGGATGCCAAATGGATATATGTCATAGAAGGGATGTCGTGTCTAGAGGAGGAGAGGAATTCTACAACGCTTACTTAATTACCGTGTAATTTGGATGTATTCTTATTTTAATCTATGAGTCCAAATGTGTGGTGTAGCACTCAATACATAAGAAGAGATTAACGATGCTATGTATCATAATCGAGTTGTCAATCTACGCAATATATGAGATAGCTATCGCCAGTTATATAGCGAAGAAAGCTCGTAGATGTACTGACGTGTGTATGATGATTGTGTTAGGGATGGGGATCTAACGCGCAGTGAAAATGGGATTTGATGTTCAAGTGCCTCGCAATCGTTACTAATGAAAGAATGGTGGTGTAAGCTATGAGAAGAGAGTGTGTGAATTAGTGTGGTGTCCCCTTATTCTGGTCATGAATACTTCAAGACAATTAAATAATATTTCTTATGAACGAACTCATGTAAGGCGAGTGATCGTTGACACGCTGTGACAGCAACATGGCTTCACTGTGTGATCATGGAGGAGACTCAGCTCCTCGCGACTTTCTCAGACAGAAGATTCTTAAGCGACTGAGATAACACCGCCATTGACGTTCAATAAGTATGCAGTGATCAAGTATTGCATTGTAAAATCTTGGATTGGTCCTCAAGTAACTTCTGTTTCCAATTGGGTTATAGTAGTAAGTGTAACTTCGCAAATGTAATTCTACTGACTAGGACAGTCAGTTTGGACAAATTGATCATGCTAGATATTGCGTAGCTGAAAGGAACTCTCTTATCAGCAATTAGTGTGGGGAGGAGTGACGCTATCACGTTCATGAGTGTAGAGAGATTGTAGATAAGTAGAAAAATTAAGATTTTAAATGCTTCTCTATAATATATGAGCTTGAGGAGTAATGGATTACATAGTATCCATAATTGAGACAGAGATAATACATTTTAGAGCAGTTGTTTCATATATTAGCAATATCACAATGAATGTTTGGAGAATGGCTTGTTAGATAAATCCACTGATATATAGCATCTTAAAAAAAAAAAAAATTTTTTTAAAAACCCCAAAAAACAGAAGGGGTGAATTTAAATGTCATTACAACACATCTGACCTGACTTGAATCTGCTTGATTCTCTATCATTGAAGAAGAGGAAAGAAAAAATAGATTTTTAAACCTAGCATCATGTACTGAACTTCATTAGCTAGGCATTGTTTTCAATTTTTATAGGCTGTTGGGGGTTGGTAGGGGGACCATAATCAAATGCTTCAGGTTAATATTGATCTATATTCATTCTATCCTAAGCTCTTATGTATGAACTTGTAAAACCCAAGATTTTAACTCTTTCTAGACAGGATTTCTAGATTTTTAACTGTCTAAGGAAATTAGAATTTCAAATACGTTTCTATAGAACCATTTTATCACCAATTATATTGGTTTTAAATTATTGCAAGTGTTTAGCTGGTCAGACCATCTAGAAAGAGTTATTAAATTTTAAGATATCTCTTTTTTTAATAATCAAAAAGAGAAGGCAATTTTCAAATATGCTAATATTTAAAACAGATGGTCAAACGTGTTATTGGCATCAATACCTTTTGTTTGTCTGAAAAGAAAACCAACTAATTATTTTGGAGCTTCATTGCTCTCTGTGAAATCTAAACCAAATTTTATGAATTTAAAATAATTTCCATGATTAACAATAACTTTTTTTTTTTTTTTTTTTTTTTTTTTTTTTTTTTTTTTTAATAATTGCTTGGCTTTTTAATTGGATTTTGTCTCCTGTCTACATTTTAATTCCTTCATTAGATCTGATTAATTTCAATCTCACAAGACCTGATTTATCTCTTTCTGTTATATTGTTATATTTCTCAAATTGATTTCTAATTAAATTCATCAAAATAGTTTAAATTAGTGTAAAATAAAATAAAAACATTCTCATTGACTAACTATAAGATCTTAAGGTTAAAATGTTGTCAGCCCAATAAGAAGGAAATTTTCATTTTCTTTTTCTGACTCCTTTAAGGTATGCATTTTTTTTTTTTTCTCCCTCTTTCGTTTGGTTGATTTTGGTGCTATAAAAATGTCATATACATGATGTATCACTGAAGTAATGATGGTTTTGTTTTAATATTTACTCTTAATGTTAAAAGCTCCCATTAACATTTTTTTACACTAAAGTAAATTTGTTAATGGAGATTTACTAATTAACTTTTTATTTACCCAGTCTGCCAATTTCCTGAATAAATATGAATTTAGTATGAAATATTAAAATGTTTGGCTAATTTATTTACGTTCTCTCCTTGAATTTCATTGAAAATGTCATCAATTTGATAATGGGTCTTGGCATTATCAGTGTAGAATGGAATTCTTGTTTTATACATCTAAATGAATTTCAAGATTTCTATACAGAAAATGATGCTACTTGGTGCAAAACAACACCGAGGTGCTAATTGCACATTTTGCGATCAAACTGTTCTGGGGCGTTTCAAAAAAATCTTTCGTCTATTTGAAAATTTGTGAATTATTGTTTAATGCTAAATTATTAAATATATTTTGTCTTTATGGTAAATTTGTGAAAGAGGAAATTCTCAAGGATGTTTTTATATATATATATATATATATATATATATATACATATACATACACAAACATCCTTGAGAATTTCCTGTGTGTGTTGTCCTATAGATGGTTTGTGGTCACTCAACTTGAAGGAATATTTTCCAAAAAAAAATATATTCTCTATCTCATTGAGTGTTTGCTAAGACATTTTTACAGTCACTAACCACTTTACCTCTATGACTAAGTCATTGTGATAACTAAGCTAATTTTAATTTTTTTTTTTTCTCCTATTCCAAAAAGCTTTCAGCATTGAAAAAAAATAAATAAATAAAAGGGTGAAGTTGTCTTGGGTCATTGCATAACTCTTCTGACTTACTAAGTCTTTTATCAAATTCTTCCTCTCACTGAATGAATCTTTAAAAAAATAAATAGCTTTTATTGAAAATTAGATGTTATGCAATTCGTCAAATGTATTGGATATTAGAATTGTTTTTAAAATAAGATTAGATGACAAACTCAAAAGTATTCCATAGGTTGGGTCTTGTAATATCATTGTATCTAAATATTAAGCCATAAATAATAATACAGTGATTGATCATACTAAACCAAATAAATATTTTCACAAATGTTCTTAATTTGATTTCATTTTAAAGTATATTTCAACCATATAACAACATTCTACAAAAAATATTAATCTAACATGAACTGTGGATCAAACAGAAAATATTTATTTTTCTTCATCTCTCCTTCCATTTAACAGATGAACAAGATTATTCTTGCATATTATGTTTTGAATTCTGTGTGGTTTTATTTTTGGTTAGGACTTTTAAATTGCAGTTAAAATATGTTAGAAATATTACCCACATGGCTATTTTCTAACATAAGAACTGAATTGCAATATGTGAGTTTAATCTTGCTTATTTGCTGAAAAACACAAGACATTAGATCAATGGTAACTGATTCACCCAATTTCAGTTTTATATTTTGCTTCAAATTTTGCCAACTTTGATATAAATTAAAATAACTAGAAATATCATCTAATGGCATCAATTTTAATCTCTACTGGCTCAATCCTCTTCAAATTAGAAATGTCAACACTTCTATAAACTTAAAAATGGCATGACAATTCTGATTTGGCCCTGCTTCAGATATAAAATGGCTTATCACAATCAAATCAATAATGTGGTCTCACTACAGAGAAATTTTGTTTGTTGGTTTTTCTAGCCCCACCACACACACACACACACTCACACACACCTTTTGGGCAACGTAGTCTTATTACTGTATGAGAAATTCCATTACAGTAACCTTTTTCTTGTTCTTTGTCATATTAATCTTTAAACTAAACTTTATCAATTTGGAGTTGTATGAATGTTAGAATAATTAACTTGGATAAATTTTTAAAATTTTATATTTTTACTGATAATTTCTAATTTTCTTATAGTTTTTTTTTTTAAATTTTAATAATCATGAGCTTTCTTTGGGTACCGGATACTCTGATCCTAGATATAAGTGCCAATCATAAATACATCCAGGGTAAATTTTTAATTGACAGCAAAGATTATAAAATAAACATTTTAAAAACTGAAATAAGTAAAAACAAGATATTTTGGCATGTACGTATTTCAGTTAAATACCTACAAGCTACTAACTTAAATCTCCAAATTTGATATTCAAGTGTGAAGGAGGAGGATTAGAAAAAATTTAAATTGAACAATGTAAATCCAAACAAGCAATAAGTTTTTTTTGTTTTTTTGTCCCCCACCCCAAACATTTTCCCGTGGCCATATTAATGTAGGGCAGTTTCTTTATTGACAACCCAAGTCCTATCCTTCTACATTTTTAAACAGAATTGACCTTGCATGTTGACATATTTTCCAAAAGTGTTTAGAACAATAATATAAATTGGTCTTCAACTGAGAATGAAATAAAACATGAGTGAAGTGAGAATTATTAAATTTTGTTTGACTTATGATTGAGTTAGATCTTCCTCATAACCTATTACAGGTTATGTGTTTGGTAATTACTCTTTTATAGTATTTTTGAGTACTATCAGGTTTACTCTCCAAGTTATTACTTGTTGCATTGGGTTACATGGCATGAGCAGCAAGGAATGTAAGGTTGATTTTAGGATCAAAATCTTTATATAATTTGTAAGAAGATTGGTGACAGTTCTGATATAAAAATTGTGTATAAAACCTAACATTTGTGAATTTTTTTAATTTTATACCTGAAGACACATAAGTACTTGGAATAATTTTCATTTTTAAAGCAAAAATACCTAGATTGTAAAAATATTCCAAAATGCAACTAATTGGATTTTAATACAATTATTTCAATTTCATATTGACCATTTTACCACTGAATATTTAAAAAAAAAAAAAAAAAAAAACTTTGTATTCAGCTTCTAGTTTTCAAAAATAGAGGTTTTGAGAACATTTTCACATCTGATAATTATTCTAAATTCTATCAATGTATATATCCTTTGAATAAAATAAAACTTTCTACAAAAGTTTCAACAGTAATTCTTTTACATTATTTGTATTAATTAATACCTTAATTTTATAACAAAATGCATCTTACCATGGTGAACAGCTTTTCTGTTATGTTCAAGAACTTTCTCAAGAAAAATGAGAGGAACAATGAAGTTTGGTTTAATCTGTATAAAAGTATTTTTAAAAGGTTTACTAAGTTATATAGGTCCTATCTAGTCTAACAAATATGCCTCATTAAATGTTAATTTCATTGGTTTTTTTTTCCATACTGTTCTTTAGAAGTTGTATTGCAATTGATAAGTTTTTGGGGTGGGTGGTAAGGGGGATCTTTATATATCATGAAAGTTCAACATTTTAGTTCTCACATCTATTATTAATTAATGGTACAGCTATTAATCTTATTCATTGAATATTTTAGTTATAACAGTCAAAAGGTGTCAACTTTTCTTGATATGTTGTAGAGATTCTTTTCATTACATTATGGACTTCATAAGATTGTTTAAAAACAAATTTCAATAGGTTTTCCTTGCCTGGAATTCTTTGTTGATAAAGCATATTTATTACATTAAAATGTTGTTTGTTTTGGGGTTTGTTTGTTTTTTCTTACTGAATAGTAAAAAATAATCTCGAAGTTATTTTTATTAAACTTTATTTAATCTAGCATTATGATAACAGGTTGTTTACACTACCTGCTGTTCCCAAGTAGTTACCCATCCTAGGGCTCAACAGTGTTTATCTTCTTTGAACTGGCGGGAACATGTTTTCAGTATGACTTGACCAAGAGATTTTTAAGAGAGGGTTGTTATGAATTGCTAAACTGCTACAGGGTCTTGTGTGTGTGTGTTTTTGGGGTTTTTTTTTTTTTTTTAATTATAAATAAGTACTAAATTCTATCTTTTATTTGACCTCTATCCAGTAGTGCTAGTAGAATATGCAACTGCCTCAGCCACTAAACTGTACTGTAATCTCTTGTAGTTTTATTAGTAATATTTTCTAAATTAATCTTCATCCGTCGTCATCATGTCGCGCAAGTAGCACGGATATCCATGACAATCTCTCGCCAACCTTTCCTATTATTCATTGCCCCTGGGAGGTCTTCTGTGCAGCAACCAACATCCTCACATAGTTGTTCAATGTAGGTCCTTGCTGGGCGGCCCACATTAGCATGCCCATTTGTTGGCTTCTACAGGAGAATGTCGCTTATGAGCTCGTCCTTGCTTCTCCAGCTGTGTTCTGCATGTCTAGTCCATCTTACTTGGATGGTATGTGAAATTTGTTGGGGTGCTATTTCCATGACTTGTTCAAGACTGCACTGGTAATGATCACTTACTACACTCTACAATAATCTGAAACTAGTTTGCTCTATGGCAGCTACCTTGTAATCATTTAATGTTTTTTAATTTTTTTATTCAACTTGTATGCCAATCATCTTTGCAATTTTCCTAGTCTCATACTAAATTTTTTGCTATTTGACCAAAAATCCAGTCCTACTTGTCATTCTCTCAGATTGGTTGCCAACCAAGACTCAGGAACAGGCTATTTAACTAGCGGGTGCAAAGTGAACACAATTTGTCTCGGTTCAAATATGAATTCTGCTTGCCAATTCCATTTACTATGTTATTAACCATTTAGCCTCACCACCACCCCCAACTTCCCGACAGACATCAAACAAATCTACTACAAATTGTTTCATTCTGTAAGGACTAATAGATCTCTCTATTTTTCTCCCCTTATGTTGACACTTGTTGATTGATATTGACAGCTGGTTTAGTAAAGTGAGATTGGTAGAAATTCTACTCTTTTTAAGCTTCATATTTCTCTGTAATACATGCAACAGCTGTTTTAGGTTACTGAATTCTTAATAAAAAAAATCAAATGTTAGTTTTTAAACTAAGGTCAATTCATAACATTACTAATTGTTTCTTTATTTACTCCAATTAAATAACTTATACAATGCTTTAAAAATGTTTCTTTTTCTTATTCTCAAGACTAGAGATGTAAAGTATAAAGTAATTCTTAATTTACTAGAGTTGGAAAATTTACCATTTAAATTGCGATACAAATGTCAATTTCCTGTTTCATAATCATTTGATTACCCTTTTTTCTGGTTAGTTTCATATGTAGATCTTTGCATATTTCACAGTACATCATGGTGTATATATATATATATATATATATATATATATATATATATATATATCACATGAAAAATATCAGCTGTTTTTGAATACTTTACAATGACAGATGGGAAATATTATGTTGGTGAAGGTATTTTTTTTGTGAAAAAGCATTTAGTGCAATTTAAAAAATTTTTTGTGGTGCTTATAAAACATACTTACAATTTCAGTGATTAAATATCTATATATATATATATATATATATATATATATATATATATATATATATATATATATATATATATTCAGTGCTTTCGATCAGTATATATAGGAAAGAAATAATATATTTCTTAAATGAAAACTTAGTAATTTGTATCCAGAACCATAAAAATTGCATAACTGTAGATAACATTAATTTTGTCAGAAATAAATTGCCAGAATTTGAACATTTAAAATTTTTTTTTCTTTTTTCAAATGCTAAAAAAATTATCAAGTGCAAAACATAACAAGGATGCAATGAGCTGATAAAATAATTGATTTTATTTTTTATTTTTACCTCTTTAAAATAAGCATAGTTCATATTTTGGATGTGATTATTTAAATATGAATTGTCAGTTTAGTCTAAGGTTAGAGTGTAGTATCTGTATCAATCGTATTTTGATTACTATAAAAGATAACATTTTCATAAAATGTTTAACTTTTGTCAATTTTAAAATGTACATTGATAATTAAGAATTATTAATACAATACAAAAAAAAATTTACCATAACATCCTTTCTCAATACTCACTGGTTGAGGTTGCTGACATATTACAAAAATATATAAAAACTGACATGCAAATGACTAATATTTTTACCATAACTATGGAATTTCTTATTACTCTGTAGTAAGACCAGGTTTCAGGACATATAATGATATAAAGTAGATCAAATTGTATCTGTAATTACACACCGTTAATATTCAGCTATCACCAGTTCCAAACTGAGCCTATTACAAGTTTGAAATAGATAATTATTTTATATGTATTATAATGGAGATTCTGTCTAACTGAAACTGTTACTATGGACGTGATTTTATTTTTATTTAAATCATAATCAAAAAAAATTATTTGATATTAATACTGCTAGCCTTACCTAAATACCAATAACCTGTTATTGTATTTATATATACAGAAAGGCTAATTTGCATATTGATTTTAAAAAATTGATTTTGTTTTTATTTTAATAAATATGAGCAAAAATCTGGTCAAATCCATTTACAAAAAGAAATAACTCATTTTATTTACTTTTATTGTGATTAGTTAAATTAAGAAAATTTTAGCATTGAAATCTGGGTGTCTAAGCTGTTCTAGTCTTTGATTGTACCCACTGTTTCAAATAAGTTTAATGTAATAATTTAATTTTAAATAATATTAAATGCTTTTGCTTTTTCTCTAAATTATTACTGTTTACACATGCATGAAGCAATCTTGTGTATAATCTCATACAGAAATCAATTAGAATAAAAATAAGTAATCTTTTTATGTACATTTAGTTTCATTGGTCTTTGTAATTTTCAGTTTAGCTCCCTGGTCTAGTGAAAAGGGGATAGACTCCCCCACTGTCCAGCTGGTACTGACTATAGACCATTCTGCTGACTTAAATAGGAGAGTACCTATTTTTGCTAGCTTAAATAATGGATTTTGATAAGTGTGGAAGTATAATTTATATATATCTACACACCCACACCAATATGTTTTAAAAATCTTTTTTTTTTTTTTTTTTAAAAGAAAAAAGAAAAAAAAGGGAGGTTTTATTCCCATTAAATCTGGTTCAAATCTTGGATGAAGCTGATTGTGTTTTCATGCTAATGCTTTTGGAAAGGTCATATATCCATGTGTTCTCCCTACAGTTATAGGTAAATAAGGTATACTGGGTTCTTTGACATCGCTAAGACAACCAGTCTAAGAGAAGGAAAACTCAGTTCAAACCAGCTTTACTCTGTTTAAAAATTGACCTTGTCACATCCTGCTCATGGCGGAAGAGTTGGGTAAATGCATACATAGAATTTTTACTGGTTATCTATATATATATATATATATATATATATATATATATATACACACACACACTTATTAGGGTGAAAATAGTTTCACTAGTATTGTGAGAATTTCACCTGTTGCTTTAGCCTTTCTACTTGTTTGGTTACAAGCAAAAAAAAGGGGGGGGGGATTATTTATGTGGTACATTACCCCCTCCCCCTTTTTTATTTCTTTTTTAAGGACTCAAACAAAATTTAAATTGTTTATCTCAGAATCAGTCTATTTTCATTCTATTATTGTCATGTTTTACTGGGTCTACTTTCTCAGGTGACTGGATCAATTAAATTGAGCAAAATAACATAAGGATTAAACCGATGGGGGTGGGGGTGTAATTTACCAACAAGTAAATTAGCAACAGAATTCAGTTATTCCACCTAAAATCCATCCTTTTCATCCAACCAATTTCGTTCAGCCCATTTTCTATTGACTTTATTGTTAATCAGCTTAAAGCACTTTGTTACAGCTCATCTTTTTGTTGCCAAACATGATTAAATATATGATGCCATATTTATTTCTCTATCTACCTCATAAATCGAATTCTAGGGTCATTAAGTGGGTGAGCACGACTGTGTGGGTACCACTCACTTCACTTAAAAGGTTTACTCCAAATTATAACTGTTATATTGCATAGTGGGGTTTTTTTTGGGGGGGTAGAAGCACAATTGGTGGCCATGGTTTAAATCTTAACACAAATATATTTTGTTATTACAATAAGAAAAAAAAATGTTGAATAGTCTTCAATATTTCCAGTACTAGTTATATGTAAATATATCAGTAAGTTGATAGCCTGACCACTGGAGCATTTATTTTACAAATATTATTCAATACTCAAATAACACCTATTATAGCATATAAGCTCAATATCCTGTCAGTTCCTCTTTATAGCACTTGATTATTTAGCTTAGTCAGTAGAGCGTTCTGCTGGGAATCACAAGGTTCCTGGTTCGATACTGATCCTCACCAACTCAGCGTATCAGTTGCACAGGAATCTGAGGTAAAGCGAGGAGCTGATGGTAGGTGTGGTGCTTCATCTCAGATGCTAAAATAATCTCCGTGGTCTAGTGCTAGTGAAAAGGAGATAGACTCCCTTGCTGTCTGGCTGATACCGACATTAGGCCTCCCCGACAACTTTACTTTATTTACATTTGTAAATAATCACTAAGCTTCAAAGATTCTTTGCTTATTTTTTTTTTTTTTTATTGAAAGAAAAAAGATATAATTCTGTAATTAGTTAACAAATCTGAGGTTATATCCTGTCATAATTTTGTCTTTAAAACTTAATTAAAAATTGAATCTGGTGATCTAATTGAATGAAAAATGTTGTCCTCGTATATCTTAATGTTATTACAATATGATATGCACTTTGTTATTGTGTTACATAAGTATGACACGGAAAAATCAAATTAGGTAGATAATCTTGTCAATGCAGTTAACCAAACTGGTTCTGTTAATCACAGATTGAACACTGACAAATTTTTGAGCAAATTTCACACAACTGTGTCAGGCTACATACATGATTATTGATCCAACCAAGCAGGGCCGGGTTAGCTCGGTCGATAGAGCGTTTGGCTAGAATCCACATGGTTCTTAGTTCGATACCGGACTTAGCTAACTCAGCATATGAGAAGCACAGGGATCTGTGCAGTAAAGGAGCTGATGGTAGGTGTTGCACTCCACCTCAGACACAAAAAACAATCTCCTTGGTCTAGCGCTAGTGAAAAGGGGATAGACTCCCTTATTGATTAGCTGATACAGACTTTAGGCCACTCCGAATATATATATATATATATATATATATATTATATATATATATATATATATATATATATATATATATATATATATATATATATATATATATATATATATATATATATATATATATATATATATATATATATATATATATATATATATATATATATATATATAATATATATATATATATATATATATATATATATATATATATATATATATATATATATATATATATATATATATATATATATATATATATATATATATATATATATTATATATATATATATATATTTGGGAATAAAAGGCCTTAAATACCATGGGTATCGTGGTTATGGACCATTTCCACTTGCGAGTGGAAATGGTCCATAACCACGATACCCATGGTATTTAAGGCCTTTTATTCCCAAATAACTTTGCTCTGTTTACAATAATTAAACATTGACCTCTCATACGGAACCTGAACTCTACAACAAACTACTGGTAGAGAATTAGGACCTGCCTAGAATCACCTTGTACCAAGAAACTTGGTACCGCACCAAAGTATATATATATAATGCACACACACATTCTCATTTAGATTATTACCTTGGCTGAAGAAGACTTGTTTATTAACTCTTCTTTTTTTTTCCCCCCTAATCATTTGTTATAAAAATGAACAGCATAATAGGTTTATAGCATTAACTCCATCTGTTGCTTATAGGAGTAAAAATCTGATGATTGAATCCTGTCCTGTTTTTCTTATAACTGAAAAATATTGTGCTTGCTTTTCCATCCTTCTTTAATGGGAAAATATTAATATTTTTATCTGGTTGAACTTTACTGACCTATTACAAGGGCAATATCCTTTATTCATTGCAAAAAGAAAAATATTCTGTATGAATTAATGAGTCTAACTTTATCTATAAATAAGCTTATATAGAGAAATCCTTTCAAAAAATCAATGAGGGTCATTGACTAAGCAAGTGGATATATCTTTGCTAAGGATAATGTACTTCATTAATCTACTTAGAGAGTTCATTGTTTTTACGCAGGTTTTGTAAAGCCTGTAATCATTTTGGAAACGAGACGATACAGATTGTTTTTGCTTTGTTTCAGTATGAACATGACATCCCCTCCCTCCCAATTCATTACACTGTTATCATTAACCTCTTTGAACAGATACTTGTTTTTATATAATTCTTTGTTCTCTGGCCTTTTCCCTAAAGTTCCTATAGAAAGTGCTATAAACATATTTGAAAACCCCTAAGTATTCCCTCTCTTTCAAAGTAATCCCTGTATGAGCCAGCAGCAAAAGTCCATATCACATTCCATTTTGTGAATATACTTCCTATTCTCTGAGCTTTCAGGTAGCACCTCAAAAACTATCAATGAGGTATTTGGCCAATATGTCCTATTGGCAAAATATCTTATCAGCTGCTCCTGGACAATCATTGCATTCATCACCATTTTACAAATTGTCAGTAACACGTCTCTCAGAGTGGTTTTAAAATAGAATTTTTTAAAAATAAAAATAACTTAATTCTTTATAAATAGATGGACAGCATTTCTTCAGGGGTGCTACCAATTTTAAATAACTAGATGTTTACTCTGTGCAGTCTGTCACATTTACCATTGGTAGGTATGCCACTTTGTTATATAATTTTTTTTAAAGTATAGAATGAAAATAGTACTATTTATAAGTAGTTATGAGTTGGAAGTGGCATATTCAGAATAGAAAATGCATTAGGGAAAGATAGATTCATCTCTCCTTCCACATAAATATGGATAAAATAGTAGTGGTAGACTTAGCTCTCTCAGTGGACATCCAGTCTAGGAGAAAGATAACTCTGAATTCAAAAACAGCTGTTTAAATCCCTAAAATATTGTCTTGAACTTTCTTGTAACTGCTGTGACAACTGTCATCAAATTGTATCAACTCTTGTTATTCCCTTGGATAATATCATTGATGTGGAGAGAAAACTTGGTGCATGAGCAACTACTGATATTCTATACAACCTTGCCTTCACCCAAATCCAAGGTCTTGGGTAACTAATAGATAAATGTCATAAGTCCTTACAAAGCCATTCCAGAACACAGCATAACCCCACCCCCAAGTGCTCCTTGCATATTTGTTTACATAAGACTTCCATTTTGTCTTGTCTTTTGCCAGTATTTTTGCTGTTAGGTGACGTAATTTTATGTTCGTTTTTGTTAGGTCGCTGTTCTGAGTCTTACTAAATTCTTGTATGAATGGTTGATAACCATCCATTTACTAAATATACTTTAAAAACACTTATTCACTAGGCCATTATCCTGTAGGATAATATAATAGTTATGATTTAGAAACTATATCATTCATCTGCCTATTTAACTGAACCAGTTTGAGATATATACTCCCCATCCCACAGGGGGTTGAGCACTTTGGAGGGGATTTCGCTGACAACCACCAACTAAAGCGTAAACACAACGCCCTCCTATAAAAGGGATGGAGCACTATGGCACCCTTTACATAGATACAGATGTGTGTATTAAAACAGTTAAAATCCCCTTCCCATTCTGTAGGTGATGATAACCGAGCGGTTAAGCTCTCCGACTGATGCTGAATCGATTGGGTTTCTATCCTAGCTGTAGGTAGCTTACAAATGTCTAGCCACACTGAAAAGACATATGTTGAAATAGTCTGTGGATTATATATATATATATAATATATATATATATATATATATATATATAATATATATATATATATATATATATATATATATTATTCCTGAAATATCTCTAGTGTAATCAGGTGGTAGAATGTTTGAATCTTCAGCCTAATGTTCTTAATTAAATGCTTCTATTTTGTGTTCATTTCTATGCTAGGTCAACTTAAAAGCTTATTAGAGTAAAACAAGTTGATTATCTTTTAATGATGTTAGCCACACTTACTGTTATAGCTATCAATTTCTGATATATTTTCTGCCTTAATCTTAACTATTAAAAATTACTGATTCACACATTACTTTTCATAATGTAACAAACTGAAAATGATTTTTTTTATATCAATACAATATCATTATATTTTTTCCCTAAAGCTATTCTCTGCTTTTTACTTATAAAAGCAAATAATCCCCAATGATATAAAAGATTAAAAAAAAGAAACAATTCTAACATGTTCGAAATCAAAAATCCATGTGATGTGCAAAAACTTAATCTTTCCATCCTTGAGCTTAAAGAGAATGATGATGCAATTATCTGTTTTTGCTATGCAAATGTTGTGTATGGATTTTTCTCAGCATTGATTTTATGAATGATAGCCAGCATTTATCGAAGAAGAGGAAGAGGTCAACAGTTGCTGATGTCAAAACTTTAAAGGTCAATGACTTTCGGTTAATGTTTACAATGAGGCAACCTTGATTTGGTAATGTCAGGTGGAATTGCAAAAAAAATTGGGGGGGGGTATCCATTCAGATTTTGGGTTAGATATAACTCAAGGAAACTGAAATTGTCATTGTCTTAAGAATTTAGACCACAAATGTTTGTCTTTGAGAATCTTTATCATGACAGATTAAGTGTCACTTACTGTGCGATGCTTCTGAAGTTCTAAAAACTATGGAAAAATACGTATATATACTGTGATGGTGATAGCTTTTTAATTTTAGTGTGTCCTGGGACACGCATATTTGCTTTGAATGAGTCCCCATTTATTTATGGGTCCCAATTAAAGCCTTTTAACTCCTACCTTTTAACCTATCCTGTATAATTCATTTCTAAGAAAATATTGAAATGTATTTACTGTTAGCATGAAATGGTGAGGGAAGAAAAAAGAAAAACATTGGGACGCATGGATATGATTTTACTGTGTCCTTTTAGATTTTTGTGCATCAGGGATGCATGATGCGTGCCTATCTGTGTGTGTGTGTGTGTGTGTGTGTATGAGCGCTGGATATTTATTTGAAAAGTTGTTTACACTATATAAGACAATGTGACATAATAATTTGAAGGTTTTTTTTTTTTTTGTTGTTTTTTTTTTAAGTCTGATTCCAATAAAAAAAAATTTGCTAGTTATACATTTATGAAGGAATTTTATCAGTTTGTTCCACTACCCTATTTTATGCTATTATCTTTCAAGTAAAATTAAAACATTAATAAACATGTATTTTGATAATTACATTTTTATTATGTATAGGATGAACCTCTAGACATAAAAAATACTCTATTATAAGGACTAAACACTATTTCTTAGTTTTAAGTCCCTATAATAGAGAAATTCTTTTAAACACTGTTTACGTCATCCTGTGTCTCCACATGTGAAACATGAAATTGCTGCTACAGAATTTTTTTTTTTTTTTTTTTAATTTTTTAAAAGTTGTCTATTGTTGGTATATATAAAAAAAAAAAAATTAAAAAAAATAAAAATTGAACTTTTCTCTTTCCCACAACTAGATATTTTAATCTGATTTTATCTCTTTTGAACAAGTGAAAAATACTTCTGAAAATGCACACACATCTGCCCTTTTGTATTTGATCTGCACTAAAGAACCCCAATGAAATTTAGTCATATCAGATAACTGTAAACTATAAGATTATAAACATGCAGAAATAATGCACCTGTTCAACAGGGAAGCCTTTGTCACTCCTGTTTAAGTTTATTCTTTATACCAAAATATACTTAACTTCTTTCGTCTCTAAAGACAGTGTGCAAAATCATATTTAGCTCATACATCTGGTTTGTATGGAATTTTTTTTTCTTTAAGAAATAAAGATATAAAAACTAGAAGTGGAGTGTAAATCTCTCAATCCCAAATGAATCCATAAGAATGAAACTTGCACTGGTGGCCATTTAAGAATTCTTCACCCTTTAATTCTAGAAACTCAAAGGACACCAACCAACACTTGTTGCTCCTTTTTTTTTTTTTTTTTTTTTTTATTTTATTTATTTATTTTTTTTTAAGATGTAAGCTATTCCCATTGTGAGAGAAAATAGTTCATGCTTCAATCCTTCAATAGCTAAAATAAACCTAATTTTAAAATAAAAGCACTTTTTAAAAAAAAATTTTATTTTTTTTTATTTTATATATATATATATATATATATATATATATATATATATATATATATATATATATATATATATATATATATATATATATATATATATATATATAAGTTCTGATTTAACTGCAATTTGCTCTTTACCCACTTGTATTTCTTATCAGTGATAAAACCTTGTCCTGTGGAATCAATTATTCTGTACTGAATTTATTTACTTTGCTCAGCACTAGTTTCATAATTTAAATTTATCTTTTATATTTTTTAATCCACTTTACATACTAATCAAACTGTGGAGATTAAGCTGTTTAATTCGTTAGAAAATCTGTGTTCATTAATTTAAAATCATTATACTAGACTTAAAAAAAATCCCCCCAAAAACAAAAGGGCATTTGACTTAAAAACACATTTCAAACCAAACGAGGAAAAGAGTGTGAGGCAAAACAAAAGTGCTAGCTTGTCTGAACGTGCAGACATGAAGACTCCATCAGTTTTTGTTAGAGATTTCCTTTACTACTTAAAAGAATCAATACAATGCAACTGAAATAACATCTGGTAGGGTTCTCTAACAGTTTTATAATAATTTCGTCATCAACATTCATTAACTTTGTAACCCACTCAATTGGGGATTGGGGGGGAATCTTCATCCATTTCCTGCAAACTCAGAAATATAATAATGGGTAACAAAATAATGCTAGTTGAATTTTGCTTATAGGCTGCCTTCCATGGCTATCAAGTTTTCTCTTGAGTCGCACAACTTATAATTGCAAATAAACATTTAATAGCCATCTCTCTTGAGTAATTATGATTTGGATGACTGCAAACAGACCTTACACATTGGATTGGAAATTATTTTATTCTCTTGAAATATTTCAAAAGATTAATTTAAAACAATCTTGCTCCAAAGTCACGTTATTAAAATTGCAATAGAATTGATTTATTTTTCCATATAAACTTAATTTAGTTTTCCTAGAGGAATAACATTGTTTTAATCTTCCGCAAATTAATTAATACATCTTTTGATTAAACCAGATTTTATTGTACTGATTATTTATTTACTACTGGCCAATACTATTGTAGTCTTCTAAAGTAAGTAAAGTTGTCAGGGAGTCTAACCCCTTTTCACTAGTGCTAGACCAAGGAGATTGTTTTTGCATCTGAGGTGGAGTGCCACGCCTACCATCAGCTCCTTGGAAAAAGAATGCAACCAACTATTTTTTCCAGTTATGGGTAAATAGTAGGGCAGACAGGCATCTTTAACTTGCCTAGAAGGAAGACTCTGAATTCAAACCTGTTAAACTCTGCTGAAGAAGTTGACAATGTGTCACATCCTACTTGTACAGAGATTGGAAAATGTGTACATTTACTAAATGCAGTACTTTATTATGCATACAACTACATAATATATATAGGTTAGGAAGATTATGGTAACAACAGCATCATTATACTAACATGTATATTAGTTGTTTAGAAATTATCTTATTAATATAAATAAATACTAGAAAGGCGACACGGGTCAAATATACCAGTATAGTAAGAAATGTGTTCTATAATATATTTCTTCTTATTCTGTTTATTCTTACAAGTGGATCTTTGTAAAAATCTATATCAAAATAGGATTTTTGTTTTTGCAAATTAATACTTTTTTTTTTAATATATAAAAATGTAATTTTTTCAGTTCTTTCACCTGATGTGTCATCCTTTTAGCAATGCAGTATTAATGTACTACTTATTTTGGTCTTTTGTTTTAAGAATGAAAGACGAAAGATAATTACAATCTAAAATTTGACATTTTTTTCAAGTTAGGATACCCAAAATGTATTAACTTGGCTCTCTGTGACCAAATCAATTCAAAACCAATTTCACTTTTATCATTGGGCAAATCTATAGATACTTTATTGTAGAAAAGTTTCTGCTAAAATATCCTTATTTCAGAATAATTAAATTTAAAACGGATACAGATTTAATATTATAATAGGTTTTTGTCTTTTCCTCTTTAAAAAATATAATGCATTTGTAAAATGATTGCTTCAGACCATTGACTATCTTTACTAATCATCAGAAATTTTGTGATAGTCATGGCCATCAGCTTCAACCAACCATCCTTACAAAGTCAGGTGCTAAAAAATGACCCAGCTACATAATAACTTGTAACTTCTTTTTGCCTGAATAACACAGGTTATGTGATAGTCTGAGGTGCTAGAATTATTACTTTGTTATATCTATCCAGTCACATTCTAGAGCTGTCCATCAGTGGCTATGTGGTATGGGTGAGTGAATTTCCCGTACATGCTGAATAAGGTTTAAATGATGAATGCAGAGGTATCCTCAAGTCAGTCAAGTATTCTAGGAGCCAAGAGCATGATGGAGGCAGGTGCATTATCTTGGTTGAACAAAACACTATCTCGACAACCAGGAAATATAGCAAACCTCAAGGGATTCAACGAAGATCAATATATGTTACACCTTTCAAGACAATTGTGAAAGGATTTGATGCAATGTTCCCCTTAAATGGTTACTACACATTGGTAAAGCATGGAATGCTATTGACAGGAATATCAACCCTTTGTGAATCTGATTTCTCAGATAAAACTAAATTCTTCCAACCTGTAGCTGTATCAGTACTACTGTATGGCTGTACCACTTGAACTTTAACAAAATGCCTGAAGAAAAAGCTAGATGGAAACTGCACAAGGATGGAACAAGTACCCTACAAAACAGGGGCTATACTGCTATTTACCTCCCACACCATGCAAGTAACACAAGCAAGACAAGCTGGGCACTATGGGAGAAACAAAGAACTTATAAGAAACATTTGCCTATGGGCCCTTACACATGGGCACACCAGTGTTGGCTGACCAGCAAAAACTCACATTCATCAGCTATGTGGATACTAGATGTCACAAGAAGACTTACCAAGAACAGTGATCTTTAGGGAAGATATGTCGAGAATCAAGGGAATCCATACTGATGATGCTCTTCAATTGTCAGCATTCTCATTCTTGTAATAAAGTGTCACTGAGATCTGACAAGAATCCACATATTCTTTATGCATCTCCCAAAGAAAGATTTAAAGCACTTACCAACTCAGAAATAGTCACATCTTTCTGATCACAACACTTATTTTGCTGTCAAATGGTGTTAAATGTTTAATCTGTTCTGTGATACTGGCATATAAGAATTTTGATGCAATGGAAATTATATAATCTTCAAAATCAACAAAATAGATTGTTTTAGGAGTTTCTCAATTTAGGTTAGTCAGGAGATAAAAGATTAAATGGAGTTATCAGTTTTTTTTCTTATAGGTCAGATCAAATGAGATATATATATATATATATATATATATATATATATATATATATATATATATATATATGGCTTTGATCTGACCTATATATTAGTGTGTCAAAATAAAATTTACCCATAAAAAGGTGTTGGTGTGTATGTATAATTTATCTATGCATTAATAGTCCAGTCACTTTTGACAAGCATTATGCTAATAAATTACAAGTTCATTTTAATTGTTAGATATTTTACAAATACTATATTCTAAAAATCTGTCATGTAAAACATTTCCAAAACCTTCCTAGATTTTACCTTTTTTTTTTTTTTTTTTTTTTTTTTTTTCTTTTCTAGTAAAAGATACTGGAAATATTTAATATTTCTCTCACATTCTGTGTGTGTGTTATATAGTGTCTGCAAGTTTTAAAAGGGCTACAATCTTCAGTATTGGATTGGATGAAAAATAAATGAAACCAGTTGTTAGCTACCAACCTTGAAGATTTACCTTGGTTTACAAACATTAATCTTTAACCCAAACAAGAAATGCTTGACAAATTACTTTTACTCAAAACATACATCCACTTCAACATCTGCCATTTTTATTATTTTTTTTTTTTTTTTTTTTTCTTTCTTAGAACAATTTTTACGGCAATTCTAAGTGGTTTAAACTTTTTATCTTTTTTAGTGAAATTTTCAATTAGCCAGAGATCAAGGTCATCTGATGACCTCAACCAGATACATCAGAGGACACAATACAAAGTTATTGTGCAGCAAGAAAGATCTTGTTCTTCCCATTCCCCATCTAATAAACTCATTTAGAGTTCTTAAAAAAAAAAAAAATTAAAAAAGAAATTAAAAAGTGCTTTACCAGAAATACTTTTAGTTTTATTGAATTTAAACTTTGATTTTTTTTCCCCCTCTTCTCTATTATTAGTCTCCTCTTCTTCCTCTGTCTATTTTTAAAGTGTAACTGGAAATTTAAATCTCCCATAGAAACCTGACCAAGCTGCTACTCATGTTGTCTTTTCAGTGAAGGTTACCACTATGGATGCCATATGCAAACTTCACCATTTCTTCTCTTTTTACTATCACTACTACTACTACTACTACTCGTACAGTGAGTAGAACACAAACATCAATATATTGTTACTGCTATTATTGCTGCAAGATGCAGCTAGCAAAAGGTTTATTGATCCCTTACTATCATTACAACAGTGACTGCTGCTGCTGCTGCAATAGACTGTGGCGGCAGCAGCGGCAGTGGCAAATGATATTGGGTTGTTTCTATGCTATGAATCGCAAAGCTTTCTAGGTCATTTTTCTCCTCTCAAATGCTCCCCCTCCTCCTTTCCATGTACTAATATTTACGAATTGGATCTGGCAACAGCACTTTCAATTTAGTGCTCTTTTAATAAAATCAAATAAATTAACTACAACACTTGGGACTGTTCTTATCTACCATTTTTTGTTCAATTTTTTTTCCTGGCCTAATTTTAGGTAGGAGCAAACCTTGAATTTTCTCGTCATGTGATTTGCTACTTATCTACTGTCTAATTGGTGGATACTACTGTCATATATATATATATATATATATATATATATATATCTTTTTAAGCTAGTTGAGTCTGTTGGAATTAGTGGGGTAGAATGGGTTCTTGTTGATAGAACAGTAGAAATTTTTTAATCAATTTTTGCAAATCTACAACTTAACATTTTAAAGCCTTTGATTAAATTGATCCTAATACTTATCTAAAATATTTTACCTGTAATCTAAATAAATAATTAAAAAAATGACTAAGTAATCTTGTAAATATATTGTACTTATAAAATATCAAACTTTATTGATCTGCATTTTATGTTCAGTACTTTCTGATTTTTAAATTAAAGGTCAAAATAAAGTGTTACCTATAAATGAAATTATTTTTGATTAATAGACATATTTAGAATAATTTAAAATATATTTTATTTTTTAAGTTAAAGATATAAAAAAAATCAATTTTAAATGTCACCAGAACATTCCACATTTAAATATTTTTTGAGTTCTATTTATCCAGATGTTTATTTCTATTACAACACCAAAAGATAATATTGAAAATTAATTGGTAATATGCGTGAAGGCATTCAACCATTTCCTCAAAGAATTTTAAAATATCTATAAAATTTACATTTTATAGATATTTTAAAATTCTTTATTGAGGAAATGGTTGAATGCCTTCACCCATAACACCAATTAAGACATTTCTGATAGATTCATGTTGCTAAAATCCTCAAATTAGCTTAATACGCACCCCCCACACACACCCACACACCATACCCCCAAAAAATCCTGAGCTAATTTGTTGATTCTTCTAAAAGAACTTGCTCTTTCAATATAAAAGTTTAGTATCAAAATAACATATTCAGCAGTTAGAATTGTCTAGTCTGTGACCTGCTAAACTCCCCCTCTAATTTTCAATTTCAATGGTTGTTGATTTTTTTCCTTTCCTCCCTCTCACTTGCTCGACCAGTAGAAAAAAAATCACTATTTTCAAAATGCTTATTTCCAGTTTGAAAAAGAATCAGAAGTGCCTCCATTTTCTCTCCTCACTTTTCATACTCTGATGATCATGTGCTGTTGTTCAGCATACTCAACTTCAAGCCATTTAATATTGCTTCATTTGGTTGATATATAACAACATATATTCTCTCTATCTCTCTCTCTTACTCTCTCCCTCTCTCCCTCTTTCTCTGTCTGTCTCTCTGTTTACTTTTGCTTCCCTTTTTTTTCTTTTTTTAAAATTAATAACTTGTATGCTTTGCCAAAATGACAATTAATTGCATATATATCAGGATGTCTCCCTAGGATCAGAGTGTAGTAGCTGTGTGTTCTAGCATCAGTGTAGATCCCCAGTATTCAAACCAGAATTCAAGTGTAATCTCTCTTCCTGCTCCCCAGGAGTGTAACAATATAATTGTTTTAAAACAATTAGTCTTTTTAATTTCATATTCATATCTGTTTCTATTTTGAATCTTTAATAAAAATTCTGTTAATTTTGAAGCTGAACATGAATCTTTATTTGCAATGTATTACCAACCTGTTCTTATTACTGAGTTATGAGAAATTCCATTATTGTAACAAAACTTGTGTGTTGAATAATGTCTTATAACAAAAAGCTCTATGATCAATAAATTATTTACATATGTATTAACACACACACACACACACATATATATATATATATATATATATATATATATATATATATATATATATATATATATATATATATATATATATATATATATATATATATATAAGGAAACTTTTGAGCTAAACTAAAATTCTTGATCCTCTTAGATTTTTCACCAAATTCATTCAACCTGATAGAATTTTTTTTTCTTATATAATCTAAAAGTTTCATTCACAAAAAAAATGTCAAAAAAAAAAAAACTTTTAGAAAATTAAACATTATCACGAATTCATTTTTAAAAAACGTAGTCTGTATTAAATGACCCATTGAGGTTGATATGCCGTAAAACAAGAACAAATCAAAAGCTTTATATAAATATTTTGTTACTTTCACCAAATTCTGCTTCATATGCATTTTTGATAATTCATTTACATTATCACTCATTAGTTACTCATTAAAAATTTAAATTTCAATCCTTTTTAATTAAATTCTTAGTATGAATTGAAATGAGTATATTTTGATTGTCTGCTGATCATTATACTTATTGATTATTTACTCTTTTTATTTTTTTTCTCCCCTCCACTGATATTGGAGAGAAATTGGCTGGCAGATTCCTTACATTTACAACTTGCTACATTGCTGAAATAGATTTTTGCTTATGCTAAAACAACTGCAGAGTACATTAGTAGATTACTTCGACTGTCCACACTTGAGCTTTTCAATATTGACAAAATTTAAAGCTGCAATTTAAGTGACTTTTTCTCCTATCTGCTGAATTGAGTAAGTGCATCTTCAAAGGGACTCTCCTAATTTGTAGAATTTTACAAATTTAAGTATTTTGAATGAAATTAAGATTTTTAAATACACTGACTTTAAATAGCTTTTAACTATTTAAAGTATATCAACACATGAGAAGGAAATTGTATGAACTACACTGATATTATTCTACCATAAACTGTATCCTTAATCATAAGACCTATCACAATCAAGCAGCAGTTTATTTTTATTTTTTTTAAATGGACTTTCTCAACTTAGTGTAAAAATGGTAAAGTTTTGAATAAAAATTGTGAACTATATGACCTACATAGAAGTTGGAGTTCCAGAAAAACTTTCAGAAATTTAAACTTAAACAGGATTACCAAAATACCATTTACTCCTTGTATTTGATTATAAAATATAAAAATACATGCAAGAAAAATAATTATCATAAGATCTAAATTGACATCCATAACCTTTTTGTTTGACCAAAAATTAGTAATTGTTAAATCTTGAAAGGTTAGCATTGATCTATGTTTTATGAATGTAGACTCTTTATCATTGTATAATGATTAGTAAGCTAGTCTGGCAGATCAGTTACTAAGTGGTGAGTTTGATCCTCACAAGGTTCCTCATATTAGCAGTTTAGTGCTGAATCTTATGCTTACTGAATAACAATTGTCTTGCAATTTTTAGTTAGACCAATTAAAAATTCTACTTTTGTGATCACCAAGCATACATTTTGTGTGTGTGGTTCAAAACGGTTTTATAAAGGAGACTGGATACTACTTTGAAAAATCAAATTATGCATCTATATTAACTCTTTGCCTACTTTAAGCCGCTCACATCAGCTTCCCACCACTGCAATCCTACTGAAATCCACTGGCAGCAGCTCTTGCATGTGTCACTTGTTTACCCTGAAAAGTCACTCGGATTACAATTATAATAGACATTTGAATAGAATGAGTTCTGAGGTGAATAGATCATAAACTTTCAAATATACCATCATACAGGTAAAAAAAAATACCAAGGCAAAGAGTTAAAATGAACCAATTTTTTTAATTTTCTTATAATACAGCAAAAATGGCACCTATCTTTGTTAGAGAAATAGTATTAAAATGATCTTTAGAATAAAGCAATTTCTAATTCGATTTCCAGTTTATTTGGCATTCATGTTCACCTAAATTATTTCCCAAGTGAGATAACTATCAAATGCTAATCATGGTACTTACCCTTATTTGCAATTCATCGAATAAATACAGGATACATTCAAAAAATATTTAGACTGAAGTTGTATTTACCAAAACAATTGAATCCCGAATCATTCTTTAAAATGATCCCCTGTGAGTTTTCTGAAATTTTTGTTGTGTAAATCTGCACTGGAATATTTATTCATCCTTGTCTTCAAATTGTAACCTTGAAATCAAATTTAAATTCAGAAAACAAAAGGTTGCACAAAGCTAGATCTGGGGAGTGTGAAGAGTGCTGTACTTGCACAATCCGTATCTCACCAAAATAGAAAATCAAGCCTTTATAATTCCATTTATTTCTTAAATACCACTGATAAGTCTAGATATCACTTTGTTGCTCAGCTGTTCACATCTTCAAATTCAAAATATTTCAAACTTTAGTTTCGATGTCATCTTGTAAATTGATTCAACATTGTGCACTGAAGGTGGCCTTTAAATGTATTAAAAATAAACCCAAAATGATTGTTAGTTTCTTACAAGCTCACCAACACACCTGTCTGTTAGTATAAGTTGAATCAGGAAAAGAAAAAAATTCCTACTGGGCATTTATTTCGACCTCCTGTCATTTTGTGAACTTTATCATGGTTAATGGCATCAAGAATTAAATGTATATACTAGGATGATTTTAAGTTTTGGAATATTTTGGTAATGTGAGGCACAATTCAGCAGCTCTAGATGCTTTTTACCAAGGCTATTGAATGTGATGAACCACTCTGGAAATATGGAGTTTGCCTGATACTTTTCAAGTGCTACTCACCGGATTTACCTTTATAGCTTGGAGCCCAGCCTCAGAATCCAGGCCTACTTTCCCTTGCCTGATCATCAATGTTCTTGTAACCCATATGAAATTTCTTGGACCGTCTGGTTAGTGCACTGTGATCATTTCCACTTTCACCTTTCACACAACAAATGTTTTTGGTTGTTTTGGCCCAGTTCAAACATGTAAAGAATAAGTTCCTGGTTTAAACTGTTGCACATTCATCTGTGCTGCTTTTAATTCCAACACAGTAATGTATATGTTAGCACACTGACTACTCTGATACTACTAATCGCAGTGTATACATTTCATGACATGAACTGCTTTTGTCACATGATATATGTGCCTATGGCATTCTGTATTGAAGACTTATCAGGCAGGTAAAGTCAAAAAAAGGAGGAGGGGGGAGGCATTTTACTTCCGAAGGATATAAAATAAATAAATCTTATACTTATTTGAATTGAATAATGGTAAGTTATTCTAAGTGTAAAAGCAAAACTTTCTTTGAATTTCTTAAGTCTACAAAAGTGAACTTATGAAATCTCAAACTGGAAGTAAATTGTCATCCCCCAGTTTTCAGCTTTACCTGTCCAATGAATAGGTCTACATTATAGAATCCCATGCCTGTACCAAAATATTGCAGAACTTAATTCACCCTTGTTTGCATCTGTATACTATGTAACTCAGTACTACCTATTTCATAGTCGGATAATCGGTGACTAACTGGTAACCTCACAGATTTTGTCTGGTGAGGAGGGTGGCTCGACACCCTGCAGGATGGAAAACAAGGCCTGTAAAAGGGCAGGGGGAAGCTCTTTGCTCAATGGCTATCTCGCACATTATTTCTAAAGTTCAACCCCTCTTCATCACAGCAGGGCCATGTAAACTTGGTAGTGTCAGAGCCATGCCGTCAACAACTTAAGTTCCTGGTTGGGTCACACACACACTTGTGTGTGTGTGTGTGTAAATGATGGTATTAGGACCACAACCCGGCCACAGGGGCTCTGTTGAAAATCCAAAGGGCATCTCCACCATCAGAAATCAACTGCTTGTGAATTTCCTATTCCCTTGTTACTCCTTCCATGAATTCACCAAGTGTGGATGGATATCATCATACAGATATATATAGTGTGGAGAAAATTTAGAAAAAATAATAGATATATATATATATAGTTATGTATATATATGTGTGGGTGTGTGTATGTATCATTTGGCAATCACTGACAATAATTGTTGTTAGCATTACTCAGCTGTTGATTTATGATCTCTCTCTAACAAAGAAAGTCTTAAATGGATTAATTTTCAGACTGACCTGGAATAGTAAAGTCTTAAATCAGTGAGCTCATTTATTGGGTGTCAGAAAATTTGGATAACCAAATCTTGAAACCAAATTTTCTAGATGCTCCTATTTTAAATCACACACAACTACTTCAAATACAAAAACAGTTATTTAATGTATTAATAATAGTATTTATTACTGACATTTCATGACCCTCAGTATTCCTAACACTAGTTTATTTTCAAGTTGATGTAGAGACATTACTACTATTACAACAACAGTTAAGTTTCACTCGAAAACAAGACCTTTTTACTAAAGCATTATGAGAGAAAATTATTTTAATGACAAATCTTTATAAAACTTTGAAAGTTCAGTGAGACTGTCTGGATATAATCCGTTGCCTGTTAAGTGAAATTTAATGGATGCCATAAAGTTAAATACGTGTTGTTATCATTATACTTAATTTTGGTTGGCCTTTTGTCACTGGGGTATAATAGGTAAACCCAAACTGCTATAAAGTTAATTTTATTCTAACTGCAATGACAATATACATTACATATGTACACTCTTTGCATAAAGATGATCGGTTATTTCCTATAACTCCAACCTAAGAAAAGGGGAACCACTCTGAGTGACTAATAAATTATTTATTTATTGATCTACTAGAAAAAAAGACGGGGGTTAGGTTTTAGAATTAGGGTTTAGTTAGTTTAATGGGAAAATAATGGGTAGATTAATTAACAGATTAAATTCATTCAGAGTGGTTCCCTTTTTTTTTTAGGTTGGAGTTATAGGAAATAACCAGATGATCGGTGTTTTTCTTAGTATTATTTGGACTATTGTCCTCATCTTCATTGTTATCTGTGCAAAATTTTCAGCTGATGTACTCTCCGACCTTCTTCAGGTATTTCTTGTCAGACCCCCCAGGAACCTTCTTGTCGTAATCGGGAACTATCACAGAACTTTGAACCTAACTCTTTATTCAGTCCACTGTGTATCCTGTTTTCATTCTGCTAACCATAGCTGGGGTACAGGTGTAGAGCTGTGTTAATTATTATTCTGAATAATACAAATAATACTAATTATCAAGCCTCATCTAAAAAATTCAGAGAAATGTTTTTCTTTTTTCAAATACCTCTTTGTATTGAGAGCAATTCACTCAATGTTGTGAAATTCTAGTATTTCAATCTTGTTTACTGTTAGAGCTGAACATAATTTGCTATTAATGAAAGTATATTGCTAAGTGAAGGATTTTGAAGCACTTTAAGTGCATCTGATTGTTGCACAATTGGAATTTTTCAATTAATATAGACAAGTAGAATATAGAAATATCCGTATTCCCAATGGTACATTGCAATTTCCTATTGCTGCTCTTCCAACAAAGATCAACATCATTATCTCTACTAGGAAGTGCATGTGGTGTAATGTTTACTAGTGTAGAAAATGGAATCAGTGAGCCATTTAAATTCTGGCTGAGACTATTTGCATTCACTTTACACTAATACTCGTGGGAAAGACCTGAATCAATTTCTAAGCTATTGGTTAAATAGCAGAGAGAACTTTGTTCACTGACCTTGGTTTGCAACCAACGAAGATTTCAAAACCTCTTCTATATAATCAAGGGTATTAGTGCTATGTTGGTCCCTTCTTTCTTTGGGCTTCTTCTGTGGATTGATTACTTCTAGCAGTTTCATATACAATGATTTTATGGTAAACTACTCTTACCAGATTACTATCCATACTCGGAATCATTTTTTTTACCCTTTTTATTACCAGCCAAAACAAACATATCTCTAATAAACTTGTATACACATGTTATTCTCAATCTTTTTGTACATTTGTGAATCCTAGTCTCCCTGCTGACCCCCAGAGAGGCCTTTGAGGTGAGACGCTACTGTAAGTTCTTAAACATCTAAATGGGTTTTTATGGTTAAAGAATTGTAATTATAGAAAGGCTGATTGGGTCAGAAAAGCAGTTAATAAAAATTCTCTAAGAACCATGACTTAAATCTAGTACTTTGGGAAATGTGTGCATATATTCTCCTCCAGCTATGGGTAAATAGTAGGGCTGACTAGGCTCTTTAACCTTGGTTAGACAACTCGTTTAGAAGAAAAACTGAATTCAAACCTGTTAAACTCTGCATAAGAAATTGATATTGTCACATCTCACTCGTACAGAGGGGTTGAACAGAGATGCCGATAGGTATGCATTCTGCATCCCTGACACACAAAAATCTAAAAGACATAGTAACATTGTATCCATGCATCCCAGTATATTCTTTTTCTTCCCTCATCATTTCAAGCTAACTGTAGCTACATTTCAATAGCTTCTTAAAAATAAATTACATAGGATGGGTTACAAGGTAGAAATTAAATGGCTTTAGTTGGGACCCATAAATTTTCCCAGGATCTCATTCAAAGCAAATATGTGTGTCTCAGGACGCACTTAATCAAAAAGCTATCAGCATCACTGGTTGAGATATAAAGTGATTCTGCAGGTATTCCCTCTTAGAGCATGCATGATACAATTAATATTTAATTCTCAAGAAGCTTACATATACTACAGCACCATTATAATGGTGGTTTATGATGATACTGATGCTTTTATTTAAGGAGTCTAATTAATATTCTGTTATATTGGGATCCCTCAAAATTATCATTCAGTTGCAATTTGGATATCAAGTTTAAACTGTGTATTGCTTTTTATTAAAAGAAATTTACAATGTGCCATTTTTGCTGGTCTATGATTCAATCTAAACAAGAATTTTCATGAGATAGTGATACAATAAAAAAAATTAGAATGGCCCCTTTTTTTTCTATTTTTTTCTTTTTAAATATTTGTAGAATTAACATTTTTTTACATTTGTACAGAGTAAATTAAATTTTGTCCTCTATAACATGGTAGTTTTTGTGTGTAGCTCATTGGTTTTCATGTTTAATATCTTAATGTCTAATTTAAAGAAATTAGATTTCTCAACCTTATCTACTTATAAATGTTCATAAGCAACCAGATGAAAAACTTCTCAGTACTGCACAATACATTAAAATATAAAATAGATTGATTGCATCAGCATGCACAGTTAAGATTGTAAGCAACGAAAACTGCTGCTGGCATTATGTCTGTACAAATGAGATTGTTTAGCCTGCAGCTACTTAGTTGAGCCATCAAGATGGATGCATTTACCCTCTAGCATCACAAATGGGACTATAGGAATAGTCCAATTACTTTGAAGATCACTTTTCCTGCACAAATAATTTGCACATCACTTCCAACCAACTTTATATTCCTTGGTCAATTTTTTTCCCCCTTCTCTGCAAAGCTTATTTTTAGAAGTGACTTAAAGAACAAACCTGATTGACCTATGTTGCTTCCAGTTACCCTACTTTTCTTATAATGACTGCTAGAACTCAAGATTGAATGATTCCTTCATGAAACCAATTTTTAACCTGTTCACTACAGAAGAAATAATTTGTCTTGGCAACCATTATTATTAGTTCAGGTCTAAGCCTAACCAAATAGTGACTGGTTGTTTCATAGTTTTTTTATGGCATTATAAGCAGCATTTTTCAAATGGCCATCTACAAAAGTTATTGCCATGTTGTCCTCCATAGGTTTTATGTATAACTAAAAGCGGCTACCCTGTATCACCTGGCTAGAGGGGGGAGGGGTTAAAAAATACCTAATGTATTTATTTATTTACTTTAGAGATTCACAAATCATATTTTTAAAGTAGAATTTTGATGCTATTTCTAGAAATTTTAATTTTTAAATATCTTTGAATATAAACTAAATCTTCATAATTTTTGCACCAAAAGCAAGAACCGATGATATTTAATGCACATATACATTTACTTTGTCGTTAATTGTTTTATTTTCGTAGTTTCGGCTGGACATACATACACACAACTGCCCTTTATATATGTACAGATTGCCTTTGTTTCTGGTGATAAACTGTTTTGCACATCAAAACTACTTAAATTCTGTCAGCAAAAAATAAATATCCTGTTATCCACAAAAGGGTAAAAGTTAATTTTGGATAGTGTCCTCCTTAATCTATTTGTTAACATAAACAAGATAACTTGGCAAATTGTCACTTAGAACTGTAGGCATACTCATCTTATGATAGTACGATTCTTCTTTCACTAGGTGGCAGCAGCAGTACCTTGTATAAAAAATGTTTATGCAACTTGTGTAGGTCCATCTAAAATGTCTTATACTTGTTTAAATTATTAAAATATAATGCACACATACACACACACACACATATATATATAATTAGATATTGGATATTCTTTGTACAGATTATTTGATGCTATGATGACTTCAGCTTTTTTGTTTTATTTTTTCTTCTCTTATAAAAACACAAATGTTTAAAAAAAAAAATACTTGGCTGCTTGAAGATTTTAGGAGGGGAGATAACTTCCAATGAATGCTTGGCAACAGTGAACAGATTTAAAGATTGGTCCTTATGTTTTGTCTGAATAATTGGCAATTATTATATAAGAGTACTTAGTTCCTCCTCTTTCAAGTTGCTAGCAGACAGCTAGAATTATTGACTTTGAGAATAATTGTTTCTATCTCTGTTCATGTCATTAACACTCACTCACTACTTGTACTAATAGTTAAATGATGATTGGCAGTGGCAGGAATTTCTTCAGGCATCTGATTTTGACATAAAACAAATTTAGAAAACAGCCCAGACCTGGAATTGAACTTGTAGTTCCGATCTATGCAAATTTAAAAAAATATATATATATATATGTGAAAAATGTTACCTCTCGACTTTTGTTCTAGATTAGAGGTAGACAAACTGCAAGCTACATGCAACTCTAACAGTTAATATACAACTTGTTGTGGAAATAGGTGGGCAGATTTTTTCTCCTTCCTGTCAATATAAAAGGTAAATTAAGCATTTCAAGTTTCATAGTTACTATGTGTGTACTGTGACCATATTGGGTTCAAATGTAAATCGTATATAATGTTGGCCATGGGTGGCGATCCGTGATGCTTAAGGATAGAACCCAGGTTTTTGAGCAGTCCATGATCCGCAATATTCCACTTTGGCCTGTTCTTGGGCTAGACGGGCAGTCGAAGAGGCCCCCTCTGATCAATTGGTTGTTTACGTCAAGTCATAGCACCTGCCCCAACCCTATTGCCCTTATGGCAAGCCCCAACCCTTTTATCATATGGACGCTAGTAGGTGGTGGCTGAGGGTCTACATGTCCTGGGAATGATGTTAAACTCTGATGGTAAGGTTCCAGTTTTGGAGAATGTGGAGCATCCCTTCATCACCATTGCTCCCAGGTCCATTCTGACCTGGAGTGGTAGTACCTGTTAGGGTCCCATCTATGGGTTAAATAGAAAAATGTATTTATAAAAAAATTGAGTATCCATTAAGAATAACTTTTAAAACTGTCAGCATTAAATGACCCACTGAGGTTGATATGCCGTAAAACAAACCAAACCATAGAATTTAATCTATATAAAACAATCAAAATTTTGAAAACATTTGGTGTACATGTATAATTTTTAATTACTGAAACTAATATAGATTAATGATTAAAATATATGATAAAAACGAATTTAAAGTCAATGTATCACTACTGGCAGTTTCAAATTTACACAATCCTCAGGACATATATTAATAATAAACAGTTGTAAACAAGACCCACACATAAAACCCTGTTTAGAAAAGAAAAAAAAAGGTCTATACCAAAATAGAACTTTTTTTTTTGTTTTTTTTTGTTTTTTTTTTTTTTTTAAGACCAATTTTATGATTTGGAATCACCATATGCTACTTTCCTGTAACATAGTTTCAGGTTTTCACACTCAGGCAGATGCTACAAGTAGATTATATTTTATATATATCTTATTATAATGGAGATTCGGTGTCTGTAACCGAAACTCACTGCTTATGTCATAATACCCTCAGGAGTTGCATGTTTATCAGAGTATTTAATTTATACTCAAAATCATTAATACATAGAATAGAATAAATCTTATGTCTCCATGAAAATCTTAGATTTGCCTCAAAACAACCCATGTTATTAGTCCTGCAATGTGTCTTGTATATCACTAAGAAATAAAGGCTTACTTAATATATGGTGTGGTTAATTTGCATACTGGTTTTAACAAAACTGGATTTAATAATTACTTTGTGTTGCGCTCTAAATTTGTTTTATTCTCCATCTTATTAAAATCAATCCTATGAATGGTTTTATATATAAACCAATTAAAATAAGTAATCTTTTTATGGGTTCTTATTTCATTAGTCTTTCTAATTTAAAATATTCATTATATTAAAACTTAAATACTTATGCTGGGGTGTTTTTTTTTCTTGCTTATATATATATATATATATATATATATACACACACACACAAAGAATTTCTCTTTAACATGTTTCATTAAAGAAACTATAGACATTTTTTTTGTCTTAAAACTTTAGTTCAATTTTATATAAGAATTGAAATTTTCTCCTTGCTTCATTGTTTGTATGTAATCTATAAATGTTTCAGCTCTCAAACACTTGAAGTATATAATGTATTTCTCTGAATGTTTGAGATGAGGCTTGAAGATTAGTATTATCTGTGTTATTCGAACTATTGTCCCCATCTTCATTGTTACTTGTACAATGTTTCGGCCGATATCCCCTTCGGCCTTCTTCAGGTATTTCTTGTCGGACTTGGGAACCTTCTTTTCAAAGTTCCGTGATGGCTCCCGAGTCCGACAAGAAATACCTGAAGAAGGCCGGAGGGTATATAGGCCAAAACATTGTACAAGTAACAATGAAGATGGGGACAATAGTCCGAATAACGCAGATAATACTATATAATGTATGTCTCTAACATTAAGCAAGTTTGACCATCCCTTATTCTATTTGCAGTTTGTGACACGGTATTATTTTAGAATCTCGATTCAATTAATTCTAAATAGTTTCTATTGGTCGGATTTGTTTTTATTTTTACCTTTTTTTTTATAGCTTCATTTTCCAAGGAAACTAAAGACCTGATGCTATCAGCTAAACATTAACGTGCACGTTTGTTCTTGATTATTCTCTTGGTAAAGATGTTACTTCAATATGTCTGATAGGCATTAAGAGTAAAAAGAACAATAGTTCTATATTGATCTTTGTTCATGATTATCACATCATTATTTTACAGATATTTATATAATCTCAATGCTGTAGATTTGCTGATACCATATTCAGTGTTTTTGTGAATCAACATTTTACTGCAATGATTTCATTCAAGCTTCTCTATGCTTAGCTCTCTGTTAGCAGGAATGTCTTTCATTAAGAACTCTTTACTGAAATGATTGCAAAAATTTGGATAAGATCTGAATTCAATGAGTTCCATGACCCTCAAAAATGGACATTATGTGCTGGAGGCGTGTGGTCTAATGGTTAGTCGTAGGAAATGGACTCGTCGACCTAAGTTCAATTCCTAGACAAAGCTGTTTGCTAATACCCTTGGGAAAGATATGAATCCAATTCTCCCTCCAGCTATGGGTAAATAGCAGGGCAGCTTTTTAACTATGGCTAGGTAACTAGCCTAGAAGGAAAACTTTGAATTCAAACCTGTTAAACTCTGCTTAAAAAAAATTGACCTTGTGTTGCATCCTGCTTGTGCGGATGGATTGGTAAATATATATGAGGTGGTGCTGAAAGGTTCTCAACCTGGCCAAGAAAAAAAATTACCTTGAGCCTTAGAATATACCTGCAATCCCTCATATTTATCCTTTTCAACACACTTGGCATATTTCTCTAGTTTCTTTTTACTCTTCCAAAATATTTTTAACATTCCTTTCTTGGTTGGGCCAAGAATTTTCCAGCACTTCCTAAAGTGTATAGACACATACTCTGTCAAAGAACTTATCAGAAAGTATAAACTACACAAACAGTTTTTATACCAATTTATACATAGCTTTCAATAGCTCTTTATGTTGCATCCTATTTATAGAATTATAATAAATTGCAAATAAATGAAGGAAAGCCTTCTATAATTAGCATTTATTAGTTTTTTTTTCCATTGGGAAATGAAGTAGGAAACCAGATTGCAAAATGATGTTAGCTCAATAGTGTTAAAATGCTCTAGGAAAAGTCTTGTTATAATATGCCAATTTTGGTGTTACAGAAACCTACATACAAAAATTACATCACCTAGTATTGAAATGTAATGCACTTTTTATTTTATTTTTTTTTAGCAGGGGTGCTAACAAGTTTTCAACTCCTATTTTACACAACTCTTAGCTAGGATTAAAATAACCCTAGACATTTTAATATGCCATTAAAATCAATCGAATCAAATAAGTTAGCTTTTTGTGTGTGTGCAAGCAATAATAATAATAAAGGCAGTTAAGATATTTGTTTTCTATTTTGGTTTGTCTAATTGCATGATAAAAGGTGTCAATGCTTAATGTGTAATTTTGTGGGGTTTTTTTTGGTTTTTTTTGTCTCTAATAATCTTGTGAGAATATTCTGATAAGCTAATCTTTCACTTTTTAATGTTTTGATAAATTAGATTCTGATAAAAGAATTAATGATTACCATAAACACTGAATATCATAAAACTTTATTTTTGACAGTTGTTCTGAATCTAACATTTGAGCATGTTTTCAGATTAACAAATATAAGATTATCTATATAATCACCTGAATAAACTCAACATTTGGCTTGTTGTTTTTTTTTTTTTTTGGGGGGGGGGTTAATATATTTTCTTTTGTAATGTTATTAAATATTAATGGAGCACCTGATGTTTGCTAGCCCAAGGAGCTTATAATGTTAACTGTATCTCCTGTAGAGGAGTGAGAACCCCACCCCAAAGGGCTCTCTTGGGTATGACACTAAACTGCATCTGATGGTGAGGATACAGTTCTGGGGAGTCTGGAGTACCTTAATTGTCAATACTTCCAGGTCCAGAGTGATAGTATCTGTTAGTCACATTTTACTAATATTCAGATCTGATTAAAAATCACTTGTATTCAATAGGACTGTAGACAAAACAATAACTTCACAAAAGATGTAGTTATGGATGTGATTCTTTAATCTCTAGGCATAAAATAATCCTAGACAGGTTGAAATGCCATTAAAATCACTGATATTTACTGAATTTTTAGTTTTTATGATTTAATTCATAGAATGACTTTTTGTTTAGTCACCTTTCCTATTTGACTTTAAAAATTTCTTTTTAACTGACTAATTATGAGAAGTATTACTTGTATCAGATTTACATTGTTTATAGAGTACAATGGGTTGAATAGAAACTGTTTTATAATCAGTCTCTTGAGTCTTTTGGTGATGGGATTTGAGAGCAGAAAAATGTATTTTCCATGCCAATCTGTTTTGCAACCCACCAGAAAGTTGCTTAGCCTCTTCCTTACAAGCTTTCAATGCACTTGTAACAACTTAGCAATTCATATTTTCTCTCTCATCAAAAACAACTGAAACCACAGGCGTGAAAAACTCTCAGCCTATATGCTTAGATGTTAACATTTTAATTACTTCTGTTGTGTTCTTAGATTTTAAAAATGTATGCTTTCTTTGATTCTCATCCAATTAGTATTGGTAAAGTTAAAAGCAAATCTTGAAATTGAAGTTTTTTTTTTTTTTTTTTTTTTTTTTTTTTTTTTAAGATTACCAAATCTGATTAGTCATAAATCCCAACTTACAATAACTGGATTAATACTATCACTAAAAAAAAAAAAAAAAAAAAAAAATCTACTCGGTTTAACAGAATAGTAACACTCCAATTTAGTTGGTTTAATAAAAAAAATATTTTAAGATTAAAGAAATTGGCTTAAATGACTAAACTGCAAGTTTGCTGTGTCAAGGAAGTCACACCTATTTTGTGGGAGAAAAATCTCATTAAACAATGTATTGGATCAAGTTTGTTTGGCTTTATAAAGTAAAAAAAAAAAGGAAATGCATTTTTATTTTTGACATTAACTTTAGTATACAACAGATTTAAAATTTTGTTCCACTGATATTTGCTATCTTTTAGACTGATGGTAGGTGTAGTGCTTCACCTCAGATGCAAAAACAATCTCCTTGGTCTAGCGCTAGTGAAATGGGAATAGACACCCTTGCTGTCTGGCTGATACCGAATTTAGGCTACCCAACGATAGTTCATATTTCTCAACAAAAACTAATTCTATTTGCATTGCTTCAAAGAATTGTGTTTAGACTTTTAATTTGTTAGGGGAATATAGTGGATTAATTAAAACTTTGAAGCCATTCTGTAATAATATTCAACCACAAAATGATTCTGATGGAATATTATGCCCCTTATCTTAAATAGTTTTGATTGGGAGCTTCCTACCTTATATATATACATCATCACCTTTGGTTACATTTTGGTATAGTTAGCAGAGATTCATTTTATTTATCACACAATTCCAACTTGTAAAACCTCCACTCTTTACACCTGTCAAACGATTTTAAAGTTTTCTTCAGTAAAATTCAGTATCAAATTTCACAGGAAAGTCTAGTGTGTTTTTTTTTTGGGGGGGGGGGTAATCTCTTATGTGGAAGCTACACATCAAAGTTACTAACTGGTGCAAATAATTTCTTATACTTTATGATATTTTGGCTATCACATAATTTAAAATGATTATTTTCAAGTACTAATTTAGATTACTATGAACTTCAGTTTGATTGTGAAACATCAATAAGTGAAAAATGTCCAGTAGGAAACTTTAAAAGCCTTTGTTGACGGATTCTTGTATTGTAGTTTTAACCTTAAAATCATATCTAGCCTAATATATTGGATGTCCTTTTTATAGGTAAAAGTGGATGAACAATTTGTGTATTTACAGTAACTTAGATTTTATTGATGGTAAATAATTACTCCTTTATAGATAGTGAAATTTAGAGATCAGATCTAAATTTGTATAATTTCCTACATTTTCTTTGTGTTTTTAACTTTAACTATCTCAGTTTGCATAGACAAATATTTGAAATCACAGTTGAAAAAAATGATGATAGTGGATATTATTTTAACAATGAGTTAATCATGAAATACATTAAATGCATCTTTTCTCTTTTTAAATAGCAAAAGATCAAATGCCCTTAATGTGGAAAGATTCAGATAACAGCTATGGTACCCTAAACATATGAAAAATAAGACTGACAATCACTTTAACATTTTGACAAAATACAAAAAGATATTATGTTGATAATGCTAAATGATAAACATTAACAACCCTGCCTTTTTGAGAATCCCCTAACACATTCTATTGTAAAGTAATCTCTTTTCATTTGGCTGGAAATAGCAGGCTTGACTCTAAATTGATCTGTGGCGACCTCAGAGGTCAGTGCCACTTACTCCATACTCACCCCCAAGTCAAGTTACCCTAATAAACTAATTTTCAGCCCCCAGGGTCCAACCATTTGGCAGCCAATAAAACACATGCAACCAAGTACAAAGCAATCACTGACTTTATTAGTACAAATATCTGTACATTCTTTTCAACTTCATTTCTCTTTGTCAGAAACATCAATGAAGCATTGTCTATATACATTTATTTTTTAAAAAGTGGTTTCAAATTTTTTTTCTCTTGAGAAAGTCCTATATAAAATGGTTAACATGTACAACCTTTAACATATATAGATGAAGGTCATCATACAAGTTACATATATTTATATATATATATATATAAATATAATGGTTAACTGTACATGCTATTTTTAAACTTTTTTTTATAAATCTAATAATTCATTTATCATTAATAAGTAAAATTAAATGGTTTATTTTTATCTTTTTATTTATTCATCACTACTCAAGTTAACATCTGTTATGTTTATTGTAATATGATTTTACACACAATTTCTGAACCAATGTCATTGACATTGAATTAATATAACTATTTACTAAACCAGTTCATTCAACTTGGATATTTTTCATTTAGCACATTTGTTATTAATAATGTCTGATTTGATTTTTGTCTTAATTATTATACACTAATGTACATAATGGTGTCTTCATCTTGGTTGTTATTATACACAAGTTTGAGCCATTGTGCTCTCCCGGATTTCTTGAAGTGCCACTTGTACTAAAAACTTTGACAATTTTGAACCATACCCATTATTCAATTCACAGAATTAAGTCCTCATTCACTGTCCATGCTAAGGAATATATATATATATATATATATATATATATATATATTAAAGTTTTTTTTTTCTCTACCACAGTTTCGGTGTTTAAGGTACACCTTCCTCTCTATATTTTACAAGATATATTGAGCCCTTTTGGATTAACTACTTATGCTCCTGCAATGAAAACGTGGTAGTAGCTTTTTGATGAATATATATATATTATCTCAATTCTTATTAGTGTTACTGGTCTTTCTCTTCCACTGAACCAAATGTTAATTGTACAAGTTTGGTTTATAGCTCCAATTTATCTCCATATTTTCTATAGGATTAATACATTTGTTAAAGTTTAGCTTGATGGTTGTGAGTGCAATACACACACACTTTATGGTTATATTATGCAAAATTATAATCCTATTAATTTATTTTATTGTAATCAAATGCATCCAAACTTTAGAATAGATGAAAAAAAAATATACTCAAACATACATAGATAGACATTCCCTATAGATAATAATAGAATAAGATTTATAATTTACTATAAAAATTTAAAACCTTAAATTTAGTTGTTTAATAATTCTTTCTCTTCCAAACAGTGGAATAAAACAATGTTTATCAATTTAAATGTCCATTAGAATGCATTTCTGACAATAATAAATAATAATAAAAAATATAAAAAAAGTTACAAAATTATCAAGAAGACTTACCTTATTAGATTCTTTCTCTTAGTTAATAATAATAAAAAAATACTTAATATTGACAATAATATCAAGAAATGAAAAATCTTTGAAGCTTTGTACATAAAATATTAAAAGAATGAACTTTGAAACTAGACAATATTCTAAAATGCTTAGAATAATTTTAAATTACGTTTTCCTAGCACGTTAGAAATATTTAGAAAAAAAAAAAAAACTGCCACTGTTATTTAGTGTCACCTTAGCAACAAAAATAAAATGACAGTTTAGTCAAATAATGAGCAGTTTTGATAATGATAATGACAAATACAAACAGCCTTGATAATGGTTTGGAAAGGAACCGAAAGTTCTTTGCCAATGATAACTCTTTCACACAACTGATTAATGCCTTTCAAGATAACAAAAAAATTGTTAGAAGACTTGAAATATATATATATATATATATATATATATATATATATATATATATATATATATATAATTGATTAATTGATGAAGTGACTTTTTTAAAGAGATAGTGGAGACACTATACATGCCCCTAAACTTTTTAACTTTTATTTTTTTTATACCTAAGGTGCTTTAAAGTCTTAATCTTGTTTATTAAGGCAACATTAAATCTGTAAAATGTCTACATTCTTGCATATCTAACAAATTGAACTGTTATAACTTTGCTTTATTTTCAATTTAAATGTTTTTGTTAAAACTAATGCATTTATTTTTGTCATCTTTTCAGTCTGTGGTGATATTCATGGACAATTTTATGACTTAATGAAGTTATTTGAAGTTGGAGGCCCACCAGCAACAACGCGTTACCTCTTTTTAGGAGATTATGTAGACAGAGGATATTTTAGCATAGAAGTAAGTATGCCATTTTTTTTTTTACATTGCTTTACAAAAAATAAAATTCATTGTATATCCAAAAAAATATCATGTATTTCCACAAGTATCAGGTATCCTATCAGAATCAAACTCACAATGGGTCTGCTGTCCTAGCTTGCTAACCTTTACACCATAAAAAGTGCTCACGGTCTTAGTATGTTACTGGTGATTCTTTTCCAGAGCTGTCTCCCCTTGGCTGGCTAGAAAAACTTTCAAAAGATTTCTCTAGAGCAGGGATCACCAAACTTTTTTCACAGTGACCTGGATAATTGAAAAAACAAAGTGCGGACCACATTATTATTGTGTTCAATACTTGCTAGACAGAACCAAAGTTCTGAGAAAAAGATGTAAAACAAAATTTATCTTTCCATGCAATATTCATGGATGAGTGGCGTAAGATGCACAAAAACAAATTCAGTCAACATATTTATTTTCAAAATGTTATCAAAGAACGCAACATTAGCAGAAAGGTTTAGTGAGATTTGTGAAACTGAAGTTTACCTTTCAAGATATCGTCAATGTTTGTTTGGAATTGCAACATCCAATCAAGAGAATTGATTTAAAATGTTTCAGCCAATTTTGTTCGATGGGTTGATTCCATAGTCAAGTCCATGAGGATTTAGTAAGCTTAACATTTAAATGGTATTGGAATGTCTAGCGTTCCGTACGTTTTGAGAAATTCAAGTACCAAAGAAATTTTAAAACTTTGTATGGTTTGTAGATGAGGACATACATCAAATACTGGCCAATGTATTAAATCCAATATGACAATCCCTGGTATAGCTGGAGGTTGCTTTTAAAGTTTTCCATTTAGAATTTTATTTGGTAACCATTGTATATAATGTGAAAATAGCGACCATTTTTAAATACTGCTATAATGTTTACAAGGGAAAAGGCATCAGTGTTCTATCTTGGCAAGTATTTCCTTCTTTTAATGAACATCTCTAATAGGTTAAAAATACATCAACTTCAGTTCATATTGCTTTTCTAAAATAAGTAAAGTCGCCAGGGCGGCCTAATGTTGGTATCAGCCAGATAGCGATGGAGTCTGTCCCTTTTCACTAGTGCTAGACCAAGGAAATTGTTTTAGTCTCTGAGGTGGAATGCCACACCTACCATCAACTCCTCACTTTACAGCACAAATACCTGTACTATGCTGAGTTGGCGAGGGCCAGTATCAAACAAGGAACCTTATGATTCCTAGCCAGACGCTCTACTGACTGAACTAAACAGGCCCCATCTCCATATTCACTAATAATTCTATTGGCATCCACTAAACCCAAAATATATTTTGATATAAAAGTAACATAGTACCTATCAAAAATGTTTGAATAATTAACATATGGGTCATTGTCACTTGTGCGTAGGATCAGAGTAATGTCCTGTTTAATTAATAAAGAATTTCTCATTACTCGTGCCAAAAAAATTCAAATTTGTTTTCCCCCAGCTACAACTTCCTATTAAGTAACAAAGAATTTTGCTTTTTTTAAAAAGTAAGGATATCAAAAGAATACAAATTATAAGCTTTTCTTTATTTAGATAATTAATAATGGAATTCTGTAAGTAAATGTGTATGAAATTATCATGTCACGCTATTAGCATGGATATCCATGACAATCTCTCACCAACTGTCCCTATCACACATTGTTCTCGAGAGGTCCTATGCGATGCATCCAGTATCCATACAGAAGTGGTCAATGTATGTCTTTGCTGGACAGCCCACACTGGCGTACCCATGTGCTGGCTTCCACAGGAGGATGTCACTTATGAGTTCATCCTTGCTTCACCAGCAGTGTCCAGCGTGTCGTGTTTGTCTTACTCGGATGGTTTGGGTGATATGGGGCAGGTGACTGTACAGCTGTTTCCTCATGGGATGTTGTTTCCATCTTTTGTTTAAGATCAAATGCAGCATTTTTGTGCCACTCCCATCTAGTTTATTCTTGAGGTGCTTCATTAGGGTCCAAGTGGTGCAGCTCTACAACAGCACTGATATGACTAAATAACTGCAGATTGACCAAAATACTAAAGCCAAATATTGAAACTTTTTTTTTTTTTTTTTTTTTTTTTTTTTTCAATATTAATCTTGGACCCAAACTGTCAATTTTGCATAGAAAGTTGTTTTGCAATGTAAAGCTCTTTTGCACATATTCCTGTAAAAATTATTTTGCAATCTTTATTAATTATAAATTTACTCTGAACAATAACGGTGTTACTATACACATGATAAACCCACAACAGAAAAGAGATTTACATACTATGATTTTTATACTTATGATATTAATATTCTGTGAAAAAGAAAAAAAATTAATTTTGAGTAAATGACACTCAAGATTTATCAATTGAAACATTTTTTTGTTGACCTGATTGTTACTCCCATCTAAGTAATAAAGTATTATTTGGACTATTGTCTTCATATTTATTGCTATCTGCACAGTGTTTCAGCTGATGTGCCCTTCTGCCTTCTTCGGGAATTTCTTGTCAGACTCTGGAACTAATTAGATACATGGGGTAGAGGATATAGGCATTGTTAATGTTCTGAGTTATCTCTAGACTACAGGTTCAGTCCTGGTCAAGGGCAACAGTAATATAGAATTAACACAGCTTGACACTTGTACTCAGTCATGGTTAACAATGAGAACAGTCCACCCCCATGGATTAAATAAAGGTTAGGCTCACGATTGTGAAGAAAAGGTTCCCAAGTTTGAGAAGGTTCCTGAGTCCGACAAGAAATACCTGAAGAAGGCACATCAGCCGACACATTATGCAGATAACCAAGATGAGGACAATCGTCCAAATAATACTAATTATCAACCCTCCAAAAAATTCGGAGAAATAAGTAATAAAGCTATGTAATAATTTTACATCTCAGCTAGAAAAACTACCTATAAACCTATGGATAATTATTTTAGTAAGACAAAATTATCCCTTCATTTTTTTTTTTTTTTTTTTTTTTTTTTTTTTTTTTTTTTTTTATTTTTTTATTTAAAATTCTGTATGATTAGTTAACTCGATATGGCTTCCTTGTATTAGGGACCCCTACCATCCTCTTAAAGAGAACCCCCTTTTCTCTTTGTTAAAACCTTTCCTGTGTCAAATGAGTATGCATACCAAACTTGATATTCAAATTGTTTTATGTAGAGCTATAGATACAAATTACTTCATGCAATTGAAAATTAAAATGAACCAAGCTTTTCATCATAAATTTTTTTCTATTTTAATTTAAAGTCTTGAGCTGTTTTTTTAATTTTTTTTTTTTTATTTCTTTCTTTCTTCCCTCCTCTGCTCTCCTCATTCCAACCTTTGTGCAAATAGTTGAGGATAAAGTTCAAAACTTAACATTTAAAATACAAAAACATGATTGAAAGCATTTGTTAAAACAAAGGTTTGTAAAATAAATGTTTTTATAATAACACTCCCACCCACCTCACATTAAGATTTAATCTTCCAGTGATTTGTATAAAATTTTTCAAACCCTTTTTTATTAAGATTTCAGTGAGACTATATAACTATAATTTCTGCTCAGCAATCATTTTAAGAGTATATTGGAATGAAATACTTAATGTCATGTCTGAAGAGGAATGCAATATAGATGTCCAATATGTTTCAACTACTTTAGAATCGGAGAAAACATGTATATAAAATGTCATTGAGCCACTTGTATGATTACAAAATAAGTGTATACTGCTCTTTGTAAATTTGTAAAATGGTTATTACTTTATCACTTGCATTGATTTATAGCTGCTTGAGGAACTGGCTGGTTAGAGAGCTTTTAACATTAAAAATGGTTGACTCTCTAAAACTCTTTATATTGAGGCTTCTAAAATATTTTAAAGATCTTTTGTAAATTTCTATTAAAAATAAATATTGGCTATGATTTATGTAGTTCTTCATTTTGTTCAGAAGTCCTGAATCTTTTAAAATTTGAATAAAAGGTAGAAAATCTGTTTGTCTTAGTCAATTTAAAAAAAATAAAAATAATTTAAGTGACAGCTGAAATATTTATTTCACTTTATTTTGGTTTATAAAAATAGGCCTTTTAGTGCCTTTATTTTGCCTATCCATTGTTGGTGCCACCCGAGCGTGTCTCGTCTCCTGCCAGCCACCCGCGTGCATCTTGTCTCCCATCTGACTCCCGTGTGCGTCTTGTCTCCTGTCTGCCTCCTGCAGTCATTTTTGTCTTTAATGTCCTATCTGCCTAAATTTCTCTCTTCTGTACTTTGTTCACATTGATAGATGAAAAATAAGTGTTTGCCACAACAAATGACTATAAATAACATCTTTCTCTGACATAAGGTGGATTATTTTTTAAGCTGGTTTTTATCCATACTTAGTATTACACATTCTAATAGTTTTTTGTGGAAGGTGCTTTTTTTTTTTTTTTAAATGTCACAAGAACATAATCAAACTTTCTATATTTTCATGAAAATAATGCGTAAAGATCTTTGTACAAGGATTTTTTTTTTCTGACAGATCAATGTATTAATGATAGTTGATTGTTATGGATTCAAAGATAAAACACTTTTTTTTATTATTGTTGTACATGTTTGAGTTCCTCTGCTGCTGCTCTTACTAAAGATAGTCATCCTATTGCGTACCAAGAAAGAATTAGCTAATCTAGACTAGTTTTGGCTTCTGTTCAAGAGCCAACTGTATTGTAATCGGATACAGGTCACACCTATTTATTCAGTTTGCTAGCTATGTACTTCATATATGCTACCTGGCTGCATCTACCACTTTACATACAATTTTTACTATTTACACATAATCGCTATTTAGAAGAAAAAAAGTGGCGGAATGAAAAAAATAAAATGAAGAAGAAAAAAACCCAACTCTAAACATCTGACACAGAAATGACATTACATTCTTGGCATCTAACATATTGCCTGCTCCATGTATCTTTTTCCATACTGCCAAGTGACTTTCTGACAGCATTTTCACTTTTATACATTTGAATAATTTCTTAAACATGTCACTCCAATTTTTTATTTTTTGTGAAAAAAAAATTCCAATGTCACTCTTGGTTAGACAATTAGATAAAGTGCAATAAAGAAAATATAAATTTACAATAAAAGCATTCTCATGTAGCTTTATGATATGACTCCAATTAAAGCCCATTTTATTTTGTGTCCTTCCAAATTCTGCAGTACTGTAAGACGTTATTTCTTAACCCTTTCGGTGCAGTGCATTTGGCAACAAATTTAATGTTGGTAATGTTTTTGATCATAAAAAAAGCTTTCAAGTAAAAAAAAAAAAAAAAAAAAACCTTTTGCAGATTCATAATTACAATACACTATTGATGTTAAGAGAAGTTGCACATGTTTTTAAGAATCTTTTATTCAGATACTTCAAAAACCAACTGTTTTAATAGTAAGTTTTTAGGGTTTTGTTTTGTTCTATAAGGCTGGGGTATATCAAACATAAGGTACATTAGGTGGGTGTATTGAACATGATCCAAACTTTTTAAGTAATGTGGACTCAAGTTGCATCTCACCCTCATGCATTAAGTATATTTTGATAACTCAAATTGCTCTCTACACCAAAGGGGTTAATGGAATACCGAAACCAGCAGAATTTAACATTCTCAAAAACTAAACTTTTCAACTTTTTTTATAAGTTTCCTAATTCTTGAAAATGCTGAGATCTATATTTGATACATAATTGATCTCTTAAGAATTTTCTCCTTGATTTTATATTACTAGCTAAAGTCTCTGTCTATGTAAGTCTTGAATCACAGCTAATTATAATGACAGTAAAACAACTACTTAGTATGGTGAGCTGATGTTTAGTTATATAAAACTGCATGTTTGCAATCAGATCTAGCAAGGGCAAAATACACATTTTTAAAATACTTTATTTTTCATCTTCATGAATAATGCCTATTTTACAATCTTTGGTATCAATTTTTAAAAATTACACCGAACAGTTACAAATGTTTCTATAAAAAAAATTAAATCTATATAGCAGAAAGGTGATTTACTTTAATTTAGAATTTGAAGAGAAATATTTTTTAAATTTTAAATAGTTCAGAGATTTATTGATTTAAACATTTTTGTTTTTTGTATGGATCCTAGTTTTAACTAAACAAAAATTCTATGTAATTTTATATCTCTAGTTTGAAGAATTAGCTATAAACTTGATTAGTAATGTCTTAATTAAATAGGAATTATCATTTTAGCAAAACTGGTCCATTTCATATTTTAATTGTATATTAAAAAGGAACAGAGCAAGTTTTACAAGGTTTCAGAAAAAAATTATATTTTGTAATTAAATAACTTGACCAATTCTCATTCAAATGATCTCAAATTTTAACAGCATGTGTAGAACTCAAAATAATGTTTAATTTTTAAATGCTTTTTTTTTCTTCAATGAATGGAATTTCTATTCCTGGAAATAAAGAAAAAATTGTTTCTACACATGCTGTTAAAATTTGAGATCATTTGAATAAGAATTGGTCATTAGACCAGGAAATGATATTGGTGTTTCTAAAAAATAAATAGATAAATAAAAAATTTAAAAAAACTGTATATCTAAGTAACAATTGTAAATTTTCCATTTTTGTTGTACATAATCATTAATAAGCTTTGATCATTTATTTATCTTTTTTTCATCTTAGACAACCCTTTTACTGACATACATCATTTTACTATTTGTGATGTTTGCAATTATTGTGCTACTTAACATCAATAGGATAAAATCTCATTTTGTGAATAGTAAAACCTTTTATAAATACTTGCCTTCATCTTTGAAACTTTCTATCATGTGTATAGTTAGATGAAGAAAAGATATCCTTCTACTTTATGGAAAGAATTTCTTGAGAACAATACAGGCTCTATTCCAATATATAAAACCTTGAAGCCTGTTTTTATTACTCAAAGTGGCTCAATGTCAAATCACATCCTATTTATAGAATAATCACAAATCTCTTAGAAATTATAATGATCTGTGTTAGTGTAAATGCTTACATTCTATTATTAAAGTTGCAAATTTGATTGGAAACTGCTTTATTCTTTAAAATAAAGCAATTTTAACACTATTGCTCTAATAGAAATCTTGCTACAATGTGCCATTTTTGTTATGGTAACACATACATACAAAAATAAGATCATTATAATATAGATGGTTATTGGCAAAATTCCATAAATTTAGTTTTTTTGTTTTTGTTTTTGGTTTGTTTTTCTTAGTAATTTTAGTTATTTTATCTTGAAAAAAATCGTATGCAAGACTTGATCTTGAAATGTATATTAAGTTCAAGTAGTTACCATTCTTTGGCTTACACCTAATTTATCTGTTCTTACATCAACTGAGGCAGGAGGACACACATACAGAGGCAGGTTTTGTGTGGGTGTAGATTTTTTTTATGAACTGATAGTGGTTTCCCATAACCGATTAGGTTGTCAGGATGCTGTGCTGAGTAATTTTCACCCTTTCATAGTATTTCATATAGCAATGTGGCACTTATTTAAAAGGATCAAGGAAACTTGAGAAATGTGCCAATCTTGGACTTGAGGATGAATATATAGAACAGTGTATGTTTCATGGCTCTAGGGGTATTTAGAATACACCAACTGCACCTCTGCAGAGGGGTAAGACCCCCCAATGGGGTCACCAGTTGGCCATAGATGGCAACCCATGATGCTTAAGGACAGATTCCACTTAGGCCCTTAGGCTAAATGGGTGGTTGGAGAGGCTCTCTCTGATTACTCGACTGGTTACGTTAAGCCCTAGCACTTATGATTGTCCCCAACCCTTTTTATGTGTTAAAAGGTGATGGCTGAGGGTCTTCATGTCCTAGGAATGACATTAAACTCTGAGGTTCCATATCTGGAGGTCTAGGGAATGTGTAGCACCCATTCATCAACATTGTTCCCTGGTCCACTCTGACCTGGAGTGGTAGTACCTGTTAGGGTCCCATCTATGGGTTAAATAGAAAAATGTTTATAAAAATTTTAAAAAATTGAGTATCCATTAAGAATGAACTTATTTCAAAACTTAGTCGGCATTAAATAACCCACCGGGGTTGATATGCTGTAAAACAAACAAACATGGCTCTAGGTCATTTCTTGATTGGACCAAGAACTTTTCAACAACCTCATATTTCTCACATGTCACTGTTTCTTTGATCAATGTGATTGCCTTTACTGTTTATAAAGTTGTAGTTTTCTATCAGTATAATGAACAGTATAACTTTTTCTTTGTTCTTCCATCCATACCTTGGATCAGTGTAATATCTGTACACCTTATTTAAAGGTAGGTACCTGTTGAAACTTAAGAATATTACAACAAAAATTAACAAAATAATCATCTATATATTTATTCATCTGATTTTCTTATCTTTATGGAAGTTTTAAATTTTGTACCCTTCAAAATAACTGACAAGTATCTTTTATAGTTTTTTTTTTTTTTTTTTTTTTTTTTTTTTTTTGAGGGGGCGTGTAAACATGTGTTTTGTATGGATGCAAATATTACACTGATTGTAGGCAGAAGTGCAAAACCATAAATGTCTTTTCCTGCTTTGTGATATCTTAGAAACTCATTGGATTCTCATTGTAACAGCATTTTAAATGTATTAATAAAAATCTTATGGGGTGCTGTTTTTACTTGGTTACAAACATAAGAAGTTTAGTAATGTATCAATAATTATTCAACCTTCTAAAACAAAGGATAAGATCTAGCTTGAGGATCAAACTGTTTTCTTTGCCTTTTGGGAAAGTTGTTTAAGTACACCAACTAAAACTATATAAAAAAAAAAGGTATAATGTAACAGGAATTAATGACTGAAAATAAATGGTTTCTCTAAAAAAAATAGTAACATGACTACAAACAAATTAATATTACCTTTTTATATAGAATTCTGACAAAATGGTTAAAAGACTGCTGAACTTAAAAGTTGTCAATATAAAAAAATATTGTAGCAGGAATTCAGAGAAAAGCATAATTTTTTACAAAACAATCATTCAATATTTCTGTCCTTTCTGTAATGGTCATAATCTTGATATATATCATTTATATACCTTTTGGTTAATGTTAGTTTTGTTATATAACTAATAAAAAGCACAACCTCCATTTACCTATTAGTAAGTCATACTAGAAAAACCCATTGTTGAAAACTGACAAAATTTTTAATTGCAGAAGAGAATATTTTCATCCTTTTTGTTTTAAATTTGGATTATTTTGTTAAGTGTCAATTTGATTTTCTACTGGGTTCAAAAATGAATTTCATTGTGGATGGCAAGATTAGGTTGAGATAGGTTTTAGCAGGCGCAGGTAACTTTTACGAGACTAAACTAATGTTTGACATATTAAATGACCTCTGATGATCATGGAATTAAATATTATGATGAGATTCTGACCTACAACTCAAAATATTAAAATCTAAAACCCTGATATGAAAGTATGAATGAATCATCATCCTCATCAGTTGAATGTCAAAAATTTAGATTATTTTGGTCTGTTGATGCTAAAAGATACAAAATATCCATTGTTGGTGTGTGGGGGTGGTGGGGGAGGATAGGAGCAGTGCTGTAACTCTTCAGCCAACATTGGAATGTTTGAAACATGAGTTACAATGGATTCAGTGAAGAAGTTTACATCACATCTTACAAACTCAACATTGTCAGTTATAAAAAAAAAAAGTGTGGTATCATTTCCACTTGAAGACAATCACCTGCTTTTGGAAGGTGCTGCCATATTGTTTATGCCTTGTATTAAGATTGTAAGCATTTTAACAAATATGTTGGTCACTGTAACCAGTTAATAATAATATTGGTAAATTAGAGACAGAACATACCAGAATTTAGTGAAACTGCTATTGTGCTGCCGGATGTTATTGTCAAACTTTATAGTACATTAGGGAATGTTACCAATATCTGTAGACCTATGGTAGTCCAAGTTATGCTGCTAACTTTTAAACTGCCTAAGTCATTAATCATATAAAGAAAAAAAACAATGAGTAATTGAAGTATCCATATGAACCTTACTCTGATTATGAGGTTCCATGAGTATTAGATATATAGGCCTGTACTACTTCAACAATGCTTTATGTGAACCCCAAACAAGTTTGCTAAAGCAGGTTAGCTATGAGTGCAGATACACTGGTATTTATAAGGTTAGTTGCATGTTTTACATAAGTAGTTTAGTAGAAGAATACCAATCCCTGTTGAGGGGAGGGCTATTAAGTTCAAGGAAACAGTGGGGTTTTAGATTTTTTCCCCCAAATATTCCTTGCTTTAGGTATGTGTTATATACTGGTGCATGTTAAATGGCAGGAAATATAGTATGTACTAATTCTAATAAAGTATATAATTAGTAACAGTACTATTTATATGGCAGAAATATGGTATATTTAGTTTTATCACGGTTTTAAGGCCCAAAGGTTTTATCTTTTTTAATACGAGCTAAGGAATTTTTTTCTACTTTTGTTTTTGCAAAGAAACCCTTTGAATAATTAACATTGCAATTTTAAGGATAAAGTTTTAGGCCAAAATTTCTTTAAAAAGATTAATTGGCTCCTACAAAATTTCAATTAAATTTTCGTAACACAACCTGTTGGCAATTTTAGAAAAATAATTTTTTAAATCCAACTGATTTAAAATATCTTTAAGGGCCAGGCTCTGTTCAATGTATTTTAGTGTTAAAAAAAAAATCAATTCTTTTGAGGATGGGGTGACATCAAATGTATTGGAAATCTAATGGAACAATCTCACATTTTCAAAGTCAAATTTTCTTTGTGCTTTTCTCTTTTGTGTCAATCCAAAGCAAATAATTTTTCTTGACATCTGAAGAAATTTGCTGAAAGTCTTTGGGATCCAGGAAAATGGTTGGAATGATTTCTTTCATTGCCATTTTAGTTGGGTCTTGGGAATAATGACTATAACTATAATCTTAGCTAAGGGAATCATCCACAACTGCAATCAGCTGGAAGGTTTAAAACAAGGAAACTGATTTTCCTTTTTTTTTTTCTCTCTGTATCCAGTTTTTATCTTATATTCAAAGATCTGTATGTGTGTGTCTCTCTCTCTTACATACACATTTATTTACATATTTTTAGGGGTGGGGGTGATATATTATTGCAGAAGTCAATCATCTTATTTATTTCCTCTGGCAGCATCAGAGAATAGCAGAAATGTTTGGTAGCAGCAGTTGACTGGGCTGAAAACAAACTGGAAGAAAGAAAAATAGAAAAAAATGTTTCTCTCTACCAAATTGCCTCTTCTTCTTCTTTCCCTGCCACCCACATCATTTGCAAGGGTTATTTTTGTACATAAGATGCTTACCTTATGTGCTGGATTTTCACACTACTATTTCTAATGGTACTAAAGCTTCCATTTGGTTTGCAACTGCTATTAATACTGCCATTACTATCATTAGTATGGAGAGATTGAAAATTTTATTGGTATTGGTTGGGGGAAGGGCTTGGTGCAAAGAAAAAAATATTCTTCCAATTCTGTTTTGCCTCATATTTGGATAAATTCTCCAAATTCGGGTTTCAGTTCTTTTGTCTTTAATATAGACTAAATATTACCATATTTTATCTTTTATTCCTAAACATTACTAAATCTTTTCTTTTTTTTTTTTTTTTTTTTTTTTTCATGCCTACAAATACAAATGATCCCTAACTTTGATTTTCAAACTACCATAATTCCTGTCCCAAATGATTTATTTATGGACCGTTACTTCTACCTAGTTTCAGAGTGTGATAACCATGGAAATTATTTTAATTTATAAAAGATTTAGAAGTTGTCATTGTCGGGGTGGCTTTTCACTAGTGCTAGACCAAGGATATTGTTTATCTCAGGGTGGGGCGCCACACCTACCATCAGCTCCTCACTTTACCGCACAGATCCCTGTGCTACTCGTTCAAGTTCAAATCCTGGACAAAGCTACATTTCACATAGCACTAATATCTTTGAAAAAGTTATGAAACCTACTACTCTCCCTCCCGCTATGAGTAAATAATAGCACAGACTGGGCTCTTTAACCTTGGTTAAGCAACCAGTCGAGAAGGAAAACTGAATTCAAACGTTAAATCCGCTTGGTGTGGTCACTACGAGGATAGGCTCAGTCCTAATTAGTGATGTCTTTCACTAATTTATTACTGCAGCTCTTTGCTGAAAATTAAACACTCCACAAACATATCTTCACAATGATCCAGCATTTGTATACATAAATCACAGCATGTATTTTTGTCACTTACACCTCTTTGCAATAACTGCAGTTTTATAAAGAATCTTTTCAACCATTTCCACAATTTTCCAAATGGTCTGGTTTGGAATTTATAACTCTTGACCTGTCCTTTATGAATTTCTGTGAGATAAGTAGGTAGATAACTAGCACAAAAATGCTCCAATTGTTGTTGATTTTTAATATACTGAAGGTCTCCAAGGACATTTACACAAACATCCTGTTGTTTCAAATTTCTTGTACACAATCGTAAATGGCTTGTCTCCCAAAATATATTCTCAAATGCCATTGCATGAGAGTAACAGAATTCATTTTGCTTGCTTAATTCAAGCATACATAATTCCTTCTCAATTTTTGGCACCCTGACTGACAATAGAACATTTGGTGCTGCCAAAAACCTTAATAATAAAATCAAAGTGTTTCTCCTTAAAACATTGTATGAGTTTCAGTATCTTTTTTAGATCAAGCTATTTCTTTTGTAAATATTCCCTAATTTAATTAGATTTCTAAAGGTACAATTCTACAACTAGGTAGAAATGCTGTGATCACTGGAGTTGGAGTCAGTAAAACTATACAGACTCCAACTCTAGTTAAATTTATATTTTATATGGCTCAGTTTAGTCTGTAAAGTTATGCAGTGAACACTCTTTATAAATAGGTTTATAAAAAATGTTATATTTATTTGTAGACCATAATCACTTAATCTATACACATAAAGGGCAGTTGTGTGTATGTGTCTGGATGAAACTATGAAAATAAAACAATTAAAGACAAAGTAAATATACATACACATTCACTATCACCAGACCTTGCTTTTAGAGCAAAAATAATAAAGATATGATTTATATTCGTGAAGATAATTTTTAAATAAATTTTAGATATCAGCATGGATTTTTTTTTTTAATTTAATATTTTAGATACACTGATCTTTCTTTTCAGAGTGGTTGGATCAATGCAAGGTCTTTTTTTTTTTTTTTTTTTTTTTTTTTTTTTTAACGTGATTTTAATGGGGGCATGCTGTGAGGATTCAACTCGCGATTCAGTAATAATGGATCTATGAGACTAACTTTAAAAAAAAAAAAATTACCCTCTACCCAGGCCATGCCAGGTAGCCACTTCTAGTTACATATATAGGAGTTGGAGGTGCCAAAATAGTTGGGTTTTGTGTTCAGACTCCACAGCCTTACTTATATCTATTGCCAAAAGTATCTTCAATGGTCATGTGACCGTCAGAACTGGACCTTGTAACCGTGGAAGGTTGTCTCCCGATTCAAAAGTCTCACATTCTCCTGAATAAGATAGCAGTATATTTTTATTGAAGTAATGGCATCAGGATGTGTTTGGAAGTGTGATGGTCTACACAGCATTCTCCTGAGGGATGGGGAACTGTGTTTTAAGATTTCTATGGAAGCATTTTGTCAAGCACTACCTACCTCAGTATCATTGAAGATTAGTAATACTCTTCTGATAGCAGTGGCATTTTTCAGCTGGACAATGCCCTTCTGCCACATTACAAAAATTGTATGAAAATGGTTTCATGAAGATTCTATTGTTTTGCCCTGACCTTCAAACTACTTGGATCTCTATTCCATTGAATACCTTTCGGATATATTAGACCAACAATCTTGCTCCACATAATTCAAAATGGTTAAACAAAAACTGCTGTTAACATCCTGATCCCAGAGGAAAAACTTTAGAGACTTTTACAGTCCATGCCTGAATAGATAAGAACTATTTTGTGAGCACCTGGGAATCCAATACCTTAGGCAAGTATTATTTAGATTATTCAGACTATTGTCCTCATCTTAATTCTTATCTGTACTTGATGATGAATATTTATGAAAATAAGAACAAAAAATACGAAAGGATGCATGTTAACTAAAAACTGCAAAGCATTCATCTCTCTCAGACTGCATCCTTGATGCTCAATTGCCAAATTTTGTTAAGTTTTAATCAGTTAACAGCAATTAAATGTTAATTTATTTAAATATAACCTTGAAATGTTTTATTTAATGAATGAAAATAAAGCTAAACAATGCAATTTATTGATAATCTTGAAAGGTAATTCATATCTGGTTTCATGGATATTGCAACTTAGCCATTGTTTTGCTCAGATATTTGAAAAAAATCTGCAGTAGATAAATTTTATATCCAACTAAACATCTGCATTCATCTCCAGCCCAAATTATTAAAACATGTTTTTTAAGTATGCTACATTTGTAAGAATATTTAAAAATTATTACTGATTATAATATATGTGCATTTCACCTAGATAAAACTCCTTTCTTTGAAAATAACCCTGATCTCTTAACACCAAACTAAAGGGTTTAGATAAACATCAGAAATGCATTGCCACAAACCTGTCTTTGGTGTTGATTTCTAAGAATCTATAAGTTAGTACAGATCTCGCCAACACAAATCAAACTTTGTTTTGTTTCTTTGTTTGTTCTTTTTGTTTTTGTTTTTTTGTTTTTTTGTTTAATTGGCCACAATTGTGGTTCCTATTTATTAATCTTTATTTAATCTGTGACAGGGTCCACAGGTTGCTTACAGTACCTGCTGTTACTAAGTGATCACCCATTTAAGTACTATCTCTGCTTTATAATATAACGCTTATCTTTGCTTAATCTCAGTTATCTGGTGAGAACTGGTGCTTTCAACACTGTTAGTCATACTTTCCTGAAATTTAATTTTTTTTTTTTTTTTATCACCATATCAATCAAGTTTAATTCTGAAATCCATTGCAAGAGTCCTTGTAGGTCATATGTGGCCCATAGGTTGAGCAAGCCTGGTTAGATCATTTATTTAAAATTTTTACTAATGCAGAATGTGACACAGTCAATTTCTTATGCTTAGGCAATACCGTCAGATGTTTCATTTCCTTCCACTTGATGAATTCTGTGAGTAGCTTTAGTTGTTTTCAGGCCCAGTTTAAAATACTACTCAAAAATTGATAAAATCCATCATTATGTAAAACAAGATATAGCTGAATAGTATTGATTAATGATATAATGGTGTTGATCTTTAGATGCATACATGTTAGCAGAAATGCTGATAGGTATGTGTCCTGCGTCCATGACACAGTGTAATCATATCCATGTGCCCCAGTATTTTTCTTTTTTCTTCCCTCACCATTTCAAGTTAACTGTAAATACATTTCAATAGTTTCTTAGAAATGAATTACATAGGATAGATTACAAGGTAGAAGTTAGACGGCTTTTGTTTATCCAGATCATAAATAAAATCCTACAATCTATAAAGAAACTTTAGTTGGGACCTATTAATTTTCCTGGGGACTCATTCAAAGCAAATATGTGCATGCCAGGATGCTCTAAATCAAAAAAATCTATCCGCATCACTGGTTAGAATCTTTGGAGTAAAGATATTAAAAAAATTAAAAAATGTTTATACACTCTAACTCAGTGGTTCCCAACCATTTCAGTACCATGCCCCACTTTTTTATCACAAATTTCTTCATGTCCCCGACTCGTTAATTGTTTAGTATGATATAACAATATCAGTTTTGAAGAAGTAGAATATTTTTAAAAAAGTTATCTTTCAAATAAAACTAAAGGGTTTAACTTTAAAATCCATTTTATAATGTGTATAATTGCAGGGGAGGACAAAAGATGGAGAACTGCAAAGTTAGTCAGAAGCCAGGCATATAGCTGGTGCCAGATGCACGATAATATTAGTGGGTGAACACTTGACTAGATTGCATAAGCTGTTATGCTCAGCTAGGCTGTAATTACAATTTTTCTCTATAAATTTATAATTTTTACCCATATAGGGTAAAATAAAATGATGTTGATTTTACTATATTTTCAATATTGCCCCCCTATTATTGAATTGACCCCACCCCAATGGGATGTAGGCCCCATGTTGGGAATCACTGCTCTAACTAAATCATTTGTAAAATGAGTCATATTTGAATTGTCTAATATTGTCAGACCTTAATTTAGCAGTGCAGTTAACTGAATATTTAAAAGAAAAAAAAGACTATAAATAATCTACCAAAAGTTATCAGGTTTCCATGTATGGTCCATCTTTATGTACACAGACAAGCAAGAAAACAAGATGGTAATAAGTGAAGATGGCTTTCTGCAGTAAACAAGACACATTTTGTTCTATTCATTCAAGCAACATTCCAAGGACAAATTGGAAGAATTAACTGATACAAGATATCCTCCAAGTATAAACAGCTAAATAAGAACAATTTAGCCTTGTGGATTGAATAAAGGGCTTGGTTTGAACCCCCCTCCCCCCTCCACAAGGTGATTGAGTATGATAAATACCTGAAAAAGACCAAAAAGATACAACAGCCAAAATATTGTGAGTGTATCACAATCAATATAAGGACACTAATAATACATCAATGTATAATAACAGAAATAACAAAAGGTTGACAAAGCCTGGTACTTGTAGAAATTCTAATGTTAGACATGAGAACATTGTTTCTTCATTCCTTATTTCATGCCAACTTACATCTCATAGATCTTGTATATCTTCTTGTTCTCTTTTTTCTTTTCTTGTTTTCTATAGACAAGATCTGTTTAGTAGATAACGTGCAAGAAATGTTACTTATTAAATGACAGTTTCCAAAGAATTCTGGATGTCTACCAACTATTAACTTGGTTTCTATTTACATCATAGCAAGTCCATTTTTTTAAGCATTTATAAAAAAAGCTTCTTTGCTTTTTCTATCATTTTCAAGCAGATTTAATTTAAACTAATTATTTTAACTCTTAATATCCTATACCACCTCATTCCGCCCAGCCAGAAGTCGCATTCATTTTCCTAATCTGCCCCAAACAATAGCATTTGTTTAAATGTAATATTAAACATATTTAGGAGTCTTTGATTTAAGAAATAACAGGTAACTTTAGATGCAAAGGTTATTTTTAGCCATCTTTTGATAAATCCTTATAGGAATGGGGCTCTGGACTTAGAAAATTCTCAACAGGATGTTAAGAGTTAAAGTAATTTTAAAGCAATATGATGCATAAAATATGTATTTATCAACCCCTTCTGCACAAGCAGGATGTGACACATGGTAAATTTTTAAGTGAAGTTTACAAAGTTTAAATTCAGTTTTTCCTTTTCCTAGATGTTGGTTGGTTGATTTTAATGGCATATCAACCCATCTGGGGTTATATCATGCCTAACGGTTAGGAAGAAATATATATTGTATATTGCAGAGGGGTAAAACTCCCTCAATGGGGCCACCTGTTGGCCGTGGTTGCGACCCATGATGCTTAATGATAGAACCCAGGTGGTTGAGCAGTCCATGACATGCAATACTCTACTTTGGTCTTTACTTAGGCTAGACGGGCAGTCGGAGAGGACCCCTTCCGATCAATCAGCTGGTCACATCAAGCCCTAACACCAATATGATTGCCTCCAACCCTATTACCCTTATGGCAAGCTCCAACCCTTTTTATCATATGGGTGCTAGGTGGTGGTTGAGGCTCTTCATGTCCTGGGAATGACATTAAACTCTACCTGATGGTGAGGTTCCAGTTCTGGGGAATGTGTGGCCCCTATTCATCACCATTGCTCCCTGGTCCACTCTGACCCTGACTGGTAGTACCTATTAGGGTCCCATTTTTGGGTTAAATAGAAAAATGTGTTTATAAAAAAACAAAAACGAGTATCCATTAAGAATGAATTTATTTCAAAACTTTGTCGGCATTAAATGACCCACTGAGGTTTATATACCGTAAAACATACCAAACCAAACTGTTGTCCCAGATAATTTTTGTAAAATAAATGCAATAAATTCGCCACCCCACCTAGTTAGAAATCTTTTATACCTTTTATTTAATGTTTTCAAAACTTGAAAAAAAAACTTGGTAATGAAAGTGTTAACCTAATCAATCTTCCATTGTATATTGAAATTGTATTGAATACAAATCAATGATATCAAAATTATAATTGATTTGATTGATCAATTGTTAGCAATTCAAAATAATTAAGTATATCTGCTTCCCTATAAAGTGTGATACGCTCACTCTGAAACATCATTGCACTTCAATTATGTAGAGATGCAACTTAACCTTGTTCAAAGTATTCATTTGCTTTTGCCAATAGTCTGTATTCATTAAGCCAAGCTTTCTTCCAATCTTTTTAACTTCCAGCACATTTGATTATATCAAGTTTACTATCCAAAGTAATTACTTTCTTCTTCTTTTTCTTCTTCCCCCCCCCCCCCCCAACTTGCATTTCAACATGGTTAATAGGGCATCACTCTTATTCAGGTGTTTGCTTATGGCAATTTTGAAATTGCAGTAATTTCTACTGCATACAAAAAAGAATGTTAATCAACCTCACATTGAACAACATTTAGGGCTACTTGTACACATATGTACACTTAAAACATGATATATGAATTAATACTTATACTTTCTTATTCTAAAAGAATCACGGGTGTGTGTAATGTGTATGTGTGTGTGTGATATATATATATATATAAGAAAAAATGGAAGTGAATCTGACAGGATGTAATATTGAAAAAACAAATAATCTTTATTACGCTTACACTGCAGTGTTTCGATCTGTTTAGATAGACGTTCATCAGGTTTGATTTTTTACAATATATGTCGTTGGGTGGCTTAAAGTGTCGGTGTCAGCCAGACAGCGAGGGAATCTATCCCTTTTTTACTAGCATTAGACCAAGGAGATTTTTTTTTTAGCATCTGAGGTGGAGTGCCACACCTACCATCAGCTCCTTACTTTACCGCACAGATCCCTGTGCTACTCACGCGCTGAGTTGATGGCCAGTATCGAACCAGTAAACCTTGTGGTTCCTTGGCTGACGCTAGCGACTGAGCTAAGCCGGCTATATATATATATATTAGAGACCTAGTGTATTGAGCACTTTTTACATGTATAACAGAAACCTCCTTTAGTTTTTTTGTTTTTGTTTTTTTCTTTTGGCTGCCACATTACAATACTGATTATTTTCAGAAAGTATGGGTGTATTTTCTTTTTTTTAATTTCTAATTTTATTTTGCAAACCAAATTATTTGCCTTTTTTTCATACCAGTTGAGTTTAGAAATAATATACTGAAGCACTAACTAAAAAATATTACATTTCATCACTGATATGAGTAGATAGAAAAAAAGATAGTTGTATTTGTTATATATTAAGAGAACACCAATATTGGCTTCATAAAATGGATAAAATTTGGTATACAAATGTCATTCTATTTGTATGTACATTACATATTTATACCTAGGATCAGTGTTATCTGTGCCAAATTCCTGGCCCTTCTGAACTGGAATCATTTACACTTTCTGCCTCCCCCACCCCAAGAAACCTATATAGTATGTAGCAGGAAGGAATTAAGAGTTGGGATGTGAGAGTATGATGGAAAAAAGTGGGGTTGGTAAGACAACTAGAAAGAAATGAAGAAAAAAAAAACATAATTTAAAAAGAAAACAAAAAAAACTATACACAGTATAGGACCAATCAAAACCACTTTACTACCAATAGTTTTGTATTTTCATGATCATCACCATTAAGTCCTTTTTTAATAGATTCCTTTTAATAAGAAAGAGCTGGAGATAAAAGGCAGGTTTGCTTGTTGGATATCAAGAGACAATGAACAAAAAGACTGAAGGGCATTAAATTTCTTTAGAAATGTAGAAAATATTTGTGCTTTCCCTATGAAACTAGTCCATATTTCTCTGTTTTTTTGGGGTTTTTTGTTGTTTTTTTTAGATGAGGCTTGAGAATTAGTATCACTTGTATTATTCAGACTATTGTTCTCATCTTCAATGTTATCTGTACAGCATTTTGGCCGATGTGCCCACCTGCCTTCTTCAGGTATTTCTTGTTGATTACAACAAGGTTCCCAAGTCTGACAAGGAATACCTGAAGAAGGCCGGAGGGCACATTGGCCGAAACGTTGTACAGGTAACAATGAAGATAAGGACAATAGTCTGAATAATACAAGTGATACTAGTCGACATTTGTATAACATTTAGGTAAAAACAGGTACAGATTGGAAGGTATAAGGGAGGGAATGAGAATATACAGTCAATGGGTGAAAAGATTCGGGGTATGGGATAATATTAGTTGTCAACTCAGAATTTTCATTGGTCTAGCTACTTTGAATGTGAAATACAAGACACTCTTCTATAATTTGTTGAAATGTCAGTGTTTCTTGAGATAATCTATTGCATTATGAATTCTAATAGTGAGAATAAGATTATTCTGTATAATCCCTAATACTTAAAGGCAAGTTATAAAAATGAAATCATCTTGGGAGTATTGTAGATTAATGTTTGAAATGATCTAACTGCCACAAAGTTGGTACCTCATTACTCACTGTTGCTTTTTTGTCTAGCATCTACCCTCATGGCACATCATGTGTGTTTATCTTCAATGTATCGTTTCCCTCATGTTTCACCATTTTGATGCTTATATGTCATCTCACATCCTACATTATGAAGCATCATTTCATTTTGCTCAGATTCGTTGTTAAAATCAAATTCTTCAATATGCAAATTAGCCTTCATGTTCACAGTGTTTGCATGTAGATCCAACCATAAATTCATGGTGAATGTGATGTCAATAACTAAGGGAATTGTGACTTGATAATTTATACAGACAGACAAGCACACAATCTCCATTATAATAAGATATATATAATATATAAAGAAGTTGAGCACTGATACATCTGTTAAAGACCTCTCCTCTATCTCTGCTTCCTTCTCTCCCTCCTTATAGACTGACACAATTGAGAATAGAGATATTAAACCTTTCTGCTTTTTTATAGTTTCAAAATGCCACTCCTATCCAAGTTTGGTAGCACAAGTAGACTTTACTCTTTTATTTTGTTTAAAAGCTTGTTTCAGATTTGAACAAATAAGATAATTTAACCATCAATTCAATGAACTGAGGCAGTCATTCTTGTTTCATGTAAAATGATTTCTCAAAACAAAAAATGCAGTTGCAGTCATCCAGCATTTTTGCGGTTTCACATCTCCTCAGTACAGCTAGACAAGGCAAGCTGCTTCAAGCTGGGATCAAAACAACTGATTTGTCATCAGTTCTTATATATATTTATTAATTTACTGGCAAATCAAAACCAAAAACTCTACAGATCTTTGGAAATGGAGCCTTACCATCCAATGCAATTTGCCTTATCTCCACTCTTAAACTAGTCAAAAAAGTATTGGTTAAATTACTAACTACAAGGCTACATTTCTGGGTCACCAAGAAAAGTTAAAACTTTGTTTCAACTGCTTGAAAGATAATCCTGCAAACTTCTTATACAATAACTTGCTGAACAAGCTTTATAAATTGTTTATTCTATTATTCATTGATATCTGCACTTGCTTAACTGCATCTCACACCCTGTCAACAGGGCTTAGAAAATGCTGTTTCCCCTGCACAGGGGCAAGACATCCCCTCTCATCCTGGGTATGATACTAAACTGCATTTGATGGTAAAGCTCTAGTTTTAGAGATATGGGGAGTACCCCTTTATTGCCATTACTCCCAGGTCTACTCTGACTCTGCATGGTAGTACCTGTTAAGTTCCCATCTATGGGCCAAATAGATCTGTTTGATTTTTTAATTATTTTTTTATATAGTAATACTTGATATCATATAACTAAATTATTTATATTAAGAATAGTTACTGGAAGCAAATGATTGTTTACTAAGGATTATTATTAGTTACTTGAATCCATGTAACTGTAAGTGGATAATTGTTAAATAGAAATAATTACTTGAAACCATATTGTTATTATTGGGTAGGAATACTTGAATCTCTGCAACTGTGTGAAAATCATTTGTATTAGGTAGGAATATCAACTGTGTACAAAAAAATGAATTTGCAACAATGAACGGGATTCCCTAACCTCTAGGCTTAAAATAACCTTAGATGGGTTGATGTGTTGTTAAAATCAATCAACAGCATCCCACTCATTTTGGGGGGTTGGATGAAGAATTTTTTTTAAATTTTTATTTTTATTTTTTTTTTTTTTTGTACAAAAATTATCAATGTCTCTCCACCACACTCAGCTTGATATAAAACTCAATATTAAAAAGCATAAGTTACAGGGTACATGGCAAGGTATCATAAGTACCACTTATGTGTAGATGTGATATTCTTTATCTGAAATAAATATCTATTAAAGACAGCAAAAGGAAAAAATATCTAGATTAAATGCGAAGAGGATTTAATTAATAAAAATTCCATTTTGAGAATTTTTGTTTTTAAAACTTGAAATACATGTTGAAAGCATTTCAATGTTTAGTCACTATTTCAGAATAAAATGCTGTATTCTATATGTGAATTATAAAAACTTTTAGACAATACTCTGAATTTCACATGTATTTACAATCATCAGGCAGACAGTGGCTGAAGGCTTTTTTTCCTGTTACCAAATATTTCTTGAAAAATATATAATAAAAAAAATAACCCTTTAATCATTTGTCTGCATAATCATACTTAATTTTAATTGTTGATCGTATATATGAATGATGGCTACCTTCACTTGATATCCTAATAGGAATATTTGACTATGCCATAAATACAGGTCAGCTGTTCAACATATCATTAATCTCATGATACCAAGCAATACCTTGACCTGAAACTCTTTATGCTGAAGAAAGACAGTGCACTAGTCAATTCTACTCCAATAATGTATCCAAAAAGAGCAAATCTACATCATTGTGTCTTATTGAAGCTGTAGGGTTTACATCAGTCTCCTTTAAAACATGTTTTAACAAAACTCCCAATTTTATGTCTTTCTCCTAGATGACTTATTAAAATCTTTGTATTCATTACTCTCAGTGGTTGGAAGGCCAGACCCAGCTTTAAATGAAAGATTTACCCTTTTTGTACTACATAGTATGTGCTAAGTGACTTATTCTTACAAGATGGTTTAAAGGGCCTTTTTTTTTTTTCTTTTTTTTGTACTACCAGGTATCTAACCATCCCTTTCTCCAGTGAAGTCAAGTGTGGAAAAATCACTCAACCATATAGAGATGTCACTGGTTTACATCACAGCAGTATCACCTTTTAAGTGACCTGATATATATAATTAGGAAATGTTTTCTTGCCCTCTTAGACAGACCGTTTAAAGTCTCAGCCAGTGCAATAGCGCTAGATGTAGAGTTTCGAACTAACCTTGTGTTTCTATTAAATTCACCAAATTATTCAGGTATAATACTTTTTGGACCTTGGAAAAGAATTTTTAAAGTGTTAAAAAAAAAATGATCCTCATGGCAAAAGAGCAAGTCTATATTGTTGTGCTATTGAAGCCTTCAGAGTAAAAAAAGACTTTTACACTAAAGGCTGTAAAGCCATTTTGACAAACAATCCAGACAAAAAATATTTCAATGGATAAATCTCTAAAATATTGCTTATTTAAATTAAAAGTATTTCTCTAAAAAAAATCTTAGATTTTTCACAAAATATTAATTTCATAAGATATATATAAAAGATAAAATTGGTAAATTTCTTTTCTGTTATGTCATTTTATCTTGTGTAACGACTACACCCTGCTGGCTGGGTTTAGAATATGCTAACTATATTCCCTGTAGGGGGTTAAAACCTCCACCCTAATGACATTAAACTGCATCTGATGGTGAGGCTCAGCTTCATTGCCATTAGTCTCAGGTCCACTTTCACCCAAAATGGTAGTACCTGTTAGGGTCCCCATCTAGGAGTCGAATAGATCTGTTTAAGAATGATTTGTATTTGATAGAACTGTGTACAAAAAATAATCTTAAGAAACAACTACACAAAAAAAAATGAAAATATGAACATACAATGTACACAGTTCCCTAACCTCTAGGCATAAAATAACCTTAGATGGGTTGATATGCCATTAAGATAATTATGTAACCACTAGGTGTAAGTTTTTAATTGATAGCAAAGATTATAAAATAACCAGCTGTAATCACTTCTTACCTGGTGTAGATGGGTACTTCAGCCTCTGTGTGTGTGTGTGTGTGAGAGAGGGGGGGCTATTTAGGTTAAGAGCCTTCAAAATTGTCTTTAATAATTCAACAAGTGTATATTGGCTATACTAATCATTTAAACATAAAATCCTCATTGAACTAAGGTATGCAGTGACATTTTGGAGAGTAATTAGACTAGAACAAGTTCTTGCTAACTCTTTGGAATTAGAATTCTATTCTTAACATAAGAAATACAAAACAAATTGACAAAGACTTGATTTTTTTTTTTTTGTTTTTTGTTTTTCTCTTTCTTTCTTTCTCCCTACAACCCCACCCCACTTCTCTGCAGCTGTTAAATCAAATTCTCATGTCTGTATTTTCTTGATTTTTTTTTTTTTTTTTTTTTTTTTTTTTTAAGTTTTACAACAGACATTAAATAACTTTTTGTCATTGATTTTACTATCCAAAAATACCAAAGGAATTGTCAAATTAGTTATTACTCAAATATTTGTATATAATTTCTGAAAATCGATTTTTCTGGGTTTCTATTGGTCCAGAAACATACAGAAATATTCATGTTAAACTTTCTTTTCTTTTTTTTCTTTTTTTTTTTTCTTTTTTTTTCTTTCTTTCTTTTTTTTTCTCTCATTCCAAGATTTTGATAGACTTTTCATGGATATAATCAATATAAGACTAAATTTCTCATTTTGTTTGTGCTCTCAAATTATCCAAAATGATACATTGTAGCTATTGAATGAATGTATCCTTAGAATGTGCTTAACTACAATATCAGTAAGATTTGCAATTTAATAATAGTGTGGGGTCTGCATCTGCGCTTTCTATAACAAACCTATTTATCAAAGCTAATTACTCTATAATTACCATCCAAATGCTGCATTCCTTATTTATTTGTGAATGCCAAGATTTTCGATAAGATTAAAAACCAAAAATGCAAGATGGACTAAAAGGAATGTAAAGAAGATAATGAACAGAATCAAAAAGAAACAATATAAACTGAGGAGTTAGAGAAACAGTGTGTTGTTAAAGAATGTGTGTGTGTGACAAATTAACATCATAGGAAATGGTTTGAACAAGCAGAGTTCAAATCCTGAACAAAGCTGTTCAAGTTAAATCCTACTTAACAGACATAAATTCCACCATCATGTCACCCCGCTAAAAGAAAAAAAATACTAAAAATCAAGGAATTAACCGAATTTAACGAAATTTTCAGTGTTGATACACGTTTTTTCCAGTTCAATTAACTTTGAACCACATGTTTTTGAATCTGTGTTACTCCTCAAAGATATGTGGTTCAAAGTTAACTGACCTGAAAAATTGTAAGTTTTCAAATAAAATAACTGGTGAATTATATTGTTTAATCATTAATATATCAACACTGAAAATCTCAGCAAATTAGGTTAATTCCATGACTTTTAGTTGTTTTTTGTTTTGTTTTTATTTCGGCAGGGTGACATACGATGGTGGAATTTATGTCCGTTAAGTAGGATTTAACCACGTTTGCTTTTCACATTGCATTAATGTTCTTGAGAAGGCATAAATCCATCTCTTCTTGACATCATCTCTACTATGGGTAAATAGACAGATAGGACTTGGAACTAAGATGACAGAAATTTTAAAATACAACATATATTGAACACTCATCATACACTTGCCTTCAAGGTAAATGTAACATAGTAAATTGTAAGTTAAATAAAGTCGTCGGGGTGGCCTAAAGTCGGTATCAGCCAAACAGTAAGGGAGTCTATCCCCTTTACACTAGCACAAGACAAAGGAGATTTTGGTATCTGAGGTGGAGCACCACACCTACCATCAGCTCCTTACTTTACCGCACAGGTCCAAGCCGTGCTACTGGTACACTGAATTGGCTAGGACTGGTATTGAACCAGGAACCTCAAGGTTCCTAGTGGAACACTCTACTGATTGAGCTAAACCAGCCCTATTGTTCCAGAATCTTTTGAAAATGAGTTTTTAAGTTTCTCTTAAGTCAGGATTTTTTTTTCTTTTTTTTTTTTTTTTCCTGCAGCAATTTTAAATCTGATAATGTTACATTGCTATTCAGTGTATGTGTGGATTGCATTTCAGGAGATCTACAGAAGTAAAAAAACTTGAGGTAGCTATGGATAAGAAGGGGTGGATTCGTTAGGACACAAGTCAAGCTGGGGGTCACATGGGTGTGACACTCTAAGACTCTAGGTTCAAGTCTTGTTTAAGTAGCACCAAATGGTCTATTTCAAACTAGCATGAAATGATCTACTTAAAAGCAAATTTGAGAATTTATTTGATTTTATTTAATCCTGACTAATTTTAGATTCTATTCCCATATGAATTTGACTGTTCAGATTTAGAAATGATTTAAAAAGGCAGAATTTAATAAGAGGAAAACATGTTCTGTAATTTAGACATTTATTGTTACTTTTTTATTATATAGATCAAAAAGAAAACTGTTTGAAATCTTGTTGCATAATAAACTCAATCGTTATTCTTAAGACTTAATACATGTGTACTATCTTTATTTGTTTTCATAAGACAACTGAATCTGTAGAATAAATTGCTTTTATTGCCTCTTATTCCATCAGACTATCTTAGGCAGTATGTGAAAATATCTTTTAAGATTGAAAAGTAAATAATGTAGAAAGTAATCCTTTTGCAAATCTGATAACAAGAGGGGAAAATGTGAATTTTTTTGAATTGGAAAAATGATAAAAATTAAATGTTACTTAGGTATTCATTCCGGAATATTTTACAACATTACTCTCCCCTATCACAAGTTGTTTTATGGGGGAGGAGGTTAAAGTATTTATATACCAGGAACTGTTTGTATTTTTTTTTTTTTTTTTTTTTTTTATGTTTTAAAGTAACATTTCAACTGATCCATTTTTAAGCCCTCATTAGAAAAACATCTTGAGGAATAGGGAAATATCTAAAGTTTTTTTTTTTTTTTTTTTTTTTTTTTATTACCCATGACAAGGGTTGAAAAATAAAATAGCCAAGGCATTGACATCATCAACAATATAAAAGTTCTAGTCAGTTATTGACCTGAAAACATTGTAACAAAATACCTGTTTTTATTATCCAGTATTTTAACTCAAAATTAAAATGAGGAAGAATAATTATGGAGTGTATTGACCTTAATTGTTTTTTTTGTTTTTTTTTATGTTTGTTTTTTTTTGTTTTTTTGTTTGTTTGTTTGTTATTTTACACAATTAAAGAACTAAGTATTGTATCTGTATTCTTTCTTGATAATTTTCACATAGATGTGTGATTAACATAATACACTTTCTATATCTACCATCCTTAGAATATAATAATTACCTAGATAGAACATTAACTGAAACTTTACAATAAACACTTAACATGAGATTATAAATTTTTTTTGTCATTCATATAAGCTAATGATTTTCTTTAGCTATGTATTTATCAGCATCAAAGGAGACATGGTAGGTGGCAATGAGCAAAAAAAAAAGATTGTATATTATGAAACCAGGTTCACTTAGTTTAGTGTATATGCGTGTTTAATGCAAATTTCTTTGAACCTTCCCTCCCTCCAGTCTTTTTTTTTTTTTTTTTTTTTTTTTCTGATGCTCTTGAAATTTTTAATTTTTAAAACAAACTTTTTGTTCCTTTTGCTTTTAGCCTGCATGCAATTTCTGATTCTTTCGACATCTCCACAAAGCGTTTTAATTGAATATATTCCATTTATGAATTCCATTTATTAATTGAATAAAAGATAACCTTGGGATCATTTCAATGTGAATTTCCAAAATTAGAAAAACCTGGAATTTCTAGGTTCTTTATACCGAAATCAAAAAATCTGCAGATTGATGCTATCATTCAATATTTATAGTTTTATAAAAATATTGGACTCGTAGCATAGTGGATAAAGGCACTGGTTTAAGACGGTTCTAAGTGACAGTTATCTCTGAGCTGCAGGTTCAATCCTGGTCAGGGGCAGCAGTAACATAGAATAATAAACACAGCTTAACACCTGTACCCCAGCTATGATTAGTGGAATGAGAACAGGATACCCAAGGGTTTAGTTCCTGATAGCACATTGGCTGAAACATACAGATAATAAAGATGAGGACAATAGTCCGAATAATCCAAATACTAAAAAAATAATTTAAATTTGATGTAACCAAAATCTTAACACTTCTCACAACTAGAAACTTTTAACCTTGTCTGTAAAAGTAGTAGATCTGTTGTAAGTAAATGATATTATTAGAAATTGTCTAATTAATTATTTGCTGATGTACTCAAATTAGTGTCTTCAACTAGGTTATTAGGCTGTTGTTTTCTCCTCTTTAGGTGTCTATAATATTTAGTATCCTTCTGGGGATTTTAAACCAAATCTTTCATCCAATCCCTGAAAGTAGATTGTTCTTATTCTGCTGTCCTTGCTTAGAGGATATCTCATATCAGTTATTTTTTTTTTTCTAGTTAATTCATCCTTGAGATAACACTTGTTTCTTCTGATGAACCAAAGTATAACTTTTTCCATGAACTAATTTACTTTGTGGATTGAACCCACAACTGTTTGATACACTTTAACCAAAACCTTTATCCACTAGCCCATTGTCTTTTTCCTATCCAAATTATATTTTAAGAATGCAACAACAACAATGATTTGATATGGATTTATAATTAGTTTTCATGTTGAAACCCAATTAGTGCCTGGGTAAATCTTGTAGTGGGTGATAGAAAATTATCTATCCAGTTTAAAGTTTTTTTCTTAAACTAGCAATACACACTCACAACCAGAACACCAGAATTTGAGATTTTAGGCATACTCCTTAATAAAATCCTTATAAGTTCGCAGCTAAACATGTTACAGTTAAACTTATGTAATTAAATAGCAAATAAATAGATCTTTAATGTGGTGCAATAATTATAAAATAACCTATAGTTATTTTTCAATGATAATAAAAACTGTATTGCTTATTTTAGTGCATTTGGCCATGAATCTGTCAAAATTATGCAGTTTGGCTATTTTTCTCTCTTGAAGATGTCTGGGGACAGTCTCATTTTATTCCCTATATTGCAAACTGAATTTTTATAAATTTATCTTGTGTGATAGCGGAGAAAATTTATTTTATTTATAAAAGGGTATTTTTGCGGGTCCAAAATCCTGATTTTTTTTTTTCTTCCTATTGTTTTTAGTAGTAGAAAAATTCCTGATTTGGTAGAGGTGAATGATCTGAATTTTTAAAAATTCAGAAAGCCTTTTCCTTTTATCAATGAGCTCTATCCAAAAAAACTAACTTTTAATACATTAAATCAAATAGAAAAAGAAAAGGAAAAAATTTAAATGTGCATAAACTATTTTTTTTATATATCATGATTTTAACTTTTCATTTCTTTTTCCTTTTTCAGTGTGTTTTATATTTATGGGCCCTGAAGATATTATATCCAAACACATTTTTCTTGCTCAGAGGAAATCATGAATGTCGGCATCTAACAGAATATTTCACATTCAAGCAGGAATGTAAGTATCCACATTTTTATTTTTCTCTTCTCAACAGAAATCTCTAAAGTCAACTTTTTTTTTTTTTTTTTTTTTTTCTGTGTAACATTTTAAAATTCAATTCAGAAAAACTAATGTAAAGGTCTCTACTTCGATTCTCACTTCAGTGAATTTTAACTGATCATAAAACGTTTTGATTCCATTTCAATAAGGTCGTTTGGTATTGAACAGTTTTTAACCAAATATAAAAATGATTTTCATTTTTGTACAGATGCTTCTCGTTTTATGATGGCCCAGTTTAATTTTTGTTCTTGTTAATTTTTACAATGCTCTCATAGTGACACTTGGTAGTTACCAAACTAGCCAGTCCTAATAATACTATTTGATATTTCTATCAGGATAAAGTAGCAGCATTCATCTAGTCTCAGCATCTCCCAGTGTTTAATTTTGTAACACCATGGATTTTTTAGGGGCTTTTTTCTTTCTTCCTGTGTTTATCATATTTTTTCAAAACAGAAAAGTGATAATTTTTTTCCTGGGGGGTCCATTATAATTAGAGAAGCATCTGTATATCAAAATGGAAAATAATTTCTTCTCGAGACATTAAATATTTTTGATTGTTAATTATAAATCTTCATATTGATAGTTCTCATGTATTATGCATTTTACTAAAGAGTATATTTTTAAAGTCTACTAATGTCATTGTATTAAAATTCTATATAAAAGACATTTGTATTCAATTTCTATATCTCTATACAAACATGTCCAATGCTTATTTCTAGTCTCAGTGTCACCTTTTATCATTGCAACTTATACAACTCACTCAGCAACATCAACAGTAGATAATGTTAACGACAATCTCAAAAGCAAAGTCTCCAAACCACTGGGAAAGCAATGAAACAGTTTGTATGACTATTAACAACACTATTGTGTAATTTGTGCATGCACATACCTTGCTGCCATGCTCGGTCTTGGCTTGGCAGTTATTTCTGATGGACCTCTCGATTGATAATACTGCCAAATGTGAAGTTTGCGTACTTATTCAATTTTAGTATGCAAAAAGTGAAATTCATCGCCAATTAATGGAATTGTATGGTGAATCATGCATGGATGTCAAAACGTCTAAGTGTGGTGTAGGGAGTTTGCAATGACCAGGTTCAATACTACAATGATATGGCAGCAAGCTGGTATGACATAGACATACAAAAACTACATCAACCGAAATGGTGATTATGTAGAAAAATATACATATTGAAACTTTAAAATGATATAAATGTTATTGACAATAAACAAATGTTTCTGTGATTTCTAAATATTTTGGAGATCTTGCCTTTGGAATTCCTCATAAAGTGTTTAATATTTACAAATTAGCAAAGATAGATATTTGAATTAAGTCAACAACACCATTTTTTTTTTTTTTTTTTTTTTTTTTTTTTTTTTTTTATATATATTATATATATATATTATACACAATGCTTTGATGTTATTGGGAGATAAAGCTTTGCATTGTAGTCTATGAATGAATGTATCCTTAGAATGTGCTTAACTACAATATAGTAAGATTTGCATTTAATATAGTGTGGGGTCTGCATCTGCGCTTTCTATAACAAACCTATTTATCAAAGCTAATTACTCTATAATTACCATCCAAATGCTGCATTCCTTATTTATTTGTGAATGCCAAGATTTTCGATAAGATTAAACCAAAAATGCAAGATGGTAAAAGGAATGTAAAGAAAGATAATGAACAGAATCAAAAAGAAACAATATAAACTGAGGATTTAGAGAACAGTGTGTTGTTAAAGAATGTGTGTGTGTGACAAATTAACATCATAGGAAATGGTTGAAACAAGCAGAGTTCAAATCTGAACAAAGCTTTTAAAGTTAAATCTACTTAACAGACATAAATTCCACCATCATGTCACCCCGCTAAGAAAGAAAAAAAATACTAAAAATCAAGGAATTAAACGAATTTAAACGAAATTTTCAGTGTTGATACACGTTTTTTCCAGTTCAATTAACTTTGAACCACATTGTTTTTGAATCTGTGTTACTCCTCAAAGATATGTGGTTAAAGTTAACTGACCTGAAAAATTGTAAGTTTTCAAATAAAATAACTGTGAATTATATTGTTTAATCATTAATATATCAACACTGAAAATCTCAGCAAATTAGGTTAATTCCATGACTTTTAGTTTGTTTTTTGTTTTGTTTTTATTTCGGCAGGGTGACATACGATGGTGGAATTTATGTCCGTTAAGTAGGATTTAACCACTGTTTGCTTTTCACATTGCATTAATGTTCTTGAGAAGGATAAATCCTCTCTTCTTGACATCATATCTACTAATGGGTAAATAGACAGATAGGACTTGGAACTAAGATGACAGAAATTTTAAAATACAACATATATTGAACACTCATCATACACTTGCCTTCAAGGTAAATGTAACATAGTAAATTGTAAGTAAAAAGTCGTCGGGGTGGCCTATAAGTCGGTATCAGCCAAACAGTAAGGGAGTCTATCCCCTTTACACTAGCACAAGACAAAGGAGATTTGGTATTGAGGTGGAGCACCACACCTACCATCAGCTCTTACTTTCCGCACAGGTCAAGCCGTGCTACTGGTACACTGAATTGGCTAAGGACTGGTATTGACCCAGGAACCTCAAGGTTCCTAGTGGAACACTCTACTGATTGAGCTAAACCAGCCCTATGTTTCAGAATCTTTTGAAAATGAGTTTTTAAGTTTCTCTAAGTCAGGATTTTTTTTCTTTTTTTTTTTTTTTTTTCCTGCAGCAATTTTAAATCTGATAATGTTTACATTGCTATTCAGTGTATGTGTGGATTGCATTTCAGGAGATCTACAGAAGTAAAAAACTTGAGGTAGCTATGGATAGAAGGGGTGGATTCGTTAGGACACAAGTCAAGCTGGGGTACATGGGTGTGACACTCTAAGACTCTAGGTTCAAGTCTTGTTTAAGTAGCACCAAATGGTCTATTTCAAACTAGCATGAAATGATCTACTTAAAGCAATATTGAGAATTTATTTGATTTTATTTAATCCTGACTAATTTTAGATTCTATTCCATATGAATTTGACTGTTCAGATTTAGAAATGATTTAAAAAGGCAGAATTTAATAAGAGGAAAACATGTTCTGTAATTTAGACATTTATTGTTACTTTTTTATTATATAGATCAAAAAGAAACACTGTTTGAAATCTTGTTGCATAATAAACTCAATCGTTATTCTTAAGACTTAATACATGTGTATATTTTTATTTGTTTTCATAAGACAACTGAATCTGTAGAATAATTGCTTTTATTGCCTCTTATTCCATCAGACTATCTAGGCAGTATGTGAAAATATTTTTAAGATTGAAAAGTAATAATGTAGAAAGTAATCCTTTTGCAATATCTGATAACAGAGGGGAAAATGTGAATTTTTTTGAATTGGAAAAATGATAAAAATTAAATGTTACTTAGGTATTCTCTTCGGAATATTTTAACACATTTCTCCCCTATCACAAGTTGTTTTATGGGGGAGGAGGTTAAAGTATTTATATACCAGGAACTGTTTGTATTTTATTTTTTTTTTTTTTTTTTTTATGTTTTAAAGTAACATTTCAACTGATCATTTTTAAGCCCTCATTAGAAAACATCTTGAGGAATAGGGAAATATCTAAAGTTTTTTTTTTTTTTTTTTTTTTTTTTACCCATGACAAGGGTTGAAAAATAAATAGCCAAGGCATTGACATCATCAACAATATAAAAGTTCTAGTCAGTTATTGACCTGAAACATTGTCAAAATACCTGTTTTTATTATCCAGTATTTTAACTCAAAATTAAAATGAGGAAGAATAATTATGGAGTGTATTGACTTAATTGTTTTTTTTGTTTTTTTTATGTTTTGTTTTTTTGTTTTTTTGTTTTGTTTTGTTGTTATTTTTACAATTAAAGAACTAAGTATTGTATCTGTATTCTTTCTTGATAATTTTCACATAGATGTGTGATTAACATAATACACTTTCTATATCTACCATCCTTAGAATATAATAATTACCTAGATAGAACATTAACTGAAACTTTACAATAAACACTTAACATGAGATTATAAATTTTTTTTGTCATTCATATAAGCTAATGATTTTCTCTTTAGCTATGTATTTATCAGCATCAAAGGAGACATGGTAGGTGGCAATGAGAAAAAAAAAAAGATTGTATATTATGAAACCAGGTTCACTTAGTTTAGTGTATATGCGTGTTTTAATGCAAATTTTCTTGAAACCTTCCTCCCTCCAGTCTTTTTTTTTTTTTTTTTTTTTTTTTTCTGATGCTCTTGAAATTTTTAATTTTTAAAACAAACTTTTTGTTCTTTTGCTTTTAGCCTGCATGCAATTTCTGATTCTTTCGACATCTCCAAAGCGTTTTAATTGAATATATTCCATTTATGAATTCCATTTATTAATTGAATAAAAGATAACCTTGGGAATTTCAATGTGAATTTCCAAAATTAGGAAAAACTGGAATTTCTAGGTTCTTTATACCGAAATCAAAAAATCTGCAGATTGATGCTATCATTCAATATTTATAGTTTTATAAAAAATATTGGACTCGTAGCATAGTGGATAAAGGCACTGGTTTAAGAACGGTTCTAAGTGACAGTTATCTCTGAGCTGGCAGGTTCAATCCTGGTCAGGGGCAGCAGTAACATAGAATAATAAACACAGCTTAAACACCTGTACCAGCTATGATTAGTGGAATGAGAACAGGATACCAAGGGTTTTTAGTTCCTGATAGCACATTGGCTGAAAATACGATAATATAAGATGAGGAAATAGTCCGAATAATCCAAATACTAAAAAATAATTTAAATTTGATGTAACCAAAATCTTAACCTTCTCACAACTAGAAACTTTTAACCTTGTCTGTAAAAGTAGTAGATCTGTTGTAAGTAAATGATATTATTAGAAATTGTCTAATTAATTATTTGCTGATGTACTCAAATTAGTGTCTTCAACTAGGTTATTAGGCTGTTGTTTTCTCCTCTTTAGGTGTCTTAAATTTTAGTATCCTTCTGGGGATTTTGAAACCAATCTTTCATCCAATCCCTGAAAGTAGATTGTTCTTTTCTGCTGTCCTTGCTTAGAGGATATCTCATATCAGTTATTTTTTTTTTTTAGTTATTTCATACTTGAGATAACATGTTTATTTGATGATATCATCAGGCAGACAGTGGCTGAAGGCTTTTTTTCCTGTTACCAAATATTCTTGAAAATATATAATAAAAAAAATAACCCTTTAATCATTTGTCTGCATAATCATACTTAATTTTTAATTGTTGATCGTATATATGAATGATGGCTACCTTCACTTGATATCCTAATAGGAATATTTGACTATGCCATAAATACAGGTCAGCTGTTCAACATATCATTAATCTCATGATACCAAGCAATACCTTGACCTGAAACTCTTTATGCTGAAGAAAGACAGTGCACTAGTCAATTCTACTCCAATAATGTATCCAAAAAGAGCAAATCTACATCATTGTGTCTTATTGAAGCTGTAGGGTTTACATCAGTCTCCTTTAAAACATGTTTTAACAAAAAACTCCCAATTTTATGTCTTTCTCCTAGATGACTTATTAAAATCTTTGTATTCATTACTCTCAGTGGTTGGAAGGCCAGACCCAGCTTTAAATGAAAGATTTACCCTTTTTGTACTAATAGTTATGTGCTAAGTGACTTATTCTTACAAGATGGTTCTCTCTCCCCCCCTTTAAAGGGCCTTTTTTTTTTTTCTTTTTTTTGTACACCAGGTATCTAACCATCCCTTCTCCAGTGAAGTCAAGTGTGGAAAAATCACTCAACCATATAGAGATGTCACTGGTTTACATCACAGCAGTATCACCTTTTAAGTGACCTGATATATATAATTAGGAAATGTTTTCTTGCCCTCTTAGACAGACAAATAGTTTGGTGTAAAAGTAAAGTCGTTGGGGCGGACTAAAGTCGATATCAGCCAGTCAGCGAGGGAGTCTATCCCCTTTTCAATAGCGCTAGACCAAGGAGATTGTTGTGGCATCTAAGGCGGAGTGCCACACTTACCATCAGCTCCTTACCTTACCGCACAGATCCCTGTGCTACTCATACGCTGAGTTGGCGAGGACCGGTATCGAACTAGGAACCTTGTGGTTTCTATCCGAACGCTCTACCAACTGAGCAAACCCGGCCCCTATTCACCAAATTATTCAGGTATAATACTTTTTGGACCTTGGAAAAGAATTTTTTAAAGTTTTAAAAAAAAAATGATCCTCATGGCAAAAGAGCAAGTCTATATTTGTGTTATTGAAGCCTTTAAGAGTAAAAAAAGACTTTTACACTAAAGGCTGTAAAGCCATTTTGCACAAACAATTTCCAGACAAAAATATTTCAATGGATAAATCTCTAAAATATTGCTTATTTAAATTAAAAGTATTTCTCTAAAAAAAATCTTAGATTTTTCACAAAATATTAATTTCATAAGATATATATAAAAGATAAAATTGGTAAATTTCTTTTTCTGTTATTGTCATTTTATCTTGTGTAACGACTACACCCTGCTGGCTGGGTTTAGAATATGCTAACTATATTCCCTGTAGGGGTTAAAACCTCCACCCTAATGACATTAAACTGCATCTGATGGTGAGGCTCAGCTTCATTGCCATTAGTCTCAGGTCCACTTTCACCCAAAATGGTAGTACCTGTTAGGGTCCCCATCTAGGAGTCGAATAGATCTGTTTAAGAATGATTTGTATTGATAGACTGTGTACAAAAATAATCTTAAGAAACAACTACACAAAAAAAAATGAAAATATGAACATACAATGTACACAGTTCCCTAACCTCTAGGCATAAAATAACCTTAGATGGGTTGATATGCCATTAAGATAATTATGTAACCACTAGGTGTAAGTTTTTAATTGATAGCAAAGATTATAAAATAACCAGCTGTAATCACTTCTTACCTGGTGTTAGATGGGTACTTCAGCCTCTGTGTGTGTGGTGTGGTGAGAGAGGGGCTATTTAGGTTAAGAGCCTTCAAAATTGTCTTTAATAATTCAACAAGTGTATATTGGCTATACTAATCATTAAACATAAAATCCTCATTGAACTAAGGTATGCAGTGACATTTTGAGAGTAATTAGACTAGAACAAGTTCTTGCTAACTCTTTGGAATTAGAATTCTATTCTTAACATAAAAATACAAAACAAATTGACAAAAGACTTGATTTTTTTTTTTTTGTTTTTCTCTTTCTTTCTTTCTCCCTACAACCCCACCCCACTTCTCTGCAGCTTTAAATCAAATTCTCATGTCTGTATTTTTCTGATTTTTTTTTTTTTTTTTTTTTTTTAAGTTTTACAACAGACATTAAATAACTTTTGTCATTGATTTTACTATCCAAAAATACCAAAGGAATTGTCAAATTAGTTATTACTCAAATATTTGTATATAATTTCTGAAAATCGATTTTTCTGGTTTCTATTGGTCCAGAAACATACAAATATTCATGTTAAACTTTCTTTTCTTTTTTCTTTTTTCTTTTTCTTTCTTTCTTTTTTTTCTCTCATTCCAAGATTTTGATAGACTTTTCATGGATATAATCAATATAAGACTAAATTTCTCATTTTGTTTGTGCTCTCAAATTATCCAAAATGATACATTGTAGCTATTGAATAAATGTATCCTTAGAATGTGCTTAACTACAATATCAGTAAGATTTGCATTTAATATAGTGTGGGGTCTGCATCTGCGCTTTCTATAACAAACCTATTTTATCAAAGCTAATTACTCTATAATTACCATCCAAATGCTGCATTCCTTATTTATTTGTGAATGCCAAGATTTTCGATAGATTAAAAACCAAAAATGCAAGATGGACAAAAAGGAATGTAAAGAAGATAATGAACAGAATCAAAAAGAAACAATATAAACTGAGGATTAGAGAAACAGTGTGTTGTTAAAGAATGTGTGTGTGTGTGACAAAATTAACATCATAGGAAATGGTTTGAACAAGCAGAGTTCAAATCCTGAACAAAGCTGTTTCAAGTTAAATCCTACTTAACAGACATAAATTCCACCATCATGTCACCCCGCTAAAAGAAAAAGAAAATACTAAAAATCAAGGAATTAACCGAATTTAACGAAATTTTCAGTGTTGATACACGTTTTTTCCAGTTCAATTAACTTTGAACCACATGTTTTTGAATCTGTGTTACTCCTCAAAGATATGTGGTTCAAAGTTAACTGACCTGAAAAATTGTTAAGTTTTCAAATAAAATAACTGGTGAATTATATTGTTTAATCATTAATATATCAGCACTGAAAATCTCAGCAAATTAGGTTAATTCCATGACTTTTAGTTTGTTTTTTTTTTGTTTTTATTTCGGCGGGGTGACATACGATGGTGGAATTTATGTCCGTTAAGTAGGATTTAACCACGTTTGCTTTTCACATTGCATTAATGTTCTTGAGAAGGCATAAATCCATCTCTTCTTGACATCATCTCTACTATGGGTAAGACAGATAGGACTTGGAACTAAGATGACAGAATTTTAAAATACAACATATATTGAACACTCATCATACACTTGCCTTCAAGGTAAATGTAACATAGTAAATTGTAAGTTAAATAAAGTCGTCGGGGTGGCCTAAAGTCGGTATCAGCCAAACAGTAAGGGAGTCTATCCCCTTTACACTAGCACAAGACAAGGAGATTTTGGTATCTGAGGTGGAGCACCACACCTACCATCAGCTCCTTACTTTACCGCACAGGTCCAAGCCGTGCTACTGGTACACTGAATTGGCTAGGACTGGTATTGAACCAGGAACCTCAAGGTTCCTAGTGGAACACTCTACTGATTGAGCTAAACCAGCCCTATTGTTCCAGAATCTTTTGAAAATGAGTTTTTAAGTTTCTCTTAAGTCAGGATTTTTTTTCTTTTTTTTTTTTTTTTCCTGCAGCAATTTTAAATCTGATAATGTTACATTGCTATTCAGTGTATGTGTGGATTGCATTTCAGGAGATCTACAGAAGTAAAAAACTTGAGGTAGCTATGGATAAGAAGGGGGGATTCGTTAGGACACAAGTCAAGCTGGGGGTCACATGGGTGTGACACTCTAAGACTCTAGGTTCAAGTCTTGTTTAAGTAGCACCAAATGGTCTATTTCAAACTAGCATGAAATGATCTACTTAAAAGCAAATTTGAGAATTTATTTGATTTTATTTAATCCTGACTAATTTTAGATTCTATTCCCATATGAATTTGACTGTTCAGATTTAGAAATGATTTAAAAAGCAGAATTTAATAAGAGGAAAACATGTTCTGTAATTTAGACATTTATTGTTACTTTTTTATTATATAGATCAAAAAGAAAACTGTTTGAAATCTTGTTGCATAATAAACTCAATCGTTATTCTTAAGACTTAATACATGTGTACTATCTTTATTTGTTTTCATAAGACAACTGAATCTGTAGAATAAATTGCTTTTATTGCCTCTTATTCCATCAGACTATCTTAGGCAGTATGTGAAAATATCTTTAAGATTGAAAAGTAAATAATGTAGAAAGTAATCCTTTTGCAAATCTGATAACAAGAGGGGAAAATGTGAATTTTTTTGAATTGGAAAAATGATAAAAATTAAATGTTACTTAGGTATTCATTCCGGAATATTTTACAACATTACTCTCCCCTATCACAAGTTGTTTTATGGGAGGAGGTTAAAGTATTTATATACCAGGAACTGTTTGTATTTTTTTTTTTTTTTTTTTTTATGTTTTAAAGTAACATTTCAACTGATCCATTTTTAAGCCCTCATTAGAAAACATCTTGAGGAATAGGGAAATATCTAAAGTTTTTTTTTTTTTTTTTTTTTTTTTTGATTACCCATGACAAGGGTTGAAAAATAAATAAGCCAAGGCATTGACATCATCAACAATAAAGTTCTAGTCAGTTATTGACCTGAAAACATTGTAACAAAATACCTGTTTTTATTATCCAGTATTTTAACTCAAAATTAAAATGAGGAAGAATAATTATGGAGTGTATTGACCTTAATTGTTTTTTTTTTTTTTTTTTGTTTGTTTTTTTGTTTTTTTGTTTGTTTGTTTGTTATTTTACACAATTAAAGAACTAAGTATTGTATCTGTATTCTTTCTTGATAATTTTCACATAGATGTGTGATTAACATAATACACTTTCTATATCTACCATCCTTAGAATATAATAATTACCTAGATAGAACATTAACTGAAACTTTACAATAAACACTTACATGAGATTATAAATTTTTTTTGTCATTCATATAAGCTAATGATTTTCTTTAGCTATGTATTTATCAGCATCAAAGGAGACATGGTAGGTGGCAATGAGCAAAAAAAAAAGATTGTATATTTTATGAAACCAGGTTCACTTAGTTTAGTGTATATGCGTGTTTAATGCAAATTTCTTTGAACCTTCCCTCCCTCCAGTCTTTTTTTTTTTTTTTTTTTTTTTCTGATGCTCTTGAAATTTTTAATTTTAAAACAAACTTTTTGTTCCTTTTTGCTTTTAGCCTGCATGCAATTTCTGATTCTTTCGACATCTCCACAAAGCGTTTTTAATTGAATATATTCCATTTATGAATTCCATTTATTAATTGAATAAAAGATAACCTTGGGATCATTTCAATGTGAATTTCCAAAATTAGAAAAACCTGGAATTTCTAGGTTCTTTATACCGAAATCAAAAAATCTGCAGATTGATGCTATCATTCAATATTTATAGTTTTATAAAAATATTGGACTCGTAGCATAGTGGATAAAGGCACTGGTTTAAGACGGTTCTAAGTGACAGTTATCTCTGAGCTGCAGGTTCAATCCTGGTCAGGGGCAGCAGTAACATAGAATAATACACAGCTTAACACCTGTACCCAGCTATGATTAGTGGAATGAGAACAGGATCCCAAGGGTTTTTAGTTCCTGATAGCACATTGGCTGAAACATACAGATAATAAAGATGAGGACAATAGTCCGAATAATCCAAATACTAAAAATAATTTAAATTTGATGTAACCAAAAATCTTAACACTTCTCACAACTAGAAACTTTTAACCTTGTCTGTAAAAGTAGTAGATCTGTTGTAAGTAAATGATATTATTAGAAATTGTCTAATTAATTATTTGCTGATGTACTCAAATTAGTGTCTTCAACTAGGTTATTAGGCTGTTGTTTTCTCCTCTTTAGGTGTCTATAATATTTAGTATCCTTCTGGGGATTTTTGAACCAAATCTTTCATCCAATCCCTGAAAGTAGATTGTTCTTATTCTGCTGTCCTTGCTTAGAGGATATCTCATATCAGTTATTTTTTTTTTTCTAGTTAATTCATCCTTGAGATAACACTTGTTTCTTCTGATGAACCAAAGTATACTTTTCCATGAACTAATTTACTTTGGGATTGAACCCACAACTGTTTGATACACTTTAACCAAAACCTTTATCCACTAGCCCATTGTCTTTTTCCTATCCAAATTATATTTTAAGAATGCAAAACAACAATGATTTGATATGGATTTATAATTAGTTTTCATGTTGAAACCCAATTGGTGCCTGGGTAAATCTTGTAGTGGGTGATAGAAAATTATCTATCCAGTTTAAAGTTTTTTTCTTAAACTAGCAATACACACTCACAACCAGAACACCAGAATTTGAGATTTTAGGCATACTCCATAGTAAAATCCTTATAAGTTTGCAGCTAAACATGTTACAGTTAAACTTATGTAATTAAATAGCAAATAAATAGATCTTTAATTTGGTGCAATAATTATAAAATAACCTATAGTTATTTTTCAATGATAATAAAAACTGTATTGCTTATTTTAGTGTATTTGGCCATGAATCAGTCAAAATTATGCAGTTTGGCTATTTTTTCTCTTGAAGATGTCTGGGGACAGTCTCATTTTATTCCCTATACTGCAAACTGAATTTTTATAAATTTATCTTGTGTGATAGCGGAGAAAATTTATTTTATTTATAAAAGGGTATTTTTGCGGGTCCAAAATCCTGATTTTTTTTTTTCTTCCTATTGTTTTTAGTAGTGAAAAATTCCTGATTTGGTAGAGGTGAATGATCTGAATTTTTAAAAATTCAGAAAGCCTTTTCCTTTTATCAATGAGCTCTATCCAAAAAAACTAACTTTTAATACATTAAATCAAATAGAAAAAAGAAAAGGAAAAAATTTAAATGTGCATAAACTATTTTTTTATATATCATGATTTTAACTTTTCTTTCTTTTTCTTTTCAGTGTGTTTTATATTTATGGGCCCTGAAGATATTATATCCAAACACATTTTTCTTGCTCAGAGGAAATCATGAATGTCGGCATCTAACAGAATATTTCACATTCAAGCAGGAATGTAAGTATCCACATTTTTATTTTTCTCTTCTCAACAGAAATCTCTAAAGTCAACTTTTTTTTTTTTTTTTTTTTTTTTCTGTGTAACATTTTAAAATTCAATTCAGAAAAACTAATGTAAAGGTCTCTACTTCGATTCTCACTTCAGTGAATTTTAACTGATCATAAAACGTTTTGATTCCATTTCAATAAGGTCGTTTGGTATTGAACAGTTTTTAACCAAATATAAAAATGATTTTCATTTTTGTACAGATGCTTCTTGTTTTATGATGGCCCAGTTTAATTTTTACAATGCTCTCATAGTGACACTTGGTAGTTACCAAACTAGCCAGTCCTAATAATACTATTTGATATTTCTATCAGGATAAAGTAGCAGCATTCATCTAGTCTCAGCATCTCCCAGTGTTTAATTTTGTAATACCATGGATTTTTTAGGGGCTTTTTTCTTTCTTCCTGTGTTTATCATATTTTTTCAAAACAGAAAAGTGATAATTTTTTTCCTGGGGGGTCCATTATAATTAGAGAAGCATCTGTATATCAAAATGGAAAATAATTTCTTCTCGAGACATTAAATATTTTTGATTGTTAATTATAAATCTTCATATTGATAGTTCTCATGTATTATGCATTTTACTAAAGAGTATATTTTTAAAGTCTACTAATGTCATTGTATTAAAATTCTATATAAAAGACATTTGTATTCAATTCTTATATCTCTATACAAACATGTCCAATGCTTATTTCTAGTCTCAGTGTCACCTTTTATCATTGCAACTTATACAACTCACTCAGCAACATCAACAGTAGATAATGTTAACGACAATCTCAAAAGCAAAGTCTCCAAACCACTGGGAAAGCAATGAAACAGTTTGTATGACTATTAACAACACTATTGTGTAATTTGTGCATGCACATACCTTGCTGCCATGCTCGGTCTTGGCTTGGCAGTTATTTCTGATGGACCTCTCGATTGATAATACTGCCAAATGTGAAGTTTGCGTACTTATTCAATTTTAGTATGCAAAAGTGAAATTCATCGCCAATTAATGGAATTGTATGGTGAATCATGCATGGATGTCAAAAACGTCTAAGTGTGGTGTAGGGAGTTTGCAATGACCAGGTTCAATACTACAATGATATGGCAGCAAGCTGGTATGACATAGACATACAAAAACTACATCAACCGAAATGGTGATTATGTAGAAAAATATACATATTGAAACTTTAAAATGATATAAATGTTATTGACAATAAACAAATGTTTCTGTGATTTCTAAATATTTTGGAGATCTTGCCTTTGGAATTCCCTCATAAAGTGTTTAATATTTACAAATTAGCAAAGATAGATATTTGAATTAAGTCAACAACACCATTTTTTTTTTTTTTTTTTTTTTTTTTTTTTTTATATATATATATATATATATATACACAATGCTTTGATGTTATTGGGAGATAAAGCTTTGGCGAGTGGAGGGAGATAAAGATTTCAATGAGCTCTATTCAACAATATACTAGGTTTAAACTAGTAGTAAAAACTTTTTGAGTGAGACACAAAATAGGCCTCAGTGGTGCCACAAACTGTAAAGTATGTTTATCATTTATACATCTTGATTAATAGTAATGAAGAAACAGAATATTAAACCAATTTCTTGATAGGCATGTTTTATCTGAGTGCTTTAAACAGTCAACAGTATTGTTGATGCAGAAAGCAATGATTGCAACTGCTGTATTTTGATATCGGTATGGCAAACATTTTGCGTTCTTTTAAGAGAAGAGACTACAGACTCTCTGGAACCAAGAAATGTTAAACACCAATTTATGGCCATAACATTTTATTTTTACATAGAGAAATTTAGTTGCCTGCTTTGATCAGTTTAAACTGGATGTTGACTGCTCAAATGGATGACTTAATAATAAAAGAAAATGTTAAATTAAATAATTGTCCATTCATAAAATGCTGCCCTTTTTCTTTTTTTTTTTTTCTTTTCTTTTTTCTCCCCCCAAATGATTCTTTAAATTATGAATCTTAGTATTATTTGTATTATTCGAACTATTGTCTCATCTTCATTGTTATTTGTACAACATTTCGGCCAATGTGCCCACCGGCCTTCTTCAGGTATTTCTTGTCGTAATCGGGAGCCATCACAGAACTTTTGAACTTAACCCTTTATTCAATTCAAGGGGTATCCTGTTCTCATTCCGCTAACCATAGTTGGGATACAGGTATTAAGCTGTGTTAATTATTATTCTATGTTACTGCTGCCCCTGACCAGGATTGAACCTGCAGTCTAGAGATAACTGTCACTTTGAACTGACTTAACCTAACTCCTTTATCCACTAGGCTATGTGTTCGAGAAGGTTCCCGAGTCCAACTGGAAATACCTGAAGAAGGCACATCGTCCAAAATGTTGTACAAATAACAATGAAGATAAGGACAATAGTCTGAATAATTCTAATTATCAAGCCTCATCTCAATTCAGAGAAATAGTTATGAATCTTGTTTGTGGAAACCTCCTTTTCATAATTACATTTATTGTGGAGGGGGGGGGGGCTTTAATCTTTCAACATTTACAATTAGTGACTTGGTTCATGAAGCTGTCAATTCATTTTTCTTTTTTTTTTCTTTTTTTCTTTTTTTTTTAATAAACATTGTTAATTCTTTTAAGTTGATGCTAATTGATGGCAACCTTTAGTCAGTTGAGTTTAAATCAATTAGATCATTAGGCTGTTCTAATAATTCTTTTAATATGAAATAGCAAAAAATATGTTAAAGAATTGAAATTAATTGACATGCTTTAAACTAAAAGGTTTTATGAAAATGATTCTGAGGTTAAATTCCCAAATGATAATCCACTTTTCAAACTAAATAAATTTCTAAATTTTACCAGTTTTAAGTTAACTTAGTTTATTTTTGAAACTTGCACTATTTAATTGTCCTCATCTTAGTTGTTAGTAGTCATTTCAGTGATAGAATTGCAAATTCATATTTCTTAGTTACTAGTACACACCTATGAAAATTCAGTTTAAACAACAACCCCTTCAAAAATGTTGGCTTAGCGTGGCTTCTGAGTATCCATTGTCATCTCAAAAGGTAGTCAAAATGCTGCTACCTTTTGTAATAATAACTGGTTGCAACTAACTAAAAACTGTCACACGCTTCTACTGGTGCGTTTTTTTTTGGGGGGGGGTCAAGTGGAGGTTACCATTTGTCAATCTTGCTCATGGTAATTTTCCACTTAACCCTCGATTTTGAATTTTCTAACGAACTCTGATTCAAAACTTATACTAATTACATAATTCGTAGGTTATCCATGAATTATGTAGCATACAAAAAAGCATTTTCAGCAATTACCAATATAATGCCCAAATACAGATCTAGACTTGCGCAGTGTGAATTGCATTTATCTTTGTCTAAAATATCACCAGTAATTGACAATTTGTACCAAGCAAGGCAAGCACATTCCTCTCACTAAATGTCAGTACTCAGTGCAAATATTGGATGTGATTTACATTAAGTATTTTTGATAAGTTTCATTTTTATTTATGTTGAGGTCCACAAGATAGACTCTGAAATAGAAAGGGTTGCAAGTTTGAAAAGTTTGAAAACCACTGTTCTACAGGGCATGAAGGGTGTAATAATCTATGGAGCATTAGACCATGAAAGGTTTAATAAAGTTTGTTTTACTTTTTTATTTTTCCTTATTAATACTGTTAATTTCTAATATCCTTTAAAATCCCAATGGTACTATAGAATAATCTGTGGAGCATTAGACCATGAAAGGTTTAAGTCTGTTTTTTGTTTTGTTTTGTTTTGTTTTTTTGTTTTTTTTTTTTTTTTCCATTTCTCCTTATTAATATTAATTTCTAATATCCTTTTAAATCTCAAGGGTACTATAGAATTATTAAGAAATGGTTACAAAATAACATAGGTGAATAACTGACTAAATCTTCTGAATTCTTTGACTTTACTCAAAATGAATACAACCACTTAATGTAAGGGTTGGGGGGTGATAATAATAAAACTTTGAAATTTCACATTTTTGTTTTTTAATTTGTAGAAAGAAAATAAACATATGAAAGTAATTATTAAAAGAATATTTGACTTGTCAAATCATAAACACTTGTAGATTAATTAGTACAAATTATGTTTAAGATATTAAAAGGTTACTTAACATCATTTGTTATTAATAGAAAGTTAACCTTTTGAGTTATTTTTGAAAGTTTGTAATTTATTGGGTTGGGGTTATGTTTTTATATAAAATTAAAGCATAGCTTCTTTTTAGTGATCTATTGGAATTCATATCCGGGTGGATATCCAGTGCTGGATTTGAAGAAAAAATCTCATTTAGCTGGTTATTGCAATAGCCAGTTGTCAGATTCCCAGGTTTTTTGTTTGTTTTTTTTTTTTTTTTTTGGGGGGGGGTGTTTTTTATCTTGAGTAGAAAAATTTTACATCCAACTACACATCAGCATTCATCTCATACCTGTTGTTACTAAGTAGTCACCCATCTAAATACTGAACTATCATCATTGCTCAATTTTGGTGATAACTAGTGCTTTCAACTGGTTAATTAGTCATGTTTTCCTCATAAATTCATATAATGAATAAAGTGCTGGGAATTCCATTAAAATTGGACAATTACTTGATTTTTGGCAATTGGTTTAAACTTAAAAAATAACTTATTCATTACCACCCTTGAGTAAAATTGCACATGCCTATTCATCATTATACAAGAAAATGAATGACTTCCTTCGAAAGAAAAAAAATACAAAATTAGAAACTGAAACCAAACTGAAAAACTATGGTATGGTATCAAAATTACCAAACCATCCAACACTGGTATCATGATCAGACAAAAAAATGGTAGATTTGAAATATTGTTAAAGTCTGAAGATGGAGCTCCACTGTGAGATGTGATAAAAATAAGATTAGAATTTTCCAATTTTTTCAATAGTATGAGAAATAGATTTAGTCAGTAGGCTTTAAATACTTATTCTCAATGATTCTATTTCTAAAAATAGATCTTTGATAAGATGTGTTTGCTAAATACATGTTAAATGTATTTAATGAAATCTAAAAACATAGTCCTAAGTAAACCACAGCTGCTAGTTAATTTCATTGAATATATCTAATCTCTAATAGCAACCATGTTTAGATCCTTGTGAATCCACTCTGTCAGTTGATGTAACCATATTGTGCTTTCCTCCAAATCAAAAGCTGCCATTCTTTTTACAAGTGCTTCCTTATCTCTTAAAATTGTCAATCCTCCAATGTAAATAGAACTCTTGTCAGTCAACTCTAAAACCCTTTGAAAATCTGTTGCATGAATTACAGAAATGACAACAGCCTGTCATAATATTTTATACACAAACACAAAACCTTCTGTTTTCAACCTTTGGCAATAAATAGATTTTTTTTCTTTCTTTTAAACTGTAACACAACATAATAATGATATCTCAAGATATAGGAATTTTTGTTGTCATGTCCCTGGGTCAGAGCCCATTGGTAATATGACTGTTCTGTTTGCTTGGACAAATGCATTCTTTTGGCATGGTTGCATGAGGCTCTCTCTCTCTCTCTCTCTCTCTCTCTCTCTCTCTCTCTCTCTCTCTCTCTCTCTCTCTCTCTCTCTTCTCTCTTTCTCTTCTCTTCTCTTTCTCTTTCTCTCTTCTCTCTCTCTCTCTCTCTCTCTTTCTCTCTCTCTCTCTCTCTCTTTCTCTCTTTCTCTCTCTTCTCTTCTCTTCTTTCTTTCTTTCTTCTTCTCTTTTCTTTTCTTCTCTTTCTCTTTTCTTCTTTCTTTCTTTCTTTCTCTTTCTTCTCTCTTCTTTCTCTCTTTCTCTTTTTCTTCTCTTTTCTTTCTTTCTTCTCTCTCTCTTTTTCTTTCTTTCTTTCTCTCTTTCTCTTTCTTTCTTTCTTTCTCTTTTTCTTTCTCTCTTTTCTTTCTTCTTCTTCTCTGTGCAAGTCCAATATTGGGGTTATGGACCCTGCTCTTGGTTTTGAATTTAGTTGCCAGTTTCCTAGCCTGGTTTTAGATATTAGACTTCATTTAAAAACATTTTTTTAAATTAAAATTTCAATGAGGGAATATATAAAAATTGAATTAAATATTAGTGTATTGTGTACAAAAAGCATAGGTAGATTAGAAATGATTATACAATATAGAAGTTCTACTCTGAAATATGATATAAGATTAGCATTATACAATTTTTCTTTTTCATGAACAGAATTATAGTCTGTATAGTTTAAATACATATTGTCAATTATTCTACTTGAAAAAAACAATTTGAATTTTAATCTCAATAGATTTCAATCTTAATGGATAAGATTGAATATAACCCAGTTTGCTCTGTTCTTCTCTCATCTTTAGAAGAGATTGATTCATGCTTTTTCTAAAAGTATTAGTGTAAACTGAATGCAAACTACCTTGGCTAGAACTTGAACTTGGCTTGCTGCTTTCATTTTCTGTCCCAATAAACATGCCACCTGCTCAGTACCCCCCCCCAAAAAAAAACATAACTCAATGTAGTAATTTAAGATAGTCTTAGATGTGGCATAAGACTATAAGTATGGGTACACCCAGTGAGAATCTTACTCACTAGCCCCCTTCCAATCAATTGCCCCAAGCCCCCCCTCCAATCAATTGTTTCAAGCCTTTTTTATGATATATGTGCTAGGCAGTGGCTGAAGGTCTTCATGTCCTGGAAATGGCGTTCAATTCTATCTGATGCTGAGGTTTCAGTTCTTGAAATCTGGGGAATATGGAGCACCCCTTCATCATTTCTCCCTGGTCCACTCTGACTTAGAGTGGTAGTACCTATTATAGTCCCATCTATGGGTTAAATAGAAAAATGTTTATAAAAAAAAGTATCCATTAAGAATGAATTTATTTCAAAACTTGGTTGGCATTAAATGACCCACCGAAGTTGATATGCTGTAAAACAAACCAAACCAACTCACTAGCAATGGTCTACTAACTTAGCTAGCTAACCATTACACCAATTGAAATGCCCAAACTTAATATGTAGTTTCATAAGTGTCTTCATCACAGAAATAACAAAATCTCTCTCCAAAATTCCATTCTAAGCTCCAGATCCATGCTATAAGGATTTGGTACTTTTACCAGTTCATCTTGACCTTGAAAGGCCCCCCCCCCACCTCTGTTACATTCTGATTTTCCAGAAGCAAATATTGAATTTTATACTTTCACATCAATATCATAAGTAGTAAAAAGTAACTAGAAAACTTATAATTCTCTACTTGATAACTCTGTTACTTGCAGGTGAGTGCTTGAGTGATGACCTCCCTGCTTACACCATCTCTCTTGCTTTACCTCCAGATTCTTAAGATTAAGTTTCTTTTATACACACATACACACGTGATCAGGCAAAATACCTTCTTGATCTGCTGCTTGCTACCAACTATTTCACTGATAACTACAAATAAATCTTCATTCTGTTATTCTATTCTATATTTGGTTTTGAATTTAACGACCTCCTTCCCTACTATTCCTACAGCCTTGCTGACCATTCATGGCTAAGATATGAAAATGAAAGACTTTTCATGTCATTAACATTGCGGTCTCTGGAGACTATATAGTTTCTTGTGCCCCTGAAGTTACAGTGCCTCCTGTGACTGAAGTCCAATGTTTGAAAAACATTCTTGACCACAGATGTTGCATGTGAAGGCTGTTCCTGAAGATGTTGATGTGTCGGTGCTTTGTTGCCGCCGCTTTCTTCTGGGTGGCTTCAGACATGAACACTCCTGCTACGGAGAGCCTGCTGCCACCGAGGGTGGTCCTGAGCCAAATTTTCCCAGATGGAAAATGAAAAAAGACTTAGTGGGCAAAACAACTTGTTCTGCAAGTGACTTGTTCTTTTTGTCTATTTACTGGCTGCTTTTCAACTTCATCCCTGTTTCTTTGAAATGTCTTCTATTCAACGGCCAAATGAGTCTATTGACTAAACTCACTTCATTTCTTGAAAGAACTAAGCAAGTTATTTTAATAGGTGCACTAATTAAAAGCTTACTTGCCAACTTATTTCCCTTAGATCTCACCTGTTGAATTTTTCTAGATGAAATATTTTTCTTTCTTTCCCATCCAAAATGATCTGCCAGAATAAATGTTAATATAAAAGTTGGTTAAGCACACTTTGTTACTTGGTTGTCATGAGTTCAATCCCTGGGTTGGGTAGTGCAAAAAGGTTGCATAATTTGTTTCCATAGAGGCAGATATGCAACATCACCAGGAAGAATTAACTGATGTAAATTATTATGAACAGTAAAATGAGAAAAATCATCCCCCTATTGATGAATTGATTTTTAACTGTATGTTAACCTATCTAGAAGTTAAGGAATTGCATTCATTGTATATTCATATTTCCATTTTTTGTGTAGTTATGGTTTGGGGTTTTCTGCACACAATTCTATAGAATACAACTAAATTTTTAACAGATTTATTTGACCCATATATTGGACATTAATAGGTACTGTCACTTTGAGTTTAAGTGGACCTGGAAGTAATGGCAATAATGGGGTACTCCAGATCTCCAGTACTGGAGCCTAACCACTAGATACAGTTTATTGTCACTCCATTTTGGGTGTGGTCTCCCCCTCTGCATGGGAGACACTGTATTGTAAGCCCTGTGAACAGGACAGATTGAATAATGGTTTGGCTCAAAATTAGATTAGCTACTGTGATCAACAAGTAAAGGTTTGCAGGTACAATCGCCAAAATGTGACAATAACAACTAAGATAAGGATACTCGTATGAGCAAATTAAGATATTTATTTACCATGTACCCCACGTGTACGGATTAGGCACAAGGCCCTCTTAATGCGGGACCACCTGCAAGCCGTGACTCATGGCTGGTGGGTGCAAAAAATGCGTTGATCCCTTGGCATTCCTTCTGGGGGAGGGGGGGGGCACTTGGCAATAAACCCCTTTAAATCAAGGGGGTCGATGTTGCCTGGGGGAATGGCACCCTGGGATCAACGATGTTAGCTTGTAAAGTCCAGTACTGAAACCACTGGACACCCCTGTTAACTATCAATTATGAATTTTTATATATGATTCATGATATAAGTTTATGTAAATAAGTTAAATATGGTTTTATGTGTATTACAGTAAAGTCTGATTACTGTCATCTTTTTGTGTATGGCTGTAAGAACAATTTGACAGATCTTTACAAATCTTGACAGGTTTCTTCTCTTCAGTGATTGTGTACAACTTGAAAAGCCCCTCCCCACCACCACCACCACCACCACCATTAGTCCATATTCTGGTACATCAAGATGCATCTACTATCAATGTAAATTCTGATGGTAGTATCATTGCTGATAACTTTCATCAGCTTTTCATTTTGTATTGATTAAATAATTACAGGAGAGCTCTAAACCATCTATAAGAATTTTTTACTTACAAACTTAATCCCTTTTAATTCATTTATAATTACAATGTTCTTTTGAATGTCATTATTCATAGACACCAAGTTAGGAGTTTCTGCCATCTGATAAACTTAATGTTAATTTATGTAAAAAAAATGATGATGCAAGTAATGCAATGGCTATATTATAATGATCCAATTTTTGTTTGTTACCATGACACTGCAAAAATGGCATATAGTTGGTGCAAGATCATTTTTAATGCTCTTAGAGAATAAAACCATTTCCAATCAAATTGGCAAATTATAATAATGGGAATATTTTGCGCTTGCGCCAATCATATTTTATCAAGGGAGATAACTATTATATGCTGATTATAGAGTAGCTCCCCTTATTTGTAATCTTCTATACATATATAAAGGGCTGTTGTGTGTATATGTATGTCCGGAGGAAACTTCAAAAATAAAACAAATATATATATATATATATATACACAAATCAAATATCAGTTTAACAGGTTTGAATTCAGTTTTCCTTCTCCTAGGCTGGTTACCTTGCCAAGCTTAAATAGCCCAGTCTGCCCTACTATTTTGCCTATAGCCGGAAGGAGAGTAGTTGGATGCATACCTTTCCCAAGGGTATTAGCGTTATATGAAATTCAACTAGGTTCATCCAAGATTTGAACTCTGGTCGACGAGTCCATTTCCTACGACACTATCCATTCCAACACGCGCCTCCTTATAAAGAACAATTTAGCATTTACCTATTTTCTGTAGTAACTGGAAATTCTCTTATAGTAACATGGGAATTGTTTGCATATCCATTTTAAAATAATTACACATTGTACAGTCTTATATCAATATGGATTAATGAGAAATTCTGGTTTTGTAACAGTTTTTTATCTTTTATTGTATTAATCTGGTTCCAATTTTGTCCATTTAGATCTGTATAACTGCTTCGATATTATGAATTTTTTTATTAAATTTCATACTTTTCACTTTTAAATTTAATTTGAATACTTTTTAATTTTATAGTTTTAAATTAACTTTTGAATTTTCATGGGTACAGATACTACACTCTGATCTAGCGCAGAAGTACACTAGTTATACTAATCAATGCATTTTATTGCCAATTTTTTGTATGGTCTGTAAAACCATTTATTTCTTGGACATCAATGTTATATTTTTATTATAGTATGAGTGAAGTGGTAGCATTATGAAAAATAATCATTATCTGGTTTCCATATCTTAGAAAATGTAGACTTGTTAATCCTAGATTGAAACTGCTATCCTGAGCTTATGTGAACTGATGATTCAGCATTTTTGTTTTATTTTATTTTTTTTTATTTTTTTTTTTTTTTTTAAAAAAAGTAACACTGAATTTACTTGATTCAATTATTCCATTATTAAGATGTTTATTATTAATTTATAACAATATTCTTTTAAAAAAAAAAATGAATGAAAACCTTTGAAATCATCTGTGTAATGCCTATTTGATCTTCTTTGCTATTTGACATATCTTCATCAAGTTTTTCTGTAAACAAAAGAAAATAGTTCATAATGCTGTGTAGTTGTTACTGCTTTGAATGTGCATCAGCAAGTGAGAGATCCTCAGGTTTGTCCACTCTTGCTATTGAGGCTTGTCAGTTAGCAAGTAAGCATAAGTGAAACAAAATGTTGATTGCTAGAGAGACCAGATCAATACCTATGTGCCTCTTCTGTTGAAACAATAATAAGCATGGGTCAGGATACCTTAGTGAACAGACAAGACCAAAAAGAAAAAAAAAGTTGCGATATGGTAGACACACAGAAAGCTTGCAAAGTAGTAACTAACCAACATTGTCACCAGCAGCTGCTCTCGTATTGGCTGTTGCTTGCTACCTACACTGCTTTCTCTGTGTCTTCATCTAGCTCTGGTTACAGCAACTGCTATGATGCTAGTGATAGCTAGTTTGTTTAGGCGTGAAGGGGAGAGTGGCGGTTCTTTTTAACCTTTCTTTACTCTTTCTATTTTAAAGACTTTTTAGCCACTTTTGTTTCTTAGGAAAATTAGAATTGTTTAATCTATTAGCAATCTGTCAACTTAAAAAGAATTGACGACTCATTTTCCTATATAAACTGATAATTGCATTCATAAAATATATATTCAGCATTGTATGTCAGGCTAGTCAGCTTCTGCCAAGAGAAGACAGATTGTTAGGAAACAAAGTACCTAGAGAACCTGTACCTGTTTCCTGTATTTTGAGCTCTGTCTACTCTTAACAAACATAAATGTTGTTGTAGTAGTAGTAGTATAGTTGCAGTGAAAATAAGATTTGTGTATAGACTGGAACTCCTGTTAGGATCGGGGTATAGTATCTGTGCAGTTTGTGTTGAGATCAAAGTATCTCTCTTCAATACTTCTGTCTAGGATTTGATCATAGCTCTCTAATATTTGGGCTGGGATCTGAATGTATCTCTTCCTTCTCCTCCTCACAATATATATAAAATCATAGTAAAATTTTATATTACAATTTATTTTTAAAAAATATGTAAAATTAACAATAAATTCATGAAATTGTAATTAGCATACATCAAATTGACAAAATTTGGACTAAAGATTGATAAATAGAAAAAATGAATTAATATTAAATTTGGCTTTTTTGTATTTGTTGTATTCTACTAATTTGATATTAATATATTAGTCAATTTTGAAATTATAAGCTTGTTGCAATGTATTATTAACCTGGCTTTACTACTGAGTAAGGAGACATTCCTTTGGTAACAAAAGTCACGTTTCATCTAGTAATGCTTAGTGTTACCATAACAATAGAATTTCTCATTACTTATAATAGACCAGATCGTGCAAATGATTTAAGATAAAACCAAAAAAGTCTGTTTTTTTTTTTTTTGTATAAATATAAATTTTATTTAAAAGGCTTCATTACTCCCCACCCTTTTTTTTTTTTTTAATGCTGGAAACCTTGAAGCATCTATCACTTTGGCTATATCTACAGCTGTGAGAATTGTAGTAGCAGTAAAAAAAATAAAATAAAATAAAATAAAATCTTTATTATTTTACAAGTACACTGTTGAATGATGATGGTAATTAGTACACTGAATCTTGACCAATTCAACCACCAGTAATGACTGAATTAAAGTGACATTGATTCTATCATGTACTTAATTGCTTGTATATCAAGACTGACTGCAGAGAAATAGAGGGGGTGGGAAGGAATGTTTATTTAGAAAGGAATCTCTCACCTAACACCATGGGTAGAACCAGGGGGGCAAAAGCTTTATAAACAGTAATTGGCCTTGTGCAATAACAAAAATCTTGTTAAATGTTGGGGTGGGGGGTCAAGAATTGAGAACACTGCCGGTTAAATCGAACTTAACGGACCTAAATTCCATCATATGTCACCCCACCGAAAGGGAAAAAATACCAAAAATCAGAATTAACCGAATTTAATGAAATTTTCAGTGTTGATATATTAATGAATAAAAGATATAATGCAACAGTTATTTTATTTAAAAACTTTTACATTTTCCAGGTCAGTTAACTTTGAACCACGTATCTTTGAGATGTAACACAGATTCTCAAAATTTCATTAAATTCGGTTAATTCCCTGTTTTTGTTTTTTTTGTTTTTTGTTTTTTTTGGTTTTTTTTACATATGATGGTAGAATTTAGGTCCATTAAGTTCAATTTAACCACACTGCTCCTACTCTTTGTCGTGGTAGGGCTGGATCTCTACTAATTGAACTTGTGATTTTCAGTCTAGAGTAGCCATGAATGCAATAAAAGTTCTTAGAACTGCATTATGTATAACAATTGTGGATATTTGTTGGTTATTATAAATTTGACAAGTTCTTAACTAATTACTTTAAAAAGCAGAATGGTTAAGAAAACTTTAAATCTTTTAACTTATAAATACAAAGGAGGTGTGTGGTGTAATGGTTAGTCATAGGAAATGGACTTGTCAACCCAAGTTCAAATTCTGGACAAAGCTAGTTCACATAGGGCAGACTGAGCTCTCTAACCTTGGTTAGACAACCAGTATAGGAGAAGGAAAACTCTGAATTCAAACCTGTTAAATCTGCTTGGGGGTGGTCACTACTAGAATAGAATTAAAAAGGGAAAAAGTGACCACATATAGAATAGGTGTATGGTAACAAGCCTCACCAACCAGACTGATTATATTATGGTCTTGTACTCCATAGACTATGCAATGCACACATGCAGTAGCTTTTATGATCATACTTTAATTTTTTATTTTAATTCTTACAGTCTTATGAAGTCCTAATGAAAAGCTCAACTCGAAACTACCTGTTTAGAAAGAACATTGTTTGTCTGCTGCATAGCATCTGCCTCTTGTATTCCAGATGTTTTTGATATTAGACATTGATGTCATTTGAATAGCACATTGTATAAGATTGCAACAGGGTGGAGCCTGACCTTTCCTTAGGTAGAGGTGCCTGTGACTAAGCCTGTGTCTGTACGATCATATTAAAAGTCTGCATCTCTACTGAGTGAGCCACAACTTACCACCCTTTCTCGTAGTGTTGATAATTTCAATAGCAGTAGCCATAGAACTAGTAGTATGGATGCAATGCCAGATATAGCTGTTTAGATTTGTCAAAAATCTTTTCTTTTTAATATCCACTGGATATTGTAGATACAAATAAATAAAAATATTACTGGAATATGGTTGGCAAAATTGACTATTTAATAGAAGTGAATTTTTTTTTTCTTACAATATCTACAACTAATTAACCCTCCACCCTGCAAAAAATTGGTTTGACTTTATCTTCTAGGGTGCAATATTCTATAATTTATTTGTAACCAGTTCTATGCATAATTCTGTGCATATATGGGCATGAATATACCAGTCTTCTTTGATAGATTTATTAAAAGCAACAAAAGAATTGTCTTGTTTGCAAAATAGTTTTTTTTCTTCTAATCCCCTGTCATTTTGATCAAGGATCAGGTGATCTATAATGGTGGGTGATCTATGCTGCAAAGTCCAATGCATAATTGTCACCCACTGCCACACATAGGTGATTATTAGCCACTCTATTATATTGTTCCCTGCTTTCATTATATCTTGTAATTGTGTATGCCAACAAAAGAACTATCTAGATCTTTATATATCTATAAACACTATAACTTGTATAAGTGCAGGTGTTATTTTAAAATGTAAAGCAGAAATGTATCTAATTGTACATATGTGCAACAGTAAAAGCAGATTAGTATGTGAATTTCCTCTGCCAATATCTTTTTTTTCTTACTCGGTTGGGCAAAATATCTTGTTTTTTATTGTTAGATGGCATTAAGTTAAGTTTTAGCTACATTCAAAACAATCACTTTTCATTGTATTGACAGCAGTCGTATAAAAAAAAAGATTTTTAAGTCGGCATTATTTTGATTGATGCTAACATTGAAAATGAGAGAAAATAAACATATTTTGCATGTTTTATTTTTATCTATAAAAACATCAAAAAGTAACTGAAATATTTTTTTAAATCCTAAGTGGTTGGGATGATCATATAGGTGCTAGGACTTGATGTGACTAGCTAATTGATTGGAGGGAGCCTCTCCAACTGCCTGTCTAGCTTAAGTAAGGGCCAAAATGGAGTGTTGCATGTCATGAGCTGCTCAGCCTCCAAGGTTCCATCCTTAAGTATCACAGGTCACCACCCAAAGCCAACAGGTGGCCCCATTGGGGTGATCTTACCCCACAGCAGAAGTGCAGTCGGTGTATTCTAAAGCCCCGACCAACAGGGCTGTATTGCTTTAGGTATGTATTTATCAACCACTCTGCACAAGCAGGATGTGACACTAGGTCAATTTTTAGACAGTTTAACAGGTTTGAATTCAGTTTTTTCCTAGACTTGTTGCTATACTAAGGTTAAAGAACCCAATCTGTCCTAGTTACCATAGCTAGAGGGCATAAGTATCCAAGTTGGATGTATACCCTTTCTCAAGGATATTAATGGTATGTGAAATGCAAACCGCCTTGTCCAGGATTTGAACTTGTCACTGTGTCCATTTCCTATGATGATAACATTATATTACTGGTATTCTTTTACTGTGTAGTAGAATTTGTTAAACCAAAATAATTTTGAAAAAATGAGATTTATTTTTCAACATAGTACCCCCTTACAAGCTGGTATTTGTGGTGTAATGGTTATCATTATAGGAAATGGATAGTGACTAAAGGTCACTGTACTAGGCTGTTTGTATTTGAGATAGTGCTAATATCCTTGGGAAAGGTATGAATCCAACTATTCTCTCTCCAATTATGAGCCGGCTGGGATCTTTAACCTTGGTATAGCAATGAGTCCAGGAGATGGAAAACTCTGAATTCCAACCTGTCAAACTCTGCTTAAAAATTGACCATATGTCTCATCTTGCTCATGTGGAAGGATTGAGTAAATAGTGCCCCTTACAGTCTATACATTTTTTCCATTAGTGTTTCAGTGCTTGGATCCCATTGGTCAAAAAATCATCAACAGCAGATATGGCATCATTATGTAAACTTTTCTGCCCACACTTATATGTAAACAAAACTGGTTGCTATTGCTCAATATATTTGAAAAATCTCTATTTATCTAAATAATATACAGTGTGATTTGGTCATCTCTCTTGCTCTTTCACTCTCTCTCTCTAGCTCTCTCACTCCATTGTTATTGGTGCTTGGATGAAAGAGTAGTACCTGCATCTTGCCTCAGATCCATATGTCATTTTTGCCTAAGATCCTTGTGGTATTAAAATCTATAGAAATCTAATTAAATATCTTACAAAATAAGAATGCAAAGAAACACTGATTCTATGAAGTACAAACTATATATAAACAGATGCTGATAGGTACACGTCCTGTGTCCCTGATGCACAAAAATCTAAAAGGACACAGTAAAATCATATCCATGCATCCCAGTGTTTTTGTTTTTTCTTCCCTCACCATTTCAAGCTAACTGTAAATATATTTCAATAGTTTCCTAGAAATGAATTACACAGGATAGGTTGGAGTTGTACGGATTTAGTTGGGACCCATAAATTTTCCCAGGGACTCATTCAAAGCAAATGTGCATCCCAAGACGCACTAAATCAAAAACCTATCAGCATCACTGCATAAATAATCACACCATTTTTTTTTTTTTTTTTTATCAGGAGTAGATGTCTATAAGCAATGACTTTTTTACTTTAGATTTTACTTTATCATTATATCAAAAAGCACAACCTTTTTTTTTTTAATCTTAAATCTAATTGACTAAAATTCAAATCAATCTGTTATAAATTGCATGTACAAATGTTTAATTTTTCAATGTCTGTACTTCCCAACTTTAAACAAATTAAATTTTTACTCTAAAATTAAGTCAATATTAAAAAATGCTTATAGTTTTTACTATTTCTTTAGAGATAAATGAGTTTCTGACTATATTTTTTTTTAAACAGTTGTGATACCCAGTTATTTTTCTTTCAGAAAGTTGTCCGATTTACCCCCTTGAAGCTTATTTTTCTATTTTATAAAAAGAACTTAAACTTTCCAGTTTTGTTATGATTAGTCAACACTAAAACTTATGGTCTGTCAATCTAGTAACAAAATTTGGTAATCTGAACAATAGCTACATAAATGAGTAACTTTCCCTTATTTGTTTCACTTTGAGGAAGCCATATGTTTTGGTCGGCCATTTTCATTTCACTGTAAATCTACACTGAAAATATGAATTTGTTTGAATCCATACAACTGCAGGTTTTAACATGAAAATATAAAATGTATTCTTAATAACAATCAATTCATTTCAAATAATGCATAAGCACAATTAAGAACACGTTTTTATGATATTTTTGTGTTAAAACATGCAGTTGTATTGATTTGAATAAATTCATATTTTCAGTGTAGATTTACGGTGAAATGAAAATGGCCGACCAAAACATACATCTTCCTCAAAGTGAAACAAACAATAGGAGGTTACTTTCAATCATGTAACTAATGTTCAGATTATCCAAAACTTTAACCCTTTGGGCCTATTTTATTTTCCCTCAAACTGGTTTCCAGTGTGGAGACAACAGCAGAGGGTGAATTTAGGTTCAAAGGGTTAAAGAACTTCTTTTTCTTTAAATTTAGAATAACTTGTATAAAAATCATGTTAGGTGCTCAAAAAATCTGCCCTTTTATAATGTTTGATCTCCTGGTGACTCAGCGCTGTTTTTGCATTATCTTTAAAATGTTTGCTTACCTGAAAATGCTTCTTTTTTTTTTTTTCTTCCTCTCCCCCTTTTAATTGTGGATATTTTGTTTCAGAAAATCTTTACACAATTGTTTGTAAACAAAATATTTCAACAATATCTTTGTCAGCATATATGGCATTATAGTTTGAGACAAGACACACACACTCCTGCATACATTACCCGTTTTGAATCCTTGGCCTCTTGTGCATCACAATACCTCACAAAATCAAGCACAAAAATGCATTCAAACTTTTGCTCCCTGATACATACAATGATTTTTAAAGTTCTCATCATTTCATTAAAAGAAAGGCCATGAATGTTCATTATATTAAACCTTTTATTATTGATATATAATGTGATTTCTTTGAGACTAAAATATCAGGCTCAGACCTATATATTAAGTTTACAGATTCAAAGAGTTAAATTATACAATCTCATATGCACAAGTAAAACTTAATTATAAAAATGTTTGCCGCATATTTAATTGAAATGTAAATTGGGCCTTTAAATATCTTTGGAGAAGATTAAATTATTTTTTTTAATCTGCTAAATAAATTTCTCATTTTAAATTGTATGATTTTAATCTGCTAAATACATTTTTGCAACTTTTGATGTTTTTTGTTTGTCTAGTCAATTGCAAAGATTTTTAACACTAAATAGCAAATATTGCTTTTGCTATTTTGCACTAAAAAAAGTTTGATTTTGTTTTTTGTTTAATATTGATCCTGATCCCTTAAAGGGTCCACTTAGTTTGTATTGCACCTCACATAAAATACCACACACAAACAACCAAGATTCAACAATATAAAAATGCAATTTGACACAATTTTATATAAAAACAAATTAATAAATTTACATTTCCATTTATCTTAACTAAATTCAATCAAAATTTGCATGGGTGATTCAAATTAACTTTAGTACCCAAAAGAAAGAAAAAATGAAGATCTATTTCATTACTATTTCTTCTCTGATTAAAAGATTCATTGCATGAAACGACATAAAAGTGAAGTAAATGTAATTAATCTTTTGAAACTCTTATGAAACTGAAGTATTGTCGTTAACTTTTAGAAGAGCCATTAACATACCAGAAATTCTTTAGCCAATTAAAACTTTTCTTTGTATTAGGGCTTGAAGAATGGATCAACCGAAACATTGTGTTAAGAATATTAAAGAAATATAAAGAGGCGATTTAATTGTCCAAATAATTTCTGGTAGAAACTTAGCATGTTGTCAATTATTATATATGCAATATAATTGAAATGACAATTTAAGAATTGCCTGCAAATTGTCTCACTAAAATATTTGATTATTTTTGTTCACTCAGGATCAACAACCGTTCTTTTTAGATTTAGATATTTTTTTTTTTTTCCACGAGTGTCTGTTGTTTTGTTTTTTTTTGTAGTTCACAAAGGTCTTTCTTCAGATATGCATATCATGAATACATGTACACATAATATTTGAGAGCATAAATATCATTTTGGAGTCTGAAAATACAAATATTAAAATCCTTCCATATCTGTTTTAATAAAACGTTTGATTATATTTTACCAATAGATTATTAAATAACCAATTCGTTTCTTGATGTTATATGTAATATACCAATGTCTACAAACAGCCAAATCTTTTTTTCTTTGTCCTTTGCCAGTCTACTTGTTTTATTTAAAGAGATTTAGCCATTTTCTTGAAATTGACTTATATATATATATATATATATATATATATATATATCTAATCCAGGGTCATCTCTTTACAGATAATTTGAAACTTATTTTTCTGCAAGATTGTATGCATGCTAGGATTAGAAAAAAATTTTAAAAGGCTCTACTGATACTGAATGAAAAAAAAAATAGAATTCTAGCCTTTTGATACCAAATAAAAACTAAACTTTGTGCAGATGTTTTTGTTATTAACATACTCGAGTTTTCCAAAAACATCTGTTCTACACCCTTTTGTAAAATATATATATATATATATATATATATACACACACACACACACACTGTTGCAATAGAAGTAGAGCACTACATTGATACTTGATCTGATTTAACAAAATGGTGACACTGAGAGAAACCACTTTCAAGATTTCCTACCTCATCAGACAGGTGAAAATGGGAAAACTTTTCTTCTATGGTGAACTTAAGAACTAAAAGAATGTTGAAGAATGGAATTCACGATGGCTAAAACACTTGCATTGGAATTCTGGCACCAGATAGAAGTGCTGGAATAGAATCGATGCAGAAAGGGAGAAAGTAGGTTAATAAAAATGTACCATTGTTAGAAATCTGAATGCCGTCAGGATTTAGAAGAGTTTTTCGGATTTGTGTGAAAATGTAACTGTGAAAGAGTGATGTCTTCAGAAAGTGGTTATTGGAGATGTGGCTGCCACTTCTGATGACAGGCAGCATAAGAGGATTATTTGTTACTTCAAGAACATTGGATAAACGTGTCTATCTCGACAAGTTTTGTCTATTTCTCTATCATTAGTTGTATTATGAGGTGACAAGAGATTTGTTTGTAGAATCAATGTTTTTCTTTAGTTGACAAAAGGAAAACCGACTAGTCTTGTAATACATGGCCAATATTGGCACCAGTTTGGCCTTCAAATCCATTCAGTTTTATGACTAACACAATATTACTTCACTGATTAATTTTTATTTTTTTAAACAGGATCAAGAATTTGGCTGTTTTGTAACAGGTCTCCAGAAACCCTTTTATTTTATTTTTCCCCATAATCATTAACAAAATTTTTTTTATTTATTTTTTTTCTTTTCCACTGTTCATTGCTACAAAATGTCATTCTTTGTGACCTTCAGGTATTTGCTTTTGTAATTAAAAAATCTTTTTTAAATCTGTTTCACTTTGAAATATCAACTTTTTTCTGTTTCCCTTCACTAGCTTTTCTTAAGGTTTTATATATATATATATATATATATATATATATATATATATATGGTGGGGGGTGCCTAAATTTATTGGCATGAAAAATGGAATTGGTGAGCGAAGTTCAAATTCCTATCGAGGCTGTTTGCATTTACTTTGTCTAATGCCTTTAGAAAAGGCATGACTCTACTTTTTCCCCAAACCAGCTATGGGTGATAAAACTAACCATGGAGGGCAACCATTATAAGAGAAATTAACAAGAAACCACTCCACTATTTTTCCCCAAGAACAATCATGTGGTAATTCACAGATAAAAATATTGTGAAGCGCTATGATCACCAGTTCTTAAAAGTCTGGATATATGAAAAGTATGATTTAACCTGGTTCAATTTTAAAATGTTACTTTACAAATATATAATTTCATATGTGAAGATATATATGCAAAATACTGTCTTGTATGTATAATTTTGGGAAGACAGAAAAGATAATGAAAATATCTCTGAGTAATAACTAATTTAGATAACTTTGATCCAAATATTTTGAACATTGTTCAAAATCTCCCACTTATGTTTTGTAGTTCAACTTAAATGATTATCATTGATACTAAATGCTTTCAAATATTATTTTGTTGCACAAAGGCCTTTTTAATATTGCAATGAAAAAAATTGCTTGTGTATTTAAAAAGTGCAAGCTGTTTGTTCCAAGTCTGACAATTGACTTTTGGAAACTTCCTTAAAGTTCTTTGCTGCCTTAGATGTTTGTGTGCAGATCACTTGCAGCTGCTCTTTTTGGAAAAGAAAGCCTACACATGTGCACTTAGGAAAAAAACTTGGCTGCGGCTTTATTATAGCCGAACTTGATTCATCCTGCAATCTACTGCCTTCACAGCTCCCCACATCCCCCCTCACTACCATACCTGCTGTTGCATTTTAGGGTCTATGAGATTGAGTAACTAATGTTACTATGTTGTCCTTGCCAAATATTTTGAGAGGCTGGCCATTAACAATCTCTTTCTACTTTTTTTTTTTTTTTTTGTATTTGTTTCACAGGTAACTTAAAGTTTACTGAGAGAGTGTATGATGAAGGTGCAAACAAACCACCTCGAAGGGGGTCTACCCTGAAGGTATAACTCCACACACCGGTTTTCCTTGCACGTGTTTTATTGCCTTGCCATCTGAACTTATTGACTTTGCACGTTTTGTAATTGAAGAATTTTTTCAATGTAGGTAAAATAAAATACACAGAGAGGGTGTATGATGCTTGTATGGATGCATTTGACTGCTTACCCCTGGCAGCCTTAATGAACCAACAATTCTTGTGTGTCCATGGAGGACTGTCACCTGAAATCCATACATTAGAAGACATAAGAAAAGTAAGTACCAATTAAATTTTCTTTTTTTCTTTTTTTTTTTTCTTTTTATGATACAACACTTTTAATTTCAAAACACATGTGGTTTTGGAGAAGAAAAAAAATTCTATTCATACATAAAAATGTATTTCAGCTTTTAAATATGCTTTAAATGGGAATATTTTAACCAAAAATTGACTCAGTGACACGGAATTTATTCCATTGCTATCAAAACTGGGCTTACTCCATAAACTGTCACCGATGCTGATCGGTATGCATCCTGTATTTCAACACACAAAAAACTTAAAAGGACTCGGTAAAGTCATATCCATGTGTTCCAGTGTTTTTTGGTTTTTTTTTTTTTTTTTTTTTTTTCTTCCCTCACCATTTCAAGCTAACTGTAAATACATTTCAATAGATTCTTAGAAATGAATTACATAGGATAGGTTACACGGTAGGAGTTAAACTGCATTAGTTGTTTCCCGAGATAGTAAATAAAAACCCTAAATTCTATTAAGAAATTTTAGTTGGCACCCATAAATTCAAAGCAAATATGTGCATCCCAGGACGCACTAAATCAAAAAGCTATCAGCATCACTGCTGTCAAGGCTTCCTTTTTTTTTTTTTTTTTTTTTTTTTTTTATAAAGGCCCAGGGGAAAAAGGAGACAAGTCCAGTGAATAGGTGGGGGGCATGATGCAAGATGTCACTGCATCATTTTTTGCCAGTGTGTTTATGAAATTGAGGTTCTTACAGCAGGATACAAGGCTTTTTTTTTTCATTTTTGTCTCCCCCACAACTGACCAAAAATGTTTGCAACCTTTGATGCATCTTTTAAATCCTCACTAAGTTGCAAGAGACTGTAATAGATTACTCCATTACAGCACTACTAAATGGTTGGTGGGAAAGTCTTGGTTTTTGGAAGGAATCTGTGAATTCATGGAAAGACACATTTCCACTTTTATTTTTCATCAACAGTAATCATACCATCAAAATAAGGGTCATTTGATGTCAAATCATCGTGTACCCATTTATTCATTTTCCTCACTTTGCTAAACTGTACTAGATATCTTCCAACTATTGTATGCGCTACCTCCAGCTTTACTCTCCATGCCCAAAGGTTTGTTTTTGAATAAACATATATGGATTGGAGGAGGTGCTAAAGTATGACCTTGTGTTGCATCCTGCTTATGTGGAGGGGATTGTAAATACATGTGGTTTCATTGTTGAGTGATGTTTTGTGATCATATTCAGGGTCATTTTGGAGATCTAGATTACCAAAATGAATTTTTGTTACCAAAGATACATGGTTGATTCTGAAACAGACCCCCCAGATCCATGAACTGATGTTATGGGTAGTTTTCATATCACTGGAATTTATTGAATGTGATATGAAAATTGCATTTATTCCTGTTTGTTATGATACCCCTATAAAAATTAAAGAAATCAAAAATGCCTAAAAGATTCAGTTTTAAGATAATTTAGTCTAATAAAGTATGGAGTGATGCTTTAAATATATTTTTTAAAAATGTAAATGAAAATATGTGCACATTTAGTAAACTTTTCTAATAAACTGCTACCTAGATTTTTTCAGTGCCATTTTAAATAATCATGAAGCCAGTCTCAATACTTTCTGGAAAAAATGTTTTTGTTGAAACATGGGATTGTGCAAGTGCAGCATAATCCATATTCAACAGAACTAGATACATGTAGCTATTGTTTCCTAAACTGCAAAATTCATCTCTTTGGAAAGATTGGAGGACAGGGAGGTCTTTAAAAGAAATGATGTTATAGTTTCACAACATCTTATTATAATGGAGATTGTGTGTTTGTCTGTCTGAAGCCGAAACTAAATCACTACTCAAGTCACAATTCCCTTAGTCATTGACGTCACATTCACCATGAATTTATTTTTATATAAACCTTAGTTATTGATAAAATTGTTATACCTTATTAATACTTTTGACTTTATCTACATTCTAATAACATGCAATTGTATTTATATATGCAACAAAATAGCGGGTTACAGTGTGAACAGGAAAGCTAATTTGCATATTGATATTAAAAGTTTAATTTTATTAAATATGCGCTTGGTATTATTGATTTCTAATTGTTTGTTTTTTTCTTAATGAATATGAGCAAAAATCTCGGAGATAAATCTTAAAAGAAATCCCTTAACAAGAAGAAATAACTAATATTATTTTTTACTTCCTATTTTAACTAAACAGTTAAATTAGGAAAATTTAACAATGAAAGACGGGAGTAAGGGAAAATGATGGAATAGTTTCAAAGTTGTTCTATTTTTCAATCATACCCCCTCTGTTCCAAATCTTTTTATCTACATTCTTATTCAGTTTCATTAGCCTTTCTAATTTAATATGATATTTTATTATATTAAAACTTAAATACTTGCACCCGGAGGGTGCATACATTTGCTAGTATGAAGAAAGGAGGTTCATAAGTGCTTCAACCAACAGAAAACTCACTGAAATAAGTGGAATAAGTTTCATTGTTCATACATTGAGTAAGCGAGGGCCAGTATTGAACCAGGAACCTTGTGATTCCTAGCTGAACATGCTACCAATAAACTGGGGATCAAGATATTACTATGAACAATTCAGCACCATCTCCATGGGCTGATAATGTCTTATGTAAAAAGGGGTTGCCAGTAATATAATTTTATATTTACCTCCTGGCCTTTGAAGAGTGCCAGTAGATAGCCATATCTTTTAAATATTTCTGTTTGTTACATTTAACTATATAAGTTGTCTAAAAACAGGGACACATTTAGTATTATTTGTATTATTCGGACTATTTTCCTTCTCTTCATTGTTATTAGTACAACGTTTCAGCCGATGTGCCCTCCGGCCTTCTTCAGGTATTTCTTGTTGGACTCAGGAACTTTTTCAGACTCGGAACCTTCTTGTCATAATCAGCTTCAAAGTTCCATGATTGTTCTGAAGTCTGACAAGAAATACCTGAAGATGGCCAGAGGACACATTGGCTGAAACGTTGTACAGATAACAATGAAGATGAGGACAATAGTCCGAATAATCCAAATACTAATTATCAAGCCTCATCTCAAAAATTCCGAGAAATAGGGACACATTTAATAACCAAATCTTTTGATTGACTTTTCTGTCCACCAGTTTGGATATAAAACCTATTTTTAATGCAGTATGGTTTATGTTATAAAAAAAATTATCACATTCCTTGGAATAATTGAATTGATTACGATTTTAATTAATGTTTCGATGATTGATAATACCTGTCAATAGTTTTGTGAAGAGGTGCAAACTGAAGTGTCTGACACATGACAATTAGTTTTTAAAAGAAACAATTTGCATTGTGATTATTTTTATTTAGATGCTGTTTAGACTTGTCTGTCACATTTGTACATGTTATATTTTATCTAAAATAATTGTACTATTTCTGTTTCACAATAGTAATAGTAAAAAGTAGTAGGGGTGGCCTTAAGTCGGTATCAGCCATACAGCAGTTCTCATTACTTCCAGATCCACTTTGACACAATAGTAGTACCTATTAGGATACCCTATTGCCCTTATGGCAAGCCCCAAACACTTTTTATCATATGGATGCTAGAAGGCGGTGGCTGCGGGTCTACATGTCCTGGGAATGACGTTAAACTCTATCTGATGGTGAGGTTCCAGTTTTGGAGGTTTGGGGAATGTGGAGCACCCCTTCATCACCATTGCTCCCTGGTCTACTTTGACCCGGAGTGGTAGTACCTGTTAGGGTCCCATCTATGGGTTAAATAGAAAAATGTATTTATTAAAAAAATTGTATTATCCATTAAGAATTGATTTATTTCAAAACTTTATCGGCATTAAATGACCCACTGAGGTTGATATGCCGCAAAACAAAACAAACCAAACCAAACCTATTAGGATACCATCTATAGGTCAAATAATATATCATGTTACCCCACTCCCAAATAAAAACAACCCTCCTAAGAAATAACTACACACAAATGTAAATATGAATGCGATTCCATAACTTCTCATTTTAAATACTTATACAAGTAAAGTCAACAGAGTGGCCTAAAGTCTGTATCGGCCAGACAGCGAGGGAGTTACTATCTATATTTAGATAATCCTATCATTTTTTTCTCCATCTTTTTTAATATGGGTACCTATGCTAATATAAAGGGTTGGTTTAGTTCAGTCAGTAGAGTGCCCACCTGGGACCACAAGGTTCATGGTTCGATACTGACCTTTGCCAACTCAGTCTATTGTTGCATAGCGCGTCGTCACTGTAATAAATTGCAATAGTTTTATCTTCGTTGTAAGGGATGACAATAACACCAAAGTTATCCTCCAGAAGTTTATTGAAATAAATTCAAGCTTCTTAACTTCGAGAGAGAGGGTCAGTTTAATTAATATATTCAGTCTTTAGACTTTCGGTCCTTCGATTAAATTTCTGGGTGACAAGCTTTTTCAGTTGGTAAATATTAAGGCTAGCTTTTCCAACACCAACAACACGAGGTCCCGCTCGGCCAACTAACTCGCATCGACTCTCCCGACTACTGACCCCGATCACCTCACTCTCTCTCTGGACGACTGACCTGTCTCGAGCCCTCGGTTCTTTTATATTCATAGCTACTCCTACACATTTTTATCTCTTGATCTGATAACGGGAAGTTGTTATATTTCTTTGTTTAATAAAACCGGAAATTCATATTTCCGTTTGTACAATATATAACACTATGAGTAGCACAGGGAACTGTGTAATAAAGTGAGGAGCTGGTGATAGGTGTGGCGCTCCACCTCATATGCTTAAAAAAATCTCCTTGATCTAGCGCTATTAAAAATAGGGTAGACTCCCTCACTGTTTGGCCGCTACCAACTTTAGGCCACCCCAACGACTTTACTTTAGTATGCTAGTATATATGTCTATATGACCTGGACTTTATGCTTGTTTGACTTTCTTTCTTTTTTTTTTTTCTTTTTTCTTTCAAAACTGAATGAGATTATTCTAAATGATTTTTTTTATTTTTATTGGAAATCTCTAATGACAGGCTTCTGAATAACAGCTCACCTGTAAGAAAAACACTCAATTGGGATTTTTGGCATTTAGTTTCATATGCCTTACCTCTTTGCAAACTATTCTCTTTCTCTATTATGTAATGGAAGATCAAATTTTTTTAAAGCTAAGAGGTTCTTCTACATTCCTAATCCTTTTATAGAGGGTCAGATCATAATCATCCTAAATAAATTCAACTCTTCATACCCTTTTTTTTTTTTTTTTTTTTTTTTTTCTTCATTTTGCTTAATTTTCTTTGTAAACACAAATGAACTTGATATTAGTGAAATATTTTTTCTATTTTTCATATACGGCATTTAATCCTTTTATAGAAACCATTTTACTTATCTTTAGTGAGATTTATTTTTAAAATTAGCAACTGCATAACTTAAAGAAGCTTAGTGCACTTTAATTTCTATAATAAAGGTCATTACTGGCTAGAAAACATCTAAAGTGTAACATTTTTATAAGCTAAAATACTCAACTTATTCCTTAGTCCTTCTGTCTCTGTCTCCCTCTTTCTCTCCCTCTCTCTCATAAAGTAAGGAGGTGTGGATGTTTTTGTTCTCTGTATCAAACTTTTTCAAGAGACAAGTCGCCACCCTTGCAATGCTTAAACCGGTTTTGAATTGTAGTCAGTTTAATTTTCTTTACTTTTTTTTTTTTTTTTTCCTACTTTTTGACACAATTTAAAATATTGGCTCAGCATTGTCAAGTTAGTATTAATATGTAATGATATTAATAAATTTTATAAAGTATAAAAGAAAATTGATACAAATGCACACACATATATATATATATATATATATATATATATATATATACACACACACACACACTTTCAATGAGAAAAAATTTACAAACTGTAATTTGGCTATCATAAATTTATTTCAACCAGAACTCGATATGAGCCCGTTTCATCTGACAGCCAACTACATAATAACCAAGAAAACAAACTAGAATTGAGAAAATATTTTTTTTATTTATTATTATACAAAACAGTAAAATCTCTCCTTTTCAAACACACCCACATAAACCTTATATATGATGACAACAATAACAGAAAAACAATCAAATACATTTTTTTTTTAAATGTGTCACACAGGAAATGTACATTTTGATACAATGTATCCATAACTACCTGAACACAAAACAATACTCTCGCATGTCAGTTGGAGTAAGTTAACCTACATCAATGAATAAGATTCTCCATTTGATATCTGATTTTTAAAAATTCATTCTCTATTTAATTTATTTATATTGCGCTGAGGAACCACAAGGTTCCAGGTTCGATACTGGCCCTTGCTAACTCAGGCATATAAGTAGCACAGGATCTGTGCTGTAAAGTGAGGAATGACGGTATGTGTGGCGCTCCACCTCAGATACCAAAACAATCTTCTTGGTCTAGCGCTAGTGAAAAGGGGATAGACTCCCTCGCTGTCTGGCTGACACCGACATTAGGCTACCACAGCGACATACTTTATATATGTAGTCCTAAATAATCTAGATATCTACATTAGATAAGCTTTGGAGAAAATACTTCTGCTACACCCTGATATGTTCTTTCCTTTTTGTCTTTTTACCTTTTTAATTTGCTGTGATAAAATCTGTGCGCACCTGTATGAATGGACAAAATTATCATGTTGTAACTCATGAGCCAACTTTGAATAGTTACAATGAATAACCTAAATCTTGCAGAGCAAGTAAAAAAAAATAATAAAAAAAACTACTTCTCTTCATTGTTTATGCCTTTGCTAATATTGTTGATTTGAATATTTGAGGTGTGTCCCCCCAAGTAACAAATATATTGCTTTATCTAAAGCTTAAGACTTGTTTCCTTCAAAATTCTCCTCTCCATTATGATAGACTATTTGCAACTTTGACTTCCATTCTGAAAAGACTTTTGCACAGATCAAGATTAGCACCTTTTTATTCTATCTCTTTTATAATTCTGATTTAAGATTATGAAGCAAAAAGTTTGTTAGGGGTAAATAGAAAAAGTAGAACAGTTCAATCTTATTACATAATGTGAAAGAAAACAGATTTTGGATTGTCTATTTGTTTTGTTTTAAGGGAGGGGGGGGTACAAATTTAAAATTCTGGCACCACCCATGAAAACAACTCGAACAATCCTCCCTTTTTTGCCCATGGCAACTCAAAATAATGAATATCTATATCTTGAACTCTTTTCTTATATTCAACTCCCTCCCCCCAGGGATAAAATGTGACATTGGGTCAGTTTATTGTAGGGGGGACTTGGATAAAGGAAAACAACTGCCTGGTTCTAGTTACCAGTATCACAAAGGTGCCTAACTATTGTCCCCCTCTTCTTCTGTATAATGCTGCTCTTTGTGGGTCTCGAAATCTCTTAAGACCAGAGATACCTCACTTTTAGCCAGATCCTGTTTGGGAACAAGAACACTTTAGGCCACATCCTATCCTGGAATAGGACTAAGAAGAGGACCAGATACAACACTTTAATGTCTTCCAGCGTTCTAATTTTAGAAATAAATAAAAGTATGTGATGTCGCCTGCCTCTCAGAAATATGGTTATCAGATAGCACCTGCCAGCACCATTAAGATCCTACAGGCTGATGTATCCTATCATCTCTATCACCGCGGCCTTACTGACAACTCTGGACATCATGGTGTAGCGTTTGCATTCAAGATATGGTGAATTAGTTGGCTGGAGCCAGCTCAACTAACCAAGGGTGAATGCCCCAAAAAGAAAAGAATTAGTTTTAAATATGGTATTAACTTATTTTTGTCACATACTTATTAAAATGTAAGTGGGGTCAGGTAATACAGGTTAGCATAAAATCTTTTGGTTCTCTAAAATCATCTTTAAAATTAGTAAAAATACAACTTGTGGAAATATGTATACCAATTAATACTTTTTCTGAACACACCTACATATGTGTTTGTGGTTGGCATTTACTATTTCTATGGTTTCAATATACATTTCAAACATACAGACACCATTTTGATAAGTGTGACTACTAAAAAACTATTAATTGGTCTACATATTGCCACAAGTATTATGTTTCTATCTAATAGTTTTAAAGATATTTTATGCTCACCCTGTATAATTTCAGCCAATGATAATTGGTTGACAATCCAAGAAGCATTTTGAAAATGGACACTATGTATGGACTTTGTCTATGGCTATCGAATATGATATAATGTAAGGTGATTCTTGTAGGATTTACAGATCCCCATTTCAAAAGCTACATTTTTGGTGAATATTTCCTGCTGTTTCCATTTCTTCTCTATTTAACTTGGAAAGAGAGAAAGAGATTTTATTGATTTATAAAATAGATACAATCCATTTGAGTGTTGTGTACTCTTGCATCTCTGCCAATTGAAGCTAAATTTTCGACCCATTTGATCCATTGATTAATAGAAATAACAAATGCCCTGGCCTTCTTTTTTCTTTTCTTCTCTTTCTTTTGTTACTGTCAGTTGTAGAGCACTGTTAAAGTGCAAAAGGTAATAATGAACTCAAAATATTTATACATTTGTACAAAGTAATAGATCAACAAAACTATTTATAAAATTATTGCTTGGTTTAACTTGAGGATTGCCAAAATGACCCATATTAGCCCCTGGGGAGGGTCAATAGGACTATCCAAGGAATAGTAGTGAAAAGGGAGTCAATAAATGTGATGGGAGGGGGTCAAAAGCTGATGTTAAAAAACTAAAAAAAAGACTACTGAACTTGTGCAAAATAAGATTCTCCATTCTGCATATTTCCCTATGAAATGTATTCATTTATTTCCAAATATTTTTATAAGATTGATATTTTATATTGACTTACAAAATTATGTTCAATATTTTGTACATTTCATGATTTCTACAATATTAAAGTTTTTGTTATTGACAGATTATCGATCACATGGAGATCTGATCTCTGATAAGATAAATGAGAATTCTTCCAAATCGTAGCCATACAGTAATATACTGGATATTTGGAATTTAATGAAACAGTTAAAGAAAAGGCTAGATGGAAACTACACAAATTTGCTTGAACAAATTCTGACAGTAGCACTCCACAAAAAAGCAGCTGTATGGCCACTTACCTCCTATCATACAAACCCTCCAAGTAAGACAAACAAGACATACTGGAGAAGTAAGGACAAACTCCTAAATGTTTTCATGTTGACACCTACACATGGAGACTGTAGTGTTGGCCAACTAGCAAAAAACTATGTGGACGCTGTATTGTGTGCTGAGGAATGATTACTGATAGGGATGGGTGTCGAGAGTTATGGGAATCCATGCTGTCAGCACAACTTGAGATTTCGAGAGTGATATTCATGGGTGGGGGTCATACAGAACAACAGTCTAGCCAGTTTTTGTGCGTGGTTTCAATAATGTAGATGGCAAGACATTAAATATTAGTGCAAGGTTTATGTAAAAATGAAACATGGGGGGGGGGACATAAGTAAAAAGGTAAATATTCTATGTAAAATAGGACATTAGGTTTATAAGTTCCAAAAATACACTCTAAATTGTCCAATTGGCATAGTGGATATAGTTGAGTTAATACAGTTCTAAGTGACAGTTATCTCTAGGCTGTAGGTTCAATCCTGGTTAAGGGTGACAGTAACATAGAATAATTAACACAGCTCAACACTAGTACCCAGTTATCGTTAATGGAATGAGAAGTCTACCTCCGTGGATTGAATAAAGGGTTACATTCAAAGTTCTGTGAAGGCTCCAGACTTCGAGGAGGGTATCCGATTTTGGGAAGATTCCTGAGTCCAAGAAATACCTGAAGGACGGAGGGCACATCAGCCGAAACATTGTGTAGATAACATAAAGATGAGGACAATAGTCAGAATAATACAAAATAAGGTTTATCCTCCTTCCAACTATAGTTAGAATTGAGCATATTTATTGGGTTAGGCTGTAATTGTCAGTTTAATAAAAATTGAACTTATTCTTAATGGTTTGCAAGATAATTATAACTACTGTACTATCTTCATGTTAAATTCCATGGACCTTTGCAAAAACATCATATACCTTAAACCCAGTTTTTCAAGTCTAAAGAAGATCAATTAACATTTTAAGTGTTCATTATTCTGCCTATCATAATGTCTTGATTTGTATCCAAGATTCTATAAAGTTATGATAGTGGATAAGATTCAAATTTTTCTGTAAACTGAATACCTGATAGAGGGGAAATATAAAAAAATTCTTAAATTCATAAACGCCCCTCTTTCCTCCCCCCACCAATCTGTGTGCTTAGTAAGATGAAAGATTGAAGAAAATTCTGATATAGATATTGAGTAAACTTTATGGAACTAGAGATATGTATAAAATATCAATAGCATAAAGAAAATTCTATGTGTAATGCAAAAGAAATCTTAAATGGCATTTCGGTGAAAAAAGCATTTCGGTTTTTAAAACCTACCAGAAATCAACTCCTTATTGAATTTTAATAGACTTCTCAGTACATATTTTAATGAGTTTAGGAAACAAGAAAGTGAACTAAGTCACCAATAGGCACCCTAACAGAGATCAGTTTTGAAAGGAACTGAATTTTGCTTTTGAGGATGGAATACTGTTTCATTCATTGTTCATTTGTCTTGGTGAATACAGCTTCAGTCTCAAGTTTTTAAACATACTTCATATGATGTTCCTAGTTTATAAATGTGATGCCTGCAATGAGACATGGAAGATGGAAATCTTTTGATACTCACTGTTAGCTTTTAACTCCTTCATTCAATTGATATTAACACAATTAGTTTGTTTGTTACTAATTTCTATTAAATGAACATTTAACAATCCTTGAGTTCAATGAAATGTTAACTGAATCAAGGATTTGAAATCCTTCTTCCAATTCCCATTGGCTATTATTGCAAGCCTTTGCTTTGGTCAATGTTGCAATCATTTCTTATGCCAGCACTTTGTCTAGTAATTTTATGATGGGGAATGTTTAGATAAGACGTGTTAATCAATCCTTTTCAGAAATCTCCAATTCTTGTTCCTGGAACTGGCTTCTCTGTCTCTTTGTCTTTAGTAGTTGTTGGTAGAGCATCCGACTATGAATCACAAGGTTCCAGGTTCAATACTGGCCCTCATCAATGATGACTGCAACAGTTTCTACATGGTTATATTTGCTATTATGTTGTTGATGTCTATACAATTTTTGTGTTAAGTTATTTGTTTAGAAAATCAAAAAGCAATTAATGCTTTTTTAATTGTATTGATTTTGAAGAACTTTTTTTTTTTTCTCTTTTTAAATGTTTTTCTTTTTTCTTTTAGCTGGACAGATTCAAAGAACCACCAGCCTTTGGCCCAATGTGTGATATCTTATGGTCCGATCCTCTGGAAGATTTTGGCAATGAAAAAACAACAGAACACTTCACACATAATAGTGTTAGGGGGTGCTCATATTTCTACAGGTAAGTCAGTGTCTCTTCACTCTAACAAAATAAATATTAAAAACATTTTTTTTTTTTTTTTTTTTTTTTTTTTTAATTGCACTTAGATTTTTTTTGTTGGTCATTTAGTAAGGCCAATTAAAAACTCTAAACTGAAACTCTTTGTAACCAGAAGTCAATGACACTGGTTTCTTATCTCAGTAATTGATATTTACTCTACTTGATATTAATTTCATATTAATACTTTTGTTATCTCTTCACTACTGAATTAGATGTCTGTTCACTCCATTTTGGCCAAATGGATAAATTAAACTGTTTCAGTTATTGCGGTCTTTCTCTTGGTATAGCTCAGTTGGTAGAGCATCAATCTAGTTATCACAAGGTTCTGGATTTGATACTGGTCCTTGCCAACTCTGCACATGAGTAGCACAACTTGGGTAATTTGATCTGTGCAGTAAAGCATCTGGGAGCTGACAGAATGTGTTGCTCCACTTCAGAAAAAAAAAAAAAATCTCCCTTGTCTAGCACAAGCAAAAAGGGATAGGCTCAATTGCTGTTCAGCTGATATCAACAATAGGCCAAACTTCCTTGAGCTACCTAAACTGTGATATCACTCCTGGTTGACAGCTGATGAGGGCAAGGTATTGCATGTGCTATCACACACATGATGAAAAAAATACATATACATACAGGTGGAAATGAATTTATAATTGCTAATATGACCGATATTTAGCCCTTTTTCTTTACTATATATATATATATATATATATATATATATATATAGTGTGTGGGGTTTTTTTTTAGAAAAACCATGAAAAACATTGTGGTCAAATGTTTTTCAAACATGTGAATTCATAGTCACAGGGGCACAAAAACTATATTATATTAAAGTCTTCTGAGACTGAAATGCCTATATATATATATATATATATATATATATATATATATTTTGTTTATGTAGGTTTTTAGAAAAACTGATAGTTACTAATAATGCTTTGTTGCAATAGAATCTCATTACCTTGAAAGAAAGGTATTTTATATATATACTAGCAAATATTTGCACCCTTCAGTTGCAAGTATTAACGTCTTAATATATTAAATTAGAAAAACCAATGAAACTAAATAAGGCAGATAAAATTATATGAAACAGGGGTTTAAAATAATAAAAAAAAATAGAACTACTGAAACTTACTCTTCCATCAGTCATAGTTAATTAGGAAAATTTAGCAATGAAAGACTGTTTCATTGCTAAATTTTCCTAATTAACTATTTAGTTAAAATAGGAAGTAAAGAATAAAATTACTAGTATTTCTTGTTAATGGATTTCTTTTAAGATTTATCCCTGATATTTTTGTTCATATTCATCAATATAAAACCAAACAATTGGAAACCAATAATACAAAGCACATATTAAAATGAATTTTTTAATATCAATATGCAAATTAGTATTCCCATTCGCTCTGTAAGCCGCTGTTTGTTATATATATTATATATATATATATATATATATATATATATATATATATATATACACAATTGTATGTTATTAGTATGTAGATATGTCGAACTTCCGGTTTCATTCGGCAGTCCAGTGAGCTTCGGCTGCTGGACCTTACTAGTTAGTATCGTTGATCCCAGGGGTCCATCCCCCAGGCAACACCTGCCCCCTTGACTTAAAGGGTCAGGCCTGGGTTAATTGCCTAGTGACTGAGGCACCCCACTTGAGGGTAATGCCAATGTGATCAACGTATTTTTTGCACCCACCACCGATGAGTCTCAGCTCATGAGTGGCCCCACTTTAATAGGGCCTTGTGTCTAACCTGTTCACATAGGGTACGTGGTGAATACCTAGTATGTAGATATGGTCAGTAGTATTATTAATGTAAAACAATTTTATTATAAGTTTAAATAAAAAAAATAAAATCCTGGAGAATGTGATTTAAATAACTAAGGGAATTGTGACTTTAGTAGTAATATAGTTTCAGTTACAGAAAGAAAAACACACAATCTCCATATAATATAATATGTGTTTGTGTGTGTGTTGCATCTGGTTTTGTGTGTAAACAGATGACAGTAATGACTTTGTTGCAATTAAGTTAGTATGCAAGCTGCTTGAATCCTTGACTTCAATAACAAGATCTACATCGAATGTTGCATCAGGTTTATTTAGAAGACTTCACTTCTACAATTCCTTATCTTAAGGGAAGAAGATGAGTAGATTAAGTTTTTGTTTTTGTGTGTTTGTGTGTCATTAATACAGTAAAAAAAAAAAAATGTACATTTGTTTAACACCCCCCTCCCCCTGCTCTCTATACTAGATTGCCACCAACCAAGGTTAAAAGTGTGGTTCCTAATCTTGTTTTCATGCCTGTATATGAAATAAAAAAAGACAGAAAACAAATAAAATAAAAACAAACAATATCCTATCTGCTTAGCAGGAATAAAATGGAAAATATTGATGGTTAGTGTTGTGCCTTTTAGCAATAACACACTTTCATTAGCTAAGGTGCACAGTTTCTAAGATTACATTTATAGTAGTTTGAAAAAAAAAAAAAAAAAAAAAAAAAACTTTAGTTCTTGCTTGATAAAACCTTTTAAGTCTTATAGTCTTCTGTTACGTATCAGATTTGATTTTTTTTTTTTTTTTTTTTTTTTTTTTTCTCCTCTCTCTCTCTTTCTTTCTCTCTCTCTCTTTCTCTCTTTCTCTCCTGCTGCTTGAACAACATTTGCAGATAACTGCACCATCTTAGCATTTCATAGAAACTCTGAAAACTAAAAGGTTTCTAAGTGTTTATCATAGACTATTCAACTAATTAGTAATTACCTCAGTTTTACTAGGGCGAGTCAAAAGTTTTGCTATATTTTTGCAACTTGACACAGCTCTTGATGTTCTTGCTGAGTTTGTGAAGGTGACGAACTATACTGGACTGTGAAATGCTAAGCTTGCCTGATACTCTCCAAATGCCACTAGCCAGATATGCATTGTAGCACGACCTCGGATCCCTACAGTTTTAGGCCTACCTGACCTTGCCTGATCATTGAGGTTCAAAGTGAGCGAAATTTCATGAACCATCTGGTTACTGTACTGTGATCAACTGTGCCTTCGCCTTTCATGTTATTAATGATTTTGGTTGCTTCCATCAGAGATGCTGATAGGTACACATCCTGTGTCCCTGATGCACAAAAATCTAAAACAACGCAGTAAAATCGTATCCGTGTATCTCGGTGTTTTTCTTTTTTTCTTCCCTCACTAACAAATTTTCTTCCCTCAAGCTAACAATTAAGTACATTTCAATAGTTTCTTAGAAATGAATTATAGAATAGGTTACAAGGTAGGATTTATATGGCTTTAGTTGGGATCCATAAATTTTCCTGGGGACTCTTTCAACACAAATCTGTGCATCCCAGGACGCACTAAATTAAAAAGTTATCAGTATCACCGTTTTATGGTGTTATGGCCCAGTTGGAATTCACAAAGCTTAAGTTCCCAGATTAGACAACATTGCACATTCATTTCTCTGAATTTTTTAGATGAGGCTTGATAATTGATATTATTTGGATTATTCAGACTATTGTCCTCATCTTCATTGTTATCTGTACAGATAACTATGAAGATGAGGACAATAGTTGAATAATCCAAATAATACTAATTGCACATTCAGCTGTGCAGTTTTCAAATCACAGTGAAGCAATGTACAACATGTCAGCACACTAACTACCATGATACTACCAACCATAGCAGGTATTTTCCACAGCTCTGTAAACAGGCATTTATCTCTTATTACATTCAGCTGTCTGCAAGAGAATAGGTGTTCTATAAACATCAGCTCTGATATGTTTATCACTTGGATCTTGTGGTCATCATGTCGTAGATTCTTCATCGGTTATAGAACTGGACATTTGTTTATTGTAATAATTTCTTGTCTGCCAAAAATGGCTGATTGTGTCTAACAAAATGTTATTTTGTTGACTTTAGAGAAATATTGAGCCAAACATAATCTGCTGCCTTAGATGTTTGGGGTTTTTTTTTTTTTTTTTTGGGGGGGGTAATCTGATCAATTGTAGTTTTCAAGATTTTTTGTCTTTGCTCTTAAAAAGCTTCAAGGACACAACATATAATTTTTGCTTGTTTAACAAAATTTAACTGTTGTTGAATTTGAATTTATATTTTGTCTATCTACTAGATTTAATATTCTTCTGTGAAAAATTTCATAGATTTAATAGAAAAATGTTTTCAATTTTAGTGACCTTTTTCAATTTTTTTTTTTTTTTTTTTTTTTTTTTTTTTGTCCGAAATCTTCGTTCAAACTAACCAAAATTGCCTTATTATTTTCCATCTCTAACATGATTAACTCTATCCGGATCATCATTTGTAAAATTCCTTTTTTCCCCAGTGATAATAATTATTCAAGCAATAAATAAGTTTTGAAATTCAAATTTTGTCTGAATATTTACATTATTCCTGTTTTCCAGCTGATTACATCTTCTTATAGAAGGGCAGTCTCATTCCTTTTTAGTATAGGAGAGTTGGCTGAAAGGTTCATAGGCAGACCAAGATACACACATGGAATGTGACCAAATGTTGTTAGGCATTGAGTTTGTGTGTGTGTGTGTGATGAGCTCTCACTTCAGTTCTACTCCTGACCTCTTAACTTGCATAGTTCCTGTCATAAATAGTGGAATTGTTTGCATATGAATCGTTTGAGATGGACATCAATCATGTTCAGGGGTTGAGAATGCAGGAGCAATGAAATCCCTTCAAATCACTCTAGTAAAGGAAGGAATGAAAAGATGAAGGAATATCTACATTATAAATAACTAGTATAATACCCATCATAAATGGCAGGATTATTTATGTAGGGTTCAGCACTTTTGATTTGTCTATCAGTTAGAGATGGTAGCATCAGTTCAAGAGTTGAGAATTAGTCCAATGAAATCCCTTCAATTCACTCTAGTAAAGGAAGGAATGAAAAGATGAAGGAATATCTACATTATAAATAACTAGCATAATACCCATCATAAATGAAAGGATTATTTATGTAGGGTTCAGCACTTTTGTTTATCAGTTGAAGATAATTGCATCAGTCATGCTGGTGAGTTGGGGATGCACAAGCATAGGTCAACTGAAATCCTTTCAAACTACTCAAGTAGAAAGGAGAGGTGAATAAGTCTGTATAGAAAGTTATAGCATAAGAGAGCAGAGATGCTGATAGGTACATGTCCTGCGTCCTTAACACACAAAAATCTAAAAGAACGCAGTAAAATCATATTCGTGCTTCCAGTGTCTTTTTTTTTTCTTCTTCCAAGCTAACTGTAAATACATTTCAATAGTTTCTTAGAAACGAATAACACAGGATCGGTTACAAGTTAGATGGCTTTAGTTGTTTCCGCAGATCATAAATAAAAATCCTACAATCTATTAAAACTTTAATTGGGACCCATAAATTTTCCCAGGGACTCATTCAAAGCAAATATGTGTCCCAGAACATACTAAAATAAAAAGCTATCAGCATCACTGAAAGGAAAGGGAAACCAAAAGAGATTTAAGTAGTGTACTATGTAGAAGAGAAAATCAAATGCAAGACAGTTATATTTGATTTTCTAAAATGCCTGATGATACCAATACAAATTTAACTAGTTACATTATTTTACATATAAGTAGATGCTTATATGACATTAAAATTTTCATTCACATAATTTCTGTCAGGGCCAGTCTCATTCACCCACACCCCATCTATATGTCATAGAAAATATATGAACCACAACTGTATTACATGCTATTTTTCATAAAGTATTTGTAGAAAATATATGAGAATTGCCCTTGGGGAGGATAATATACACTGGCACTGACTGCTGTTCTCAAATTAAACAGGATAAATTTTGAAATTTGACAAATGTCATTTAATTAAAAAAAAGAAGAAAATCTGTGCCTGTGTTCATAAATATAGATCCTCATAATTATGTAGGATTTAAAACTAATTTCTAAGTAATCATTACCATTATTTATTTATTTATTTATTTATTTATTTATTTATTTATAATGTTTGTGCGTGCCTGTGTCCTCCACATACAGTCTTGTTTCGCCATTTCACGGCTCATCAGTGTAATTAGATAAGGCAGGCTGCTTCAGGCTGGGATCGAAACCCTATTGATTCATCAGTCAGACCTCTTACCATTGCACCATCTACACACCCACTTTTTTAGAAATGGAATTTTACTGTTATAAACATACTAGGCCACTAGGAGTACTCTATCCGTTTGTTATATATATGAACAAAATGACAGTAAATAATCATATTTACTGGATATGAACAGGTTCCAAAATAAAGGGTACTCAGACTCTGTATTGATACTGTATAACCGCCATGGACATTGCTCTATGTTGCAGACAGTGGCATTAGAAGTGAGTACATCTCAAGGTGGTTGAAGACTTTGAAAATTTTCTCAATATTTCCTACCCACTAGCATTCCTATACTGTACCCAATTAAAATCTGCATCTCTCTCTCTCTCTTCTAGCTCACTCTCTTCTCTTCTAGCTCACTCTCTCTTTTTCTCACATACCCAAAACTCTGAAACTCTCTAACACATAAAATTGTGGCATGGGGAGGGTGATGCCTGAGCATAATTTTCTTATCTGGCTCTGTTTTTACTGTAATAAAAAAAAAAGGTTGCATAAAAAAAAAAATGAATGTATGAACAATTTATAAAAATAATCATGTTATGGACAAAATGGAGTTCATGACTGGATTGAAAGCCATAAATTAGAAAAAGATAACTCTTTGTGCACTAGAGGCAAAGCTCTTTACTTTCAGAAAAGATATTAGGCTTCAAGATTTCAACAGTTAAAAGGTGGTGGTAGTAATAATAATAATAATAGTAGTAGTAGTAGTATTAATAGTAGTATTAATTAATAAATAATTATTATAATAATAATAATAATGCTAGCTGAAGATCTCTAGGATATTTGCTTAACGAATTGGTGTTGCAAAAATATTCCTTTTGAAACCTCATGACAAACTACCAACACTTACCATTGAAGGTGCCTTTGCTGCCATTTAGTGAAGTTAACGTTCATATTTGATGTAAGAATATATTTTCCCTGGAACTAGATAATAATTATTAAAAGGTATTTTTTTTTTTTTTTTTTTTTTTTTTTTTTTTTTTTTCTATAATGAAGTCTTTTGAAATTTGAGTAAATTATTGATTCCTTTCTTCTCTTTTGCTTGTAATTTATCAGAATGATTTTCAGGAATCTGATGAAATCATTTATTATGCAAAGAACTGTCACTTATCTGGTTACCAATTCCAATGTTTGGCACTAGGAAAATCCCCCCAGCAGCTGAAATTAGATGCATTTATTACCTGCTGTCTCCTAAACCTTTTTTTCTTTACTTTTGCTTTCCCTGCTAATGAGCTGACCTCGAGGATTAGTTATCCTTAAATCAAATTTCATGGACACAATCAAAGATTACCAACATGAGACTCCATCTTGAAATAACTTCCATGATCATCATTAACCTTTTTAATCATCGTTGAATGGAGGAAATATTTTCTATACATTCACTTTAATAAAAATCAGTGATTTTTTTTTTTTTTTTTTTTTTTTTTTTTTTTTTTTTTAATATATACTCAGAAGTTTTAACTGTGATCATTCCAGACTGTAGAGCAAGTTGTTGCATTTATATCAAGAGCATGAGAGATTTTACTTACCTAAATGCATAAGTGGTCTTATACATACACTGCATTGGCTCTTTGTTCAACCAGTAAACTAGTTTCATCTTTTTTATTGTCTTGATTTTTTTTTTTTTTTTTTTTTTTTTTTTTTTTAATTATACTTGTAATGGATTGCAAATTAAGATTTAAATTTTTTTTTTTCCCTATAGTAAAGAGGTCTGATCCATTTTTATTTAACTCCTAACGTCCTATACCACCTCATTCTACCCAGCCGGAAGTCACATTTGTTTTCCTAATCCGACCCAAATGATAGCCTTTGTTTAAATGTAATATTAAACATATTTAGAAGTCTTTGACTTAAGGGAAAATAATAGGTAACTTTAAATGAAAATGCCATTTTTAGCCATTTATTGATAAATCCTTATAAGAATGGGGCTCTGGACTTTACAAATTCTCAACAGGGTGTTAAGAGTTAAACTACCATTGTATTAATTTAAAGTCTCATGCTATTTCTAATATTCTGGTATTCAATGTATGTAGTGTGGTGGTTTTCAATCTGCATGTCTGGTTGTGGGAGTGAATTTGACACCTATATACTCAGTAGATAAGAGGTTAAATTTGAAATTCTCCACAAGCTAGATGTTATATAAGGTTAATTTTTTAAGCAGACTAAAGCTAGTTTGAATTCAGAAATCCCCTTCTGAGACTGTTTGCCTATTTATCCATAGCTGGAGATAGATGTGGATTCATGCCTTTCCCAAGGAAATTAGCGCAAGGTGAAACACAATTTCATCCAAGATTTGAACTCTGGTCACTGATTTCATTCCCTATGATAACCATTACACTAAGCAGGCCTCCTTGAATGCTCCATATTTTGTATTTAGCTTTGAGATAATTTTTTTCTTTTAATGAAATGTCCATACACACACACATATATATACATATATACATATATATATATATATATATATATATATATATATATATATATATATATATAATAAGGGAATGACTTACTGGTAAAAGATATTGAGTTAATCCCAATATTTGATTGGTACAAGTATTAATCGGATAAGTCAGTGTTATAGCAAATATGAAGTGTTCAATAAGTTAGTAGAGCGGATTTAGTATTACAGTGTGTATGGAAATAACCTACTTGAGTTTCACCATAAGGATCTTCAGGGTTAATTTCTACTGAATTAATCAAGATATTGATTAATTACAGTTAATTGTGGAAGTCAATATTGTAATTATGAGCGTTGAATATATATATATATATATATATATATATATATATATAATATATATATATATATATATAAATTAGATAAGTAGCCCTTCTTTAATCATTTTCTGATAGACAAACTTAATGTAGGTGTAAGATTCAAAGTGATAATACTTGAGATAAAACTCCGACAAAGGTTGATAGACAAAACATTTTATATACAGCACAAGAATTAACAGGGTACATAATACATAGAGGTGTACATAAACATACATACAAAAGTAGAGATAATGACACATTCATGAATGGTAAAACGATAAACATAAAAGCCACAGACATGAGACTAGGAATAGTCCATGCTGTGTGAATCACTTAGAGTAATGTAAGGGGGCCAAAGCCCCACAAAGAGGGGGGTAGACCAGAGTCTAACCCATAGTGGTGTCTCGTGAGTCGAGCAACAGGAAAAGCGGAAGAGACGTTCAAATCAGCCGCTTAAATATCAAAGGCCCCTAGCGGGAACCAGCGAACTAAACGGGCAGACAACTCTCCAGGCAAATACAAAAGTAACGCAACATAGGTACCAAGAAAATTTTCCTCTTAATGCAGCAATCTGAGAAAATTGATTAAATTCCCCATGGATTAAAATTGTCCTTTACAATTTCATAGTCTTCAATTTCATCCTTAAAAAAAGCAATGTTCTTAAATCTCATTTTCTTCTGTCCCTCAGATAATTATCCCCCCCACCCCCGATTCTAATTAGGATAATGTCAAAAGGTATTCCCTGATCTCTTTTATTACAACTCCAATTTCTTTTAGTAAAACAATTTTTGTCTTTAACAAATTCTTTGTTTTGTAATAATCTGTTATTCTATTAAACCCTCATTTCATTTTTCTTTTTTTTTCTCTTTTTCTTTTCCAGCTATGCAGCATGTTGTGATTTCTTGCAACAAAATAATTTATTGTCTATTATCAGAGCACATGAAGCCCAGGATGCTGGGTAAGTTTCTTTTTTCTTTTTTTTTTTCTTGTTTTTGTGAGGGAGGTGACATACCTGCAACATTTATTTGAGGTGGAAACTTAACTTTGATAATTGATTGTGGTGGGGTATCTTCCAAAAATATATGGTTGATACAAATATTTATGAGGGTGAGTCAAAAAGTAATGCTATTTTCTTTATTTCATGTGAAGCTTTTTATAAAACTGAGGCCTACATCGAGGCTCAGAGCAAGAATCCAACAAGTAAGACCCAACTTGCCAATTGGCAATGTCCTCCCTCTGTGTGAGGATGCTCGATCACACACAAGCATCCAGACAAGGGAGAAAATCAACTCATTCAGGTGGACAACTTTACTGCATCCTCCATACTCACCAGATTTAGCGCCATCAGACTATCATCTCTTCTATCTCATGAAAGAGGGTTTGAGAGGCAAACATTATTCCAGTGACAAGAAAGTGAAATCTGTAGTGAAAAAGTGGCTCGAAGTACAGTTAACAGAATTTTATGGGGCAGAGATACATGCTCTCATATGAAGGTGAAACATAGCCATTGAGAGAAACAGTGACTGTGAAGAAGTAGGGATGTGATCCACAGAGGACCAGTTTCATTTTGATGTATGATCCATGTTCCTGTGTTGGTAATTATACCTGTCCTAAGCAAAATGGCATTACTTTTTGACTCCTGCTCATATGCAAAGACCATTTTTGTAACCTGTCCCCCTCAAATACAAAATCCAAACTATATGCTCAGACCTGAGCCACACTTCTGTATCCATTTCCAAAATAAATGCAGTTCCAAATGGTGTTGTATTTTGGAATGGGTGCAGAACTGTTCCCAAGCCAAATAAAATCTTATGGAACATTGGCAGGATCTAAAAATAGAACCATAACAAATTATGGCAACCCCCCCCCCCCAACCCTTTTAATCATATGGATGCTAGAAGATGGTGGCTGAGGTTCTTCATGTCCTGGGTATGACGTTAAACTCTAAATGATGGTGAGGTTCCAATTCTGGAGGTCTGGGGAATGTGGAGAACCCCTTCATCACCATTGCTCTCTGGTCCTCTCTGACCCAGAGTGGTAGTATGTGTTCGGGTCCCATCTATGGGTTAAATAGAAAATTTGTTTACAAAAAAAAAAATTGAGTTTAACTCTTAATGTCCTATACCACCTCATTCCACCCGCCTGGAAGTTACATTTGTTTTCCTAATCTGCCCCAAATAATAGCCTTTGTTTAAATGTAATATTAAAAATTTAGAAGTCTTTGATTTAAGGGAATTAACGGGTAAATTTAAATAAAAAGGTTATTTTTAGACATTTTCTGATAAATCCTTAGAGGAATGGGGTTCTGGACTTGGAAGATTCTCAACAGGATGTTAAGAGTTAACAAAAATTTCTTCTAAACTATCACTACAAATCTTTCAAAATATTGCCGGCATTAATGACCCTACGTGGTTGATATGATACAAAACATAACCAAATTTTGTGAATGTCAAAAAAAAAATGTGACAAAGACATCTATTGGTTAGATCTTTTTTCTTTTTTTTTTTTTTTAATCTTTCTTTGTGGTATTTGAAGTTTCTTATATATATATATATATATATATATATATATATATATATATATATATATATCTTATTATAATGGAGATTGTGGGTTTGTCTGTCTGTAACCGAAACTATATTACTATACAAGTCACAATTCCCTTTGTTATTTACATCACATTTCCCATGATTTTATTTACACCTCCATTATTAATAAAATTGTTTGACATTATTAATATTGTTGACCATATCTACATACTAATAACATGCAATTGTATTTATATATACAACAAAATAGCGGTTTACAGTGTGAATGGGAAGGCTAATTTGCATATTGATTTTAAAAATGTGATTTTAATAAATATATGCTTAATATTATTGATTTCTAATTGTTTGGTTTTATCTTAATGAATATAAGCAAAAATCTCGGGATAAATCTTAAAAGAAATCCCTGAACAAGAAGAAATAACTGTAATATTATTCTTTACTTCCTATTTTAACTAAATAGTTAAATTAGGAAATTTACCTATGAAAGACGCGAGTAACGGAAAATGATGGAAGAGTTAGTTTCAAAGTTGTTCTATTTTTCAATCACACCCCCTCTGTTTCAAATCTTTTTATCTGTATTCTTATTCAGTTTCATTAGCCTTTCTAATTTAATATGATATTTTATTATATTAAAACTTAAATACTTGCACCCGGAGGGGGCATATATTTGCTAGTATATATAATATATATAATATATATATATATATATATATATATATATATATATATATATATATATATATATAAGTTTAACTGAGTTGTAGATGAAGGAAGCTTAGTTATAAAAATCAAACTGTAAACATGTTTCATAATCAGATACAAATCTTAAATGCGAGAAAGTCAAATCTATTTAGCATTTATTACTGTGGTAAGAAGATAAAAAAAAAAGTAATGGCCTGTGGGAATGAAACTGTCAAGTTTCAAGTTGGTCAAATTGTTTTTAACTCATACATCAACACAGGACTGTTAACAATAATAACCTCCTTTCTTTAAATATGCTCGTGTTTGTAGACTGATTAGATTCCATAACATTTTCTTTTTCTCCCACCCCAACCTTTTCACTTCCAGTCCTCTTTTCTAACCACTTGGTTCTATACTAGACTCACTTCCTATGAACAAAGATCTAGGAATTATAGTTATAATGCGCATGTGTGGAACAATAATGCAAGCTAAGCAGCAAAATTCTTACAAGTGAAGGCAAACTTTCAACACTGACAGATAAGGGTGGGTGGAACCTATTTGATAAAGACGACAGCTGAAAACATGTATGAAAAAGAGGATGGAACTTTTCTTTTTTTTTTTTTTTTTTTTTTTTTTTTTTTTTTTTTTTTTTTTTCTTTTCCACCCCTTAATCCTTTGCAAAACTGACCAACCAAATATTTTTTTATTTACAACAGAATCTAAGAAAATCAATTGGCCAGAGGGGATATAAGTTATATAAATTTGTTTTTAATAAACTAGTTAAATTTAGAAATAAATTTATTTTGGAAACTTCCACTTAAGATTATCTTCTTGGTATGAAGAATTAAGGAACGAGCTCTGTGAGGTGGAGTTACTGATGTGATATATCTTGCTGGCCATTGTCCAAAGTAATTCTGTTGCTATATCCTATCAGTGGAACTAGTCAAAATTAACAATGATTGAAGATATTCCTTTATTGATATATTCTACTTACAATTTCAGGAAGAAAAAAAAACTAATATATTTATGTTAATGGTATCTTTTTATATTTCTTGCATTTATATCTTTTTTGGAAAACATTTTCCTCTTAAATGCTGTTCTATTAGTGGCGTCTAGAATATGCCTCTGTAAAGGAGGGGAAAAGGTGTCCTGGGTATGATGCTAAACTGCATTCAATGCTGAGGTTCCAGTTTTGTAGAACTGGGAAGTGTGGAGAATTGCTGTATTGGCATTACTTCCATGTCCGTTTTGATCTGGAGTGGTTGTATCTGTTAGGGTCTCATCTATGCGAATATAGATCTGTTTAAAAATTATTAGTATTAGATAGGAATACTTGATACCATATAACAATGCAAACAAATTAGCATTAGACAAAAAAATGGAACATTTGAAAACAGATATTTATGGTTATATTCAAACATTTACAAATGAATTAAATTTCAGCATTAGATAACCCATGAGGGGTTTGTCATTAGATAAAGCAAACTACCTTAAATGTTGTTTTTTTTTTTTCTTTTCTTTTTTTTTTTTTTTTTTTTTTTTTTTTTTTCTTCTTCCCTCTCTCTGATTAGTCAGTTATACCTTATTTGTATTGGTTTCAACTGAAAACGATAAACTAATAATTTGTAAAATAACAATTTTAAAGCTAGACTGGTGGTAGTTCTTGTAATGGCTTTCCTTTTTCTGATCTGTTGTTTTTGTTTTTCAGGTACCGCATGTATAGGAAAAGTCATCAGACTGGATTTCCATCATTAATAACAATATTTTCTGCACCTAATTACTTGGATGTGTATAACAATAAAGGTAAGTTTGTGTTTTTAGGGATTCAAATAGAATCTCTTCAAATGTCTTTTAATTTCTTACAATTCACCCATTCAAACTTGAAACTACTAACAACTATTTACACATCTTTGACCATTGTCCTCATCTTGCTTATTTGCAATGTTTCAACCATTGTATTCTACAACCTTCTTCAGGTGTCTTGTGTCTTGGTAATATCAGATTTCAAACTAAACCCTTTCTCCAATCCATCAGCTGGTCACGTCAAGCCCTAGCACCTATATGATTTTCCCAACCCTATTGCCCTTATGGCAAGCCCCAACCCCTTTTTATCATATGGGTGCTAGAAGGCGGTGGCTGCGGGTCTACATGTCCTGGGATTGACGTTAATCTCTATCTGATGGTGAGGTTCCAGTTTTGGAGGTTTGGGGAATGTGGAGCACCCATTCATCACCATTGCTCCTTGGTCCACTCTGGCCCGGAGTGGTAGTACCTGTTAGGGTCCCATCTATGGGTTAAATAGAAAAATGTATTTATAAAAAAAATTGTATTATCTATTAAGAACTGATTTATTTCAAAACTTTATCGGCATTAAATGACCTACTGGGGTTGATATGCCGTAAAACAAACCAACCCATTCTCCAATCCATATTGGTAGAGTGCTCTAATTTCTACTGTTCTTACTTATGTAGATATTAGTTTATTTGTCTGAAGGTTACCAATTATGACAAGATACACTTGAGTTAAGGCTGTGAGAGTACAGCAGCCAAAACATGAATATAACAACCAAGGTCAGGACAATAGTCAATGACATGTAAGTAAAAGTAAAGTCGTCGGGGTGGCCTAATGTTGGTATCAGTGAGGGAGTCTATCCCCTTTTCACTAGTGCTCGACCAAGGAGATTGTTTTGCCATCTGAGGTGGAGCGCCACACATACCATCAGCTCCTTACTTTACCACACGGATTCCTGTGCTACTCATACGCTGAGTTGGCGAGGGCCAGTGTCGAACTAGGAACCTTGTGGTTTCTATCCGAACGCTCTACCGACTGAGCTAACTTGACCCTACCAATAACATGTGCATGATAAAAATAATCTTAATTTTAAACAGAATCCTTTATTTACTCCATGAGGGTAGACTATTTTCAATCTGCTTTGGTTTTGTAACTTCTACTTAAAACTTTACTTAGTTGGTAACCTTCAAGCAAATTATCATGAAAGACCTGAAGAAGGCTGGAGAGTATTGTGGCTAAAACATCTACTACATAAATAGCAATGTCTGTCTAAACAGTTGATGCCTACACCAGTGATCTGATCATGATGAAACTTTATAATATTCAGAAACAGAACTGGCTAAGTGGATTTCAATCAAAATCAACAATGGAACCCCTGGGGATGTCTTTACAATGGAGGAAGGAGAAGACGTTTTAGTTGGATGGGGGAGTAATAGTACATTGAAATCAAGTAACAGTGAGGGGAATTAGCTTAAAAATTTAAATAATCTTTTAGCAAAATAACATAAATGGGCGATATTTAAGGGAATCTTATATTAAAAGTACAAACCTTTTTTCTTTTCCTTTTTTTTTTATTTTTTTATTTTTTTTTTAACATTATTTCTTTTCTTCCTTGGTTTAATTAAAAATGCAAAATTCAAGTTTTTATCAATTTGAACAATTTAAACATAATCTACTACATAAATGACAATTTCTATCTGTATAACCAGTGCCATAAACACATCTAGCTATTAAAAGTCCAGTACAGAACTGTAAATAACCTTTGCCAGCAATATTGACAGATATTACTAATGAAAACTAACTTTATAAAAAGAAAATATTTGGTATTTGTACATCCATGAAATTGTATTAAGATAATTTTTTTTAAATACAATTCTTTTTCTCCTTTTGGTGCATAGATCAATTTTGATTCACCCAAATATACTTAAGCGCAAGATTCAACTTTATTCCATATTACTTCAAATTTTTGGATCTTGTATGATATAAAGAATAAAGATACTTCTCAAACTTTTAGAATTACCAGTGAATAAAGTTAAATTCTTTTAAATCCACTTGTGTGATAGTATTGTAATAGTAAAACTCCAATTAATCTTTATTTGCAAGTGTACATTCCAGACATCAAAAATGCGACACACCAAAAGGGGTAATATTGCTACACCCTCATAAAAGAAATAGACAATTTCAAAAATGTATTAGACTAAAACTATTTATGACGCTCGTATTTCATAGTTTTATAGAGAAACTCTTGAAGTTTAGTAGAGCAACATAATAAACTGAAGTGTCCCAGATTAAGACGGTTACCTCATAACATATAACTGTTTCTTTTGCCTGATTAATGGGAGTATTCTCTTGTTCCTGTTACCCGAGATAAAAACTCCCTGCCAGTTTTTGCTGAACCCTTACACAATTTAAGAAAATTCACCAAGAAATAACCCTTCCCAATTTGTAAGTGGCAAGTTACACTCTAATCAAAAACCACAATGTCATCAACATCTTTAGGTTAATCATTTACTCAGCTTTGCTTAGTTAGGTACTAAGGCCAGAAGTATAGGGGCGCTTAGTAAAAATGACACTCTAGTAATGGTCTGCATAACTAGCTCACTAATATTACTCCATACAAGGTGCCCAACACCTGTACATTAATATACAGAGCTTCCTCTTTTGGGTTTGAAGACTGAGTTATATAACAATTTGTACTCTTTTTTTTCTTTTTTTCTTACCACTCCCCTATCTCTTGCATATTTGCTTTTTTTCAATGAAAGTACCCATTATGCTGTGGCTTTGTATTGACTAATTAATCACCCGATACCGATGACACTGTCATCACAGCATCAAAATGGTGTCCTTATGTTTAAATAAAAAGATCTTATGCTCACTTGAGCTCTTATGGATTTGTAAAAATCCCTGTATAAATCTGTTTGCATCAACGTGAGCATGCATTGTAGATGTACAGGAGATATTGATGATCCCAAATAGAATTATCCCCTACATAAGTCAGTTGGATCCTTTTACCTATATATATCTTACTAAAACTCACCAAAAATTTTTTTGGTATGTCTGTTATTGCATAACTCAAGGACAGCTGTGCTTATTAATGGAACCTTCGAGCATGTTTTTAAGCATAGTTTTAGAAAGTTTGAAGTCTTGAGGTTTTAGTGAGCAGATTTGAGTTTTAATGTTATGGTTATGATACCCACATTTCACTGCAACTTTTTTTTTTTTTTTTTTTCTTTTCAATTTTCATTCATGACACCCCACACCCAAAAATGACCCTGATTGATTTTAGTTTCAGACTTTGGTATACACATCCCACCCATAATAGAACCTGACTGCTGCAATTTGAAAATAAAGACTGTTACTGTATATTTGTGGGTGTTTTTGTTTTCATTAGTCATCACAAAACAATTTGTTCTAAATTTCTCACTTGTCTTCTTAAATGCAGCACGTTTGTAGGCGGCATATTTTTCAAAGGCAATGAAAAATCTTAAAGCATTAACATTAGAACCACAGGGTTCTGGATTCAATACCAGCCCTCACCAACTCACGGATTGGATCTGTGTGGTAAAGTGGGGAGCTGATGGTAGGTGTTGTACTCCACTTCAGACGCAGAAACTCTCCCTGGTTTAGTGCAAGCAAAAAGAGAATAGACTCCCTCGCTGTCCAGCTGATACTGACAATATGCCACTCCGTCTACTTTACTTACTTTACTGATCTTCTACAAGGATGGCTTTGACATTAAATGACCAGTTATGGTTGATGTGCCATTAAACAAAGAAACCAAACCAAACTGGAAGTTTTTTTGTTTTTTTAGTTATAAAATTATACACAAAACAATTCATTTCATATATATATATATATGAAAATAAAACAAGAATGACACCAAAGTTATTCATTACCACCTGCTTTTGAAAATCATTATACAAATTAGATTTCAACACCATTTGTTAGTACACATAATAGGCATTGCACACTGATCATGCATATTAATAATTTAACATGATGTAAGCCATGTTGATTTTAGCATGGGTAAAGAAACCCATGCAGAAACTTGCATTTATTCACATATACATATATATTTACCAACCCATGTGAGCAGGATGTGACACAAGATCAATTTCTTAAGCGGAGTTTAACAGGTTTGAATTCAGTTTTCCATCTCCTAGACTGGTTACCTAGCCATGGTTAAAGAACCCAGTCTGCCCTGCTATTTACCCATAGCTGAAGGGAGAATTGGATTCATACCTTTCCCAAGGGTATTAGCACCTAGAGTCCATTTCCTACGACTCTAACCATGCACGTCCATACATTTATTCATATAAGTGTTGCTAAACTGGACCCTTATTTTGTGCCCATCAGGTCAGCTAAATTTTTATTTAACTATAAAGTAGACATCTGTCTGACAATTTCCAAGCCAGAAATCAATGGTCTGACCTTCTTTTTTTTTCCTTTCCTCTCAGTAGTAAATGAAAACTTTAAAACATCCTGTTTACATTTATACACCAGGAAGCCATAAATATTAACCTGACATTTATTAACTTATACATCCTCACAAAAGCATTGGTTCAGTGTTAATAGCTTAAAATTTCACTTGTAGGGAAGGTTTTCAGCTACTTGTTTTTAATTAGCTTGGATGGTGACAATTGTTTATAAGAAAAAAATAGTAATATACTGAGATTGACTAAAATAAAACTAGATAAATTAATTCTTTTTTGGAGGTATCCTATAGCAGGATTTGTTTTCATCATTATGGCTTGTATTTGTGTATGAAGATTAAAGGGGGTGGTCCATGTTGACTGCAGGCATGTTCATGGCAGATAAGGCCTATGTGAGACAGCAAGCACAGTTGCTGCAGCTGAAAGTTTGGTCAGAATTTTGTGGCATTGTGGTTCTTCCTCCTATGCTTTATGTCCTTGAGAGTGGCCTTGTGGGTGTTTTCTTAATTTTACTCTTTTAGTTTTAACATTGAGGAAATATTGAACAAGAAAATGCAGAGCAACATAAAGATTTTCAATATTTCATAAGCACAAGGCTTGGCTTTGTGAATGCATATTAAGGGGGTGGTCCATGTTGACTGCAGGCATGTTCATGGCTGATAAGGCCTATGTGAGACATGCAGGCACAGTTGCAGCAGCTACAGCTGAAGGTCTGGTCAGGGATTGATGGCATTGTACTGTGGTTCTTCCTCCTATGCCTTTGGTCTTTGCGGGTGTTTTCAAAGGAGGAGACAGCGTGATTAGTGTTAAGATGCTAGGGTGAACCAATAGTGATGGTTGATGGGACAGACACCAAGGGATTTTTTATGGTTTATTAGAATGATGATAGGATGGGGGGGTGAGGGAGGGGTGGTTATTTAAAGTAATGTTTTTTGCAGAAATCAAGGTCCTTCATATAATAGAATTTAATTAAGCTTGGTTACTAACTGAAAGATTTGTTAATTTTGCAACAAATTTTTAAGTTGTAACACTTGGTTTTGTATGGAAATAGAAAAATTTACACATTCCCTCGTTTTAATTTTATATGATTAGTTTTTGTTTCCTAGCTCTTTTGTAATCTGATTGGATACTAAGCAATGTCAGTCTATAACAGGTTTAATATTTCTCTATTAGAATTTCAGGTTTGTTTTAAATGTTATAAAATAGCAGAATTTGCAAAGATCATTAGGAAAGGGAGGCTGTCTCTTATTTCATCTCTCAAAATTGCATGTTTGTACTAAGCTGGTTTCCATCTGTAATGAAATAACAATCACCTGGCAATAACTTCTCTTTCTGTGTGTGCAAGGGGAGAGGTGATATAATTTTGCATGTTTTAGTCAATCAGCCATTTCCCATCTAACAACAAAAAGCATTCAGGATTACTTGCTAATAATTTTAGGAAAAAATATGGATGGCTAGATTTCATAGATTCTTTTTAGCAACACCACAATGATTTTTCTTATATTTTTATCACAGGCAAAATGTACATGTAATAAAAAGATAACTTATTTTTGTATAAATTTCCTTTAAAATCATGTGGACTCACTCTGCCTACCTAGAAAAAGAAACAGGAAAAGTAATACTTTATATTGTTTTAATAGACTAATATTAGTAGGTCTCAATTCTATGGCTCTTTTTTCTTGTAATTATTTCCCGTATTAAAAGAGGATGTGACAAAATGTAAGTTTGCTGTGTGTGTGTGTTAATGTTCACTGCATGAGAACATTAACTTTCCACATCGATTAAGACCTAGTAGGTGAAATTCTATATATATATATATATATATATATATATATATATATATATATATATATATATATATATATATATATATATATATATATATATATGGTCGATACAGATATTCCGAGGGACCTCACAACAGTGAAGGGGGCCGATGTGCAGTTAAAACCGTTGAGAGGAAGGCCCCGAAACGGTGCACATTCTCTCCTGATTATATACACACACACACACACACTTTCAATAAGAAAGATGAACATAATTGTCATTTGGCTATTATAAATTTATTTCGACCAGAACTCAATAATTGAGCTTTATGTAGTTGGCTGTCTGATGAGACTAGGCTCATTTATTGAGTTCTGGTCAAAATAAATTCATAATAGCCAAATGTTGGTTTAAGTTTTTCTTTCTTATTGAAAGTGTAAATATTGCTCTGTATATAATTATCATGCATTGAGCTCTCTTAGGGATTTGTAAAGATACTTGTGTATATCTATACATGTGCATCAACATGAGCATGCATTGTGGATGCACAGTAGATATTGATGATCCTATATAGAATTATCCCAAAATCAATTGGATACTTTTACATGCACACACATCTATGGTTGAAAATAGAGGAAAAAATTGAATATAACAACTAAATTCAATTGATGTTTTGCCTCAGCATTTAGCAAAGCTTTGTCAGAAATTTATTGTTCACAATAAGTTTCTGACAAAGCTTTGCTAAATACCAAGGTGAAATATCAACTGAATTTAGTTGTTATATCCACTTATTCTTCTATTTTCAACTACATTTTGTCTGATTCACTCAATCCTTCACTCCTCAAAATTGTTACTCATTTCCGTTCAAAATATCTAAAGTTAATGATGGTTTATTTGTTAATAATACCATTCTGCTAATAAATCCTTCAAGTTAAGCTACTTTGTACTAAGATAATCATGGATAATCTGTTTAAAACTACTTTTTTTTTTCTTTTTCTATTGTATTATAATCTTAACTAATGAGTCAACAAGTCTGAAGATTCTTCAGAATCAGATTTAAAACAAAGGCTAACATGTCTACCATTTTATTTGTTATAAGGATTAACATAGTTAACATTTCTTTAAAAATTACAGGATTAATTATACACTAGCAGGACCTGTGATATACTACAGTATGATAATTTAATTATTACAACATTTGATATGTTTACTTAAGAGCTATTCCAATAATAGTTCAATATGTAAAAAGTATGATAATCTTGATTTAACTCACTTTTTTTTTTTTCTTTCCTTATTATGTTTGCTTGAAACAAATTAGCGTTATTGCTTCTCTCTATCTTTCCCCTATTATGATATGTATCATTTTTTTCTGTGTAGTATGTCCTTTTTCTTTCCTTTATTTATAATAAAAATGGAATGGTCCATTATTTAGCTATGGTGATGATACGCATGAGAAATAAGAATTTGGTGGATAAGCAACAGCAGAATATTAGGATTTACATTTTTGTATTTCATCTTGGACAATTTGGACGGTCTCATTTTTAACCAGAGGGTGTTTCAAGATAATGGTCAGAAGATAATGAACAAGTATATTAATATATAGATGGGTTAGCACTTATGTATGTGTGTGTGTGTGTGTGTATATATATATATATCTCCACTCTTTAGCCTTGTAGTCAGAATATAAGATTTGGTACCTGTAAAAATTATTGGGTTGTATTTTAAAAGAAAGAAGAAAAAAAAAACTGTAGATATACAGGTACAAACAGTTCTTATTTCAAAGAGAATTTATTACTTTCTCAAAAATAAATTCATGAGTGGGAGGCTGTAAATATACAGATAATTGATTTATTTATTATTATATATTTAATTACTAGTTTGTTTGTGCCATAAAAAAAAACAATGGTGTTATGTATAATTTTACAGTTACAGATTGTGTTATGTGTTTATGTATATGCAAACCTTAATTTATCAGAAATAAATTTATTTCGGCTACATTCACCTCTTCAAATCTGATTTCGTAATGGTCCATTATGAAATAAGATTTGAAGAGGCAAATATGTCCCTGATATTAAGCACTCCACAAAAACTTGGTCAAGCACTAACTCACCAAGTGAGCTAGTAATTACCATATACTATTGCTACATACATATATATATATATATTTTAGTTCAATTGCCATTCAATTGAAGTAGCATTAGTAGGTCATCCAAAAAGTGCTCAATATATTTCATAAACAACATTAATAGTAGTAGAAAAAGTTTTTTCTCTCTACTGAGAAACCTGTGCTATTACAGGTCTTCACACATCATTCTTCTGTTTATCATAACTATTTTCCTTGCTGATTTTATGACTCCAATTTCTCCCTGGGAAATATTAGTCTACCATTGCACAAAATCAGTTTCCTCAAAGAACAGTTTCTTTAATATTGACTGATAGAATTCCTTAATATCAAATAGGATGAAGGCTGCTCTGTCCTTATTTTTTGTATTATTTCATCACAAGTACTCATTCTCTAAAATTAATCTAAGAAATGTAATACCCTATCTAGCTAGTTTTGGAGGTTTGGGAAATGTGGAGCACCCCTTCATCACCATTGCTCCCTGGTCCACTCTGACCCGGAGTGGTCGTACCTGTTAGGGTCCCATCTATGGGTTAAATAGAAAAATGTGTTAATAAAAAAAATTGTATTATCCATTAAGAATTGATTTATTTCAAAACTTTATCGGCATTAAATGACCCACTGAGGTTTATATGCCGTAAAACAAACCAAACCTATCTAGCTACATTTGGGATTTAATATAACACCAATTATTAAATGGGAGATCTTTAAAAAAAATGTAGAGTCCTAAACTATCTGTTTCTTGGGCTTACAAGAAAAGTTAGCTTATTAGATTCCCAGATAAGAAAAACCTTAACAGCAGAAATGAATTTCTGGAGAAGTGTAAACATAGTGGATGTATAATTTAGAATAACCTCTTTAACCTGTAACCAAAAGGCTCCAGTCACTGCTAGAAACATTTACCAAAAAGGTATAGGATTAAAAGATAAACAAATAACTACAGAAGTATAGACAGAGTAGGGAAGAGAAGGAAAGAGGAAGTAGAGTACGAAAGGGAGGAAACCAACTAGAATTACAAATTAAATTGACATTACATAAGTAGATATGTAAATCCACAGACAGCTATCATGACTTAAAAGGAAAAACACTGACTGAAAAAAATTACAAACTTTATAACCTAAAGTCAACACAGCAATAAAAATACAGAAAGGGTAATCAAAATAAAAGTTGTCCAAACCTGCCTACTTCCCTGGTGGCAAGTACATATAAAATGTGGTAGCCTACACAATTTAATCTCTTGAAGGTGTGCCTTGAACACTGAAACTGTGGTAGAGAAGAAAAAATTCAGCTATATAATTTGTGTGCATATCCAGAGTACAAATACAATACACTCATCTCTGAACAAGAAAGAAAGAGAAAAGTTAACACTTTTTTATTATTATTATTATTATTATTATGATTATTACTAGCAAATATATGCACCCTCCGGGTTTTAATGTAATGAAATATCGTATTAAATTAGAAAGTCTAATAAGAAGTCAGATAAAAAGATATGTAACAGAGTGGGGGTATATAGAAATAGAAATGAAACTTACTCTTCCATCACTGCCGTCTTTCATTGCTGAATTTTCCTTATTTAACTATTTAGTTAAATTAGGAAATAAAGAATAAAATGACAGTTATTTTTTCTTGTTAATGGATTTCATTTAAGATTCAATGAAGAGATTTTTGCTTATATTCATTAAAATAAAACCAAACAATTAGAAATCAATAATACTAAGCACATATTTAATAAAATCACTTTTTTAATATCAATATGCAAATTAGCCTTCCCATTCACACTGTAAACCGCTATTTTTTGTATATATAAATACAATTGCATGTTATTTGTATGTAGATATGGTTACAGTGGCTTCGGCCTCTGGACCATTGATATAATTAACGGCGTCGATCCCAGGGGGCCATCCCCCCAGGCAACACCTGCCCCCTCGATTTAAAGGGGCAGGGCTGGGTTTATTGCCCAGTGCCTGAGGCGCCCCCTTGAGGGGGAATGCCGACGGGATCGACGCAATTTTTCACCTGCCACCCCATGAGTCTCGGCTTGTGGGTGGTCCCACATAAATAGGGCCTTTGTGCCTGACCCGTACAAGTGGGGTACGTGGAAAATATCAGATATGGACAAAACTAATAAAAAGGTGAAGCAATTTTATTAATAATTGAGGTTTAGATTAGATATAAATAAAATCATGGAGAATGTGATGTAAATAACGAAGGGAATTGTGACATGAGTAGTAATAGTTTCGGTTACAGACAGAAAAACACAATCTCCATTATAATAAGATATGGGTACTCTTTTTACATAGTTTATATATATATATATATATATATATATATATATATATATATATATATTGGGAAAACATTAAATATGAAATATCCTTTATTTAAATATGAAGCTTTTGTTAAAGTACTAATGATGATAATATTAATAATGATAATAATCATTAAAACATGAATTCCACAGATGAAATCACTTTTTGAGCTCCTTAAAAGTGGTATCTTTTTTTTTGGGGGGGGGCTATAAATCCTACCACTAAGTCTTGAGATCATATTTAAAAAAAAAAAAAAGTAAAATTCTCATGTATTGCTATTGAAACTACTCATCTCTATATTTAAAGAAACTATTGGGTTTTAAACTCATTTTACCTCGTTTTAAAAATGTGGGGAATATTCAATGAAAGCTGGTGACTATAAATGGTCAGATAAATTTAAGCATCCATCCAGGGGTCGATAATGACTTCTCCTACCACCCTTCTTTGGAAGCTATATTCTCTCAGTTCTGGCATTGTTTAGTAAATGCAACAACAGTAGGAATCGGTCAACTGACAAGTGAGGCTTTGCCATTACAGAATTATTGATCACTCACAGACTTTTCTTCTTTTTTTTTTTTTTTTTTTTTTTTTTTTTATACCGTTTTGTATACATTAACTAAATCTTTCTGTTCTCTACATAGCCATTTTCTTTTCTTTATTGAAAGGCGCGGGGGGGGGTCAGGATTTTTCCAGACAGCAAAGATCTAAGGGATGATGATGGTGGATTATAGCAGGAAAATTCAGAATCTGTTGTCTAGGCAAAGGATTATATATATATATAAGGGCCTGTTTAGATCAGTCGGTAGAGTGTTCAGCTACGAACCTCAAGGTTTCTGGTTCCATACTGGCCCTCGCCAACTCGGTGTATGAGTAGCACAGGGCTCTGTGTGGTAAAGTGAGGAGCTGATGATAGGTGTGGCGCTCCGCCTCAGACGCCAAAAAAAAAAACAATCTCCTTTGTCTAGCACTAGTGAAAAGAGAATAGACTCCCTCGCTGTCTGGCTGATACCCACTCTAGGCCACCCCAACGACTATAATTATATATAGCAAAGAATTCTTTTAATTTTGTTTTTATTGCCACCAAATCTGTTTTGTTACTTAGATGCAACTTAATTGTTCAAGTTTTTTTTGTTTTTTGTTTTCATAAAGATAACTTCAAATTCTATAGTGCTAGAATTGGTAATTATGAAAAGATATATCAAATATTCTAAACAAGTTGAAGTACTTATCTACACTTAGATAATATCTCAAGACTTAAATCACACAACAGCAAGAATAATCAACAAATGTTAAAAATCTATTCCCTCAGATTTTAGAAATTTACTAAGAACCTTTTTTTTTTTTTTTTTTTTTTTTTTCTTATAGAAATATTTTTATTGATGTGAATGACACTTAAGAGCTTTAAACATTTTTTTTTTTTTTTTTTTTTTAATATAGATTGTTCGTTCTAACTAAATGCTATGTAATTATTTTTACCTCTTTAGCTTTGACATCTCTACTAATGTTTAATTAAATCTAACTTAAAAAATTAAAAATCTTATATACATTTATATTGGGTAAAGGGTTAATTTGTCAGATTAGTCAAATATATTTCTTGGTGTGACTGTTATACAAAGTTGAACATATTAAAGAAATATTTAATCTTATAGAATTTTTTACCTGCAGAGAATGCTTATTTTAAATCATTTCTTTTTTTTTTTTTAGTAGATGTTATAATAGTCCGTATCAGGATATTCTAAGAAACCTAAGAATATCCTTAATAATATAGAACAAGGGTTAACTATTTATTGGGAAAAGAAAAAAACAAAAGTATAAAAAAAAAATAAATGGAAAGGTAAGAGTTGCTGTCCTTGGCCAGAAAAAAATGGGTTATTTCCCTTAGTTTTTGTTTGGATTTGAAAATGACCGGGAAAAATTTGACTGACAGCAGACGGTAATTTGTGCAGACGATAGAGAGAGGCTGGTAGAATAGAGTTGAGAAAAAATTTTAGAATTGGAAAAAGATTATTTTGAAGAAAACCGAATTGATTTGGAAGAAAAAAAAATTTTTTTTTTTTAAATAAGTATTTATCACTTATAAATTGTCTTATTGACTGAATTTTTTTTTTATTTGCTTGAAAGAAAAACATTGCATATTTTTTCCCCTGGAAAGTCAATTGCCTAACCACTTAGGTCTCACGCACGACTCGGCGAATACTTTGTGACATTTCATATGTATTGTAATATCTTAAATGATATTAAAGTCTCCCCTCCCCCAGAGTGGAGCATGAGAAGCCCAGTCTCTGTTTATGTTGAATGCTATCTACAAAGTATTCTTGGCTTCTTTACAAAGGAATAAAGATAAGAAAATTCATACATTTTCTGACATGTAATCATGGTTTAAAAAGACAGAAAATTTGTGTGAAAACCTGAAACATGATTGTAAATTAATAAAACTTGAAGTAAATATATTAACCAAACAACGTTTGCAAAAACTTCAACTTTTACTGATGCCATTATTTAAATATTTATCATTATTTATTAAATAAGAATTGTTTTTAGCTTTGCTAAAAAAAAAATGGAGGTAAGAAAATGTAGAGAAAACAAAATGAGTAAAGGTATAAATTATATGCATTCATTTATTTTATCATTTAAAGGGCAGGTTTAACTAGGAATCATAAGGTTCCTGGTTTGATACCGGCCCTCGCCAACTTGGCTTATGAGTAGCACAGGGATCTGTGTGGTAAAGTGGGGAGCTGATGGTAGGTGTAGCGCTCCACCTCAGATACTGAAATAATCTCCTTGGTCTAGTGCTAGTGAAAAGGGGATGAAGTCCCTCGCTGTCTGGCTGATACCAACATTAGGCCGCCCCACTGACTTTACTTTTTTAATGCATTACATACTATATTGCCTTTTTTTTTTCTCTCTCTCTCTCTCTCTCTCTCTCTCTCTCTCTCTCTCTCTCTCTCTCGTTGATACTACAATCTAAAATTTATAAGGCCTACTGTTACAATAGTCTTATTTTATTTTGATGGAGGTGTTAAACATAGTCAACAGTATTAAAGGTAGTAGTAGGGGCACTCGTGTAATGGTAGTCGATGGAATCAGCGACCCAAGTTCAAATCCTTGACTAGGCTGTTTGTATTTCAGTGCTAATGCCCTTGGGAAAGGTATGCATCCAACTATTCTCCCTCCAGCTATGGGTAAATAGTAGGGCTGACTGGGCTTTTAATCTTTGGTATGGAAAACTCTTCTACATTGTTGATCTAGTTACTACTTAATTGTATAAAATACACAGTCAAACTACTTTAAGAGCTTCTCCTTTAGTATTAGTTTAAAGTTGTAGTAGGGCTAGAGATATTTGGGGACTAGAAAAGGACAACTAAAAACAATTATAAATGCATCAAAAATGTATTAATTTATCTTATTTACTTTTAGAGATATACACAAATCTATGTATGATATCTCGGCCTACATTGTTGATACTGTTATTTTAAATGTATAAAACCTAGTTACAATGTATTATTTACTTAATTGTATAAAATATAATCTGCAGTATTAAGAGTTAAGGTGGAGTTGATCTAAGATATTTTCTTAGTTTTCCACTTTCCAGTAAGGGTGAGGTCTGTTCCCCTAACCCTCGCAAATGTGGAGGGCCAATTATAATTAGTTTGCACATGAGCCGAAACAAATGATGCTGATGAACAGGTTAACAGACCTTTTTTTAAGATATTACATTCCATGGGTAAGAAATACTTTATAAGATCTTTGGAATGTAACTGGCACTTGACTTTCTAATGTCTTAACCCCCCCCCCCCCAATTCTAAAATAGAAATTCTTGAAGTGTTGCATTGATTACCAGCTGGCCTCTTGCAATTGTTTTGCACTCCAGTATAAAAGAGAAAAAAATTCTTTATTTCCTCTCATAAATCATTAGAGTAATTGATTCAATTAACTTTTATACCTATCATCAGACAACTGATGATGACAGTAAAAAATATTAGGACTTTCCTGAAGAATAATTCCAAGTTACCGTCAAACTGGGAAGACAAGGCAGCAAAAGGGTTGTAACTCAATACAATCCCCGAAAGCCACAAAGTCCACTGCAAAATGACAGTATATATAAGACTCCACAATGTCATTCAAATCAAGCAGTCAATCAGAACTCAAGCTGGTTGTTTCTTTCAAGTAACACCACCGAGATGACATCGCTGGGGATGTTATTTTAATAGTCACCGGGTAGCAATTTCTGAGGCAGGAGACCGGGACGCACTTCCTCATAAATTACCCTCCACCAGCAGAATCCTTCCTTGCATGAGCCTTCAAATGACTCCACAAACCCGCTGCAGATCCAGTTTAATGCAAATATGACATAGAAAGGATGTCCTTCCTGTTGAATCAGATGATAAAATTTGATGCTTATGCACCACCATTTATATGTCTCTTAAGACCAGAAGCTGACTTACAGACTTTGTTACAGATTGCACAAGACACATTGTTTGTTCCTGGAATAATGACAACTAGTGAGGTATAAACCAGCCCTATATAGGGCCAGTTTAGCTCAGTAGGTAGATCGTCCACCTAGGAATCACAAAGTTCCTGGTTCAATACAGCCCGCACCAACTCAGTATAAGTAGCACAGGAATCTGTGCAGTAAAGTGAAGAGCTGATGGTAGACATGGCAGTCCACCTCAGACACTAAAAAACAATCTCCTCTAGTGAAAATGGGATAGCTTCCCTTGCTGTCTGTCTGATACCAACTTTAGGCCACCCCTACGACTAGTAGATATTAAAGGAATGAGTTTTGTACAAGACCATGAGCGATAAGGCATCCACTGAATAACTAATTTACTATCAATTATTGGGTTGCACTGACAGATACCCATGACCCTCTCTCACCAACTATCCCTATCAGTCATCGCCATTTGCAGGTCCCTTGTGCAATATTCAGAATCCATACAGTTGATGTAGGTTTTTACTGGTCAGCCTACTCTGGTGTGTCCATGTGTAGGTATCCACTAGAGAAAATTACTTTTGTCCTTGCTTCTCCAACATGTCTTGTTCATCTTTCTTTGATGGTTTGTGTGATAAGAGGCAATTTCCTTTGTTATACGTAGCAGAGTACCTAATGATAAACATACCTGGGATCAGTTTAGTGCTTGCGTGTAATTTATTATATCCAAGTTAAATTTAATGTTGTACAAACAGCAGAAAGATTACCAAGGGAATATATCACTTCCTTACCTTAAGAATTGGGTAAATTATATATTCACTAAGGAGATGATGGTAGGTATGGCGCTCCACCTCAGATGCTAAAATAATCTCCTTGGTCTAGCACTAGTGAAAAGGGAATAGACTCCCTTGCTGATTGGCCGATACCGATATATTCACTGACACCATTGACCTTTTTCTTCTTTTTTTTTTTTTTCTTTCTTCATGGTCTACTACAGGACTTGGGCCTTACTCTAAGTTTGTAAAACATGAAGAGTAATGCATTGTTGACTTGTGACATGTTGGTAAGGGGTTTGAATTTAGAGTTGTGCTTCTGCTAGACTGGTTGCTTCACCAAGGTGAGACAAACTAGTTTACCATGGAATTTTATTTATAGTCAGGGTGGGGAAGCAAAAAAGGATTCCTGCATTTCCAAAGAGTGTAAAAACAAATGTGAACAACCTCAACTGAAATTTGAACTCTGCTTCCATATTGATAATATCCTGCACATCCATCAATGAGATGGATAAAAAAAAATTTCAACCTCCAACAGTAATCTCTTATACTAGCAGGACCTGTTGATATACCACAGTATGATAATTTGATAATTACAACATTTTGATATGTTTACTTCAGAGCTATTACAAAATAGTTCAATATGTAAAAAGTATAATCTTGATTTAACCCTCTCTGGCTCTTTCCTAAAAGAGAGGTGGTAAAATATTTACATTGATTTACCGATAAAAATCTGCCAGGAGGCAGTTAAAATATCTACATAAATTTGCAGACAAAAACACAACTCAGAAAATTTCTAGGTTGGGCTAGAAATTCGCCTGACACTAGCTTGCTAAAACATAGCATAAATTAAGGCAGGAGGCCGGAACGACATAAGATCAAAATTACCAAAATATATTCAGTAATTCACAATTTCAATATTACAATTAAAACAAACATGTAACTTCTAAGTGACACCAGATAATCTGGATTTACATTTTTGCATTTCAACTTGGACAATTTGGATGGTCTCATTTTTAACCAGATGGTGTTGCAGGATGATAACGGACAGAAGATTTAGGAACGAGTGTATTTCTCTTATATAATTAAACATATTTACCAACCCTCTGCATGAGTAGGATGTGTCACAAGGTTAATTTCTTAAGCAGATTGAATTGAGTTTTCCTTCTAGACTAGTTGCCTAACCAAGGTTAAAGATCTTAGTCTACCCTACTACTTATTCCTAGCTGGAGGGAAAATAGTTAGATTATTACCTTTCCCAAGGGTATTAGCACTGTGAAAGTTAAACATCTTTGTCCATCTCCTATATTATTAAAGGAAGTTGTTTTTGTTTTGTTTTGTTTTTTGTGGTGTGGGTAAATATTCCACAGAAATATTTTTCTAATTCTTATTTTTCTTTTTCTTTTTCCAGCGGCTATTCTAAAATATGAAAACAATGTGATGAACATCCGACAGTTCAACTGCTCTCCACATCCATACTGGTTGCCAAATTTCATGGATGTATTTACATGGTCCTTACCTTTTGTTGGAGAGAAAGGTGAGTCATTAGAAGTTTTCCTGGCCTTTTCTTATTTTCAAATACCTTTTTAATCAATGAAAAAGCTTTTAAGTCTGTTCTCAGTTGAATTTAATTGCAAAAACACCAGTAATTCATCTATTTAATCATTTTGCAATCTGCTTCTTGTATTCTGCCACAATCATCAGATGAGAATATTCTAGTTTTTAATCTATTGAGAGAAATGATGGGAAATAAGAACTCTAAATGCATAAACACTCACTCATTACTGTAATAGTAATCATGTATTAAACACTTTATAGCCTCTCTAGATTTTATATATATATATATTATATATTATGTGTTTGAGAGTAGAGGAAAATGTGAATATAACAACACAAACGACGATATTAAATTGATATTTCGCCTCATTATTGGTTGAGTCAGTGATTTAGGTGCTTGTACATTGTTTTTATAGTGAAAAGGTAAATGAGTGAGGGGAGGGAGAGAAAATTGTGTGTTTTCACTATAAAAACATAATTTACAAGCACTTAATAAATTCTGAGGAAGCCTGAACCAATAATGAGGCAAAATATCTATTGAATATAGTTGTTTGTGTTGTTATATCCACATTTTTCTCTACTCTCAACCATATTTTGCCAGATTTATTTAATCCTTCACTATATATATATGTTTCATATATAATATATATATATATTATATATATAAGTTTCATATGTGTAGTATAACAGAAATTAAAACCACATATTGCAATAAAGTTTCATGCTTTCTTGATCATCAGACGATATATTCTGATTACAAGTATTATGATTGTGGGTTGGTTACATGGAAAGCAGGTAAAATATCCCAATTATTGGGTTTATATTACAAATCAATCATTTAACAAAAATATATTTTTTAAACTTCAATGTTGGCTAGGATATATTTTTTTAAGTGGTGTCTTAACATCTGTAACAGATACTGCAACCTTTTATAAACGGTAATTCTATATGCATGCACACATAGCAACAGGGTTCCCACGTGTCCTGGAAAATGAAATGTACATTTTCCAGTACTGGAAAACCTGGAAAAAGGACAAATTACAAACTTTTCCCAGGATTTGACCAATCCTGGAAAAAGTTTGTAATTTGTCCTGGAAAATTAGAATTATCTGAGACAAAATGAATGTTATTGTAACACTTAACAAATATAGCTAGTAAAATAACAAGGACAATGTTATTTTTGTCTTTATTTTTAACGCTCACCGAATTTACCCAAGATTTCCCAAATTAGTCATGAATATTCATTAAACGGTAAAAATGATTCTGATTGGCTGAGTACTTGTTGATTTCATCTGATGAAGCGATATTTTGATTTATTTTTGTGTGACACTAAACATGAACAAGACAAGAATTTATCAGCATCAGGCTACTTTAAAAATGAGATATTTGTTAAAGGCTTAAAAAAATAAATTCTGTTTTACAAGACATAAAATTTCTTAAAATTCAGAACATTTAACTTTAACATTTTCTTTATCATCATGTTCAGCAGTGTTTAATTGATTAAAATAATTTAATAAATTTTTTTTTTTTTTTTTTTTAAGAAAAAGTAAATATTTTAACAAGGCTTAAAATTTGTCTTAAAGGAATATTTTGATTGTAAGTCAAATAATTTTCACAGAAATTCGATATAAAAAAAACATCTCCACAATTGAGTTGGCATAATTGTAATTTTATCGTCACAAATACCATTATTTATAAGGATATATTTTTTTAAAGTGGTGTCTGTAACAGATACTGCAACCCTTTTATAAACGGTAATTCTATATGCATGCACACATAGTAATTAATTTTGCAATTGTATTGTGCCTATAGAATAGAGAAAAAAACATTGCTGCTCTTCATTTTCTTCTTTATGTTCAATGATTCCTGATAATTAAAGGTAAAGAACCAAAAATGTCAAGCCCTGTCAGCTGGGGCTTTAGAATACACCTCTGCAGAATGGTGAGACCCACCCACCCCATCGGGGCACCTGTTAGCCGTGGATAGTGACCATGATGCTTAAGGATAAAATCCTGGTGGCTCAGCAGTCCATGACCTGCAACACTCCAATCCAGCCCTTACTTAACCTAAATTGGCAGTTGGAGAAGCCCCCTCTGATCAATAGGCTAGTCATATCAAGCCCTAGCACCTATATGATTGTCCCAACCCTATTGCCCTTATGGCAAGCCCCAACTCATTTTATATGTGCTAAAAGGCGGTGGCTGAGGGTCCTCGTGTCCTGGGAATGACATTAAACTCTATCTGATGGTGAGGTTCCATTTCTAGAGGTTTGGGGAATGTGGAGCACCCCTTCATCACCATTTCTCCCTGGTCCACTCTGACCTGGACTGGTAGTTCTCGCTAAAGTCTCATCTACGGGTTAAATAGAAAAAATGTGTTTATAAAAAAAAAAAAATTGAGTATCGATTAAGAATGTTAAATGATACACCAAGGTTGATATGCTGTAAACCAAACCAAACCAAAAATTTCATTTTTCAATATCTTTAGCATTTGGCTGGTCAAAGTTGAAAAATTTGACATATTCAGCCAGAAGCTCGGTTCATAACATCAGCCATTTAGACAGTAGGACAATTCAAGTCCAGACTGGAGTCTCTCCACTCCCATGCTCCAGTCTGCTATAGTGAGGGTTTGCTCGATTTAGGATGAAAGACTAAGTGTTGCACTGGCCACCCCACCACAGGTCTGAGAAAAGCTGTCACAAGATCTCAATAAAATTGGCCATATAACATTATCAACTTTGTTTGCCCTTTGTGAATCTAATCTTTGACTCATGAAGTTTCATCCAATACCAGTGGTCATTTTCATTTTAAGATGCAAACAATGTCGGCAAAGTTGGTTATCTGGTACAGGCTTTGGATTGGATGTGTCACTGAGACATTACAACAGGTATCCTTTTTGACTGCAAGAATTATCAGAAAGGAAGTACCTTGTCGGCTTTAAGAGCTTTACTCTGGTTTGGAATCGGTCATTTTCCTAGGCTGACTGCCAACCAAAACTAGAGAGCTCGCTCTATTTTACTCTTTAATGAGAGAAGTAGATTTATACTTCTCCCAAGGGAATTATTATGAAGTGAATGAGAACCATCTTGGCTGAAATATGGTTCAATGATTCCAATTTCCATTCAACTGATAACTGTTACGCTACTCTGCACTCCCATTATATTAATTGATGGCTGTCAGATGACTTTCACCTAATATTTTCTATTGATTCTTTTCTTTATCAATAAGCAGGATATTTAATATTAATGAATTTTGAATTGAAATCGTCAGAAAATACACGTGTTAGTCAAAAAGTAATGCCATTTTGTTTAGGACATGTATAATGAAGCTGGTCCTCTGTGAATCAATCCCTACTTCTTCACATAGTTTCTCTCAATAGCAATATTCCACCTTTGAATGAGAACATGTATCCCTACTCTATACAATTCTGTTGATTGTTATTTGAGCCTCTTCTTCACTACAGATTTCACTTTCTTGTCACTGGAATAATGTTTGCCTCTCTTTGACCCCATGAAAGAAGGTTTGGGAACACAGAAATAATCAAATTTCCTCCCTGAATAATATTGTACAGTTACTGAGTCAGTTTAATTCCGTTAGTAGAGCATTTACTTTGGAACCACAAGGTTCCGGGTTTGATGCCATCCCTTGCCAACTCAGTGCGTGAGTAGCATGGCTTGGATCTGCGGTAAAGTGGGGGAGCTGATAGCACTCCACCTCAGACACAAAAACAATCTCCCTGGTCCAGCTTTAACGAAAAGTGGATAGACTCCCTCACTGTCCAGCTGATACCAACAATAGGCCACTCTGTCTACTTACTTTTTACTGGCATTGTAAAGATCTTTGTTCAAAACAACAGGCAGAATCCTTGTGTAGTTCCAATCTAGCTTTTACTCCAAGCATCATTAAAGTCCAAGTAGTGCAACCTTATAGTAGTACTGACATAGTTATAGCTTGGAAGAATTTTAGGCTTTTCATTTCTTTTTCTTTTTTTTTTTCTCTTTTTCTTTTTTTCTTTTTTTTTTTTTTTTTTTTTTTTTTTTATGTATCAAAGAGATCAAATTTCCATGTGATCGATAACCTATCAAAAGCAGTCCATGCCTTTTCTGTCGATGAGATATTGCTACACATAGGTAAATGAACTGGTCTACTAATTTCAGAGGTTTGCCATTTAATGTGGAGATGGTTCCATCTTGTTTAAACACCACAACTCCAGGCAATGACATCACAGAAAATGCTTTTTGCAACTGTTACCATTACAGCAGACTTTTTCTTTTTTAAACTCTTTAGTGGAGACTAGGTTACATGATGTGTTAAAAAAAAAAAGCATTTTGTTTTTCTCCAATGCAATGTTCATCATTGACTTTTTGTTTTTCTTCCTTCCTTCAGTTACGGAGATGCTGGTAAACGTCCTCAATATCTGCTCGGATGATGAGTTGATGACAGAAGGAGATGACACAATTTGAAGGTAAGTCATGATTTTCTGACCCCTGCTCTCCTTCTCTTTTTCACTAGATTTCTCCTCTCTCTGTCTCCCTCTCTTCCATTTTATGACCATTTTTATAGGCTTTACTGTGTCACTACAATATATTGTCTGCTGGTCTTTACCCCAAACACACTCAATTATTAGCACTTAATTAGGCACTACTTCACAAAGATCCAAATTTTTCTGTTCATAATGTTCAAATTGTAATCTGTTTCTCTCTTCACTTTTTTCTACTGCTTCAATCAACCGGTCTTTAATGACAAATTCAAATATTTATGTCGTTAGAGATTTTGTCATACCTGAAAAGGAGCATGGTTTCTCTAATTTTTCCATATTTCAAATACTATAAAGCAAATACATTGTTAAATTCAGATGATTTATACTTGCTCTTTCGAGAAGCATTTTAACAACTAATCAAAACTTGGTACTTCAACTAGATCACCATACAGTGATGCTGATAGCTTTTTAATTTATTGCATCCTGGGACACATGGATTTGATTTGAATGAGTCCCTTGGAAATTTGATGGGTCCCAGGTAAACTTTCTTTTCTAGTTTTTATCTATAAACAACTAAATCCGTCTAAACCCTACCTTGTACTCCATACAGTGTAATTCATTTCCAAGAAAATATTGAAATGCATTTACAATAAGCTGGAAATGGTGGGGGGAAGAAGAAAAAACTCTGGGACACATGGATATGATTTTTCTGTGTCCTTTAAGATTTTTATGCGTCAGTGACGCAGAACGTGTACCTATCAGCATCTCTGATCATAGATAATCAAGATAAGCTGTGTAAATTCCATGATATAATAAAATGACAAATTCAAATTGCTCTAATATTTCCTTTGTCTAAAAAAAGATATGGTCAGTTTTTGGTTTTTTTTTTGGTTTTTTTTTTTTATAGACGGTTGTAGATTTCAAATTTTTCTCTGCATATCTATAGAGAAAAGAAAATTCCTATTCATTCTAGATGGATGAATAAAGGCATATTATGATCTTAAATGTTTGTAAGGAATCTAATATTTATTCTCACTCAAGAACAATGCTGTTATCAGACCTTTTAAACTGACCAGACATAATATAAGTCCAGGTTAAAAGTATCATTAGGGTCTTCCAAAGCCAACCTTTTTTTTCTCCTCCCTCCCATTTATCAAAATATTTCTTGTTCTCCGATGATCTGCATTGGAAAATAGTCTAACAAGGTTTGGCTTGCCCTTATTGTTCTTTTAACTGGAACTAATAAGGATGAAGATTTTTTTTAAATGGAATCATTTGTATTTTACATAATCTATTTATTTTATTCATACTTGAAAAACAATTGTAGGAAAGTTAATTTAGGAATAAGGTGCAAGTTAACTAGCAAAGAACTTTTACAACTTACCTATACATACAACTACTTAGAAAAATCTTAATCAGACATGAATGTTTGAATTTTATTTTTATTGTTTGTGAACCCATTTTTAAATTACAAAAAATTACTACTGAAAAAGGTAGGTTTTTTCCTCCCTCACCTTTCTTATTGTTGCCAGTGATATTCAGATGTCGCTCTCCAAACCCAGCAATATATCTTATGCACACTTTTACGTATTAGTCAATATCACTTTATATATAAACCATCCTTCATGTGGGGGATAAAAAAAAAAAAAGCTTTAACTGTTTGATTTTGTGCTTTATCAATATACTTTAAAGTCGGATTTATTATTACTTATTTTATTTTCACATATAATTACTTATGTCTTTTATTTTTACATGAATACAATTAATTTATGTTCTGATTCCCTGTCCCTTCCCCAACACCCAATTAAAATTGTGATTTAATGATTTTTTATTAAAATGTTATGATTGCCAATGTATCAAGATTTTTTGTTTGTGATTTTATGAAAAAAAGCTGGAAAAAAATTCAATTTTTATTTCAATTGTAAGTTTTTAAAATCATTTAGCTTTTTCTTTTTTCTTTTTTTTTTTTTTTTTTCTTTTTTTTTTTTTTTTTTTTTTTTTTTTTTTCTGTTTAATTAATTGTTTGATATTAATCAAATATTGAAGAAGCTAAGGTTGAATTTTTTTTTTTTAAACTAAATAAAAATTCTTAAAACTAATATTTAACTAATAAAACTAAAATTTTAGATTTGGATAGAGAATTTTTATTTTCATATTTTTAAAAAAAAATCTGATATTTTTGATTACTATTAGATATGCTTAAAATATTTTTTTCTACATGAATTGCAATATTTTTCTGATTTTCTTAGTGATTCTCTTGCACAGATACATACATTTCTCCAATAACCATTGTTTGGAAAAAGTGTGTTCAGTGTCAGAGAAATATATTTTTCTTCATTACTGACCATTTTGCTACTCTTTTAAAAGATTATTTTTCTCTAGAAATTTTTTTTTTTTTTTTCCTCTCTAAAACATAGTCAAATTACTGTTTGAAAAAACTAATTTTTAAATATACTTTTATTGATGCAGATCAATAATGACAATCATAGTAGTGTATGCCTTCATCTGCAATTTCTAAGTAATTCTTTTTTTTTTAATAATAATACTTAATATTCCTAAATTATAATAAGAGCCATAATTCATAAAATGTTATAGAATATGACACTTAGATATATTTTTTGTAGATAGTCACAACCTTAAAGCCCTTGAATATTGATTTTTCAATTTTCCTTTTCATTTTAGCCAGTTGATTTTTATTTAAAATAAAAAAAAAAAACTTTCATTCACAGGTTAATCTTCTCATCCATTGTTTTATTTTTGTCATTTATGTATTTCTAATGATTTATCTTCAATTATATTTGTTGGTCTTTTGTCAAATACAGCTTCCTCTAATCTTCTCCTCTCCTTCTGTACAGCTGAACTTGGTAAAGTATGAAACTCTCTGCTACAATTTGTTAGTACAATCTGAAACTAGCCTAGTTTTGAACATACCTAGTGCTTCCTTGTGTAACCTTGTTGTGGTATATGATGGTGGTCATTCCAAGGATTTAAAAAAAAAGATTATTAAAAAAAAATAAATAAAAAATTGCCATTGGTTTTTGGTAGTTTTGTACTGGTAGAGCAACTTGTACCTTCCAGACAAATGTGAAAATGATTATCTTTTGATAATCAGAAATAGGAATTTCTGATTGATTGAAGATAACAAGAAATTCATTTTTGCATTCTCAATTGCTGTGATCCAAATATTGGCACAACTGACTTAATTTTCTGAATTTGGATGTCAAAATAGTTTTTGAATATTTAATCCTATAAATATTAAAGGATTGTATTTCTTCATAATGGGATCTCTGCTTTTTTTAATGTAATTACTGTGCCCAGGGTGTTATTATTAATAATATTAGGTTTTAATCTGACAGACCAGCAAAACCGTTATCCATTTTGAATTAGATGGCTTTTGTCATATTATTACATGATTTTTAAACAACTCAAATGAAGAATATTCTGAATGCACTGATCAAAATTTTATTTTAAAAATAAAAAAGAAATCAAAAGATGATGCTGTTCCAGGATATCAAGTTGAACTTTGGTTTTTCTTTCTTAAATTCCCTAATTGGCTAAATAGTGTAAAACAAGATGTGAACCAAATTGAAACCAGTCAAGAACTGAAAACAATATTAAAACCTTTTTTTCTTTTCATTAAATTTTGGAATTTACAAAAACTTATATTCTGTGCAACTTTTGATGCCTGAAGAACAAATTAAAGTTATAAAAAAATTGCATAAGAAAAAAATAAAACTGGAAAATATCTATATAAAAAAAACTAAAACTAAATGTTTTGTGTAAATTAGTAATTTTATAGAGCATTTAAAATGACGAGAAATGTTATATATTTATTGCTAATAATTCTCTGGACAGTATTGAGGCAATGGTGGTGGTTGTGGATGAAACCTTTTTTGCTATTTAGTTCAAGAGACTTATATAATAATCACAAGAGCGACAAAAACGAACTTCAAAAGTTAAAATGAAAAATATCACATTGCATCCAGGTATATTAATAATGTCATTTGGTTAATACCTTCACTGAGTCCTATACTTACTGTAGGCTTATGTTGCCTAGTTCAAACAGAGAACATTTTTTGTGTTTTAGGCTACCAAATGTTACCCACACACCCCAAACAATGACAACATTATGATCCAAGTTGTGTTGGGGTTTATGATAACATACTCAATACAAGTTATTGGTTTAGTGACTGTTAGGAAATGTTATTTACTAACAGCTTCGTTATCAGAAAGTGTTTTAGTGACTAATTTGGTGTTTCCAATCCACTCATATAACCATAAAGGAACTCGATTGAGTTTTATCTCTCAGCCGCCCTCCACCTTTTTTGGGGCCCCCTCCCTACCTCCTATTTCTTGACCTTTTTTCTTTTTTTGTCTAAATAGTAACCCGCTAAACCAAGCAACTGCACATTTGGATATAATCTTTGTGACCATTTTTTAATAGAGAGTTATTTAGTTTGCGACCTTCTATTTAAAAGTTCCATGGATTTTGTTTATTAGATAAAGCATAGCAATATAATTTCATTCTTATGAGGGGCTCAGTTTAGCTTTCAATCAGAGTGCATTTCCAGCTCAGAACCACAGAAAGGTTGGGGTTCGGAACCAGCCGCTCGCCAACTCAGCGTATGATAGCACAGGATCGTGCGGTAAGAAGAGAGAGAGGTGTGGCGCTCCACCATCCAGAATGCTAAGATATTTTTCTTGTCTAGCGCATAGTGGAAAAGGGGATAGACTCCCTCACGTTTTGGCTGAATACTGACAAAAGGCCACTGTTGACTTGACTTTTTATTTCTAATTTGTTACTTACTGCGGCTTTAATCGATTTCTATGCATCGTATTCTTTACTGTTTTCATTAATCATCAGACTAGTTGGTCATGAAATGAGATATTCTTTAAATAACCATCCAAAAATCAGTATTCCTGAATACATGTAAGCCTGTGAAGTCTAAGGATGTGAAGAGAGAGAGACTAATAATGAAAAAAAACTAAAGTTAAAGAAACTTATTTTTCGACCACACCCCCAGCGGTATACTAATCAAGTTGTCAGACGCGTAGAACCTTTTCTCGTCTCTATCTCTGTCCTTACATTATTGCACTGGAAGTATCTACTGATAAGCATTTTTATGTTATAGCTTGACGCCAGTATTTATTTCAAGCAAGGCAATGGCAAGCATAGTATGGTTTTTTTGTTTCTTTTTTTTTTTTTTTCTTATCCAATACAATCTAACATTATTTTTCAAACTCTTCCAAATGGATATCCTATGACATAGTCAATTTTTTTTTGTTTTTGTTTTTAATACAATTCACAAAATGTTCCTTTTTTATTTTTTTATTTTTTTTTTTTTTTTTTTTTTTTTTTCTGAAACATATATGCTGTGACTTGTTCAGTAGTAGATGTTGAAATGTTTTAGAGCTAAAATTGCTAATTGATGCTTCTTCTTTTTTGTCTTGTTATTTTCCTTTCTACTACTCTCTCTCTTCTCTCTTTTCCCTAACTGGGGCGCCACTGTTAGATGGAAGTCAGCTCAAAGATGCTTTTCTCTTCTTTATATTGTATCAAGTGGTGCTTCTTTTTTTTTTTTTTGTTAATCTAAAACTTTTTTTTTTTCTCTTTCATGCCTTTTTTGTTTCTTTTCTCTCTTGCCATTTTTTAAAAAACCTGTTCTCAGCCACCAAAACCAAAAAAACCTCTTTTCTCCTTTCCTATAATTTGCTATAGGTTTATTATGTATTTTTTTGTTTTTATGTTTTTTGTTTTTGGATTTTTTGTGGTTTGTTTGTGGGTTTTACCTGAGCCGTCGAGAGTCTAGTCGTTGTTGTTTCATACAAATAGATTTGCTTATAAAGCAAAGTTTTTTCACAATGCTTAAAAAACTTCTTTGCCTGATTATGATTGTAAACATAAAGTTTCCTTTCTATAAAAAAATGGTTTACTCAAAAAGAGATGCCCTCTGGAGACAGCAGTCGATCATACTGTATTGTCTTTTTTTCTTAATAATTGTCTCCTCATTTGCAAAAATGTTGATGAATGTGGTTTGGTGTTTTTTTTTGTTCCCCATCACCTGACACAACAACAACACACAAAACGATTGACGAGTCATAGTCTACAATGCCTTCTTGCATCTCTCCTTATGGATTCAACAACCAAAAAATAAATAGGACCCTCCCCCCCATTAACATAAGTTAAGAATTAAAAAGGATGTTGCAATGTTTGTTTTTTTGTTTTCTTTTCTTTTTAAATAAAAAACTATGCTGATGTGATAATCTAATAGGTAACATGGCTATATAAAATCCTTTTTCTTAATGGCAAGATCACTTGAAACTGCCTGGGTTTATTAAAAATTTCAACTATAACAATTATAAAAACAACAAAGTCACCCTTTTCAGTTACATCTTTCATAAGAAACTTCTTGCGCATTTTTATCATTATAATGATATTGACACTTGAAGGAAAAATACTTGAATTGTTTGAATAAAGATAGTGATTAACTTGTGTTTATAAAGACAATTTAAGGAGGAATGATATTTGGTCAAAGTTATTTTTACACGAGTTTCTAAAACAAAGTATATACTAATAATTTATGATATTTGCTATTATTGGAGCTAGGTATGATAGTAGACCAAGGAAGAAATTGAATTAAAGTATGGATTGCAAATCAATAATAAATTCAATGTTTTAAGAAGTCACATTATGTCCCCTTTATTTTCAATGATTAAAAAAAAGAAGAATTACACTTACGAGAGAGTCTCAATTTTTGTCAAAGTTTAAATATTGATAGAACAGAAAATTGGATTTATATTTATTAGGTCTCATTTAGAATAGATTTTTTTTTTTTTTTTTTTTTTTTTTACTTTTTTCTTTTTTAATAGGTTAGAAACTAAATTTCTTCAAAAATAATTGTAACTACATTCCTTAGTTAATGTGTTTTGTATTTTTTATGGTGGCCACTCAAATTAATAAGCTCCACATATTTCATTAAGTTATTGTATCCCTGCTAATTTAAAAAAAAAAAAAAAAAAATTCCTATAAGCTGTCTCTAATAAAGAAGTTCTGACCTGTAAAGCTTATTCATTTTATTAGTAAGAAAATAAAAACTATTGATTTGCGAGGTAACTCGACAGTTCTAATTGCCGAACCTACATAGGTTGGTTGCGAGTTTTTCTCTGAAAATAGATGAAATGTCTACTTTAAAACAAGAGCAATCCCTATCGAGCAATGTCTTGAATTAGCTGTCATGTTGAAGTTACAAAAATAGACTTAGCATGAGTATAACGTTTAGTTTTTCTCTTTTATAGAGTAGATACAGAGAAAGAATATAGGAAAGTGCATTAGTCCATACATCACAAAATTACTGGGATAATATCAATTGTTCATTTCTTTTAGATTTAAAATGTACATGCAACAAAAAACCCAAACCTTTTTTTTTCTTTCCTTTTTTCTTCTTCTTCTCCACATTTGAAAAAAAATGACCAATGAAAGTCTAACATTAAAGTCCAACTTTGCTTTAAGAATTCTTCTCTTAGTACAAAAGAATTTTTTATTTATCTTTTTACTTATTTTTTTCATTCTAAATCTGCTTTGTTTTACCATTTTCGCCAAAACGGGTGTCTGCCTGAAACCACACACAGATTGACTTTTCTTTTCCCATCCTTTCCAAAACAGCCAACATTCTGTTCAAGAAAAAAAAAAGTGCTCTTAATTTATTCTGTGATTGTCATGTTTTTTCCTGCTTCACATTTTTTTTTTTTTTTTTTTTTTTTTTTTTTTTTTTCTCGCACAATTCAGCTTCCATGTAATTGGATTTTGAGAGTTGGTTCTGCACACTAATGCGACGTAATTTTCTTATTCATGCCTGTCTGTATTTCCAATTTTTGCCCCTTGCGACTAAATTCTGGACCGCGGTCTCCACATTGGCTTCTCTCAGTCGGTACTTCTTCCTCTGCCAAACTTCCTTCGTGCTTTTTTTTATTCTATTTCTTTCTTTCTTTCACAACACACTATTATGGTTTTTATTCTTTCTCTTTCCTCTGAATTATGATTTTTTTTTTTCTAAATTCTCTTGCTCTCTTTTTTCATTTTTAATTTCTCTGACATTTTTCTCTCTCTCCTTCTCTCTCTCTCTCTCTCTCTCTTGCCTTCTATGCCTGTGAGTGTGTTTGCAAACAGTCCCTTATTAATCCTCAGTATTATCACTAGGCGCCCATTTGCTCTGCTCCAATACCGAATATTGATGTCGATCTGAGTATCTACTGTCTCAAAAAGTGATATTCAAATTAAACGGACCTTTTTATCTAGAACAGTCATCAAAAAAGTCTATGTGACCGCCTATGTTTACAACACATCATGACACCAACCCTCAGTTTTCTTTTAGGTACTTCCATGAATCTTTTTTTTTTTAGGTCCCTTACAGAATAAACATCCTACCTATCTCCTCTCCTAGCTGCCCTATTTTTTCTTCAACCCCTCTTTTCCTTACCCACCCCCTTTACCTAATCCCTTTCCTTCTTCCTTGATATGCTCCTCTCGTTTGAATTGCTCTTTTTTCTCTCTCTGAAGTCCCTCCATTTCTGTATTTTTTATTTTGTATTCTACTCTTCGCCTTCTCTCGTCCTCTCTCGGTCTCTCTCTCTCTCTCGCATCTCTCTATCTCTTTCTCTCTCTCTCTCTCCTTCTCTCTCCTTGCTCTCATCAAACTCTCTCTCTTCCCATTCTATCTCTCTCTCTTAATGCTCATCCTCCCTTGGTTCTCACTTTTCCTTCCTCGATTGCCCACTAAAAGAAAGAAAAAAACGCAATTTCTCTGCCCATTAGTTTTGGGCGTTTGTTTGTTGTTTCACTTATTATATCCGTTCTTGGCCATCTTCAGTTTTTTCGGCAATCGTTTGCGACTTCTTATATGTTGTGAAGTCCAGGAGTGGGTGTCAACTCAAACCCCTTTCCTCCACCCACTGCCAGCTTAAACACTGGGACCTCCACACCCACCCACACCCCCTACTAAATCAGCTTTTTTTTCCCTTCTTGTAGACAACTAGTAGTACATCTTTCCCTTTTTGCCACTCTTCACACTTCCAACCCTATTCAGTCAGATCTTTTCACTCCTCCCTTTTTATTCCCCTATAGCAAAGCCAATAGTAGCACCTTAATAAAAAAAAATAAAAAATAAAAATCTTTTTTGTGTAGTAGTAATAATTAGTTTTTTATATACCAAAATTATAAACGTTGTTTTATATATGCCACCATCAGTCACCACCAAAAAGGTGAACAATTTAACCTGAACCTCTTGCCACTTATATCACCTTGAATTCATAACTAGGAAAATGTTTTCCTAATATATAAACAGTTCGATAATTCTATATCCTTGGCCTTCCCCTACCCTCCTCTCCTGTGCAAAAAGGTTGTTTTTTGTTTTGTTTTTTTTTTGCACTACCTGACCTAAGCAGTGTTATCTTATTTCTTGAGCAACTTCCACAATTCAAGATTGGTGCCTACTACTTCTGTCCTATTAAAAAAATTGTTGCATTTAGCAAATTATTTATCTGCAAATGTACCAACTATTATGGGACAGAGGTAATGTTAAATCATTACTCAGACTAATAAAGAAAGATACTTGTTGGCTATGAACCATCATGTTCATTTTTAACATCTGGATAATCAGTAATTTGCTGTGTAGATTGAAGCTTTTAAAAATTACTTGAAGCAAATAATCTGAATAAATACTAGATGATTTGATTTCCAGGTATTCTGGGGACATACCCTAATAGATTGCCTTTCTATTTTAATTGGAAATATTTTTAAGGCAAAAAAAACTGTAAATTCTAGTTCTTCAAAGATGTACAAAAATCTCAATATTCTTCAAATGTTGAGGGTTTTTTTTTTGGGGGGGGGGGGGACTCCTTCTTTTTCTCTCTCTCCATAGATGGCTCACAAAGCAGTTGACTGAGCTAATTCTTTCTCTGAACCATAGCTTTTGGTTTGAACAAGACTTTTTTGTTTTTGCTGTCAACAATTTCAACAGTAAAATTATGTACTGAATTGTATTGCAAGATCAAACAGATTTTAATATTTTTGATAAAAGTCTATATCTCTCTCACTGCTTTGTGAGCCATCTATGGAGAGAGAGAAAAAGAAGGAGTCGCCCCCCCCAAAAAAAAAAAACCCTCAACATTTGAAGAATATTGAGATTTTTGTACATCTTTGAAGAACTAGAATTTACAGTTTTTTTTGCCTTTAAAATATTTCCAATTAAAATAGAAAAGGCAATCTATTAGGGTATGTCCCCAGAATACCTGGATCAAATCATCTAGTATTATTCAGATTATTTGCTTCAAAGTAATTTTTAAAAGCTTCAAATCTACACAGCAAATTACTGATATCCAGATGTTAAAAAAAATGAACATGATGGTTCATAGCCAACAAGTATCTTTTCTTATTAGTCTGAGTAATGATTTAACATTACCTCTGTCCCATAATAGTTGGTACATTTGCAGATAAATATTTGCTAAATGCAACAATTTTTTTTTTTAATAGGACAGAAGTAGTAGGCACCAATCTTGAATTGTGGAAGTTGCTCAAGAAATAAGATAACACTGCTAGGTCAGGTAGTGCAAAAAAACAAAACAAAAAACAACCTTTTTGCACAGGAGAGGAGGGTAGGGGAAGGCCAAGGATATAGAATTATCGAAAACTGTTTAATATTATTAGGAAAACATTTTTCCTAAGTTATGAATTCAAGGTGATATAAGTGGCAAGAGGTTCAGGTTAAATTGTTCACCTTTTGGTGGTGACTGATGGTGGCATATATAAAACAACGTTTATAATTTTGGTATATAAAAACTAATTATTACTACTACACAAAAAAGATTTTTATTTTTTATTTTTTTTTTATTAAGGTGCTACTATTGGCTTTGCTATAGGGGAATAAAAGGGAGGAGTGAAAAGATCTGACTGAATAGGGTTTGAAGTGGAAGAGTGGCAAAAAGGAAGATGTACTACTAGTTGTCTACAAGAAGGGAAAAAAAAGCTGATTAGTAGGGGGTGTGGGTGGGTGTGGAGGGTCAGTGTTTTTAAGCTGGGCAGTGGGTGGAGGAAGGGGTTTGGTTGACACCCAGTGCCTGGGACTTCACAACAATTAAGAAGTCAAATCGATTGCAAAAACTGAAGATGGCACAAGAACGGATATAATAAGTGAAACAACAAACAAAACGCCCAAATACTAATGGGCAGAGAAATTTGGTTTTTTCTTTCTTTTAGTGGCAATCGAGGAGCAACAAGGAAAAAGAAAAGGGATGAGCATTAAGAGAGAGAGAGAGAGAGAGAGAGAGAGAGAGAGAGAGAGAGAGAGAAGAGAGAGAAGAGTAGAATAAAAATAAAAAATACAGAAATGGGGAGGGACTTCAGAGAAAAAAGAGCAATCAAACAAGAGAGCACTATCAAGGAGAAGGAAAGGGATAGGTAAAGGGGTGGGTAAGGAAAAAAAGAGGGTTGAAGAAAAAAGGGGCCAGTAGGAGAGGGAGATAGGTAGAGTGTTATTTGTAAGGGACCTAAAAAAAAAAAAAAGATTCATGGAGTACCTAAAAGAAACTGAGGGTGTGTAGATGTGTTGAAACATAGGGTACATAGAACAGTCAATCAAAAAAGTCTAAGATAAAAAGGGTCCGTTAATCAAATTTGAATTCATTTTGAGACAGTAGGTCTCAGAATGAATCAATATTCTATAGAAAGAGAAAATGGTAGAAAAAAAAAATGAGGATATAATAGAGGGCACATGTTTGCAAACACACTCACACATAGAAGGCAAGAGAGAGAGAGAGAGAGAGAGAGAGAGAAAAAAAATGTAGAGAAATTAAAATGAAAAAGAGAGCAAGAGAATTTAGAAAAAAAAAAAAATTATCAGAGGGGAAAGAGAAAGAATAAAGAACTAATAGTGGTTGTGAAAGAAAGAAAGAAAGAAAAAAAAAAGCAAGAGAAGTTGGAGAGGAAGAAGCCGACTGAGAGAGCAAATGTGACGGGTCAGAATTAGTGCAAAGGGGGGGAAAAAAATTGGAAAATACAGACAGGCATGAATAAGAAAATCTAGATGATAATAATAATACAGACAAAATTAAAATCAATACATTGGAAGCTGAATTGGAAAAAAAAAAAAAAAAAAAAAATGTGAAGAGGAAAAACATGACAATCACAGAAATAATTAAGAGCACTTTTTTTTTTTTTCTTGAGACAGAATGTTGGCTGTTTGGAAAGGAGGGAAAAAAAAGTCAATCGTGTGTGTTCAGGAGACACGTTTTGGCCTGAAATGGTTAAAAAAGCAATTTAGAATGAAAAATAAATAAAAAGATAAATAAAAAATTCTTTTGTACAAGAGAAGAAATCTTAGCCAAAGTTGGACTTTAATGTCAGACTTTCATGCGTTCATTTTTGGTTCAAATGTGGAGAAGGAAGAAGAAAAAAGGAAGAAAAAAAAAGGTTTGGGTTTTGTGTGTACATTTTTTTTAAATTAAAGAATGAACAATTGATATTCAGTAATTTTGTGATGTATGGCTTGCACTTTCCTATCTTGTTCTATTTTAATAAAAGAAAAATTAAAAGTTCTATTTAGCTATTTTTGTATTATGACAGCCAATCAGAATGTGATAGGATGTAGAATTGTTAAAGTAGACATTCACTATTTTCAGAAAAACCAAAACAAATGAGGTGCAATAGAACTGTCGGTACCTCAAATCAATAGTTTTTATTTCTTACTAAATAAAAATGAATAAGCTTACAGGTCAGAATTTTATTGAGCAGTTAGAATTTTTTTTTTTTTTTTTTTTTAAATAGCAGGGATACAACTTATGAAATATGTGGAGCTTATAATGAGTGGCAAATAAAAATACAAAAACATTAACTAAGGAATGTAGTTACAATTATTTTGAAGAAATTTAGTTTCTAAACTATTAAAAAAAAAAAAAAAAAAAAAAAAAAAAAATCTATTCTAAATGAAAAAATATAAATCCAATTTCTGTTCTATCCAATATTTAAACTTGACAAAAAGAAATTGAGAAAGAATTTGTAAAGTGTAATTTCTTTTTTTTTTTAATCATGAAAATAAAGGGGAAAAAATGACTTCTTTAAAACTTGAATTTATTATGATTGCAAAATCCTACTTTATCAATTTCTTCTTCTTGGCTCTATCATACCTAGCTCCAATAATAGCAAATATCATAAATTAATAGTTATACTTTGTTAGAACTCATGTAAAAATAACTTTGACCAAATATCATTCTCCTTAAATTGTCTTTATAAACAAGTATCACTATCTAATTCAAACAATTCAAGTATTTTCTTCAAGTGTCCATATCATTATAATGATAAAAATGGAAGAATTTCTTATTGAAAGATGTAAACTTGAAAAGGACTTTTGTGTTTTATATGTTACTAGTTTGAATTTTAATATAACCCAGGCAGTTTCAAGTGATCTTGCCATAAGAAAAGGATTTATATAGCCATGTTACCTATAGGATTTTATTTTACAAGCAGCAATAGTTTTTATTTAATAAAAAAGAAAACAAAAACAAACCATGCACATCCTTTTTAATCTTAACTATGTTAATGGGGGGGGGGTCCTATTTATTTTTGGTTTGTGTATCCATAAGGAGAGATGCAAGAGCATGTAGCTATGACTGTCAATCGTTTGTGTGTGTGTGTGTGTGTGTGGTGATGGGGAACAAAAAACACAAACCACATTCATCAACATTTTGCCAAATGAGGAGACAATTATTAAGAAAAAAGACAATACAGTGACACTCTGTCCCAAGGGCTTCATTCTTTGATAAAACCATTTTTTTTTATAGAAAGGAACTTATTTTACAATCATAATCAGGCAAAGAAGTTTTTAAGCATTGTGAAAAACTTTGCTTTAAAGAATCATTTGTTTTATGAAACAACAAACACTAGATGTGCCAAGGCAAAAACCACAAACAAACCACAAAAAATAAAAACAAAAAATAAAAACAAAAAAACAAATAACCTAAAGCAAATTAAGAAAGGAGAAAAGGGTTTTTTTTGGTTTTTGGCTGAGAACAGTTTTTTAAAAAAATGGGCAAGAGAGAAAAGAAACAAAAAAGGCATGAAAGAAGAAAAAAAAAAAAGTTTAAGATTAAAAAAAAAAAAAAAGAAGCCACCACTGATACAATATAAAGAAGAGAAAAGCAGCTGAGCTGACTTCCATCTAACAGTGGCCCAGTAGGAAAAGAGAGAAAAGAGAGAGATAGAGAAAGAAAAAAAAAGACAAAAAGAAGAAGCATCAATAGCAATTTTAGCTCTAAAACATTCACATCTACTACTGAACAGTCACAGCTATATGTTCAGAAAAAAATTTTTAAAAAAATAAAAAAAAATAAAAAAAATAAAAAAGGAAACATTTTGTGAATATGTATTAAAAACAAAAAAAAAAAAATGACTATGTCATAGGATATCATTTTGGTTTGAAAAATAATGTAGATTGTATGGATAAAAAAAAAAAAAAAAAAAAAAAATGCTTGCCATGCCTTGCTGAAATAAATTACTGGTATAACAATAAAAATGCTTATCAGTACCTTCCAGACAAATAAGTGACAGAGACAGAGAGAGAGAGAGAAAAGGTTTAGGTTGAATTTTTATACCTGGGTGTTCAAAAATAAGTTTTTTTTAAATTTTTTTTTTTTTATAGATATTGTTTCAATTGCTTCATGGCTTCTGATCAGGAATCACTTGATTTTTGATGGTTAATTTAAAAAAATTATTTCATCCCAATATCTATGATTAATAACAGTAAAGAAGTTGCTCAAAATGGATTAAGCCAACATAAGTAAAAAAAAAAAGAAGTCAAGTCAACAGTGGCCTTTTGTCAGTATCAGCCAAATAGTGAGGGAGTCTATCCCCTTTTCACTCGCGCTAGACAAGGAAATTATCTTAGCATCTGAGGTGGAGCGCCACACATACCATCAGCTACCCACTTTACCGCACAGATCCTGTGCTACTCATACGCTGAGTTGGCGAGGGCTGGTACCGAACCCGGAACCTTGTGGTTCTGAGCTGGATGCTCTGATTGAGCTAAACTGACCCTATGAATGAAATTTGCTATGCTTAATTTATAAACAAATCCATGGAACTTTTAAAAGAAGGTCCAAATCTAAAAACTTATAAAAATGGTCACAAAGATAGATACAAATTCAGTTTTGGTTTCAGGGTTACTATTAGAAAAAAAAAGAAAAAAGGCAAAAATGGGGGCAAAGATGAGTAAACTCAATCGAGTTTTTATGGTTGAGTGGATGAAAACACCAAATTAGTCACTAAAACACTTTCTGATAAACGAACTGTTAGTAAATAACATTTCTAAACAGTCACTAAACCAATAACTTGTATTGAGTATTGTTATCATAAACCCCAACACAACTTGGATCATAATGTTGTCATTGTTTGGGGGTGTGGTAACATTTGTAGCCTAAAACCAAACAAAAAATGATCTAAACTCTGTGACCGAAACTAGGCAAACATAAGCCTACAGTAAGTATAGACTCAGTGAAGGTATTAACCAAATGACATTATTAAATAACCTGGATGCAAGTGTGATATTTTTTTCATTTTAACTTTTGAAGTTCGTTTTTGTCATTGTGATTATTATATAAGTCTCTTGAACTAAATAGCAAAAAAGGTTTCATCACAAACCACCAATGCCTCAATACTGTCCAGAGAATTATTAGCAAAATATATATAACATTTCTCGTCAATTTAAATGCTATAAAATTACTAATTTAACAAAACATTTAAATGGTTATTAAATTATTTTTTTATATAGATATTTTCCAGTTTTATTTTTTCTTATGCAATTTTTTTATAACTTTAATTTGTTCTTCAGGCATCAAAAGTTGCACAGAATATAAGTTTTTGTAAATTCCAAAATTTAATGAAAAGAAAAAAGGTTTTTAATATTGTTTCAGTTCTTGACTGGTTTCAATTGGTTCACATCTTGTTTTTACACTATTTAGCCAATTAGGGAATTAAAAAAGAAAACCAAAGTTCAACTTGATATCCTGGAAACAGCATCATCTTTGATTCTTTTTTTTTTTTTTTTAAATAAAATTTTTGATCAGTGCATTCAGAATATTTCTTCATTTGATGCAGTTGTTTAAAAATCATGTAATAATATGACAAAAGCCATCTATTATTCAAAATGGATAACTGGTTTTGCTGGTCTGTCAAGAGATTAAAACCTAATATTATTAATAATAACACCCTGGGCACAGTAATTATTTTAAAAAGCAGAGATCCCATTATGAAGAAATACAATCCTTTAATATTTAATAGGATTAAATATTCAAAAACTAATTTGACATCCAAATTCAGAAAATTAAGTCAGTTGTGCCAATATTTGGATCACAGCAATTGAGAAATGCAAAAAATGAATTTCTGTTATCTTCAAATCAATCAGAAATTCCTATTTCTGATTATCAAAAGATAATCATTTCACATTTGTCTGGAAGGTACAAGTTGCTCTACCAGTACAAAACTTACCAAAACCAATGCAATTGTTTTTATTTATTTTTTTAATAATCTTTTTTTTTAAATCCTTGGAATGACCCACCATCATATACCACAACAAGGTTACACAAGGAAGCACTAGGTATGTTCAAAACTAGGCTAGTTTCAAATTGTACTAACAAATTGTAGCAGAGAGTTTCATACTTTACCAAGTTCAGCTGTACAGAAGGAGAGGAAAGAAAGTTAGAGGAAAGCTGTATTGACAAAGACCAACAAAATATAATTGAAGATAAATCATTAGAAATACATAAAAAATGACAAAAATAAAACAATGGATGAGAAGATTCAACCTGTGAATGAAAGTTTTTTTTTTATTTAAATAAAAATCAACTGGCTAAAAATGAAAAGGAAAAATGAAAAATCAAATATTCAAGGGCTTTAAGGTTGTGACTATCTTACAAAAAAATATATCTAAGTGTCATATTCTATAACATTTTATGAATTTATGGCTCTTATTCATAATTAGGAATATTAAGTTTTATTATCTTATTAAAAATAAAATAATTACTTTAGAAATTGCAGATGAAGGCATACACTACTATGAATGAGTATTTTGATCTGCATCAATAAAAGTATATTTAAAAATTAGTTTTTTCAAACAGTAATTGGACTTATGTTTTAGAGAGAAAAAAGAAAAAAAAATTTCTAGAGAAAAAATAATCTTTTTAAAAGAGTAGCAAAATGGTCAGTAATGAAGAAAAATATATTTCTGACACTGAACACACTTTTTCCAACAATGGTTATTTGAGAAATGTATGTACCCTGTGCAAGAGAATCACTAAGAAAATCAGAAAAAAATATTGCAATTCATGTAGAAAAAAATATTTTAAGCATATCTAATAGTAATCAAAATAAATCAGATTTTTTTTAAATATGAAAAAAAAATTCTCTATCCAAATCTTAAAATTTAGTTTTATTAGTTTAAATATTAGTTTTAAGAATTTTATTAGTTTAAAAAAAAAAAAATTCAACCTTAGCTTCTTCAATATTTGATTAATATCAAACAATTTAATAAAAAAAAAAAAAAAAAAAAAAAAAAAAAAAAAAAAAAAAAAAAAAAAAAAAAAGAAAAAAAAAGAAAGCTAAATGATTTTAAAAACTTACAATTGAAATAAAAATGAATTTTTTTCCAGCTTTTTTTCATAAAATCACAAACAAAAAATCTTGATACATTGGCAATCATAACATTTTAATAAAAATCATTAAATCACAATTTTAATTGGGTTGGGGAAGGGACAGGGAATCAGAACATAAATTAATTGTATTCATGTAAAAATAAAAGACATAAGTAATTATATGTGAAAATAAAATAAGTAATAATAAATCCGACTTTAAAGTATATTGATAAAGCACAAAATCAAACAGTTAAAGCTTTTTTTTTTTATCCCCCACATGAAGGATGGTTTATATATAAAGTGATATTGACTAATACGTAAAAGTGTGCATAAGATATATTGCTGGGTTTGAGAGCGACATCTGAATATCACTTGACAACAATAAGAAAGGTGAGGGAGGAAAAAAAACCTACCTTTTTCAGTAGTAATTTTTTGTAATTTAAAAATGGGTTCACAAACAATAAAAATAAAATTCAAACATTCATGTCTGATTAAGATTTTTCTAAGTAGTTGTATGTATAGGTAAGTTGTAAAAGTTCTTTGCTAGTTAACTTGCACCTTATTCCTAAATTAACTTTCCTACAATTGTTTTTCAAGTATGAAAAAATAAACAGATTATGTAAAATACAAACGATTCCATCTAAAAAATCTTCATCCTTATTAGTTCCAGTTAAAAGAACAATAAAGGGAAAGCCAAACCTTTTTAGACTATTTTCCAATGCAGATCATCGGAGAACAAGAAATATTTTGATAAATGGGAGGGAGGAGAAAAAAAAGGTTGGCTTTGGAAGACCCTAATGATACTTTTAACCTGGACTTATATTATATCTGGTCAGTTTAAAAGGTCTGATAACAGCATTGTTCTTGAGTGAGAATAAGTATTAGATTCCTTACAAACATTTAAGATCAGATAATATGCCTTTATTCATCCATCTAGAATGTATAGGAATTTTTCTTTCTCTATAGATATGCAGAGAAAAAATTTGAAATCTACAACCGTCTATAAAAAAAAAAAAAAAAAAACCAAAAAACTGACCATATCTTTTTTTAGACAAAGGAAATATTAGAGCAATTTGAATTTGTCATTTTATTATATCATGGAATTTCCACAACTTATCTTGATTATCTATGGTCAGAGATGCTGATAGGTACACGTCCTGCACTGACGCATAAAAATCTTAAAGGAAACAGAAAAATCATATCCATGCGTCCCAGAGTTTTTTCTTCTTCCCCCACCATTTCCAGCTAACTGTAAATACATTTCAATATTTTCTTGGAAATGAATTACACTGTATGGGGTACAAGGTAGGGTTTAGACGGATTTAGTTGTTTATAGACAAAAACTAGAAAAGAAAATTTCCCAGGGACTCATTCAAATCAAATCCATGTGTCCCAGGATGCAATAAATTAAAAAGCTATCAGCATCACTGTATGGTGATCTAGTCACATTTTGAAGTACCAAGTTTTAATTAGTTGCTATAATGCTTCTCGAGAGAGCAAGTATAAATCATCTGAATTTAACAATGTATTTGCTTTATAGTATTTGAAATATGGAAAAATTAAAGAAACCATGCCCCTTTTCAGGTATGACAAAATCTCTAACGACATAAATATTTGAATTTGTCATTAAAGACCGGTTGATTGAAGCAGTAGAAAAATGTGAGAGAAACACAGATTACAATTTGAACATTATGAACAGAAAAATTTGGATCTTTGTGAAGTAGTGCCTAATTAAGTGCTAATAATTGAGTGTGTTTGGGGGTAAAGACCAGCAGACAATATATTGTAGTGACACAGTAAAGCCTATAAAAATGGTCATAAAAGGAAGAGAGGGAGAGAGAGAGGAGAAATCTAGTGAAAAAGAGAAGGAGAGCAGGGTCAGAAAATCATTGACTTACCTTCAAATGTGTCATCTCCTTCTGTCATCAACTCATCATCCGAGCAGATATTGAGGACGTTTACCAGCATCTCCGTAACTGAAGGAAGGAAGAAAAACAAAAGTCAATGATGAACATTGGCATTGGAGAAAAACAAAATGCTTTTTTTTTTAACACATCATGTAACCTAGTCTCACTAAAGAGTTAAAAAAGAAAAAGTCTGCTGTAATGGTAACAGTTGCAAAAAGCATTTTCTGTGATGTCATTTGCCTGGAGTTATGGGTGTTTTAAACAAGATGGAACCATCTCCACATTAAATGGCAAACCTCTGAAATTAGTAGACCAGTTCATTTACCTATGTAGCAATATCTCATCGACAGAAAAGGCATGGACTGCTTTTGATAGGTTATCGATCACATGGAAAATTTGATCTCTTTGATTAAAAAAAAAAAAAAAAAAAAAAAAAAAAAAAAAAAGCCTAAAATTCTTCCAAGCTATAACCATGTCAGTACTACTATAAGGCTGCACCACTTGGACTTTAATGATGCTTGGAGTAAAAGCTAGATTGGAACTACACAAGGATTCTGCCTGTTTTGAACAAAGATCTTTACAATGCCAGTAAAAAGTAAGTAGACAGAGTGGCCTATTGTTGGTATCAGCTGGACAGTGAGGGAGTCTATCCACTTTTCGTTAAAGCTGGACCAGGGAGATTGTTTTTGTGTCTGAGGTGGAGTGCTATCAGCTCCCCCACTTTACCGCAGATCCAAGCCATGCTACTCACGCACTGAGTTGGCAAGGGATGGCATCAAACCTGGAACCTTGTGGTTCCAAAGTAAATGCTCTACCAACGGAATTAAACTGACTCAGTAACTGTACAATATTGTTCAGGGAGGAAATTTGATTATTTCTATGTGTTCCTCTTTCATGGGGCCAAAGAGAGGCAAACATTATTCCAGTGACGAGAAAGTGAAATCTGTAGTGAAGAAGAGGCTCAAAGAACATCAACAGAATTGTATAGAGTAGGGATACATGTTCTCATTCAAAGGTGGAATATTGCTATTGAGAGAAACTATGTGAAGAAGTAGGGATTGATTCACAGAGGACCAGCTTCATTATACATGTCCTAAACAAAATGGCATTACTTTTTGACTAACACGTGTATTTTCTGACGATTTCAATTCAAAATTCATTAATATTAAATATCCTGCTTATTGATAAAGAAAAGAATCAATAGAAAATATTAGGTGAAAGTCATCTGACAGCCATCAATTAATATAATGGGAGGTGCAGAGTAGCGTAACAGTTATCAGTTGAATGGAAATTGGAATCATTGAACCATATTTCAGCCAAGATGGTTCTCATTCACTTCATAATAATTCCCTTGGGAGAAGTATAAATCTACTTCTCTCATTAAAGAGTAAAATAGAGTGAGCTCTCTAGTTTTGGTTGGCAGTCAGCCTAGGAAAATGACCGATTCCAAACCAGAGTAAAGCTCTTAAAGCCGACAAGGTACTTCCTTTCTGATAATTCTTGCAGTCAAAAAGGATACCTGTTGTAATGTCTCAGTGACACATCCAATCCAAAGCCTGTACCAGATAACCAACTTTGCCGACATTGTTTGCATTTTAAAATGAGAATGACCACTGGTATTGGATGAAACTTCATGAGTCAAAGATTAGATTCACAAAGGGCAAACAAAGTTGATAATGTTATATGGCCAATTTTATTGAGATCTTGTGACAGCTTTTCTCAGACCTGTGGTGGGGCGGCCAGTGCGACACTTAGTCTTTCATCCTAAATCAAGCAAACCCTCACTATAGCAGACTGGAGCATGGGAGTGGAGAGACTCCAGTCTGGACTTGAATTGTCCTACTGTCTAAATGGCTGATGATATGAACCGAGCTTCTGGCTGAATATGTCAAATTTTTCAACTTTGACCAGCCAAATGCTAAAGATATTGAAAAATGAAATTTTTGGTTTGGTTTACAGCATATCAACCTTAGTGTATCATTTAACATTCTTAATCGATACTCAATTTTTTTTTTTTTATAAACACATTTTTTCTATTTAACCCGTAGATGAGACTTTAGCAAGAACTACCAGTCCAGGTCAGAGTGGACCAGGAAGAAATGGTGATGAAGGGTGCTCCACATTCCCCAAACCTCTAGAAATGGAACCTCACCATCAGATAGAGTTTAATGTCATTCCCAGGACACGAGGACCCTCAGCCACCGCCTTTTAGCACATATAAAATGAGTTGGGGCTTGCCATAAGGGCAATAGGGTTGTGACAATCATATAGGTGCTAGGGCTTGATATGACTAGCCAATTGATCAGAGGGGGCTTCTCCGACTGCCAATTTAGGTTAAGTAAAGGCTGGATTGAGTGTTGCAGGTCATGGACTGCTGAGCCACCAGAATTTTATCCTTAAGCATCATGGTCACTATGCATGGCTAACAGGTGCCCCGATGGGGTGGGCGGGTCTCACCATTCTGCAGAGCTGACAGGGCTTGACATTTTTGGTTCTTTACCTTTAATTATCAGGAATCATTGAACATAAAGAAGAAAATGAAGAGCAGCAATGTTTTTTTTTCTCTATTCTATAGGCACAATACAATTGCAAAATTAATTACTATGTGTGCATGCATATAGAATTACCGTTTATAAAAGGGTTGCAGTATCTGTTACAGACACCACTTTAAAAAAATATATCCTTATAAATAATGGTATTTGTGACGATAAAATTACAATTATGCCAACTCAATTGTGGAGATGTTTTTTTATATCGAATTTCTGTGAAAATTATTTGACTTACAATCAAAATATTCCTTTAAACAAATTTTAAGCCTTGTTAAAATATTTACTTTTCTTTAAAAAAAAAAAAAAAAAAAATTTATTAAATTATTTTAATCGATTAAACACTGCTGAACATGATGATAAAGAAAATGTTAAAGTTAAATGTTCTGAATTTTAAGAAATTTTATGTCTTGTAAAACAGAATTTATTTTTTTAAGCCTTTAACAAATATCTCATTTTTAAAGTAGCCTGACGCTGATAAATTCTTGTCTTGTTCATGTTTAGTGTCACACAAAAATAAATCAAAATATCGCTTCATCGGATGAAATCAACAAGTACTCAGCCAATCAGAATCATTTTTACTGTTTAATGAATATTCATGACTAATTTGGGAAATCTTGGGTAAATTCGGTGAGCGTTAAAAATAAAAACAAAAAAAAAACATTGTCCTTGTTATTTTACTAGTTATATTTGTTAAGTGTTACAATAACATTCATTTTGTCTCAGATAATTCTAATTTTCCAGGACAAATTACAAACTTTTTCCAGGATTGGTCAAATCCTGGGAAAAGTTTGTAATTTGTCCTTTTTCCAGGTTTTCCAGTACTGGAAAATGTACATTTCATTTTCCAGGACATGGGAACCCTGTTGCTATGTGTGCATGCATATAGAATTACCGTTTATAAAAGGTTGCAGTATCTGTTACAGATGTTAAACCACTTAAAAAAAATATATCCTAACCAACATTGAAGTTTTAAAAAATATATTTTTGTTAAATGATTGATTTGTAATATAAACCCAATAATTGGGATATTTTTACCTGCTTTCCATGTAACCAACCCACAATCATAATACTTGTAATCAGAATATATCGTCTGATGATCAAGAAAGCATGAAACTTTATTGCAATATGTGGTTTTAATTTCTGTTATACTACACATATGAAACTTATATATATATATATATACTATATATATATATGAAACATATAATATATAGGTGAAGGATTAATAAAATCTGGCAAAATATGGTTGAAGAGTAGAGAAAAAATGTGGATATAACAACACAACAACTATATTTCAATAGATATTTTGGCCTCATTATTGGTTCAGGGCTTCCTCAAATTTATTAAGTGCTTGTAAATTAGTGTTTATAGTGAAAAACACACAATTTTCTTCTCCCTTGCCCTCACTCTTTACCTTTTCACTATAAAAACAATGTACAAGACCTAAATCACTGACTCAACCAATAATGAGCGAAATATCAATTAATAATCGTCGTTTGTGTTGTTATATTCACATTGTTCCTGCTATGACTCTCAAACACATATATAATGATATATATATAATAAAATCTAGAGAGGGCTAATAAAGGTGTTTAATACTGATTACTATTACAGTAATGAGTGAGTGTTTATCATTTAGAGGTTCTTATTATCAATCCATGTTTTCTCTACAATAGATTAAAACTAGAATATTCTCATCTGAATGATCGAGTGTGGGCATGAATACAAGGAGCAGATTGCAATGTTAAAATAGATGAATTACTGGTGTTTTTGGGCAATTAAATTCAACTGAGAACAGACTTAAAAGCTTTTCAATTGATTAAAAAGGTATTGAAAATAAGAAAAGGCCAGGAAAACTTTCTAATGACCTCACCTTTTCCCTCTCACAAAAGTAAGGACCATGTAAAATACATCCATGAAATTTGGCAACGCAGTATGGGATGTGGGAGAGCAGTTGAACTGTTCCGGATGTTCATCACATTGTTTTTCATATTTTAGAATAGCCGCTGGAAAAAGAAAAAGGAAAATAAGAATTAGAAAAATATTTCTGTGGAATATTTACCCACACCACAAAAAAACAAAACAAAAACAAAAACAACTTCCTTAATAATAATTAAGGAAGATGGACAAAAGATGTTTAAACTTTCACAAGTGCTAATACCCTTGGGAAAGGTAATAATCTAATTATTTTCCTCCAGCTAGGAATAGTGAGTAAAGGGTAGACTAAAGATCTTTACCTTGGTTAAGGCAACCTAGTCCTAGAAAGGAAAACTCAATTCAATCTGCTTAAGAAATTAACCTTGTGACACATCCTACTTCATGCAGAGGGGTTGGTAAATATGTTTAATTATTATAAGAGAAATACACCGTTTCCTAAAATCTTCTGTCCCGTTATCATCCTGCAACACCAATCTGGTTAAAAATGAGACCATCCAAATTGTCCAGTTGAAATGCAAAAGATTATCCAATTATCTGTGTCCACTTAGAAGTTACATGTTTGTTTTAATTGTAATATGAAATTGTGAATTACTGATATATTTTGGTAAATTTTGGATCTTATGTCGTTCCGGCCTGCCTGCCTAATTTATGCTATGTTTTAGCAAGCTAGTGTCAGGCGATTTCTAGCGCAACCTGAAATTTCTGAAGTTGTTTTTTGTCTGCAAATTTATGTAGATTTTTAACTGCCTCCTGCAGATTTTTAATCGGTAAATCAATGTAATATTTTAACCACCTCTCTTTTAAGGAAGAAGCCAAGAGGGTTAAATCAAAGATAATACTTTTTACATATTGCAACTATCTTGGTGGAATAGCTCGAGAGGTAAACATATCATATGTTGTAACATTATCAAATTATCATACTGTGGTATACTAACAGGTCCTGCTAGTAACAGAGATTACTGTTGGAGGTTGAATTTTTTTTCTTTATCCATCTCATTGATGGATTGTGCAGGAATATTATCAATAGGAAGGCAGAGTTTCAATTTTCAGTTTTTGAGGTTGTTCAACATTTGTTTTTTACACTCTTTGGAAAGCAGGGAATCCTTTTTTGCTTTCCCACCCTGACTAATAAATAAAATTCCATGGTAACTAGTTTGTCCTCCACCTTGGTGAAGCAAACAGTCTAGCCAGAAGCACAACTCTAAATTCAAACCCCTTACCAAACAGTCACAAGTAACAATGCACTTACTCTTCATGTTTTACAACTTAGAGTAAAGGCCCAAAGTCCTGTAGTAGGACCATGAAAGAAAGAAAAAAAAAAAAAAAGAAAGAAAAAGGTCAATGTGTCATGAATATATGCGGTATCGGCCAATCAGCAAGGGAGGTCTTCCCCTTTTCACTAAAGTCTAGACCAAGGAGATTATTTTAGCAATCTGAGGTGGACGCCATAGCCTACCATCATCTCTTATGAATATATAATTTACCCCAATTTTAAAGGTAAGGAAGTGCATATATTCCCTTGGTATCTTCTGCTGTTTGTACAACATTAATTTACTTGGATATAATAAATTACAACGCAAGCACTAAAACCTGATCCCAGGTATGTTTATCATTAGGTACTCTGGCTACGTATACAAGGAAATTGGCCTCTTATCACACGCAAACGCATCAAAGAAGATGAACAAGACATGTTGAGAGCAAAGGACAAAAAGTATTTTCTCTAGTGATACCTACACATGGACACACCAGAGTAAGGCTGACCGTAAAAACCTACATCAAACTGTATGGATTCTGAAATATGCACAAGGGACCTGCAATGGGCGATGACTGAATGGGATAGTGGTGAGAGAGGGTCATGGGTATCTGTCAGTGCAACCCAATAATTGATAGTAAATTAGTTATTCAGTTGGATGCCTTTATCGCTCATGGTCTTGTACAAAAACTCATTCCTTAATATCTACTAGTCGTAGGGGTGGCCTAAGTTGGTATCAGACGACAGCAAGGGAAGCTATCCCATTTTTCACTAGGAGATTGTTTTTTAGTGTCTGAAGGTGGACCTGCCATGTCTTACGCATCAGCTTCTTCAACTTTACTGCACAGATTTCTGTGCTACTAATATAACTGGTTGGTGCGGGCTGTATTGAACCAAGGAACTTTGTGATTCCTAGGTTGGAAGACGATCTACCTACTTGAGCTAAACTGGCCCTATATAGGGCTGGTTTATACCTCCAACTAAGTTGTCATTATTCCGGAACAAACAATGTGTCTGTGTGCAATCTGTAACTAAGTCTGTAAAGTCAGCTTCTGGTCTTAAAGAGACATATAATTGTGGTGCATAAGCAATCAAATTTTATCATCTGATTCAACAGGTGCAAGGACATCACTTTNGTAACAAACATTAAGGATATCAAAATAAAATGATTCAAAAAAGCGATTCTCATGATTTAATGATTTTAGGTTTTCAACTTAACTGTTAAAACCCTTAACTATAAGATACTCTGTACAAAAGTCTACCCCCACCACCAAAAAACAAAAACAATATTCAAACTTTCCCCCAGCACAGACATTTGTTTAAAGCTATCTCATCATTCTATTAAAAGAAAGGCTGTGAATAGAAGTAGCTATCAGTATCGGACTAATCTCCCTGAACTTTTGATATTGGAATTATCATTTTACTATACATTGTATAGTAAAATAGTGATAAACCCAAAATATTGGGCATACACATGTTCAAGGGGATTAAAGAAGATTCATTAAAAAAAACAAACAAAACAAAAAAAAACATGCCAGCATAATTCATGATATTTTCTAAATTTACAAAAACTTTTGCAAACTAAATTTGGAAACTTTCCTAGCAGTGATTTTGTATTTACAGCAAGATTTGAACAGTTAAAAGGAGTAAACACACTGGAATTTAGCTCATGTATTTAACCTAAAAAAATGAAAAGCAGATTTTGATCCAGTTTTCAAAAAGATTTTTATGAACTGGATGTTGAACTACAAGCATCTATTATGTCTACACAGTAGATATAAAATAGGAGAGACAAGGAACCCTTCAATTTTCGTTGTCATGACAATCCCCCTCTGCCTCTCATAGTAGGCACTTTTAAAATGGTGAAAAAAGGCAGAGTTCGTATATCAGATTTTATAAATACATACCCAACCAACCTGCACAAGAAGGATGTGACAGTTTTTTAAGTGAGTTTCCTTCTCCATAGACTTGTTATTAAAAGGCCTAGCCCGTACCGAAACATTTTTTTTTAAATTAAAGAAAATATTTAGTGTTGCATGATAAACAGTTCACTCAAAAAACATTCTCTTTCCTGTTATATATTTAAAGACAAAAAAACTGTTTTTGAATCTTTATCAATTGTAGTATCAGAATGTAAGACCTGTAAAATTGATTGGTAGGTGCATGTTTCATCTGGAAATATTTTTTTGTAGTGAACTCCAGATTCACTTCAATTTTTGTAGAATCTAAGAAATATACTTAAGATTTGTGTTAGATGGACAGCAATGAAAATGTGTGCATTTTAGAGAAAAAGGTGCATGTAAGTTTATCAACCTATCATATTTTCATCATCGAAACGAGTAGATCATCTTCGAAAAAGATACAAAACCACTTGTTTTGGTGACTGTGAAATGATAATGTGTATTTAACAAGATGAGAGCCAGTTATAAAGCCGACCCAGAGTAAAAAGATAACTCTTACTGTGGCAGTTAGATTTCTTTACCAAACACATTATAGCTCTGTAAGAAAACTTTCCTCCCACTCACACTCTGCCCCTCTCTCCCATTCCCCTCTCACTGTCTCTCCCATCCCTCCCCTCTACTCAAGCAATTTTTTTAAAATCTTAATAGAAAATTAATCATTAAATATTTAGATATTTTTACTTTTTCAAGAAGTAAGGAAAACAAAATTAGTCACTATATCTTTTGTCCTTTAAAAAAAAAAAAAAGCAATTGTTGATTCTCTGCCCTCTCTTGGATTGCGAATAATTTTAAACTCAAATAATCCAAATAGTTCTCAACTCACCTGTATTTTTTTTATCATTTTTTTTCTTTTCTTTCTTAGATAGATTTATATTGTGGCATTTGGTAAGAAGGGAAAAATAATCTGTACACAAAAAAAAGGGTAAAACTGAAGATGGACTATGAAACGGATATTTGTCTGTCCAGTCATGTGAAGAGAACTTTTGGTTATTGTTGTTCCAAGGCAAGTGGAATGTCTTTTCGACAACCAAAAGACTTGCTTTCTCCTTTGCATTATACAAACTTTCTCACTCCCTCTCTCTCTTTTCACAGTTAATTCTGAACACACTCTTAAGAAAACTCACATTTATAACCTAAACCTTTTTTTTTTTTTTTTTTTTTTTTTTTTTTTACATTATTCAAACTTGACCAAGATGGGGGTGGGGGTGTCATAATTTAAAAAAAAAAATTGTTTATAAGTTATCTGACTAAAAATTGTGAATAGCCAAATCCAAACAATCTCAAATCATTTTAGCAGATTTCTTTATACAATACAAATTGTAAAAGCACACATTTCTAATTTAACTGTGTTTATTAATATCATTGAATTTTTCTATTTACTCAATCAGAACATTAAATGCTCAACTTTGGTTGAAATTGCAAATATTTAGACAATTTTGCTTGTCTATAAACAAAAAAATCAAGAAATATTTTCTCATTGGAAATTTAACCAGTATAGAGATTTTATTGGTCAACAAAATCCCAAAGTAAATTTGCCAAAAAAAAAAATTGATTTCTTTTGGTTGGGATACCAAATATTTTAACTTGTATCAAAATGTAGACTATATTTTTTTTTGTACTGTAAATTTAATTTAGATATTTTTAGAATTAATTATACGGTATTTTATTAATAACTTTAAGATTCCTTAATATACCAAATATTGTTTGGTTAATTGAACCACCTCTTTGAATTCTTGATTATATTAGCACATTTTGGCTGATCTATAGTTTACCCTTATAAATCTGATATGGCAGACCCTGGGGGGAAGAATGATACACGTTAACCCCTTTTGGGTTGAAGTCTAGATAATCAACAAGCAGTTTGAAAGTGAGAGTTGAAGGAAGTGGCTGGTATTGGCTTTTCAACCATATGCATAAGGTTTCAATACTGGTTTTTGTTTTTTTAGCTGTTAGAAAATGACCCTGGGTAGAAGTTGGAATTAACTGGGTGCTTGTTGTACCTAGAATAGATTGGTCTTTTTCTTTTTTTTTTTTTTTACCATGATAAGGGTCAAAGACTAGATTAGCCAAGTGCTAAAAACATCAAGAATACAAAGACAAGGTTTTATTAGGAACATTTCTATATACATTTTGTATATAAAGTATTGTTGGGATAAATTAGATTCTTCCGTATATATGTTCAGTGACTGTGAAAAGAGAAAGGATCCATCGGTGCCTTGAAACTATTTTAGAAAAAGTAGCATTTTGATGTTATTTTTGTTATAAACATCAACTCCAATCATTTTGTGAAAAGAAAATACTTTTTTTTTTCTCCAATTATTTTTTTTTTTTAAGAAACTTATTTTTTTTTTCTTATCTATATTTTGAAAGCCATCTTGATTCTAAGTGCTGTGTTGAATAATCTGACACATGTTGTTGTAGCAAAGAAGACAGAACAACTACAACCTCAACAACTACATCATCGTCACTTCTCAGGGATTAGTGAAGACCATAACACAGGTACCTAAGCAACTGGCATTTCTATCGAATACAAAATTAGTCGTTCTTAGACTAGATACAGCTCAATTTTTTTTTTTTTTTTTTTTTTTTTTTTTTTCTCTTATTCATTCCAATGTCTCAAATTGACTTTTGAATATCAAAATTTTTTCAAAAATCAGATTTTCAATAGATCCTTACTGTTTTTTCTATTTATTTTGTTTTTTTTTTTTATTTTTTTTTTTTTAATCATTATTTTGAAACTTTTCTTTTGGCAATTAAAATTTTTTTTTTTTTTTTTTTTTTTTTTTTTTTTTTTTAATATTTATTTTAATGTTTATCTGAAATACCCCCCCCCCTTATACACCTCAATCGTTTCTTCTGAGACATTTGAATGAATTTGTTGCCTCGTGTTAACTTGCTTTTGGACATCATTAAACTTCATTAGTATCAGACTCATTTTCATTGTATGATATGGTTCTTTTAGCCATGTGTTTAGGGGTAGGGTTTTAAGTGTTTTAACTCTATCAAAATTGTCAAATATAAACCTATGTATTATTAAGTCATTAGGCTAAGATCCTCCCCACACAACACTTTTTTTTTTTTTTAATAATTGGTTTTCTGTTCTTTTGGTGCTAATGGATTATTAACCTATTGACTGTTAAACAAGTTAATCCATTTGCACTTTTTTAGTTTTAAGTATTTTCCCATTTTTGTTTGAGGAGCACAAACTCTTTCATGTGATCTTCTTTATAATAACCAATATAATAGACTTTGAACTACATTTGTCTAGATTCAGTATTACCTAATCTTGTTGATTTGCATTTATAATCTGCACTACCAAGTAGAAACTGAGATGCCCAACATCCTCTGCCCTGCCAATCAAATCAAAAAAATATTTCTATAGATCATGATAAGGGGGAAGATATTTTTTGCTATTCCTCCTGCTGGTACCATGTTACTTGGTACAACCTGTCACATGTTACTTGAACAGGCAATGGGCACTCAATTGCTCTTAAAGATGCCAAGAAGGGAAATTAATCGGCACCCAGACAACTTCACAAAATATAAAGCCAATAAGTATTTTAAAGATTCCTTCTGCTGTGTAAATCCAATACATTCAAACTACCATTTAATTACCTATCAGGAACTGGACAATAGACACACATGTATCTACTTTCTGTTGATTTATTACCAATAACTTTTGATTTTTATTGGACTAAGTTTTCTTATCAAATACAAAGGTATTTTAAATCTTTCTGGTGGCTCAATAATGTTCATGAGATTAAATCAAATATCTGTAATTACTTCTAAGTATACAACCAGAAAAGGAAAACCTGATTAGTGCTATCTAAATTAGTAAAATATTTTAGTTTTATTTATAAGACTTAAAATGGTAAATTTTTTTTTTTTTTTTTTTAAATCAAAATTTACCTTTTTACTTTGTGCTTAAGCAATTGAATTTAGCAATGCAAATTTAAAATTTCATGAAGCTTAAATTGATTCATTGAATTTACATTTGGAAAGGTGGAGGCTTTTGTGTTGTTGTTTTTATATATACAGTTAATTCTGTTTTGTAGAATTGAATTCTTAGTTTTCATTCTAACTTATATGATAGTTCTAAAAATAAACTCTTAAAATTCCATCATTTGATGTTATTAAGTAATCCCCCCCCTCCTTTATATTTTCTTCTTTCCTAGTCTTTGTTGATCTCAAACTGAAAAACTAGAAAACTTTTGAATATTCATTCCTGGTTGACAAAATGACGATTTCAAACAGCTTAGTCCCCAGAATTTCAGTTGCTATTAAATAGGAAATTTTTAATACTGGTTAAATTTTTTTTTTTTTTTTTTTTTTTTTTTTTTTCCTCATCAGATTATATATTTTATATGAAATCTTAAAAGACAAAGTGTGGAGGTGGGTAGATTAGGGTGACTGGGTTTATACAGTACAGTATTTCTCCACTCATTTATTTCTATACAGTTTGTGTTTCTTAGATTCAGATTTTTTTTTTTTAAATATCTTAGAAATTTTTCTCCTTTTGGTTGAAATGAACAAGATGTCCGGGAAAAGATCCCTCTAAAAAAAAAAAAGGAAAGGTGAGGGTTTAAAAAAAAAAAAAATAAATAAATAAAAAAAAGTCTAAGAATCTTTTATAGGGATTATGCCTATTTATCTTAGAATTTCAAAAATAGTTTTTCCTATTCAGATTAGTAATGCTGATTTCAAAAGTGACATTGTTGACAAAAATTGAGTATATTAATAATGAATTTATTTCAAAACTTTGTCTGCATTAAATGACCCAGTGAGGTTGATATGACATAACACAGACACAGACATAACTGACATTTGAAAATATTTATACCAAGAAAAAAAATCTTACAAGAGTTTACTCCCCTGATTTTTGTTTCTTTTTCTTACATTTGGAACAATTAACTAATTACGTTGAAAATTTACCAATAGTTTCCCAATAACAATTATCAATCACTTTTTTTCCTTTCTCTCTAAGGAAAAACCATAAGTATTTACAAAGATGCAAATACTGTCTATAAATCAAAATAGTTTTCTTTAAAAAAAAAAAAATTCTAATCAATCTGGACTTATTTAGAATATTTTCCCCATTCCAGAAAGGGTTAATAAAAGTGGGAGGGAAGCATCTTGCAACTTAACCTTAACCCTCCTCTTTCACATGAGTCTTAGCCTATCATACAATGTATTTAGATACCGCTTCCGTTTTTCAGTTCAACTTGGTGTAATTAACTATGTTAGAAGTTGCTACCTTAACAAAATCAATTGAAATCTTATTTTCATTTTTTTTTTTTTTTTTTTTTTTTTTCTTGGCTAAGTTGTTGATTGTGTTTTTCATTTTGTTCTTATTTAATTTTGATCTGTGGCCTTGAAGCTGAGCTCGGTTGACACGTCTCAACTGCACCCATTTAACAAATTAGTCTTAAGTCTTTTGCTGATCTCTTTTTCTCTCATAAATAAAAAAAATACTAATCAGTTAAAAATCTAGAAATGTTAAATATATTTAAATTAGGTTAATATTATTTTATAATAATCTCCCATTTATAAATTACTAGAGGTGGCTACCCAGCGTCACCTGGGTAGAGGAGATTCAAAAAATGTTAGTCCCACAGATCCATTATTATTGAATCGCAAGTTGGATCCTGGTAGTATCCCCCATTAAAATCCCTATGTAAAAAAGACCTTGCGTTAATCCAGCGTGAAAAGAAAAATCAATGTCTACTATTTAAAATATTAAATCAAAAAAAAAATCTAGTCTGTTATCTAAATTTAATTTTTTTTAAATTATCTTCACGAATATAAATCAAGCCTTCATTATTTTTGCTCAAAAACAAGGGTGATATTTAATGTGTATATATATTTACTTTGTCGCTAATTGTTTTACTTTCGAAGTTTCCTCCGGACATACTGATTCACACAACTGCCCTTTATATAGGTATAGATAGATATAGATTAGTGATAAATATTTGTGCTTCTTAGGCAGGGCTGTGAGTCAGAACACAAAATCTTAGTCTCCAACTCCTTTATTTTTAGTTCCCCCTCCCCCACTCTGATTCTTTGCAATTCAGGTCCACTCTGACTTGGAGTGGTAGTACCTGTTAGGGTCCCATCTATGTGTTAAATAGAAAAATGTTTATAAAAAAGAGTATCCATTAATAATGAATTTATTTCAAAACTTTGTCGGCATTAAATAACCCACTGAGGTTGATATGCTGTAAACCAAACCAAACTTGATGTAATTAAGTGATTATGACCTACAAATAAATATAAAACCATGATTTTGTTAATCCTATTTATAAAGAATGTGCACTGTATAACTTTATAGATTAAACTAGGGCCATATAAAGTGTAAATTCAACCAGTCTGTATAGTTTTAGTGACTCTGACCCCAGTGACCTCTAAATTACTTCTGATGACACCTATCCAACACCACTTCCCTGCTCTTAGGTATGGACTACACTGACATTTCTCTCTATGATTGGATTTCATTCTGATAGGCCCATCATATAAAGAAATCTGCCAAAAATGACCCTAGCCTAGTTCAACCCCAACAGTCTTTTTTTTTTTTTTTTTTTTTTTTTTTTTTTTTTAAGCTTGGGTGGGGTCTATCTTTTTTTCTCAGTGATGAGCTTTGAAAATCCAATAAAAACACAAAAATCACTCATGAGACTGGAGGATGATGTTAACTCATCCTGGCTTCAGTAGAAATATCAAACAGTATTGCTAGACCCACATAGCATCATAAAGTTAAAATTATCAATTCTTACCCATTGTGTCCTTGAAGTGAACTTCCAGAGGTTCCAACTACTCTGGGTTGCATCTCCCCATTGTTGAATAGCCTCTCAATAAAAGGAAATTCTTATAAGACTGGATAATTTTTGTCTTTTCCCCCCATGTACATGTGGGTGGTGCCAGCCTCAGGGATATTAATCATATGCAACTGAAATTATAAGAATTCTACAATTTCATGTTGAACTTTCAAGTTAAAATAATATTTAACACTAAGTTTTAAAAAAGCTTATATAAGTAAAAATACTAATATTATAGATATGAATATTGATTAATATAAAGTTTATTATAAGTATTGTCCAAATAAACATCAATTTGCTCTTAGACAGAGCAACTGTTTAGGGTCAGAGTATATGGGTTCAAATCTCACCAAAATCCCATTTCGAATCCACACTTTATGGCCAAAATAAATTTTGATTAACAAAAGCAATTTAAAAGCTGAAGTGAATGAAAACAAGTATGAAAAAAATATCAATAACAATGGTTGATGTATATTAAAAAAAAATAAAATTTCAATGATATTGAAATGAAAAATCCTTCCTGCAGAATGAATGCCCTTTTTTGTGTGTGTGTGTGTGTGTACGTGCGCACTTAAAGATCATGTGTGCTTCAAATTTCTTCCTACATTTTTATCAAAGATCCATCATATTTGATAATGAGCTGCAGGTGGTTTTAATCAAAACTTTAGCTTAGTTAACCCAAGAAGATATGACATTTTCAAAACTCTAAAATTCTCTACTTCTTTCTTTTGAATGTTGATTGGTTTAACAACTGATTTACTATTTATTATAATCATACATCTAATGAAGGCACAATAGTATTAAGTCCTTAAGATGCTCTCACTGTCACTTTATAATAGGGATTTTCCATCTTGTATGAAATGAAAAACATTTTTAATGGCCTACAGGGCCTGAATTTATGATTTTAAAATTAATTTCTCAGTTTTCAATGGTTAATCAGATTCTTCTTCTATATTAACCAACTTGTGTGTGTGGAAAAGTGATACATTTAAGTGAAAAATAAGAAACCTGACGATGATTTATTAATATTTGAAAAAAAAAATGTTGACATTAAAATGCTTTCCATTGCTATAAACATATCAAATATTTATAATTAAATATATAAGTAATTGTACTTAATATATCACTTAATCAAAAACCAATATCAACAGTGAATATTTGAATTGTCCTGAAGAAGATTGAAAATACGTATTTGATTATACCTAAATATTTCATATGTATATGACAATTGGAATGCTTTAACATTGACATTTTATTTTTCAAATATTAATAAATCATCCTTATGTATTCTTATTTTTTCACTTTTATCTATTACTTTTCTACATTCTGCCAGATTAATTTCCATTTCTTATATATATATATATATATATATATATATTCTCCTGAAATATAAAACAGTTAATTGATTTTACTCTTATTCTTAGTGCATATTTCTATTACACTTTTTTGGCAATAGCCAACTCCATGAAACCAGTTTGTGCCATAAGCTAAAGTACATAAACCTGGGTGGGGGTTCTGTGCTTTAACATCATTATTGCAAATAAAACATTACAATTTTCTATATTTTGATTTTCTATAGAATATAACTGTTTATTTAACCTGTAAAGCGATTGAATAATAGATTACATTTTAAATTTCCACCTATTTATCAAAGCAGGAGCTCAGGGTGAGAAGCTTACGGTCAGGGTAGACTCGTATCGTGACCCTCTATTTTGTGACCCACCAAACCTGACCTCAATTGAAAGCTCTTTTTTTTTTTTTTTTTTTTTTTTTTTTTTTTATCCATGAATTATTAAAAAATAATCTTGAAACTAATAAAATACATTTATTAAAATCAGATAAAAGTAATTTTTTAAAAAAAAACATTTTTTTAGATCATAGATTTTTTTTTTTTTTTTTTTCCTCATGTAATTTTTCTTTATTTTGATCATTAATATTTAAAATCAACAATAGAATATATTATATAGAATAAAAATGTATAACCCTTTAAAATCACAATGGGTCTAGCAGTTGGAACAAGTTTTAATCGAGACTGCCTCAGGGTTGTGCCTGCCTTGTTAGAGTGCAGTTTAACTTTTTTTTAAATTTTTATTTTATTTTTTTTTTATTTTGGAAAAATCATTCCATCTCTTGGAGGTTGGATGCTTGATCTAGACATGCATGCATTACTTGAGTATGGAAAATGAAGTAGTGGCCTTAGTTGGAAATTATCATAAATGCTAGCCAGATTATATTTCTCTTATCTCTGGTCACGGTTATAAATCGTGTTTCTCTACTGTCAGTTTTATATTTCATTTTGAGATGAGATTTTTTTTTTTTTTTTTTTTTTTTTCCAATTTATTTATTTATTTATTTATTTATTAGCTAGATAAGTTCTCATATCAATTCTGTGTGTGTGTGTGTGGTTATGTGTGCTACTGTTTTTAGTTTAACATAGCTAACTTGATCTGTTGAATATTTTAAAGAAAATGGATTTTTAAATTTAAAAAAAAAAAAAAAAAAAACTTTTGTCTATGTATCACGAGCACATATTTTGAATGAAAGTTGATAAAACTTAATGTTAGAATCTTACGAGACTAAAAAAAGTTTAACTATAACCTATTAGGTTAAACAAGACTAAAATGTAATAGGTGACCATAGTTATGTTATTCCTAAACAATGTTGAGATTTCAAGGTCACTACTTCAAGCATTAACATATTCACTGTCGCTAATGCCGCCTTTAAAAAAAAAAAAATGGCAGTTGCCTATGCTTTAGAATAAATACCTGCTGTCTGTTTCATTGAGTGCTGCTTTACTGTTATGATAATGGTAAGGCGATTTAGCTAAGGGAGGTAACAAAATACAGTACTTAGAGTTACCTCCCCTTGCATGGTAGTTTGGCAAATTCAAATCACTTAAGTTTTAGGTTAATTTTAAACGCTATGTATTTCAAATAATGGATGAATGCATGTGTATATATGAGGACACTCTATATGTGTGCGTGCGTGTACGCAACGTATGATTTCTGTAATTTTTTTGTTAAATACATGCACTCACACCTTTATGGCCTGCGATTGGAGGATAGTGTTTTTTGTTTGTTTTTATTTTTTTTACCTGTAAGGTGTAGGTATTAAAATATTTTGAAGGGTTTTTAAAGACCTTCTTTTTTTTTTTTTTTTTTTTTTTTTTTTTTCCCCTGCTATTTGCACAAGGCTAGAACTCCCAATCATCCATTATGGGGGATATAATGAACATGTGGCTTGGCTTTGGGGAGCCATCCTCCCACAGGCTTCACCTCTCCACTGTACTGAGGGTCAAGGTTAAATCTGAGGTGTCCCTAAAAGGGAAATGCCTAAGGAGCAACCAATTCTGTCCCTACACATGTATTCATAAGAGCTCCACTTTTAACTTGACCTTGTGTCATGTTTCACCCTTGTGGGGAGGTGAATAACTGCTACCCTGATATCGCGGGCCATGCACTCGCTAACACATATTGGACTTATTTTTTTCATAGTATAGATTTTTTTTTTTTTAACAACCTGGCATCTTTTACATAACTACTGTTTCTTTTAACCCTTTTTCTCCCAACCCTCAACCCGTAACTCCTCTTTCTCTACTTCCCCCTCCCCCGTCTTCACTTACAACACCCACCTAGCTTTTTCGGCACCCGACCTTCGAATTAGCATTTTTCCTTAATGCACCATGTTTTTCTCTTTCATCTGGATCACCTTGCAACCCCTCTTGCATGCCCACTCACAATTTTACTGGTCAGGGTTCAACACTGGTAAGTGTATTTAGTTCGTAATATATAACTTTTTTTTTTAAAAAAGGAAAAAAAAAAAAAAAACAAACCCTGCCCTCCGTCCGTCCTCTACCTATTGTTTGCCTCGCTCGGCTCACCACTATCACCATCACCAACCTCACCTCTATTTACCTCCTATCCTTTACCCCCCTGCTGTTGCAATGTTTTTTTTGTTTTGCCTGTTACTCAAAAGCCTGCAAGTGTAAGTCTCCCTTACCTTTTTCAACTGTGGAATGCCTGCTCAAGACCCTCTGTCTACTACCTTTCTTTCTCTCTTTCTCTTACTCTCTCTCTCTCTATCTATCTATCTCCTCTTCTCCGCTGCTGCTGCTGCCACCAGCACATATGGCTGCCATAAAATCTAACAGTGCCCAGTAGATTACAATATATTGGAGTTGTGTTATGTATGTATATATACACACACACATACACCCATATATTTTGTATTTTTGATTAACAGTGTCACTGTATGTTGAATGTTATATAAAAAAAGGTCTCTTATACAAAATGAGGCACATACTGATGGAAAATTTGTTTACTTTGTGCGTGTCTTGCTTTGTTTCTTTTACAGTTTGATCAGATGTCAATATGGAATACCTTCAGCATCATCTCTACTGATCTTTATTTATTTTATTCATTTTTTTTTATTTTTTTTTCCTTGGCAGATATAAATGGAGCAACAACGAAAGCTGATTGTCTTAATTATTGGGTCTAATCAGTTTTCTCAAAGGGCATTCTTTAAAAGTGGGGGGGGCTTTCTTTAATTTTTAAAGGATCTCCTGTATCAAAAAATACTTGGTTTCAATTCTTTAAAAACATTTTCTGGAAATGCAGGTGGGTAAACAGTTTACAAAATAGAAAATGGAACCAGCATGTAGAGCTCAAATTCCAACTAAGAAATCTCCCAAACTACCCACGCCACAACCTATGAGTAAAATAGAGAAGACTGGACTCTTTAGCTATGATAGGAACCAGTCTCAGAGAAAACTCTGTATTCAAAACCAAGAGCTGTAATCTTTAACTCCAATACTGGTCCTAATTCCAGAGGAAGTATAAGAGTTGATCATTTGGAGATAGGACCGTAAAAAGTTTTTTTTTTTTTTTTTTTTTTTTTTTTTTTTTTAAGGAAATAAACATTGAATTTTTTAAAAAATGCAACCATGACAAAAATGCATATGGCTAGGCGGACAGGAAATTATAGTACCTACCATTCCTCACATTATAATGAAAAATTTACACATGATTTCTATACAATGAGGAATATCTTAAAATGTTCCTATTATCAAGTCATGCCAACAGTACTGATCTTCTTTTCTACGTGTCCTTATCAGACATCACTCTTGGAATGTCCTATGCATATTATCCATGCAGTTGATGTAGGTTTTTGCTGGCCATCCCACACTTGTGTCTGTGTATAAGTGCCCATAAAAGAACACACTTATGAGCTTCTTCAGCATATCTTTGTCTTACCTGATGCCTTCATAGGAGGCAAGTGGCCTTTTGTGGGAAGCTGATTATTCAAGACAGTACACAGCGTCATTGTACAGTACCCATCAAACTTTTTCTCCAAATGTTTTGTTAGCCAAAGTGATGCAACCATACAGTAGCACTGACAAGGCTAGAGCTTAAAATAATTTTTGCTTTATTTTATCAGATTTCCATATGATCGATAATCTGTCTATAGCAATTCCTGCCTTTTTATGCACATATTAACATCACTTTCTGTAGATGAGATATTACTACCTAGATTTTTCAAATGTTATTTGAGTTTTGATAAAAGCACACATGAAAGTGATATAACTTTATGATAATACTTTTTAAAGATAATTTACCATGAAATTAGAATTTTCACTTTATGGTAAGATTATATTTTGTATTTTTTTTTTTTTTTTTTTTTCTTTTTTTTCTTTTTTTTTTTTTTTTTTTTGTTAAACAAAGCAAATATTTTAAGTGATTTTCCTCATTTCTGTATTTCCTTTCAGTTGCTAAAACATCTATTTTTTCAAAATTGTACATATCAAATACTAAATCGTCGCAAATGCTATTTTCTTTATTAGATTTATTTATTCTTCTATACAATGAGGAAATATATTAAAGATCATCCTTGAATGTTTGATATTCAGCTTTAAAAAAAAGCCTTTTTATTTTTATATAAACAGAAAGGGATGGGGTTAGTAGGTGTTGTCTAGTTGTCCCCACTTGACAACTGTTAAAATCCAGTTTTATCTCCTCTTCCATCCTTTAAGTGATAAAACATTTTTCATATTAAAGTTAACAGCTTTCTTGTTTCAATGTGGACTTTTTCTAATCACAAAAGCTATCATTTACATCTGCCTTGGAGATGTCACAAAATAATAACAAGCCATTTCATTTTCAGCTAAATATCTAATACAAATAAATTTTTATATTCATATACATGGATATATATTTCTTTGTTCTCCGATTTGTATAAAATTGCAAATTTTCCATTAGTTGTCTCTTAGCCATGCATGAAATTTTAAAGCTATTTTTTTTTTTTCTTCTCGTCTCTTTCCCCCCGTTCTTTATACAACTGACTGAATGATCGGTTGGACTGTACATTGTTGATCTGGCTGTCTGTCCTGGTCTGCTGCATATTCCTCCAGCCACTAGTAGGACCCACATTGGTATAGTACCTGCTAGTAAAACAGTTTCCCCATTAGTGTGGCTTTTTTCTTTCTTCTTTCAAGTTCATTTTTTAATTTCTTTCCAAAGTTGTTCAAATGTTTTTTTGGGCCTTAACCACTACTAGTGTTGACTTGCTGTTACTACCACCACCATCACTGTTATGATTTACTAGCAATGCTACAACAGCAACAGTTTTTTTTTTTTTATATTTAAAAAGAAACACTTGGATTTCCTGTTTGTTCTATGGCCAAATTTTCAATAACCAAATTCAGATATTTTTGTTGCCTCTTTGTTTCGAAGCCAAGTATTACATTTTAGACAAAATGCCTAATTCTCTTTTTTATTAGGAAAGTATTGATGTCCAAAGAAGCCGACTGCTTTACAACTGAATATTATTTAATAAGATTGGTAGTTTGTTCTATTAAATAATACTACCAAAATAACTACAATATATTACAAAGTATAACAATCTTCAGTATTTAAAAATGAAATGATTTATATCAGGAATTTCTATAGATATTTTCTGAAAATGCTAAAACACTATTAATGTGCTACAAGTTTTCAACACCCTTTTCTAATGATTTGATACCAAAAGTGAACCCAAATTTACATTATAAATAAAATTAAAATATCTATTTAATCATATTTACTAGTCACATAAAAAGAAGCTTATAATTTTTTGGGGAAGTAGAGTCTATTTGTCTGAGTATCATCTTTAGGTGAAGCATGTAGAGTCAGTCATTTAGTTTCTGTCTATTCAAATTTTAAATCATTTATTGATAAATGAGATTAAACATATCATTTCACTCATTCGTAGTGAAAACTTATTTTATTAATAGAAATGATTGTCATTTTCTACATCCTCTTTGATAATGTGCATCATAAAAACATTAAAAAAATAACCCTGAAATCAGCTGAATTTTTTTTTACAATTTCAGCTTGTAAAAAGTTAAGAGATAAAGTTAACATTAGGCCATGTCAAAGACATTTTTTGATTGGCTGAGAGTTCTTGAATTTTTAAGACTTATGTAAGGATGTTGGTTTTTGGTAGGATGGGCGTGTCAATTATCCTAGCTCTTCTATAAACGATTTTTTTGAGTGCTTTTCTCTTCAAAATTGTAATATAAAGCATCATAATTAACAACTGATTATTCTTCTTCAAAAAAGAAATCAGTACCCTTGACACACTTAAACCAGTTTAGGCAATTGTCAGATATTAATTTCTTTCTACTTCAGAAATTATGTAAACACCTTCAGCAGTTTTGAAACCAGTTTAAAATAATGCTTGAAAATTACCATAATCTCAATACTGCTTTTATATCAGAAACCAAAGATACAACTTAATAGTTTTCAATATATGATAGTCATAGGTTATGCATATAAATAAGCTTTGAAGTAAGATAAAAAAAATAATTGAAAATTGCTTCTGATACACTCTTAATATTTTAAGAGTAAATAATAATGATAATCACTGTCTCCTTGTACCAACTCTTCTGCTGGCTTCAATCTAAATTAGGCCTTTTGGGTTATTGAAAATTTGACCTTTTTGTTCTTTTACTTTGTATTTAATTTAAATTAGGAATTACATTATTACATACATATTTATGATCAATTGATTTTCATTTTTAACAAACATTTATATATCAAAAATTTAAAGTTTTGTCAGGTAACATTATTGGAATCCAGGTAAATTTATATTTCTTTATAAATTATCAAAGCAGATTTCATTGAAATAGTATTTTAAAAATAGCTCCAAATAACTATTTAATCCAAGAAGTTACTAGGCACAAAAAGGAATAATTTTACCTAACTTTTATTTTTTTTATTTTTTATTGTAAAAAAAAATTCTATATATTTCTATAAAATTCAACAAAAATTTAAGTTGTGAATTTTCCATAAATCATTGGCACTTTGAAAGATTTTTTTTTTTTTCTTCTTCCCCCAAAGAAAAAATAAATATTACTCCTTCCCCATGATATTTGATTTTGGGCAGTATTGAGTGTAGTGATATTTCCCTCTGGAAATTTAAAGGAATAAAGATTCCCTGCCTCCCCAAGAAAAACACTTCTTTTTTTTTTTTTAATTTCCAATTATTGTTGTCCTATTCCCAGTATATACTACAAATAATTTGTCTGACCAGTTTCAAATCTCAGGCAGTTTGATAGAGATGGCTACTTTAGAAATATTAAGATTATTTTTATTCACACTTTAACTATAAGCTTATAATTCCACAGTCCACAAAAAACTATTCAAAGACTTTTTAACAATATCTTTATTTCACTTTATCTTTTTCAGTGGATCTTCAGGATAGGATAATTTTCAACTTTTTAATTACAATCAATTATTTTGCTTAATCTCTACTTTAGACTCTAGTTGTTTATATTTACTCAGTTTATTCAATTAAACCCTATGATCTGGAATCGAGGTTTTCAGTAAATTAATGGTTTTATAGAAAATTTTAAAATTTGATAAATTTAAAACTTTATCTTTGACCCCCAAAAAGTAACTTGTAGTAAAATATTTTTTTAAAAATGCAATGTATGGTGTTGGATATATTTATTTGGCAGATATTAACCTATTAAAACTATTGTAAAGTTTTCTTTACGCTCTGCTCAAATACTCATACCTTGTAATTTCAAAGCTTTTTTTTTTTTTTTTTTTTTTTTTTTCTTGTCAGGTTATAGATTTTTAGAATGGAAAAAAAAAATCTTGTTTGTTTTTATCTTGCTATTTTAGTTACAAAAATCACTATAACTTTTAAAAATAAAGTCTGCCCATCTAACAAAATACATAATTTTCAAACTGTTGGGGGGGGGATAAAAATTATTTCAAAATACCTTTTAGTAAATGGGGGAGGGGTCATTTTGGGGTCTTGAGGTAAGTTTTCCCTCTCGTTCCACACACGCACACACACACAGTTCTATTTTCTACCTTTTTATAGGAAATTATATATTTTTTTACTTTGTGGTTTGGTGGTCCCATTTACTCTGGTCTTTGCTTTTTATACTCCTCCCCCCACCCACCCCAATTGTGTCCCTCAATTTTCTCTACAGTCCCCATTAAAAAAGCATATTAAGACATTTTGTCAAATTATTGTTTGGTCAGTTTGCAAATATTGAGGGAATTTGTGTGTGTACAATGATATTTGTACAATGATGGTTTTTTTTCCAGTGTGAATTCAAAGGCTGATCATCCCTTGCCCCTCTCCCCCACCACCACCACCTCCTTCCAATCTCTCTTTGCTCATATTGAATGGTAAATATCAAGATTATGCTTGCACTGATATTATGATTGAGGTCCCCTTTTTAATGTTAAAGCTTTTTGGTTTGTAGTCTCTTCCTCAACTCTTGTAGTCATTCTCCTTAACCTACCTGTGATAGCATGTGGCTATTGCTTCTATCCAATATGCATCTTCATCTTCCCCAATAAAAAAAAAAGAGGAAAAGTAAATTTGTTTGTCCATTATTTTTGCCTTGTCAATTGATTGTTGTTTTTCTCGTTCATCCCTGACCCTCCTGTCACATCCTCAAAATAAAATTAAATTTGTTTAGACTGTTGCTGTTGTTGCCCTGTGATATTAATTCTATATTTCATCATCTTAATACATTTTCAGCTTGTCATCTCCATACCCCTTTAACCAGAGTCGATTTTTATATATATATATATATATATATATATATATATATATATATATATATATATATATATATATATATATATATATATATATATATATATATATATATATATATATATGCCCCAAGTGAGAAATTTTGATCCCCTACTTAATTTTCAGATGTCACATTTTCTTTCTTCAACTCGGCTTCATCCTTCACAAAATGCCTTTTTTTTTCCAGTGATTTTTTTTTTTTTTTTTTAAATCTAAATATTTTTTAACTATTTTTCTTCTGAACATTTTAAAATTATTACAGAGACCAATACAGGATTCTAAACGAGCATTCTAATTCCTATAATCTTAATCAGAATTGAGGCATCCTTTAAAAAAAAACAAAATTAAAATAATTTTTGCCATGGTCTGAACTTAGATCAAAGCTGTTTGAATGACAGTGAAAAGTTTCATTAATACAGACTTGAATTGTTAAAAGTGGTAATGTTACCATAAAAGATAATACTTTTTTTTTTAATGTCGATATTTGTGAAAAAAAAATGTTTATATTTGAAAGATTTATCAATTCTAAAGATTAAAATTATTTTTTTATATATTTTTTTAATTTTTGTCTGAAAATATGTTAAATAACTGTTTCTATCATTTGAATTCAGCTGTGGAATTTTACAAGGCATTTTTTTCTTCTTTCATCTTTCTATTTAATGTTGCTGATTAGCTTTATTTAACATTTTGACTTCCCTCACTGGAATGATGAAAGGATTTCCTCATTTTTATGAGTCTTTTTTTTTTAATTAGCTTTGACTTAACAATTTCAGATTGAACCAACTCACCCAGCCACTCTTCTCACACAATTTCTATCCTCTTGGGTAAAGCAAAATGTGTCCATTTTTAAATCTATCAACAACAATAAAAAGAACCCTAAACAGACTTTCACCTTTTTGTAATTGGATTCTTGTAAAATCCACAATACTTGCATACATACTTTTTATATAACATCACCATTGACAAAAGATAGTTTCACTTATCGTAAAATTTGACTGAATCAGCAAAACCTTCAATTAAATTTAAATGGTAGTATTTTTATAATACTAATAGTGCAACAATTTTTGTTTTCTTAATGTGGTACCTAGAGAAAGGAAAAAAAGTAAAGGATGGATTTAAAAGGTTATATTTTAGTTTCTGCCAATTTGAGGCTTATCTTTTTATTTCTTGCTCTAGATTAGACAAAGTGAAATAACAAAGCCAACTAATCAATAATGTTTTTTTTTTTAAGGGATTAATGTATTATTTGTATTATTCGGACTATTGTCCTTATCTTCATTGTTATTTGTACAATGTTTCGGCCAATGTGCCCTCCAGCCTTCTTCGGAGAAATAGGGATTAATGTGTTAAACATTTGAGGTCTGCGATATCTGTTTTGTAAATATCGGTTTTTGAAGGGATTTCTATTTTCCTATCCTTCCATACACAAAAACATAATTTTTCTTTCACTTGTTTCTCTGACACAATTCATACAATATTGATAGTCTTTTTTTTTTTTTTTTTTTTTTTTTTGGCTTACTTTTACTCTATAAAGTAAAATAATTTTTAAAATATTTACTTTATTATAAAGCCTAAGGTATTTAATTTACAAACAGCATGCCATGTTTACTATGCTCTATATTGTTTTTTTATCTAGTTTTTATGAATGTATAAATGTATTAGTAATAATTGTTCATTTAAATTATAAATTGAAATCTCTGAATACATTGATCCATTTTTTTTCTTTAATTCTATGCCAACCAGGAGAACTAAATGCCTTTTTTTCTTTTTTTTTTTTTTCTTTTCTTTTTTTTCTTTCTTTGAGTTTCTAATTTCATTCCAGCTGCATATCTGTGCTCAAATTTTGACTCCTCCCTAACAAGGCATGGTTGTCTCCCTTTACCCCCTTTTTTTTAACTTTTTTTTTTAAATTTTTTATTTGAATGCCTACAAGGTGTTATTGCATATATTTCTTTCTCTGTACACAGCTTACACTTATAAGTATGTGTTTATATCTACTGACAAACTTCACTTTTGATGTATATTTGCTGTGTTGTTGTTTTTTTTTGTTTGTTTTTTTTAATCTACCTTTTTTCCTAATGAATATTTCATGAGTTCTAATTTTTATTGATACCACTTCCATTGGTATGCATATTTTTTTAGTTATGTAGGATTTAATAATTTAAAATCTTGTTCCCACCCATCCACATTTTTTTTTTTTTTTTTTACTGTTATTTCAGTTACAAGCTTCAGGTAAGCTTTATTCTGGGGCCCTCCAATGAAAACTTTTTTTTTTTTCTTAGTGGGAACATATTTTTTTAAATGTAATTAGTTATATGAACACTAATATTTTATTGAATTTGTTCATTGAACTTGTATTACATTAGCAATATTATTTTCTTGAATAATATACATTTTCACTCATTTTTTTTTTTTATCTGATCTCCAATTTGTTGGTCTTTAGAGACCAAGAAATATCTCTTTATAATTCATAACAAGTAATAAAATGTTACTTTTTGTGTCAGTTAAAATGTAGTTTCCATTAATCCTAATCAAAATTATTTTGTAAGATTGAAGATATTAGGGATAATATCACTACTTTGCTATCAGCTTAGGGTAATTTTAAAAAAAGAAATGGTCCCTTGAGGAACATGGTGACATATGTACTGACGTCAATGAAATGTGCTGTATTGTAATGACCAACAGTTTTTACATTAGCCTGATACTGATTTTAAAATTTAAAACTTTCATTTTAAAAAGAACTTTTTTTTTTTTTTTTTTTTTTTGAAAAGTGAAGATAAGATAAAAATATTATATAATTTCTTTGACCAAAAATTTAAATTATTTGAATTAAAGCATGAAAAAGTCAACAAGTCAAAGAAAACAACTCCAAATATGATTGGGTTTTTAAATATTTTATGAGAATTAAATTTATATTTTTTTTTTTTTTTTTTTTTTTTTTAAACAAATTTCAGGTTAATGCAAAACTATTTGGTCTTTGGTTAGGGAGTAAGGGACAAAGTCTCTAAAAAAAAAAAAAAAAAAAAAATTCAGTACTCTTTTGATTCACTTAAACTTTTGATATTATTGAAAATATGAGATCAAGTTTGTTTTTTTTTTTTTAATTTCAAATTTTTAATTAGTTATTTTTCTATCATTGAGATTTTATATATTTATTTTTATACAGAAAGGTCTAGTTTTCTTATATATATTCAGTAAAATTTTAACTGGGTAATTTTTTTCTCTCTCTTATCCACCTTTTAAAAAAGATGCCCCTACCCTTTTTGCCTTCATTGATTTGGTATTAATTTTATTTTTTTAATTTTAATCAAGTCCTTCTTTCAGCTTTTTTTTAAATTTTTTTTTTTAACTGACTTTTCAATTAGTACTCAACAGATTTTTATTAAGAATGGATTGATTTTCATGAAAATTGATAAAATACAGGAAGTTTTCTTTTCATCTAGCAAGAAGTATTTTCAAATGATTTTTTTTTCTTTTTTTTTTCTCTCTCTCCAATGACAAATTTCTTTAACCAACTGATAACCAACTTACCCTCAGTTATTAAAAAAAACTAAAGTTTCCCTCTCCCCTCCATCCTAACCATATCTCATTGTTTTGTTAATCTTTAATGTTTTACCACCTTACATTTTGTGTAACAAAAACTTAGAAAATTACCTCTTTAATAGTAGAATCATATGCCGGGTGTATTTTAGAGAAGCATATAAATATAAGCTCATTATTAATTTATAAGACTTTTCTTTTAAATTTCTTTACAGATTTTGTGTTACTTTAGGTAATATTATTTTAAGGGTTTATTTCATTTTTTAAAATACACTGAAATCTTCATCGTTGGTTACTATGAACTAATCACTGGCAATTTTGCATATGATTTGCTAGAGCAAATTCGCTGAATATAGTTATTTACTAAGCATGGTTTATGTTTGGCTCAAGGCCACCACCCAGTGAGTGATTGAATTCATCACTCTATAGTAATAATCTGCAAGACTACCTTGTTCCTGACAAGGTACCAGTTATTATGGATATAAATTTCTGTAGCACTGCATTCTAATCTCTGGTTCTAGCCATCAAATTTAAAAAAAAAAAAAAAAAAACCTTTATTCTATGCTATAATTTTCTCATTCTGAAAACCACCTTCTTTTAAGGTTACTCAAAATGGCATTAACTGGTCTCTGAACAAATTATCAAATAATTCTACTTGCAATTTATGCATCAAGGCATGCTGACAGCATTGATTCTCTCTCACCATCCATCTCTATTGGCCACCACTCTTGCTAACTCCTCTAAATGACATCCAGTGTCTGCACAGAGCTGGTCAGCCAACACTGGTGTGTCCTTGTGTAGGAGTTCATAGGACCTTGCTTATAAGTTCATCCTTACTTTTCCATGTGTTACATGGATGGTTTGTGAGATGGGAAGTAAGTGGCCATACAGCTGCTGTTTTGTAGGGTGCTGATTCCGGGATTTATTCAAAACATCATGCAGCATCATTGTGTGGTTCCCATTTAGTTTTTTCTCCAAGAATGTTATTAGTCATAGTGGTGTAACCCTACAATCATACTGACATGGTTGTAGTTTGTTCATCAATACAGTAAATCTACACTTTAGCAAGAATTATATCTTTAATCTGCGTAAAAGAAGCTCCAATTCAGGATTAGACTTCTTAAATTATTGAATCTAATCTTTAGAATGAATATTAATGATTTTATTATAAAATAGAATTTATTTATGCAAATATTTGAATTTTCTTCACTGCTTGATGAAAACAGATCTTTCTTGGTTTTTGAAAAAAAAAAAAAACTTGCTCACCACCCCCACCCCCCAAAAAAGCTGTTGAGTATTAAGTGAAGTATCTAAATTATTTGAATGTTCTTTAATTACATCTTTAAAGAAAAATCAATATCAATTTAGCTTTTAAGTTCAGTAAAGTTTAAGTTCTTTAAAATCTGAACTCCTTCTTTCAACATCTTTTTATATTAAATAATTTTCTTTATATATTGTGTAATTTTTGTTAATTTTTAAATATTTAAATAATTTGATTAATAATAAAAAAAATTGATCAAAGTTTTAATTTCATATATTAAAAAAGAAAAATGTCTGTTTTTAAACTTTGCCTCCCCTCCCTGTTTATTTGATTTTTTAATTTTGCCTCAATTAATGTTTCTATTTTTTTAAACTAATCTGATTTTGCTATTGTTGCTTTGTTTGACATGTAATTTTTTTTTTCTCTTGGCCCACTGTCCCTCGCCCCAACTGTATGTTTTGTTTTGTTTTTTTTTTCTTAATGGTTACCTTTCTTACCTTCCATATGTTTTTAAATGAAATTTTGAAAACCCTAAATAATCTAGCTATTGTTCTCACCAGACTCTCACCTTTGTACTTCTTAGTTGAAAAAAAAAAAGGGAGGCAACTTAAATTATTCTAAAGATTTTTATTCAGATTATTATTAGACCACCAATATCAAAACTGTAGCCATTCAAGTTGGGGGCAGTTTTTTTTTAATTTTCTTTGGCATTTTACAAATATTATACTTTATAGATAATACTTGTGGGAAAGATATAAATCCAACTATTCTCCCTTCAGCTATGGGTAAATAGAGCAGACTGGAACATTCTTAATTCAAACTTTTTAAACTTCGCTTTTAAAAAATTGACCTTGTTTCACATCCTATTCATGCGGAGAGGTTGGTAAATATGTATATTTTATAAATAATTACTAGCATGGTTCTTATTTTTAGATTGATAATTTTGATATTCATTTTATCAAATCTCACTTGGACCATCAATTTCCAAGTACAAGGAAACCAATCGGAAATGAAGAGTAAACTCCTTAAACTAATCTTCCCACCCAAAGGAGGGTGTTAGACTGTCATGGAGCTTATTCTTTAGTATTTACAATTTGCACTGTTTCTTGTTGATTGAGAATATAAGTTGTGTGTATATATATATATATATATATATATATATATATATATATATATATATATATATATATATACACACAACATTCAATCACTAAATGAAACATAAGGTAAACAGATCTTTATTTCCCCCTCCCTAACTCCTTGTCTTTGGGGAAAGACAAAATCTCATTGTCACCCTGATAAGTAAGGAAAGTACTTTCTAGTAATAAGCATTTTTATTAGCTACCTTTTAAAAAAAAACTTTATCTACCAAAGATTTTTTTTTCTCAATATAAAAACATGGTTTGCTATTTTGGAAGTTTTGATACTTAAATTACAAGTACTTATATTTAGCTTTAGAAAAAATAAAAATATTATAGGCTTCCCTCCAAGGTCCGTAGCTTATGACTTGTAAAAATAGAAATGAAAATCCAAGTGGTATGCGTTGATATATAAACCATGTACCAACTATTTATATTGTCTATTGAAGAAAAGCAGATTTGTTGTTTAAAATTATTCATTTAAAAGTTAAGTTTGTTTTAGCTTGAATAATTTTACATATGCAAATTCCTCACAAATATTAATTTAAATTTCTTAACTAATTAATTTACAAATGAGCATTTAAATCCCCTCACCTACACTTTTGCTTGTCCTAATAATTTTTCTTAAAGAATAAATTGTTCTGGTGTGATAATGGCTAAAAACAAAATCCTATTTATGCGAATGTATTTTTTTTTTTTTCTCTCTTTTTAATTTGTTTTTGAATGACTTTTCATAACATCCACATTTGCTAATAAAATTATTTTCCATTGTTTCCCCCCTTCGCTTGCTGGGAATTCAACTTGGCTGTTTGGTAAGTACATAAATATCTTTTCTTTTAAATGACTTTGCCTCGGTAGATAAAATTTTGGTCCAAAAAATAAAATACCTTTTTAGTTTAGATGGTCTTTTATTTCATGGAAGATGGTTGTCATGGTTTGATGTAGATAAACTTCTAGATTAACAAGTTATTTAAAGAAATAAAAATAATTTTAGCATAGTAGTTAATTGTAAATTTTCAGTAGAGTATTCATTTAGAAATCATAAGGTTCTGGATTCATTACTGGTCCTTGCCAACTCGGTGCATGAGTAGCACAGCTTGAATCTGTGGTGCTGATGGTAGGTTTTGCGCTCCACCTCAGATGCAAAAAACAATCTCCTTGGTCTAGCGCTAGTGAAAGGGAGATAGACAGACTTCCTCGCTGATTCGCTGATACCGACGACTTTACTTATATATATATATATATATATATATATATATATATATATATATATAGTCTTTTACAAAAACTTCATAAATTCTAGAATTAACTCTGGGGGAAATGTAATTTAAATGCAATAAAATAAATATTTAAAATAAAATTAAAATATTTGCTTGATTTGGGACCTCAAAAGAATTTCTAAGATTCAGAAAATATAGGTAACATTAAAAGTTATAGTAAGTTCAATCCCAAGTGGGGTCCAATTTTCTTTGTGTGTATGTTCTGTATATATATATATACACAAGACAATAATGACCTGATGCATAGAAAATTATAGACAGATACAATTAAATGACTTTGACTTAATTCCTGAGAGGAGGAATTATTATATGCAAATGTATTCGGATGAAGTGACTCTAACAATAGAGATGATCACAATCTGAATTTGTTGATTGCAATACAGAAGCTGCATACTCAACTTGGGAGGTCTGACTAATTATACAAATTCTATACTCCTCGTTAAAGAATTGAATGACTTCCTAAATGAAACGTTAACTGATCATTAATGTTTACAAAATGTATTATCTCTATGATTATGGAGAAAGGAGATTTAAGATAAAAGATTTGAATTATAGTTGGCTTATAATTTTGTTTAAAATAATATTTTATTTTAAATGATGTTCCAATTTCAAATGTTTCTCTACAATTTATGATTGGACAGTAAAGAAAGTGTTATTTTTGACTGGAATTTCTCACCAACAATCATCTTCCAAAAAAAAAGTATACAATGAAAGTGTAGTAGTTGTAGTAATCTAGTATAGTAAAAATTAGATTTTTAGTGAGTGCTTCTAGATGAATTTCTTAAGAATTCTATTTCACTAGAAATGCTTCAGTTCTAGGGTTTTTGACTAATATTAACTGCACAAGAATCATTAAATAATTTGTAAAATGACATTAATGTTGTTTTTGTTGGGGGGGGGGGTCTTCCAAAGACCCTATGTTTGTGTGTGACATAATAGAATTACTGAAGCCATATAGATTACTTGAACAGAAGGCACCAGAGTTTTTTTGAGAGAATGCATGGAATCAAAACTTCTGTACAAATGGCTGTGGATTTTTGCTAAAAAGCAATCAGGCCAACCAATTCAACAAAATCTATTGTATATCCAAATGGTCTTTCTCTCTCTCATATATATATATATATATATATATATATATATATATATATATGAGATAGCATATTAGATTACGTATTATTTCAATGTATTAGTTTTTAAGTTGGGCGGGGTCATCCAAAGGGAGTTAATTATAGTGAGTTATCTCCCCTTCTATTTATACTCAATCAAATGGCAAAATAAATGAAATATGCCAAAAGAGTATTTGTCTTCCTAATCTTTGGGTTCAATTAAGTTTCCCAGTGCAAGAAGGGAAATAATCCCCCCCCCCCCTTTGTTAACTGAAAACATTTTCTTGCATAAGTGCCTGCTTTTTTTTTTTTTTTTTTTTTTAATTATATATATAACACAAATTTGAAACTATTTTCACTTGCTTGCATGGGTTTTGCTGTGTAAAATGCCTTTGAATGCCTTTTTTTTTCTCTCCATATAAATTCTAAATATTGCCTCCCCTTCTAACATTTGATACTGATACTTGGCTGGTCTTGAGAAATTAGAATAAATCAAAATAGGTTAACACTAAGACCAAATTACAAATTAACTATTGCAATTCCATTAGAAATGTTGGTATTCATTTTATGCACTATACATATATACATTAGATGATAAATCTAATCATCCTTTGAATTGGCACTAAAACCAAATGTAGGTAACAAGTTCTACAATATGCATATTTTTATATTGAAATTCCTCAAAACAAACAGATCAAAAAGGCATCCAAATTTTCTGCAATCAAAGATATTCCATTGTACCTCACAAATACATTAAAACACTTTTTTAATTTACTATCATATAGTAAATAATTTTGGTCATAGATAATTATCTTTTTATGTCAGAAATCAATGTAATAAAGAAATTATATTATTACTATTGAAAGAGTATGATCCTTGCTGGATGCACCAAATTTGTGGCCTTGTGTCAAACCCTCCCATGGTAGATGGGTTGAGTAAATAGTTTTTAAAAACTTTATATCTACTTTAATCTTTCAACCTGCAAAATACAGTATCAGTCATAAATAAGTACACACTACAACCAACTTTTTGATAAAAATTTCATTTTCTAAGATACCAAGATTTTATTTCTAGTAGAACATTATACTATCAAAATGGGTATTTATTACCAAATTTTACAGCATTAAAACTCCTAATAAAAACTATGAAGATATAGCTATATATATACAAGTACAAGGTAATATTTATGCAGTTTTATTTTTATTACAGTTTGTGCTGTAAAGTTTAGTAATAGATATCTAATATTAATTTTGATATGTTCCACTAGAAATAATAAAATTCTGATATCTTTGATTTAGAAAATTGTGTACTTATGGATAAGGGCCGGTTTAGCTCAGTTGGTAGAGTGTCCGACTAGAAACCACAAGGTTCATTGTTCGAGACCGGCCTTTACCAACTCGGTGTATGAGTAGCACAGGGATCTGTGTGTTAAAGTTAGGAGCTGATGGTAGATGTGGTGCTCCACCTCAGATGCTGAAATAATCTCCCTGGTCTAGTGGAAAGGTGATAGACTCCCTCACTGTCTGGCTGATACCGACTTTAGGCCACCCTGACGACTTTACTTTTTTTTATGGATAATACCTTAATATAGTAATGGAAAATAAAATTGATACACCCGTTATTTTTCAAACCTGTTGTGATTATATACTGTAATTCAACAGCATTTCATTTTCCATTCATATATTTGCTCTCCATATAATTTTACACCTCATCTTTTTGTTACTTGTTTCAGTGTCATTAAATGAATAAAGTTTTAAGTTATAATGAGCAAAACCTTATTTAAATTCCCCTTTTCTTTACACTTAAAATATCAAATGTATTAAAAATTCTTTTAATACACACTCTATTATACACTTACATCTATATAAAAATTCTTTATCTAAAAGCACTTGTATATCTGAAATTATTAGGATTTGTTAACACTGGAATTAGAATAAAGTTTGTGGCTAATATAAGAATGAATGTATTAAAGTTTATATTAAATAAACAAATGTTTTTACTTCCTACAGAATTTTTATCCTATTGTTTTCATTTGGGAATCCATTTTCATCAGAAGAGAATATGGGGCTTATGGCAAGTTCCTATCATCACTTGGTTAAAACCTGGTTGTTCCTTATATGGTACTAAATTCCAAATGTATATCTGTTAATGATTTTCATGTTATCTAATAAATTTTTTCTTTCTTTCTCTAGGTCCAACAGTTGCTGCCAGAAAAGAAGTCATCAGAAATAAGATTAGGGCTATCGGTAAAATGGCTAGAGTATTTACTGTCTTGAGGTAAGTTAATTTCTTTATAATTTTTGTCTGCTTTTTACCCCAACTTTGATAAAAATGAAACACACACACACATTTCATCATTCATAAACAAATTTTACTTTGTAAATTCCTTTACAAGTCGTCGTCATTTCAGATATTTTTTTTTTTAAAAATTCCTTTTTGAATGCCAATATTCAAAATAAACAAAATGACTCTTGAACTTGTATTCCTGTCTTAACAACAGTCCATAATATAATAATGAAATTTATTGTGTACAGTGCTCAGGTGCACCACAACTCATTAAAGTCTCATGGCTAGATACATACATAGAATAATGTATTAGTGTCAGGAACATGAACAGCGTACAGTAATAATATACATGTATGTGTGCATGGGCGTATCACGTATAGTGTTGGTGGATTACAGGAAGCATGGCGGCTTTGAAAGATGCAGTGTTTCGGCAGCCTACAACAGATGCAGGCAGTTTATTCCATGCCTCTGCAGAACATAGTTGTCTCTAATTGAACATCAATTATTATCATGAACTCTGTTAGATCACTTTAAATCTTGTTATGGAGATTTTAGTATTCTATAGATTTATTTAGAAACATAAATCTTTTTCTAAAGAAAATGTAATCGGCAAGATTTTGGTCTGGATGTTGTATGTACATAGAGCGGGTATTTACCCAATCCGTTCACTATGTATAGGATCCGACACGAGACTTTACACCACGATGAAATTTTATGTAGCCTAAAAAGGTTAACACCATAGAAAATGGAATTCAATAATAATGGAAAATGCGATACAGTAGTAATGGATCTGCGAGACTATCTTGTTATCTATTACTCCATGGATGCCCTACCCTTAAGAATGGTATGAATGTAACTATTCTCCCTCCAGATATGAGTAGTAGGTTAAACTGGGCTGTTTAATCTTGGTATGACAACCGATACTCTGAATTTAAACCTGATAAACTTTGAAACTGTATTACATAATGTTGATATACATAAATTGCACCTTTTCTGTAAAAACAAAAATTAATAGAATTCAACAAATTTTGTCTCTGATTCTTTTTAAAATTGTAAGGAAAAACAAAATTCACAATTTTATTTGTAAAAAAAAAAAAAAAAAAAACTTTTCATCTCTGCAATTTCTTTAAAACAAACAAACTGTTTTCTTTATTTTCAGGGAAGAAAGCGAAAGTGTTTTACAATTGAAGGGACTTACCCCCAATGGTTTGTTACCTCTTGGTGCACTCTCAGGTGGCAAGGACACTTTAAGAAGCGGTGAGTTGACGGTCATCACAGCACCTATCTTACTATTGGTAGATTTGCATATATGTATTATTAATAAGCACTTAACATTTTTTTCTTTTTAAACCACAAATCATCTCTCAGCTCTCACCAGACAGATATTTAAAAAAAAAAAAAAAAATTTGGAAAATCTCAAATGCCAGAAGCTGAAGAACTTTTCTTTTTCTTTATCATTTTTCTCACTTTTTTCTTTTTCTCTTTTCTCTTATTTTTCTCTTTTTCACTTTTCTCTCTTTTTTCACTTTTTTCACGTTTTTGTTTTTTCTCTTTCACTTCTTTCACTTTGATTTTTTTTTTTTTTTTTTTTTTTTTTTTTCACTTTGTTTTCTTTTATTCACTTTTTTCACTTTTTCATTTTTCTTCTTTTTCCTCATTATTTCTTTTTGTTTTTTCTCTTTATTTTCACATTTCTTTTTTTTTTCCTTCAAGTCTTAAACAGCTTTTATGAAATGATTTGACTTGCTCAAAACAATCAAGTTTCTCTACTGTACTCTCATCAAAATGTTTTTGTTTTTAATTCAATTTGTTGTTTAACACTTGACAATTTATTTAGATGGTTATATCATCTAAATAAAAATAAAATCTGGTATCATTTTTATCTTTCTATAAAAACTCAAATTTATTATTACTACAGGTATGAAGTCACATATAAAATATTCATGTTAGTTGTTCTTTTTTTTTTTTTTTTTTTTTTTTTTTCTTCTCTTCTCTGGAGGGTGTGATAGGAAAGTAATAAAATTCTAAGAAAATGTTATAAAAATAACACCATTGTATATGAAAAAAAAAAAGAAAATTGTGTAGTGTTGAATTATCAGTTATAATTTTATGAAAACATTCGTTTTTAGCAATATATGAAAGAATATCAAGAACTAGGCTGTATTTCCTATCCACGTTGAATTATAGCATAGTTAATCCTTTATAATATAAGTGTTAGAGTGTCTATGGTAGATTATTCAAGAGTGAACAATGATAGGTAAAAGATGGCAAACATCTTATTAAAAACAATGTTTTTGTTTATCACCAAAATAACTATATTACAAAGTATACCAAATTTTAAACAATATTTACATCAGCAATATTCCTGAAAATGCGGACATTATAGTTCTATATATATTTTCTAATGGTTTTGATACCTGTTGAATAACTAAAAAAAATACAAATAAAAAATCCATTATTATATTAATTTATATTTTCTACGGTCACATAAAAAAGAAGTCTGTAAGCATCTTTTAGTGGAATCCATTTTTATTTTCACTCCTGTCTAAGTAGCTTCTTCATGTGAATTTAAATCGTATATATATATATATATATATATATATATATAAACATTTTCACTCATCTTCACAATCTAACAATATATCTTGAATTCATGAAAGAATTATTAAAGTTCAGGTTAAAGTGGAGGAGAGAATTTAAAGGAAGATCAGGAATTGATACAACCCCCTCCCCTGCACACACTTTATATCATGAACCAGAATATTATGAAGTTATTATATTGCTGGATTTCTCTAATTTGTATATTTGTTTACATTTACTAATCAGAAAAAGAAGTCTAAGCTTCTTTTAGTGGAGTCCATTTTTATTTTCATTTACATCTAAGTAGCTTCTTCAGGTGAAGTTCATAAATTCAGTACTCAGTTTGTTTATTCAAATTTTAAATAATTTACAGATAAATATACAATAAAACATTTTTACTTGGCCTGTGTTAGATCTCAAAACAGTCAATGTTATCAATGAGTTTAAAATCTCACAATGTGTGTTATATATCACTAAGAAATAATTTGCATACTGGTTTTAACAAATAATTATTTGGTGTTATTGATTTCTAATATTGTTTTCTCAAATGTATTAAAAGCAATCCTATATATAATTTTACATAGAAATCAATTAAAATAAGTAATTTTTCATATGCGTTCTTTAGTTGTTTTTTCAGTTTTCTAATTTAATGATATTTTATTACATTAAAACTTAGATACTTGTCTGGCAGAGGGTGCATATTTTTACGAATAACAACTTAAAATATCTATGCTATCATTTTGACAGCTGAAATGGTTTCTTTCAACATTCCAGCTGTTTGTGAATTGTGGATTTCTTTTTCAGAAATTTTTTTTTTTCAGAATTGGTTCTTTAAGTACCTGCAGGTGATTATTTGACAAATTCATCATGCAGGATTGATTAGACAAATTCATCATGAAGTATATTCTCTTCCTCTGAGCAAGACCAGCAATTTTCAATCCTTCTATTGGTGCCACTCTCTTTTTTCCACTTGTGCTATAAGAAACTGAGAAATCATTATACCACTAAACATTTACAAATGAATTAGTTGAATCACAAAACATAACAGCTGTCCATCATTGTTTTTCTTTTCTTTTCTTTTTCTTTTTTTTTTTTTTTTTTTTCCTTCTGCAATTTATTCTTTGATTGGCTTCTGGTGGTTGAGAGGCTCCTTACAGGTGATCTGTGCTTTTCTTTTTTCTTTTTTTTTCCTTTTTTTTTTTTTTTTCCTTTTTTTTTCCTTTTTTTTTTTTTTTTTTTTTTTTTTTTTTTTAACTCTTGTTACCATTTTTTACATGTTTTTTTTATTCATTCAGCGATCGATAATCCGAACGAGGAACCTGCTATCAAAGGTTAGTTTTGCATTAAGGATTCTGTAGTTGAGAGTCACCGGCATGTGCACGGCAGTCGTAGGTAGCTGTTTGTTTATCAGGGGAGAGAGAGAGAGAGCAGCTACAAAATATTTTTTAAAACAGCGTAACAATTTTTTTTTTTTTTTTAATCTTAATTTTGACTGGGTGAGGCTTCTTTGTCTTTTCGTCAATTTTGCTTGTTACCATAACAACCAGCTATAGACATCATTTCCAAATGCTTAAAAAAGAATACACACACACACACTTTCAACACCTTATCCTCTAACTAAAAGCTATAATCACACACACACATTAGAAAGTCAGCATATACACACACATACACACACACGCTCATATTTCAGACATATTTATCTAATATAAAGTATCACTCTTCCTTCTCTTATGCTTACTCAGTCAGTGAATCAAATTCTTTCCATCATTAATTCAAATGTTTCCATTCACCCTCTCACTTATTCACTATCACTCACTTTTCTCTCACTCACTTCCTTATGCTAGCCATGTGTACTTCACTAAAATTAAGAAAATTAAAAAGAAAAGAAAAAACTACCTCACTATTAAAGTAGTGCTGTAGCCACTTTAAAATTTAAAGAAAAAAGGTTGTTTTGAGTTGAAACTTATATTTCAAATGATTTTAATGATCATAGCAAGCTCATAAGCGACGTTCTCCTGTGGAAGCCAACACATGGACATGCTAAGGTAGGCCGCCCACTAAGGACCTACATTGACCAACTATGCGAGGATGCTGGTTGCTGCGCAGAAGACCTCCCAAGGTCAATGAGTGATAGGGAAGGTTGGCGAGAGATGTCATGGATATCCGTGCTACTTGCGCGACATAATGATGATGAATGATCATAGATGCTATTGTTTTATTCAATTAATTTCTCAACTTCTAAATACTGAGACTGTCGTCTTTCTCGCACCCTTGATAGTTAATAGGTCATCAATTCGTATTGGATTGCTAAGATTATTTTTACATTTGCTTAGGCCATCTTTTTCTAGATTGAGTTTTTAATTTTTTACATGCTAAAAATTTAAATTAAAAGTTCTATCTAGCTTATTACAAAACAGATTTGTATTTCTAATAAATTTCATATACATATAATATAATCTGTATAGAATCATGTTAGTTCTCTTTTGTAAAGAAAAAGTATTTTCAATTATTTCTGAAGATACTCTGGATTCTTTTTAGAATTATAAAAAATGATTATGAACTGTTCAGCATTTCAATTAGTCCTTTTTCATTGTTGTCTAGTTTTTAAGTACTTCTTTACAAGAAACCAGCCCTAAAAAAAAAAGGGCTGGTTTAGCTTAGTCGGTATAGCGTTCAGCTAGGAATCACAAGGTTCCTGGTTCGATACCAGCCCTCGCCAACTCAGCGTATGAGTAGCACAGGGATCTGTGCAGTAAAGTGAGGAATGATGGTAGGTGTGGCACTCCACCTAAGATGCTAAAATAATCTCCTTGGTCTAGTGCTAGGGAAAAGGTGATAGACTCCCTCGCTGTCTGGCTGATGCCGACATTACAAGAAAACCAAATATAAAATAACTGTAATTTTTGAGTTTGTTCTAAAAAGATATTTACTTTATCTAGTTCTTAAAACAAATACAGATTTGTCATTTCTGATAGATTTTTATTTTAAATGCTTGATATCTGATGTTTAACATTCAAATAGATATTATTAATATAAAATAGATATTACAGTTTAAAAGAAAAGAAAATTACATCAGCATATGTATTAATTTCTTATATATTAAAGTTTCAAATGTATTTAATACATTCAAATTTTTTTTTATAATAAAGGCTAATTTCAATGGTATTAAGAATATAAAGAATATTTTCTACTAAACAAAAAAGAAATTTGATCATTGATTTACACTTGGTTCAAATGAACATTTTTCTTTTTTCCTCTGATACCAAACAGATGAGACTTTAGATGAATAACTGAGAAATATTGAAATATTTGATTGATTTGGAAATTTTGTCGAGACACTGTGCCACAAACCCTATTCATCATTATCAGTGAGAGATAGTTTTTATACTATTACCCTTGGGAAAGGCATGAATCCACTCTTCCCTTAATTCCTCATTTCCAAGCTATGGGTAAATAGTTGGTTAGAGAGGACTATCTAGCCTTGTCAAGGGTGTGAACAACTGATCTCTTACCAGGGGTAGGGCTATATCTTCGAATTGGTCAGGGATTAGTGGTTGTATCACATGTAGCTTGTAGTAGACACGAGCACAGCCAAATAACCTGTCCCATTGCACCGAGAAATACTGTGAAGGGAACCCTTGCCTGGTAGACTGGCAATCTAACAAAGTTCATTGGTTGATCTAGATGTTAATTTTCATAAACTTAGCTTCCTAAAATGCTCAATGCTGAGAATATAACTACAGATCTCATTTGTCAACCAGAAGCAACAAAAGGATGATCTTGTTTCTATAAAATGGCTAACACCGCATAACATTTTGCTTATACTACAATATTCCCAAACAGAAAATATTCAGCATATTAAATAATATTGCTAATGCTTGAGGGTTGCCTGAACACTCACGTAGGCATGGAACTAAAAATGGAATTGTCTAACGCTCAGTTATTTAAACTTACAATAATCAATTGTCATTGGCTCACAGGTTGAGTATCATGCAGAAAATTATGTTGGAAAAATAAAATAACCAATATACTTAATTTATCTTCATGTCTGGAAAAAATGCGGTAGGTTTCTTGACGGTCTCTATTGAGTTAGAATTCTTAACTAATTTCTATTACTGTTGTAGATGACTTGGACCAAGTAACCAATAAGCACCACAAATCATCAAGTTAATGAAAGTTTCATATTTTAACTCATCTCCGGTAACTTCCGCTTCCAAATTTTTGTAAACAAATGATTTTAATCAGAAGTTTATGGAGATGTTGAACTTATAATAAATTAAATAAATAGATGGTTGGTACACGCAATCAAATTAAAATTCAATAGCAAAATCTTTTTTTTAAATAAATACTTTTTCATCAGAAATCTATGTATATTTTTCAACACTTACGATGATTTTTAAAAAAAGACAAAACACGTTTTTATATTAAAATAGTTTTTAATTAATCAGAAGAGAAATGCAATTATGTTTAAATAAAATAAAGTTTTTATTTACAAAATAATTTTATGCTTATTTAAATAAAAGGATGTCGTTCAGAAATAGTATCACACAATTTGTAAAATTTGTTTTTGTCAGATACAATATAATTGCAAAAATTGTCTGTTCGTTTATTTTCAAATATTTGAAAGCGAAACTTACCAGTGATGAGTTAAAATATGAACCTTTCACTAAGTTGATGATTTGGGGTGCCTATTAGTTACTTGGTCCGATGACTTTAAGGAAATACAGGACTTTATTCAGTCCATTGAATCTCTTCTTTGTATTTTTGATGTTGTAAACACAATGTTTCCGCTGATCCATTCTTCAGCCTTTCTCAGCTGTATAATCTGTAAGAAAAAAGAAAAGATACAAAGTGGGGGTTGGGGTTAACATCAAAAATATGAAGAGGAGATTCGATTATCAAAAACAATTTCTGATGTCTATATTTTATAATTCTGTTCCATCTCTAAATTGTATGAAAAGTGAGTGACGTGGTGGTTGCTTCTCTTTCTAGAGCAGCACAAATATAGAAAAATACTTTTAACAGCTATCTTTTCACACACACACACACACACACACACATATATATATAACGTCCTTATACTTTCCTATATAAACGCTATTCTTTTTTCTCTCTCAAACATACAATGATAAATTCTACTTTGAAATAATTTTTAATGAAAACAAGACGAAAACAAAAATTCTGCAGGATAAAAATTTTGGTTTAAGTTTTTGGGATTTTTTTTTTTTTTTTTTTTTTTTTTTCTAAAAGAAAATTCTGGGACAATTTTGTTTTATTTATATAAAAAAAATTTTTTCAAATTTTTTTTTAATCTAATCAATGATTACCCTAGATAAAATGGATGTCCTATATTCAATTTATGTTAAGTATTGTGATTAGGGAAGGACCAAAAATTAACTAGAACGCTGCGGAAGTGCACACGATGTTTTACTTCTTGACAAAATCAGAGTCTGGCTTCTTAAGACATTCTACCAATTCAAGATGACATTCCTTCTATTGCCATTCTTGAAATCCTTTAGTTTTTTTTTTCCAATAAACTTACATGAGCCATTTTATTTTCTCCAGTCAATACTTCAAGACAATTTGTATTAATAATCTAAATGAAACTCCAAACTTTGGATCTGCCCAAATCTTTAAATAAAACCTTTAATTCCTGTATTAATCAAAAGAGCTTCCTTCCAAAAATAATCTCAATTACACATTGATATTCCTTTCTTTTCAACTAGCCATCGGCAGCAGGTTTTCTGCTCTACTAACTACTACTTCCTCTTTGAAGAACTTAAATCAAACTTTTGTAATAAGCCTTCATATGTCACCAAAGTGTCTTCTGACACCCTATCCTCAGTTGATTTTTTTTTTTTTTTTTTTTTTTTTTTTTTTTTTTTTTCCACACCCCCCAGTATATCCATGCAACCATTCCTGTACCCTGCTTTTGTCAAACCTTTCAAATGCTACCAATCAAGCCTACTCTGATTTTATCTCCTCAGAAGTTTGACCCTCGTGTGCTCCTCCACCAATGTCTCCCTGTTGGTCATTGTTGACTGTTTGTTCTGCCAGGTTATTGTTGCAGCACGTCTTGTCAACTGAGAAATTTTTTTTTTTTTTTTTTTTTTTTTAAATGGCTCCGACTGGTTCAAGACTTGCTACAAAAGTGCCCCCTCGATGACCATATACCTGTGTGCTTTTTTAGAGAAATTATGCTCCCCAATTTTTTTTTTTTTTCCCCCTCACACTTTTACCACCTGAAACCCCCTTTTGCCATACATTGTTGATACCTCCAGCCCTGATTCTCCACCACCACTACCTCCCATCATCTCCACTCAAGACGGTCATTCAACTGCTTTCTAGTGCAATGCTTGTGTCTTGTCATGAATGTGGTTCACATATGTCCTTGCTATTCATTTCACTGACTGGAGAAGGGTTAATTATTTGGAGTTGATTGTTGAGGATCTCTAACAGAAACAAAAAAAAAATTAATTCTAGAAAAAAAAAACATTCTTGATCAAAGGTGCCTTTTTTTTTTTAAAAAGAAAAAGGATTAACTTTTTCTTCTTGATCTGTTACTGTTGTTTTTTGTTTTGTTTTTTTTTATCATGAAATCTAGATAAGAATTTTGCTACAACTTGACCTTTTTTTTTTTCTTTTTTTTTCAATGAGGTACATTTGTAAATGTAGAGCCTGCATAAACATAAGATATAGCTGGATTCACATCCAAATTCCATATACACACACACACACACACACACACACATTTACAGTTTGAGAAATACCTAATCTAAAAGAAGATGCTGAAAAGAAAATGATCTTTTCTTGAAATTTATTCTGAATTTTAATGGGTAAAGATCAAAGAAATAATGTGCCAAGTATATTGAATATTTGGAAAGCATGTACATTTCATGATTTGAGGTCACTCTTCTTGGTTAAGCCAAGAACTTTTCAGCAACGTCAGCCCCCCATAAAAATAGCTAAGTATTAGATTATATGCGTCTGTTTGTGTGTGTGAGAGAATCAGCTGCAAGTTGTAAGGAAGTTCATTGGATAGCATTATGGAAAAGTATAGCAGTCAGAGCATTATTCTAGTACAGACTATTTGGACTGACTCAGGTTCAAGTCCTGCTGCTGACTATTTTTTTTATGCTATCTTGTCATTTACAGATGTACATAATTGAAGAAGTTAAGATGGAGTAAAAAAAAAAAAAAATTTTTTTTTTTTTTTTCATGATTTAAATGTTTTAATTTTTTTATGTCGATTTACATGTTTGAGTTTGTTTTGTTTTTCTTTTCAGTTTTTTCTGCTGTATTTTTTTTATTTACCCCACTTTTTTTTTTTTTTTTTTTTTTTTTTTTTTTTTCCTTCTCTCCAGTAATGTTGGTTAAATTGCAAATTTCCTTTGGATATTATTTATAACATTAGGGTAAATCAAAAATTACTGTAACATCTTGTCAAGTGATTCTTAGTAAAGAAAAACATTGACTAATATTAGTATTATTTGGATTATTCAGACTATTGTCCTCATATATATATGATTATCTCAACCCTATTGCCCTTATGGCACCCCCAACCTTTTTTATCATATGGGTGCTAGAAGGCGGTGACTAAGGGTCTTCATGTCCTGGTATGACGTTAAACTCTAACTGATGGTGATGTTCCAGTTCTGGAGGTCTGGGGAATGTGTAGCACCCCCTTCATCACCATTGTTCCCAGGTCCACTCTGACCTGTCGTAGTACCTGTTAGGGTCCCATCTATGGGTTAAATACATATTTGTTTATAAAATTGAGTTTAGAACTTTTCTTCAAAACTACTGCTACAAATCTTTCAAAACTTTGCTGGCATTAAATGACCCACTGAAGTTGATGTGCCATAAACCAAACCAAGGTATATGAACAATATCTAAAAATAAGATAAACATTACTTGTTAAGAATTGGTGTCTGTTCAGGAATTCAAAGTAATGTACATGTTGTCACAGGGTCATTTACAAAACAAAACAAAATGGGGTTAAGATTAGTTGTGGGTTGATAAACCATCAATGAAAACCAAGTGTACAAAAATCAATACTTATGTTTTGTTTTCTATTCAAATAAGACATCTCATTACAAAACTTTTATTTCAACCAATTTGGATGAGAAATTTTGATTTAGTGATTATATTTTGTAAATGAATAAATTCTCTCTCTATATATACAGATATTGCCTTGCAATAACGGATGTCAACTTTCTGCTTGACACAATTAACATAATTATTTAATATAAGATCCAAAACAAAATTCAAAAGTTATGTATACAGAAAAATCTGACATTACAAAATGATAAAAATATTTTTCATTTGTGTTTCATTTGAGTTTGTTTTTGTTTTTTGTTTTTTTTTTTTTGTTTTGTTTTTTTTGTGTTTTGTTTTTTTTTTTTGGGGGGGGTCTTTGTTTTTTGTTGTTTTGTTTGTTTTTGTTTAGGGGATTTTTTTTTCTTCGGTTCTCCCTTTTTCAAGGCCAGATATTTAAATGTGTGTGTATGTATACACACACACACACACACACACACGTTTAGATGAAGTCTCGATTAAATGAAATTTTCCTCACACTAACCTAATTTATTATACATATTCATGACCATTCAATTTCAATCAATCTTCTCTAACCCTTTTAGCCTGTACCATCTGTATATTAGTGGTACTTTTACCCTTCCACACACACAATCATATACTGTGATGTGGAGATCATGCTCAAAGGGTTAAACAGATTGTTTCATTTGTCCTCCTCAATCAACGGAGGGTCAGTCATCTAAGGTAAAAATAACATTATGCTTCCTCTTGACTATCTACATTAGGCTTTTTTTTGTCTCGTTGAAATCCAATCTGAACAATGTTAAGATTCACCTTTTTATCCCCTTATGGTCTAATCTTTAGATTTTTGACAATTTGCATACAAAATAAATAAGATGTGTTTTGATGTAGAAGATGTAAACTGCAACTTTGAATAATTTGCTTTCATTTCTTCTAAATATTCCCATATAGATTCAAATTTCACTCAATGCAGTTTAACTGCTGCATAAATCCAACTCTGGGTCAAATAATAACAACTGTATTCTCTCACCTTAGTTGACAACTAAGTAGAACAACACAGAATTCAAAAGTAGAGCTGGGGTCTTTAAAGCAATCCAGCATTAATTCCTATACAATATTATCCTTTGGACAATATTGAAACTGTGGAGATGGGGGGGGGTTTGCTGCATGGGTAACTGTTAATTTGTCATGCAACTTTACCAAGTTCTTCACCCATCCCCAGGTGCAAATTTATTACAAGTCAGTCTATGTCCTTTGGACAATATTGAAACTGTGGAGATGGGAGGTTTACTGCATGAGAAACTGTAAGTCTGCCCTGCGACTTTATTTCAGTTTGAACCCACATGCAGACTCTTGAGTTATCATTCCTCAAAACAAATGAGTGTGACCAGTAAGCAAAAATGTGGTGCTTTTATTTTTGCTCTTGTTTGAAAACTGTTCCTAATGCAAAAATGAGTTGTCATCTGCTTCTACAGTAGTTCTTTCATTACAATTGATTACTGTAAAGGTTTTTTCAGTTGAATTGTAGAAGCTCAGAAATAAAAATGAATTAGTCTGAAGTCTACTACCCAAAAACTGGTTACAAATCTCTAACAATGAACAGACTTTATTTAAAAGAATTCAAGTTCAAAGGGAGATAATCCAGGCATAACTAGTTAAATTGTAATTTATGGCCTCTCTAATGAAAATGGAATTATTCCACTTATTTTCTGTTCTATGGTTTCAGACTTGGTTCTGAAATTTAAGATAGATTAAAAGAAACCCTTATCCAAATTTGATGCCGTTTCCATTTTATGTGCTAAATGATTCTGAGAGATATTTGCTTCAATCACTCTTTCTTTTGCAGCTCATAATTTACTCTTGTAATTTGTCTGTATTAGCAATGTTGCTTTTTTTTTTTTTTTTTTTTTTTTTTTTTTTATGGTGGAGTTTGTTTTTTTTTACTTTCTGATTTTTTTTTACTAAACAGCAATTGTCAGATTTAACAATGTATATGCTTTCTTGTTGCTGGAGACAAAAAAAAATGCATAAACTTTAACCCATTGTACCTGTTATCTGTCATCCCACTGCAAACAATTTTTAATGACAAAGACAAATTAACTGATACAAGAATTTCTTTAAGTATGGACAACAGAATAAGAACAATCTACCAATAAACTGTTTGGATTTAAATTCTCAAAAGGCTGGAGGGGGGTATCCCTGTGGTCTAATGGATAACATGCTGCACTGTGTAAGCATGTCCAAACTCCAGTCACATTATGTTCACTTTCGAACTTGTTCTCTCAGGGAAAGGTATGAACTCCCCAGCTACGGATTAGCTCAGTCCGTGGAGCATCTGACTAGAAACCACAAGGTTCTGGATTTGATACTGGCCCTCACCAACTCGGCATATGAGTACCACTTGGATCTGTGCGATAAAGTGAGGAGCTGATAGGTGTGGTGCTCCACTTCAGATGCCAAAAACAATCTCCTGTCTAGTGCTAGTAAAAAGGGGTAACTCCCTCACTGTCTAACTTATACCAACTTTAGGCCACCTTAACAACTTTACTTTATGTTCTTCAAGGGTGGATTTGGCATAACCCATGAAGGTTTCTCTGCCATTAAACAAAGAAACCAAACCATCTGGAGGATGGATGGCAAAGCGACCAAAAATTTTGGGATTGTAATAACCAAGTGGTGTGCAATTGTTAGATTTAATTTGTGTGTATAATAATTTTTTGATAAGTTTGACATTAGTTTAGGTCAATCCAGCATTCGGTACCAAAAGTTGCTGAAATATTAGTTTTCATATCCAACAGGTACAATGGGCTGAAGTGTTAAGTTTTAACACTAATTTTTTTTACCAGGTCTCATAACATTTCTACTTAATTTAAAATCTATAAAAATATTTTATTTTTTTAAGGTTTATAAAATATAAGTAAAGTATTTGAACATTTTTAAAATATAATTTTCCAATGGTGTCATTTGTATTTTAGGGTTGAGGAAAAATTGTTTAAAAACATTTAAATTTATCAATTGTATTTTGTTAAATAACCAACTTTTCATAGATTAAAGAATTCATAAATTTCTTAATAAAATTGAAATACAAATCAAAAATTGTTGATGACTTCTAAAATATATATACTCTGAATATGAGACCTGGTAAAAAAGACAAAAAAAAACATTGTCTAATGCTGCTTTTCTGGCATTTGGTTTTGGTGGTGATTGTTTCATTGTTGTTGACTAAAATGTTTCACTTTGATAGGACAAAAAACAAAAAAATATTGCCTTCAAATTACTTAAGCATTATTAGGCTTTTTATTTAAAAAATTTTATTTATATTTTAAAAAAAAATTTAAATTCATCAATTGTCCCAAGCTAAAAGTTTCCAAGAGAATTTTGGGATGACTGCTTCACTCATACCTCTTCTGGCCCATTACCCAACCATCATTAAATTTAGCAATATACATTTTATTTGTTTATTTTTTATTTTTTTTTTTTTTTAAGTGTTCATAATATCTCTCACTCACACACACATACACAAAAAAAAATGGTCCCACTATTTTGAACATTGCTTTTAATTGTGTTGCCCCCACCCTCCTTCTTACACTTATTTTCAAATCTAATACCATTTTGCTCTCACTGGGACACTGTTACAGTTGAATTAAATTTTCATATTAGCCCTTAAAACATTGAACACAATTTTGTTTATCAAAAGCTTTTTTTTTTTTTTTTTTTTTTTTTTTTTTTTAATTTAATGGTAGTAAAAGGGTCAAAGAATAACATTTATTCAAAATTTTAAAAAAAAAAGATATAATTGTTAAAAACTTAAACTTGTTTATGGTAGATTGGAAGGGATGACTCAATAAAAACTTAGTTTGTAATTGTAGCTATTTTGGATTATTGTCCTCATCTTTATCTGCACAACGTTTCGGCCGATAACAAAGATGAGCACAATATATACTAATAAAAATTATCAAGCCTCATCTCAAAAATATTTTTTGTTTGGATCATAAATTCATTTGCATAAAGAACACCTGAAAAAATAGTCATGTTCAAATGTAATCTTTGAATTTATATTGGCAATTTCATTTGTAAAAAAAAAACTAAAATTATTTTTATCTCATTTACATTTATCCAAATAAGTGTATTTACTGGTCTCTGACTTTCTTTCCATTTCCACAAATAAATCATTGTTTGTCCATAATGAATGAGTCGACCTAAAGTACACAAAAAATGAAATTAGTCCTTCAACCCTCAGAAAATTGCTTCATTAAGCAACTTTTACCATGTCTTGACAAAAATAACTCATTCAGGAATTTGCTACAGAATATTAGAAATCTAATATTTCAAATAAGAGAAAATACAAAAGTTGTTTCATTCAAGATACACTCAACATAATCTTTGCCACAGATTTTTTTTTTTTTTTTTTTTTTTTTTTTGTGAATACATAAAAGCAAGTTTGGGTAACTGTTTAAAAGCCATGTTATTATAATGAATTTCTCTTAAAATTATACCATTACAAACTAATACAGTCTGTTCAAATACCATTTTGAAATCAAAGTATACTGTGATTTGTAATTTTTTTTTTTTTTTTTTTTTTTTTATGGGTTCCCATGTTTTCACATTCAACCAATTTAAATCTATTGTAATATTTTTAAAAAATGAATTTGACAGACATTTACTGGCTTGAGGCTTTATCACTATTTATGTTGTAGATTTTAGAACTATCAACAGCTTTGGTCCAATTATTTTAAAAGCTGCTTCTCTATATAGATATTTTATTTTCATAACAGTCATTTTTTTTATGCTGTAGAGTTTAGTGCTTATAAAGACTTAGGAAGCTTTCTGCCTTTTTTTTTTTTTTTTTTTTTTTTAATTAAACAAGTTTTTGGGTTTGTTTTTTGTGCTTTTTTTTCTCTTTCAGGTTTTTTTTTGTGAGAGAAACTTCAATATTTTAGGTTTCTTTGGACTATTTCCTAGACTCCCAGTAAAAATAAAATTCTCCCCTCACCAAATTAATCTTGATAATCTCTTTTCTTTGTAATGCACTTATTCACCTATGGCATTAACATGAAGTGATGCTTCTTATTACTGGATCATAAAGAAGAAAAATATCTTCACAGTATTACCCTCACTTTTTTTTTTCTCGGTATAAGCCAGTAATATTCTAGGACTTTCAACTGATCTATCCTCCATTTTCCTTTTTAAAAATGATTTTAAAAAATACCAGCTGCAGAGATGCTGATAGGTATGCATCACTGACGCATAAAAATCTAAAAGGACACAGTGAAATTATATATGTGTCAAAGTGTTTTTTCTTTCCCCCACCACTTCCAGCTAACTGTAAATCATTTCAATAGTTTCTTGGAAATGAATTACACGCTATGGGTACAAGGTAGGGGTTAGACAGCTTTAATTGTTCCTAGATAAATTCTACAATTTATTAAGAAACTTTAGTTAGGGCCCATCAAGTTTCACATTTGAAATCAAATATATGCATTCCAGGATGCACTAAATTAAAAAGCTATCAGTATCACTGCAGCTGTGAGATTGAGTTCTAGATAACTAGCAATGGGACTGATTACAAGGAAAGTTGGATTGGTAATTCCTTTCTAAAAATCATCAATCATAACAAGAATGAGATAAATAGTCCTCTTCACTTTTTGGTCATTTCACTCAAATATGTCTGAATGAAAAGTTCCATTCCAATAAGAAACTATTTTTATTCCATATTTAGGAGCTTTTTGTAGCCAATTAATCGCTGGAATGGGTGGTTGTGTGTAAATAATACGTACACCCTTCTTTCAATACTGTGTTTCTATTGTATATTTAACCTTAGAAACGAATGTAAATTTTGAGGTTGAACAGAAGTGCACTTGCATCAAATAGCAAATGCTTGCAGAAATGTTGGAAACTGACAACCAAACTTTCTTTCTTGACAATGATTAACAAATCAGTCCAAAGATTTTTTATTATTATACAGAATTGAGCAAAATGACACATTTTGCTAAATTCAGTTGCAGTGAATCTTGAGGTTGAGTTCTGTTTTTGTTGTTTTTTTTTTTGGGGGGGGGGTTGTGGATGTGTGTGAATACAAATTGATTAATGAGTAGAGTATCTTATTTGTTTTTTGGGTTTAAAAGAAATTGTGAATCCGTAATCATTTGAGATTTCTAAAATCAGAACTCAACAATATTCCAGAATATAATGTATACTCAAAGCTTACAAAAAAAATATCCAGCCTGTCAAAGAAATATCTTTGAATTGGTTAATATTTATATCAGAAATAAACTTTTTTTGTGTGTGGGTTAACTAAGCGATAACTCTATTAAGATTCAAAGTCATTCAGAACTATTGAACTAAATGGATTTAGGAATATAATACTCATGAGATTAACAGTAATTTAGCACACCATTTACTATTGAATAGTCAGATTTTCAAAGGCTTGTGTCAGTTTCAAGTTAAACTTTTTTCTTAAGTATGTTTTATATGTAGAAATGGTTAGTGAACTAGGTTAGCAAACTATTGTTCAATTCTCGCTGAGTATTTCATATTTCTGGCTTTGTGTCAAACTAAGCTTATTAGGAATTTTAAACAATTTCTGTTTTATATGGGTTTCTCATTGGACAATTAGATTCCTATAATTTCTTATTTTTAATTTGATTACCCAAAAAAGACAAATGTTTTGTTTTTTTTCTGGTTGAACAAAATGAATTTGGTTTTTTCGAGAGGTCACTTGGCAAATACATCATGGCCAAATTTCCTTATTAGAAAAATTTAACTAATCACCAAATTGACATGAAGTTTGTTTTGTTGGGGTTTTTTGGGTTTTTTTCTCTTATTCGTCCTTTAATTTGATGGGGTGGGGTAAAACTATTATCCACCCCCACCCTCTGTGACTTTTTTTCTTTGTCACCAAAATTTGTTTTTTGGTTTGTTTTTCTTTATCCAGTTTTTTTTTTTTTTTTTAGTTTGCTTTTAGTTTTTTGGTTTGTTTTAGGAGGGGGGAAATGAAGCATTGTCAATCTGTCATCAATTTTGACTTGTATTTTCTTTCATCTTTTAATTTTTTCTTTCTTATCCCTATTCATTCTGGTCATTATTTCATTATGAGTGAGAGAAACTAATGAAAAAAAGAAAAGAAAAAAAAACAACTCGCAGTGGAGGATGTGAAGCAGCTGGTACAGATAACCAGGATCCCCTACCCCACCCTAAAGCAAAATGTTTGAGTTTCTCACAGAACTTATCCTTTTATTATAGTCTCTCATGGTTATAGAGGAGTGGTAGTACCTGTTAGGGTTCCATCTATGGGTTAAATAGGAAAATGTGTTTATAAAAATTTAAAAAAATTGGGTGTCCATTAAGAAGAATGAATTTATTTCCAAACTTTGTTGGCATTAAATGACTCACCAAGGATGATATGGCATAAAACAAACCAAACCATAGTTATAGAAATAATAATAATCAAAATTGCAATTTTTTTAAACTCTTAACATCCTGTTGAGATTTTTCAAAGTCCAGAGCATTCCTATAAGGATATATAAGAAAATGGCTAAAAATGACCTTTGCATCTAAAGTTACCTATTATTTCCCTTAAATCAAAGATTTCTACATATGTTTAATATTAAATTTAAACAAAGGTTATTGTTTGGGGCTGATTAGTTAAAACGAATGTGACTTCCAGCCAGGTGGAATGAGGTGGTATAGGACTTTAAGAGTTTAAAGAATTAAAATTTGAAGATGAAAGGAAATGCTAGTTGTGAAAATTAAATGGGGATTTTTTTTTTTTTTAATTTGTTTTGTTTGTTTTTTGTTTTGTTTTTTGTTTTTTTGTTAATTTTTGGGTGGGGGTCTTTTTTTTTTTTTTTTTTTTTTCTCACAGTAAAAAAATTGTAATTGAATGATATCCAAGTTTGAAATTTCAAACAATTCTAACAGATCCTGTTGAAAAAGTTCTTTCCAATGAGAATTATGCTTGTGACCAAAATATATCCTATCCCAAAATTCATTTAGTAAATCATATCACTCATTTAATGGGTTTATTTGTTTTTGTCTTTTTTATTTCTTTTTTAGGGGAGGTGTTTATTTTATTATACAAAATACTATAAGATACCCTTTTTATTTTTTCAGAAAATTTAATCAAAAAACACATTTTAAAATATGCTGACAAAATAAAATTGCCACTCTCTGATTCTGGTTCAATTTACTGAAGCTTCACCATACAAGTAATACAGCTGAATTACAATAAATGATTTCTCTGAATTTTTTAGATGAGGCTTGATAATTAGGATTATTTGGATTATTTGTACAAGAAATACTTGAAGAAGGCCAGAGGGCACATCCGCCAAAACGTTGTACAGATAATAATAAAGATAAGGACAATAGTCCGAATAATTCAAATAATACTACAGTAAATGATTATCACAAATACAGATAGATACACCAGTTTAAAAATAAAGAGTGTATGTATCAACAGTACTTGGACGTAACAACCTGAGTTCCAATCCTGGATGAGGCTATTTGCATTTCATATAGCACTACTACCCTTAGGAAAGGTATACATCCAACTATTCTCCCTTCAGCTATGGATAAATAGTAGGGCAGACTGGGCTCTTTAAACTTTGTATGTCAACCAGTCTAGAAGGAAAACTCTCAGACACCAATCACTGAGAAACTCTGCACATGAATACACATGTAAAGCTGGCTTAACCCATATTGGGTGAATCATGTCACACACACACTGGTACAAGTGTTACTATTTCACAAGATAACCAAAAACTTTGAACATTTTATCCAAATATTTACAATTCCCTAATAAACATTGTTGTTAGCGGAGTGGTCTATTGTCGGTATCAGCCAGACAGTGAGGGAGTCTATCCCATTTTCACTAGTGCTAGACCAGGGAGGGTTTTTTTTTTTTTTTTTTTTTTCTCTGAGGTGGAGCGCCACATCTGCCGTCAGCTCCCTCTTTACTGCACAGATCAGATTACCCAATCTGTGCTATTATTACACTGAGTTTGCGAGGACTGGTATCGAACTCGGAACCTTGTGATTCCAAAATTTGTGCTCTACCGACTGAGCCCCTTTAATAAACATTACTATACTCTAAATCAGTGGGAGTTCCAATTTTATTTTCTGTCAGTATATTTAAACATAAACATATTTCACTGAATAATTTAGAAATTTATCAATATTTTTTTTAGTGTTTCTCATAAGTTTCAATTTCAATGGAAGAACATTTTTCTTTTTACTCTACATACTTTATCCAAATGTACCCAAACTTTCCTGATGTAACACAAAAAAGACAATGATAATTCTACAATTGATGGTTGAAATGATATCAATTTTAGAGTCGTCATTGTTGTCATCTTGATTTCATATTTCCAGGCATTTCTTGGGTACAAAACATTTAAGGGCCTTTGCTTTTTATCACAAAATCTGCTCACACATTTGATCTTTCTATGGATATTTAGCTCCAACAATCAACTCCTACTTCACTGGTTATTGGTGAAATCATCAGGGTTTTTTTTTGTATTACTAATGCTATTTGAAAAAAAAAAAGTTTATTGGTGGTGGGTTTGGTGGTAGTGTTTTTTTTTTTTTTTTTTGCTTTGTATAGTCTTTTGAAGCCTTATGAAAAGTCAACTATATTCTTTTTTATAAATGTATCTGATTTATCTACAACAAATGAACAGGATTTTTTGACATCTCTAATACAGGTTGGTCGTAAGTACAGAACTGTGTTGATTTGTTTGTCCTTTTTTGGGTTTTGTTTTGTCTGCTTATGTCAATGATGATGATGATGAACATTTTAATGTTTGTATTTGACTAAATTTTTTCCCCACAGTTAAATGTTTTGTTTTTTTATATTTGACCAGTGAGCGTGTGCAAATATAATATAATATAGTGTGTGTGTGTATAATATATATAAGAAATAACTTACCAGTAAAAATATTGGATTGGCCTCCATATTTGGTTGGTATAAATGTTACTTGTTATAACAAATATAAAGTGCTCAATACGTAAGTAGAGTGGATTTATTATTATAGTGTGTGCAGAAATAACCTCAAGTTTCATCATAAGGATCTTCAGGGTTAAATCCACAATTAATCAAGATATTGATTAATTACAGCTAACTGCAGGAGTTCATCAATATCTTGATTAATTCAATGGATTTAACCCTGAAGATCCTTATGGTGAAACTTGAGGTTATTTCTGGACACACTATAATAATATATATATAATATTGTGTGTAAGACTAAGGAATTACTTTTATGATTGAGAGCAGTTATTTCCTTGACACATTGTATCCAAGAAGTATATTTTTGACAACCAATTCATTAAAAAAAAATGTATTACTAGAATGATTTAATCTTTTTGTCTCCGAATTTAGATTTAGCAAATGTCTATTTTCAGTTTATTTGTCTGAAATTTTTAGATGGGATATGAGGATTCCATTATTTAGATTTTTTGAAATGTTGTCCTCATCTTTCAGCCAATGTACCCTTTGGCCTTTTGGGTGTTTCTTGTTAAACTCTAACTCATAAACCTTCATGGAACTTCAAACTAAACCCTTTAGTCGGACATCTGTCACAACGGATATTAAGGGTTGAGTTAATACAGTTCTAAGTGATGATCATCTGTAAATTGCAGATTCAATCCTGACCACATACAAAAATAATATGGCATACTTAACATAGTTTAAAACTTGTAACCAGTCATGGTTAACTGAATGAGAACAATCAACCCCAATGGATTGAATTAATGGGTTCGGTTTGTGAAGGCTCCCAAGTTCAACAAGAAGGCCAAGGTGGCATATTAGCCAAAACATGTATATGACCATAAAGATGAAGACAGTTAACAAAATATGAATAATACATTTTTTCAGTTTGTAACTTTAAAAAAAAATGTTTTTTTTAAACAATTGTTCCTTGTAGAAGATACTTGTAGGAAGTTTTTACAAAGAAAATACAGTACCTGCATAATTACCACTGCCTTATTCCCATTTTCATTATATATATATATATATATATATATATAATATTTTTTTTTTTTTTTTTTTTTTTTTTGAAAAGTGATTATATTTTGATTCTGTTATTAGCCATAAAACTCCAGGGTGTTTTTTTTTAACCCCCTCCCTTTTAAGCACCCTCTCCATTGAGGGAGGAATAGGTTACAGATCAATCTCTGTTGCATGAGACACCCCCAAAAGGAATATGCCAAAAGAAGACCTCTCTTCTTATCCCCTCCCATATTAACCACCCCACCAGGAAACTTGGTAGATATTATGAATGATGATTATTTGCTAAACTGACTACCTTTCTTCCCCCACCCCACCCCAATGTTATTTTAACTTTATATCCCAATATGACAGCTATGTTTGTATAAGGTCCAACATTGTCATATATGAATAGTTCACTGTATGTTGGGATATAAAAAGATCTGTGGATTATCTGTACTGAAATCTCAGCCTCTTGACGATCCATCAGAAATATTTCCAGTATTATTTACAATAATTTCTCCATATTAAAGTACTTCTTGGATTCAATGTGTTTATGTAACATACAATTTTTTTTATCTGTATAGTTAATATTTCCTTTGTGTATTCCTCTTGTAGGAAACTTTATCAGTGCCATTTTGTAGCTTGAATAGAACTTATCATTTCTTAGGAGTCATTATTAATCCCACAATTTTTGTTTATTTTATTTTAAATGATGGGTACAAGTTCAATCCCATTAGCAATAATTTAAGTTTAGGTACATTTATTATGTCTCATATTCACTGTAGTTAATATCTTCTATTTGTAAAAAATCTTTACTAATCTAAAATTTAAGTGGTTAACCTTAAGGTGGGTTTACTTGCAAAACATTTTTATTTTATTATTATTATTATTAAGAGTTGTTCAACAGTATTGAATGCCCTTGCCCCTTTATCCACACTGGTATTTCTATTTGTTTTCAAGTGTACAATCTATATGGAAGAGAAGAGTTTTCTATATTTTTCTTTTATTCTCTACTAAACCCTCACCCCCCAAAAAAGTCGTATGAGGGTGATCCCAAAAGTAAGGTCTCCAATGCACTGGGGACACGGGGAAAATGTTTGTGTAGCTATTATCAACAATGTTGTGTATGCACCTACCATTGTGCGTGCCTCCAATGCCTTGCTGAGTTTTGGCTTGGCAATCATTTCTGATGGAGCTCCTGGTTGACGATACCAACGAGTATGAAGTTCAGTTTATATGCAAAAGGCATTAAACCAACTGAAATTCATTGCCAATTAACGGAAGTGTATGACTAGTTTTGCATGGATGTCAAAACCTCCAAGTGTTGTAGAGTTTCCAACAATACGGTTCAATGTTTCCATAACAACATGGTGGTGAGCTAGTATGACATGGGCATACAAAAACTACCACAACACCTACAAAAATGCATTGACTAAAATGGTGAATATATAGAAAAATGAATACATGTTCAAACTTGAAAATGATGTGAACATCATTGACAATAAACAATGTTTGTGACTTCTAAATATTTTGGAGACCTTACCTTTGGGATTACCCTCATAAATATGAAGTCAAATCCATTATGCTAAACCTCACAGTATTGCAAGCAATTCCATCTGTGTCACTGCATTGAAAAGGGGCAAATCTGCATAGATGGGTCATGAGTACCATTTATCAAACTGACCCTGTATCTCACATGCTGTACTTGTGCGAAATGTAGTTAAATAGAAACTTATATGGCTAAGATGTACACGGCTTCTTTTTAATGTTCTCATGGCAAATAATAAACACAAGTCAGGATTGGAGAGAGCAAACCTGCCTCAAAAATAAAGCCTCTTATTTTAGATGGATTGCTATAATATTTGGCATGGTGGCTTTGGTGCATCCAATATATTTGCTACTATATTTTGTTTTACATCAGTGATGCTGATAGCTTTTTAATTTAGTGCATCCTGGGACACATGTATTTGACTTGAACGAGTCACCAGGAAATTTGATGGGTCCCAACTAAATTTTCTTAATAAATTGTAGAGTTTTAATCTATGAACAACTAAAGCCATTAACCCTATCTTGTACCCATAAGTGTAATTCATTTCCAAGAAAATATTGAAATGTATTTACAATAAGCTGGATATGGTGGGGGGGAGAAAAAAAAACATTGGGACGCATGGATACAATTTTACTGTGTCCTTTTAGATTTTTCTGCGTCAGTGAAGCAGGGTGCATACCTATCAGCATCTGTTACATTATTAGTGAATAAGTAAGTAAAGTCATCGGGGCGGCCTAAAGTCAGTATCAGCCAATCAGCGAGGGAGTCTATCCCCTTTTCACTAGCGCTAGACCAAGGAGATTGTTTTTGCATCTGAGGTGGAGCGCCACTCCTGCCATCAGCTCCTTACTTTACCGCACAGATCCCTGTGCTACTCATACGCTGAGTTGGCGAGGGCCGGTATCGAACTAGGAACCTTGTTGTTTCTAGCCGAACACTCTACCGACTGAGCTAACCCAGCCCTATATTAGTGAATATTGCATAGGAAAAAGAAACAATTGTTCTTTCTCTTTATGGATTGTATACCTGAATAATATTGTAGAATGGTTCAACTAATAACATAAACAATGTACAACAACTCTTAGACTAGTTATCAAATTCCAAGATATTAACCCTCTTTTTTGTATTGTTTCAATCTACTTTGCTTTGTCCAATATTTAAGTTCTCTCTTTGATGACCATTAAGCTCAAAGTTAAGTTATATTCTATTCATAAAATTTCTAATTGCAATTAAAGGGGAAGTATTCTAATAATTAGCATTTAATCTGCAAAATTATCAAGGTGAGCACAAATGCAACCCACACACACACACACTATTTAGCTGAAAATTGCTTTATATAGAGCATTTTAATGTTATTGCATAAACAAAAATCTCACTCAAAATAGGGGTGGAAAGGGGGCTCCATTATAATAACATACATAAAAAAAAGATTAGATCATTATAATATAGATTCATTTCCCAGTTCTAATAACAAAATGTGAAATTGATGTCTATATATAAGATTAATTTTGAATACCTCAGTTGTATTTTTAAGTCAAATATTTTTTTGCACAATATTTAGCTTCCCTGTTATATTCTCAAAATAAAACGACATTAATTTTTCTTTTTTTTCTTTTCTTTTTTCTTTTTTTAATCTATATTTATTCTTATTTATATAATCTCTTTGTCTTTACTTATGTTTTTCTTTCCGTTTGTTTATTGTAGCTCTCAGCGGATTTTCCCCTACTCACAAGATCAGTGGTTTTGACGAAGCGAAGAGTTTGGATAAGATGAATGAACGTATGCCTCCTAGAAGAGATGCGGTCAGCACCAACAATAAAGAGAAAGCATAAACGTGGCCATAGCCCTTTTCGTCTCTCCGCCAAGGCCGTTATTCTTGCAGGCTGGAGTCGACCATTTCATGCAGGGGAACGAAACGCTGGCTTCTCACCCCCTCCAGAAGGAGGTGGGACCCCAGCTGTGAACCATCTCTGTTGATCTCATCTTGTAAGATTGGCTACCTGCTATCTGGGATGTATGACTATGTCGGAATTATTCAGTGTAAACATTTTTTTTACCTATTTAATGGTTCTTTTCCCACCCCCTTCCCCCTATCCCACCCCTGCTGGCAACCTGCAGACGCAGTTGGTAAATGCTGTTTTGTGATGTGATCCTTGTTTCTTTTTGCTACTGAAAAAACTAAAAATAAAATCATAATGCTTCCTTTCTAGTCAAACAAAACAAAAAAAGAAAAGAAAATACATTTTTTTTAAATTCACAAATTTTTAAATCTAAATGATATATAAAAATATATATATATACATTAAAAACTTTTTGAAAATGATTGATAACAAAAAAAGAAGAAAAATGCCCTATTTAATAATAACCAAAAAGACAACTAAACAGTTGATGGGGGTGGGGGTCCCACTTGATGCCTCGTGTATCTCTTTTTCTCTCTCTCTATCTACACAGGTCTCGATAGAAGTGAGCCTATCAAGAAGGAAGTTCCTATACAGTTATTAATAAAATGAAAAAAAGAAATTTTAAAAATGATATAAAAATGTAATGAAAACACCAAGGACATAGACCATCATCTAACAATCAAAATTTGACACAGTACTGTCATTGTATAAAAAAGGCCTTTGGTGGGAAACTTAATGCAGTTTCTTTTGGCAAAGTATTGGAGTGTGTCTATGTATCTATTGAGATATATACATATATACATGCACACACTTTTCTATTATATATTTTTTTTATATATGTATAATGTAGTTGAATAGAGCTCCCGTGTACATACAATAAAAATGAAATTGTGTACACAGACACACACAAAAAAGCAACAACTATTACCAATGTGCAGTATTTGCAATGGTTGTTAATGTAGTTTCTAATTCATTAAACTTGCTTTTTTTTTTTTCTTTTTTTTTTTTTTTTTTTAACAAAAAAAGAATAAAGATGAATTAATATCAATGCATTATTATCTCATGGAACTGACAAGAGAAAAGATTTCAACTCTCTCTCTCTCTCTCTCTATGCTGCATACTCACTTATTGCAGAAAATTAAACTTAGAACTTTAAACTGGACTAAGGGGAAAATTTGGAAAAGAAAACAAAAAATCTTATTAGTCAAACTAAAACTTAGAAACCATTTGTTCATTTAAATGACAAAGAGAAAAAATAAAAAAAATAAACACATGCACCATTTTTTAATTTATTAATAATGGAATTGTTAATAACAAATAAACTTAAAAAAAAAAAAAGAAAATTACAAAAAATATTTTAAAAATTTAAAAAGAAAAAAAAAAACAACTTTTTTGTAATACTAATTCCTCGCCCGTGGTCGTGAAGATGAAATCTCTGATCATTTCAAATATCTTGACTTATCCCATTTCTTTAACTTTTGCTATGTGGACTTATATATTTGTCATCTCCAAGGAATGGACCTTTTTTTTTTTTCTTTTTACTTTTTTTTTTTTTTTTTCTTTTTTTTTTTTTTTTTTTCTGAGTGCTTGCTACAGGTCATCTTGACCCACCCACCCTTTACCCCCTCCCAACTCCTTTCCTCCCCCCTCTAAATAAGCCTGAGGGGTTATTTCTTACTATGTTCAGCAAAAGTCTAATACTGTGCTCAGAGGGAGAGAAAGAAAAAATTTATATATAAACAGATACAAGATAAAATATTGCTTATATATATATATATATATATATATATATATATATTTGTGTGTGCGTATCTTTTTAAAATAGGAAATTGAGGGTTATCTCCCCTTGGCACAGGAGCCCCATTATTTGCTTTTGCTTTTTGGATTGTTGACATTTTTGTACTTTGTATTTGGGAAGAGATAAGTTTAAATTCTTCTAATCCATGATTATATATGCATTTGTATGTATGTATAATTCTATATACCAAGTAATGTCTATTCTGTTGTCCTGTCTTTCACCACACTCTCAAAGTACCCACCCTTATTTTTGTAAGTTGCACATTTCATGACCAGTTCATCACCACACCCTGAGCCACCCCCTATCCCTAACTATCCCAAAAAACAACAAACCATACACTAAATAAAAACAATACCTTAGATACCATGGACTAATAAGTACACATAATAAATAATGATAATGTTTGCATTTCTCTCCACCTCTCTTCCTTCTGACTTCAAATTTTTTGAAGTTTTCTTTTTCTTGGTGGGTGTGCCATATTTAGATCAGGTGACTTGAAATCATTACCCCCCTCCCACTCCCAACTAACCTATGATTAGCCAGCCCCCTTTCAGAACATTACTTAAAAAATGGATTTCTCTCTAGTCCCCCTCCCCCAGATTCTTGTACCATCATTTTTGTTAAATCAGCCATATACCACCACCTGAGGATAGAGGACAAGAATCAAAATTTAGAAGCCTAGAAGAAGATGAGGGGGAAAGGTGGGGGGTATTGAAATTCTTGTAATGTTCCGCCACCACCACCACCATCATACAATCCACTAAATGGACTATTTACCACCGATCTCAGTATAAAAAAAACAAAAAAAACATTTATCTATCTGCTATTGACTCTGGACCAGTTGTCTTGCTGTACGGGAGAGGTTTCTAGCTATCTGCTAGAAATCTATAATGAGTTCTCTCCCTTCCCTGGCTTGCTTCTATTGTAACTACTGCTGATCTTCCAATGCTCTCAACTAATATGAACAGGAAAAGAAAAAAAAACGTTGCCTTCCTCTTTCAGAACTAGGGAGAGAGGGGACGGAGGTGATGGTTATCTGGAGTTAAGATTAACGGTTGCTTAAGATGCTCAACATGTTTTAGCTTCTCTTTACACGGTTGACAACGATAAAGATAATAACAATTGCAGTATCTCGGTAGCAACCCTGCAGTGTAAGCTTTCCACTGTGTATCTCAGCCGAGCTGAAAGGAGGGCTGATCTTCCTGTGACCGGTCAAGCACTTTGATTTTAAAATGAGATGAGGACCAGTAATGGGTCAGTCGTTATCTGTTTGTACTTTGTTCAGAGTTAAGCAATCCTAAAGACGGTTGAAATTTAAATGTTTAATATAACAGCTTTACTTAACAAAGCCATTAAATTTTCTACAAAATGAAGAGAAGTAACTAATGTAATTAATTAAAAGTTGCCTCCATTAATGTAGTTCTTTTTGTTTGTTTTTTTAATAAGGTAGGATGATAATTTACAAAGATGTTTTAATACTTTTATCTATTTGTACTTTGTTCAGAGTTAAGAAATTTAAATATTTAATATAACAGCTTTACTTAATGAATAAAAATGTTTTTTAGTGTAATAGATACTTTTGTTGTTTTGTTTAAATATCTCTGTATTTACTTTACTCTAAAAAAAAAAAAAAAAAATCTTTCGGGTGGTTGAATTTCTTGTTAGACACATTTGATGTGTAAATTTTGTTTGTTCGATATTAACTCCCCCTGCTCCCCAAAAAGCTTCAAAGTTGAAAGAGGATTTAAGATCCTAATCAACTTGAATGCTTCATTCTGACCCACATTTTAAATGTGAAAAGTGTAGAGAGAATAGGTTTAGGTAGAATAGCAAAGATCTTTCGACTGATGGTGGTTTGCCTGTTGCTTATCTGTGAAAGAAATGAATCTCATTCTCGGCATGTTTGTCGTTATTTTTCGTCTTTCCGTACAGTTTTAAAAAAATAACCTTATTGGAATGAAGGCTAAATCTAATTTAAGTTAGAATAACCTGATCAAACGAAAATAAGTATTTCACAGATATATACGCAACGGTTTTGGTCTCTTTTTTTCTGTTTAAATTAAGATAAATAATTTCTAGAATTTCTGTTAACAGTGAAGGACCTCTTTTCTTAGGTCCAAACCTACAACAGCAGCAGAACCTTAGCCGACAATAATATCACAATCCCTGTTTGACAGAATTAGAATCATTGAAGGATTTAAAAAAAGGAAAATCCCACATTTACTACTCTTCTTCTTCTTGTGACAAAAATATATTCAGTTAGTAATCATTTCTGATTTTCTACAATTTTTTTCCTTTTCTTTCATTTCATATTTCGCTTAATACTAACCAAGTTCTAATGTTGACAATACACATGGTCGTTAATGTTAAAATTGTCACATGTTTGTTTGTTGAAAGATGTTTATATTATTAATAACAAAGATTCTCCAGATGTTAAAGAAATGGTCCTCATAAAATCAAGTGATAGAGAGGTTTCTGAAATTCAGTTGCTTTTGCTTTTGGTCCACAAATAGCAGTAAAACATGAATTAAATAATTTGAGCCAAATGATTATTATTATTATTATGGCTTGTTATAATTCTCTTAGAAATGCAAACTTTTAAAACAGATAAAACTCTGAGATGTGGAGCATTTTGTCTACATGATGATGAAACCAAGGTAGAGGCCGGATGGCTTCTTGGTATTGTTATAGACTTTGTTATTTTGTTTTTTGTTTACCATTTAAATAAATTTTAGAATAAACCAGGTTTTTAAAAGAATAAAGTTAAATGCATTTGAATTTATATTTAATGTTGAACAAATAATACATGATCAAAATTCTACTTGATACACGAACACATACATGCAGGATTTGGAAAAAAAAAATTAAAATTTAAAAAAAACCAAAAAAAAAACCCTCATACTCTGTTCCTCATCCCCAGCCCAACCCCCTCCCACCTTCTTTTTCTCTAAGCACAAAATTTGTTGATTTTTAACAAAAAGGAAAAAAAAAAAACCTTTGGGGATTATTAAAAAAAAATTGAATTTTTTTTTTTTTTTTTTTTTTTTTTTCTGAAGAACCATCTTTATAAAAGTTGTTGATGATAATATTATTTTTGTTTGTTAATTATTTCTTCTTCCCTCCCACTCTGACATACTGCTTTCTCCTCCTCTTCATTATTTTTTTTTTTTTTTCCTTTCAAAGAGATTGTGTGTCCTACCCCCCCTTCCCAGCTGAAATGGTATTTGGTACTAAGTACTTCTGCCCCACAGACGGCTGCATGGTTTTCTTTGTCAACCTCTCAGCAATCTCTTTGCTATTTTATTCATCATCATAATAATGATGGCAACTGTTAAACATTTTCTTTAATTATTGGTATGTCTCAAATTTATTATTATTATTACTACTTGCACATTTATGTATACGACTGAACGTGAGAGTGAAACATTTTTTACCAGTTTTTGTTGTTTTTTCTTTTTTTCTTTTTGAAGTCCTCTCTGCCTTTTCTTTTTTTTTTTTTTTTAAAGATTTTTTTTTAAATAATAAAAAAAAAGTTTTGAATCTCCTAAAATTTTTTGCTTTTCTTTTTCTTCAATTAAAAAAGGAAAAAAAAAATGTTGAGGGTCACCCCTAAAAAGCTCGTATTAATCTGTGCCCGCCCATACACCTGACCCAATTTTATAATCTTAGTAAATTTGGTTTAATTCTAATTTTTTTTTTATAAATTCTTTTTTTTTTGTTTCTTTGGTTAACTTCAAGGTCTTGAAACTCCCTCCTTTTTATATACTTTCCCTGTCTGACACACCTTATATAATCCAAAAATGAATCCCCCTTCCCAACTCTACCACTTAAACCTACTTATTAATTACTACAGCTTCTAAAATTACCATAATATACAGCTATTTCAATAGTGCTATACAAAATATATATATATAATATATATGTAATATATGTATATATGATATATATAATTTAAAAATACAAAAAAAAAATTTAATTTCCTCTCTATATATTTAGATTACTGTGGTTGTGAGTATTTGTTAGAGGTTTTTAATCTTTCACTCTTTATAATCCAATTTAATCACTCTTTTCCTTTTCTCTTCCTCCTCCTCCCCCAACCCACCTTCCTCTCTTCCTCAGCCCTGCATATCCAATTCCCATTTTTTCAAAAATTTTGTAGATGTTGTGACTTCAGCTGGCCTATCAGTTTGTTGTAACTGACTGAGAGAGAGAGCTTGGCAACAGTGATGCTGGTAACTGCAGGATTAGGGTCTTTCTTTTTCTTTTTCTTTTTTTTTTTTCCTCTCTTAATTTTTCTTTTTGTCCCCCTTTTTCCCTTGCCCCCTCCACTGGCTGTAGCAGCATTCAAGGACATTTTGGCCCTTATTCCAGGACCTCCCTCTTACATTTGTACCTTTTCTCCACTCCCCACAGACTTCCATCCCATTTCTCCCGGTTTCTTACCCTCCACATGTTATGGTGGGTACGTGAGGAAACAGATGCATGTACTGGACGCATCAAACAGGAGAAGAAAAAAAAAAAAATAACAATACTGCAGGTGCCTCGTCCGGGATTCCTTCAACTCAGTCCATTCGTGTTTTTAATCTTCACAAGGCCCAGTCTCCCTCTCTTCCCCCAATTTGTATTTATTCTTTATATTTCTTTAATTTTATTTCTATATCTCCTTCAGTCTATTCATCTCTCTCTCTCTCTACCTGCTACCTTACTTACCATCACCTAGGACGCGTATGCCTACACAATTAAACGGGATGATGAGTGGCTTGGCTTGTTTGGTAGACATATTGACTTAAGTAGAAGTCCTGTCTCAACAACTATCAGTCAAGCCTTTCTCACCCCGTGCTCACTGCGGTCGGTCCATTCATGTACTCTTAAAAATCCGCAATATCTAACTGGTATTAATATTTTACACGATTGACGTTTCCACTTGTCTGCGTAAGTACTCACCATATATTCAAGAACTTTCCTTTCTTTTTTTTTTTTTTTTTTTTTTTTTTTTATAACTGCCTAAGTAATTTGCCTTTGATGGCAGCAAACAAACCTGCCACCAAATTTGCCTCAAAGTTTGAGCCACGCTTTTCAGTTTTTTTTTTTTTTTTTTTTTTTTTTTTAAACTCTGCCCTTATTCTTCATATTTCAGCATTTAGCTTTTTTTCTTCATTAAAACAACCAAAAAAAAAAAGCAAAACTGGAATGTCTCTGTAGTGCCATTAATTGTACTGTTGCAATGTTGGAAAAGACGAGTGTAAAAGAAGAAAACAAATTTAAATTTTAAAAAATTAAATAAAAATTACAATTGAAAAACAAATGAAAACTGCAGACCTCCTATTGGTCCCTGGCTAAGATCTGAATAATTCATGCTTACTCTCCTCTACTCCGTATCTCCTCGCTTCGTTAATCTCATTTTATCAATGAAATTACAGGAACTTTTCAGCCTTGAATAAAAAGAGCTGACGATAAAAAAAAACAAAAAAACAGCTCATCTATTTCAGATAGAGCTCCATAGCAAAATTGAATTCGAAACGTACCCGTCTTATCTTGACACCCCCCGAGAAAATCTCTCCTTTCCTACACCCCACTCCCCGAGAAAAAAAAAAAAACTTTTCCATCGTGTCTCTTTCTCTTTTTCTAAAATTGACAACCTGATGCCCTTGCTCATTCCTAAATCCACACCTTTCCAAACTCAAAAGGTCTTGGGACAACAGCTGATGCTTGATGGATGGTTTCTGTAGATGACATTACTCCTACTCCTCCTCCCTTGGAATTACCTTGTAATTAAGGCCTTGTATAGACGTTTCTTTTCTTTTTTTTTTAATTATTATTATTATTATTATTATTAACTCAATGTTTTCAACTTAACATTTTTCCATTATTTTGTTAACTGTCAAAAACACTGTTGTAAATCATGCATGTATAATTGTATACATTAATGTGTTGAAAATAAATTCCACTGTTCTTGTCTTTATTCCCCCCATTTCTGGATATTTTTGTCTATTTAATTTTGCTATGATCTTTCAGGAGGACAAATGGCAAAGATTATCACAACTCTTATTCAAAAAGTCTTTTATTTTTCAATCGAAGATTCTATTTTGGTGCATGCATCAATCAATACTTCAGATAACAAAACTAACAAAATCTCAAAGGAAGTGTCATCATCATCATCGTGTTGCGCAATTAGCACAGATATCCATGACAATCTCTCGTCAACCTTTCCTATCATTCATTGTCTCTGTGAGGTCCTCTGCACAGCAAACTTGCAAAGTTGGTCAATGTAGGTCCTTGCTGGGCGGCCCATATTTGCATGTCCATGTGTTGGCTTCCACAGGAGAACATCACTTATGAGCTCGTCCTTGCTTCTCCAGCAATGTCCAGCATGCCTTGTCCATCTCACTCGGATGGTTTGTGAGATAGGAGCAGGTATACAGCTGCTGCTTTGAGGGGGTGCTGTTTCCACGACTTGTTCAAGACTGCACGCAGCATTCTTATGCAGCTTCCATCTAGCTTATTCTCAAAGTGCCTCGTTAGGGTCCAAGAGTTGCATCCATACAGCAGTAATGATATAACTACAGCCTGGAAGAATTGTCACTTTAAAAATGCAAACATATTTTAAATTGGGGGTGGGAACTTTCACCATTTCATGTTTTCATGATCATCCAGTAATAGTTGCAATTATATTTGTATTTTTATGATTTCACTCGAAGTAGCTCTATCGTGGATATTCAGCACTGTTACAGGGAAAGACTGCCAAACAATCATGAACTCTCCTATGTATTTAATTTTTTTTCAACACTTAACATTAGTGTTGAAAAAAATAGATGTACTTACAATTGAAGGCTATAGGTTTTATTTTCATTGCCAAAGAAAGGGGTAAGGTTATCCCAAAATATGGGAGTAGAGATATCTCTATCTATCTATGCTTCATTCTCTATGTCCTTCAATTTGACAGTGTGACCTATTGTCAGTATCAGCCAGACAGCAAGGGAGTCTATCCACTTTTCATTAGTGCTAGACCAGGGACATTGTTTGTTTGTTTTTTTATATATTAGTGTGTGTGTTGAAAAAAGTAAATGTATTTACAATTGAATGTGTTAGTTTAGCACAATCAGTAGAGCATCTACTGGCCCTCACCAACTCAACGTATACACAGGTTGTATCTCAGTGGTAAAGTAGATAGCTAATGGAAGGCGTGGCACTCCACTTCAGATGCAAAAACAATCTCCCTGGTCTAGTGCTAAACCTCCTTGAAGACCATAGAGAATGAAGCATGGGAGAAGAAAAAGTTCCTACTCTTTAATTTCAGGATAACCTTACCCCTTTCCTCTGGCAATGAAAATAAGACCTATAGCCTTCTTTAGTAAATACATTAAATTGTTTCAGCACTTTTATTTACATTAGGCGATACCATTTTCATTTATCTATCAAACATACATGGGACCTACAGTTGTGTGTGTTTAGGTATTTTGTATTGGAAAAATAAAAATAGTGCTCGGTTACAGGTGTAAGAGCTATGTTTATTTGTTCTAATGCACAATGAAATTAAGAGGCAATTGTTACCATTGGTTTCAAAGCAGCATACTAGGCACTTATCAGGACAACATACCTGTGAAAAATATTACGAATTTTAACTGTTATATAAGCATATGGGTGTATACATTTAGCTCCTCTTATTGTATCGACATTGGCTGTGTGTGTATATATATATATATATATATATATATATATATATATATATACACGCACCAACACCTTTTGTATGTGTAGGATGTGACACAAGGTCAATTTTTAACCAGTTTAACAGGTGTGAATTCAGTTGTCTTTCTCCTAGACTGGTTGCCTAACCAATGTTGAAGAGCCCAGTCTACCCTACTATTTATCATAGCTTGAGGGAGAGTAATTCATACCTTTCCCAAGGGTATCAGCACTATGCAAAAGCCTCATCCAAGATTTGAACTTGAATCTCTGTCCATTTTCTACCACGAGCCTCCACACATATATAACTGAATTAAAATTTGTGGTAGTGTTTTTCATAGGTGTGTCATCCTAATAAGTATCTAGTATGCTGCTTTGAAACCAATAGTAACAATTGGGAAAGGCTGTATATTTGATAGTATTAAAATTATTCATTTCTCTTCTAAATTCTGTTTGAATTCACTTAAAGGCTGACTTCAATGGCCATTAAGTTGAATGTTGCAAGTCACATCCTATTTGTATAATAATTAGCCAAGTTCCTATCATTTATGATATACACTTATCAGATAATGACACAGCTCAATGTTTGCAAGTTGAGAATACTCGATCATCAGTCACTGGAAATCCTTTCAATTCAAGTTTGGAATGAAGAAGAAATCAAAGGAAAAAAGCAATTGGAGAAGAAAAAAATGAAGAGATTATTTATTACCTATAAAGATGAAAAAAGGTTACTATTATCTGCGTTATTTGGACTATTGTCCTCATCTTCATTGTTTTCTGTACAACGTTTCGGCCGATGTGCCCTCCAGCCTTCTTCAGGTATTTCTTGTCAGACTCGGGAACCTTCTTGTCATAATCGGGAGCCATCACAGAACTTTGAACCTAACCCTTTATTCAGACCACGGGGGTATCCTGTTCTCATTCCGCTAACCCTAGCTGGTTTAGAGGTGTTAAGCTTTGTTGATTATTATTCTGTTACTGCTGCCCTTGATCAGGATTGAACCTGCAATCTAGAGATAACTGTCACTTAGAACTGTCTTAACCTAACTCCTTTATCCAATAGGCCATGTGTCCAATTACGACAAGGTTCCCGAGTCCGACAAATACCTGAAGAAGGCTGGAGGGCATATCAGCCGAAACGTTATACAGATAACAATGAAGATGAGGACAATAGTCCAAATAATGCAGATATTAGTAATCATCAAGCCTCATCTCAAACATTCAAAGAAATGAAAAGAGGTATTTAAATTTCTAAATTGACAATTTTTCATTACTCAGTAGTGATATCGGTTTTGTGAGAAATATACCTACTCATAAGTATTTGAACAGTTTGCTTCTATTCATTATGTTTTAAGAGTTTAAAAAAAAATGTTTATTACTAAAATGAATTTAAACTCAACAATTTTTTAAGAAAGAAGCTTGTAATGTGATATACTCCAAAGATCGAGTGAAGAAATCTTCCTTGCGACGTAGTAGTTTTTCAATTTTCATAATTTACAGAGCTCAATATGTGCTCTTATTGTTGGTCACAGAGCAAAATTAGGAAAAAAATTTTTAAAAGATTTAGGTTCCATGCATAATAGGCTATTTCAGGTAACCTAGAGAAATTATCTAGTTGTTCCCATTATCAGATGCAAAATCCTCATTTTGCATCTGATGATGGGAACAAAATTATGGGAAGACTTATCTATAAATGGAATTACTAATGTTTAAAGTGAATAATTCAGTTTTTTTTTTGTTTTTTTTTTCACCTGTGAAAAGTTGGCAGTTAAAATTTTGCAGAAACAAGATTTCCCATTAATCCTTTATAGAAAGCTATTTGATAAGGGCCTTCCTTTAAGATTTTTTTGTGTAGTATAACAGCTTCTCCAAGTTTTAATGAATCATTTTAATTTAAATCTGACTTAATACTTCATTCACATACCCCCACCCAGAAATTTGAAGCAGAGCACGCATTGACCCAATTGAAATCATCCTATCACAATGCCAACTGCAATAGTTGGGTCACACCATCCGCATGCCTGCAGACAGACTCCCCCATAAAGTACTTAATGGTGAACTCACAGAAGGCACTTGTAGGGCAGGAGGCCCCTGAAAGCCGTTCAAAGATCATATTAAGACAATGCTGAAGAAATGCACCATCATACCTTCAAGAGTGGAAGATCTGACCTCCAACAGACAGAGTTGGCAAGACGCCTACCGCACAGGAGCTTAGCGGCTCAATATAGAGATCAACTGGGCTGCAGAGCGGCAACATCTTTGTCATCATGAACAACCAAATGCAGATGGAAATTTCCCTTGAAATGTGTGTGACTGCAATTCTAGAATGGGACTAATTAGCCACCAGAGGGTTAACTGATGAATGACATGGAGTGATGTCATCATTGTCTGTCTATAGGCTTTTTTTTTTCTGGCCAAGCTAAAAGTAGAAAATGCCAGAGATCATATTTGATCTGTTCAAGATGTTAATAATAAACTTCACTGGTTGCTAGAAGTGTTAGATGACCTTTGAACTAATATAGAGGTCCATCCACCACCACCCTTTAACAGATTTGCTACCTGTCTTGCCACCCTCTTCACCACTGAAGAAGAAAAAGAAAATTCAATTTTTCTTTCTCATAGTTTAATTGCTCTGATGACAATATTTGCACATCAATTCATATTGTCTTTTTGATGGATATTTATCATATTCCCCAATGCAGAAAATACATATCAGTTTTGATTGACTTTGTTTTAATCATTAAAAAAATGAATTAATGAATTTAAGTGGCTTAAATAGAAACGCCTTCATTAATGTGAGAATTAAAATTTTAATTTTAATGTTAATGAAAATCATTTCTGTTGTCAAATCCAGTCCATAGGAACCAGGATATATTAATCTCAAAAAGACAGATTTTTACAATACCCTTTAACTTAGATATATAAGTGATCATAGGCTTATAAAATGAATTAAACATTATAGTTTGATATCTCAAAAACTTTATTCATTTTCACTATTACATTAAAAAAAAAAAGTTAAATAGTTCTCATATTTTCTTTTTAAAATATGAATTCATTTTTTTTTTCTTTTTAAATCCAGAATTTTTCACTCCAGAATCTTGGTACACAGCCATTTCTTTTAAATGCAAGTAAATAATTCAGTTCTTATAGTTTATGACTAAACCATACTAACTCTGTCCCATAACCGTTGATACATTTGCATGTAAACTTAATACAAGAAACGTTTTGTTTATAATTAAACAGGGATCGTGTTTATTATCTAATAATTTTATTCAACAGTAAAAAATGTCTTACCTGGTAAATACAAATATCTAATTCCTTTGAATTACCTCCCTTCGATGAAATGAGTGCAGAATACAAGGAAGGTAACTCTCACAGCACATCTTGTTGAGTCAAAATGGAAACATATCTTTCTCTGTTAATTCATGAAAACAATTTTATGGAAGAGAACAAATTTTATTTAAAATGTAATAAATTCAACTGATATTTCTTTTCTTCATTCCTAATAATTTTTTCCAGAAAGGAGGTGGGAACAACTAATAATATTCAATTGGATTGTTATATTAAATACAAACTTCCTACAGAAATTCCACAAATTTAAACTATAAATAATATTTAGATAAATTGTCAATTTCTAACACATACCTAACAAAAAAAAAAACTATAGACTTGAATAGAAGATTTGTAAGGTAGTAATTTTGACTAATTAATAACATTTTGTGTTATAGCCAGTAAACTTGTTGAAATTTGAAAGTGAACCCTTTACAAAATTCTTAGAAGTAGATTGTTCTTTTTCTTGCTGAAAGGATGTCTTTATATCATTCCTTTTCTAATGGACTAGCATACTTCACTTTTCATCTACTACCAAACCCAGAGATTGAACAGACAATCATATAGGAACTGGGTATACAGTTATATCCACTAGGCCATTTAGTGGGAGTAACTTAGTCTTAAATGTAATATCATTCTCTTTCTCTCTCTGAAATTTCACCAGCTAATTCTACTGAGACCAATCCTTAGATCATGCAGCAAATATATCTTCTTTTTTTCTTTTTTTTAATACAGTTCTATTTTCTGTATAATTTGGATTATTCAGACTTATCCTCATCTCTTGTTATCTACGCAACGTTTCGGCTGAAGTGCCCTCTGGCCTTCTTCAGGAATCGGGAACCTTCATGCCATAATCAGGAGTTCAAGAAGGTTTCCAAGTCCAACAAGAAATACCTGAAGAAAACTGGAGAGCACATCGGTTAAAACATTGTGCAGATAACAATAAAGATGAGTACTATAGTCCAAATAATACAAATTATCAAGCCTCATCTAAAAAAAATTCAGAAATTCTATCTTCTGAACCCGTGGAAGAGATAAGTGACATCCCCAGAATGGATTAACTGATAAAAGATAATCTCTACGCAAAGACAACTGAATGGAAACAAATCTACTGCCATGGATTTAGTAAAGGTTTTGGATTGAAAATCCCAAGTTATGAAATTCAACTGCTTGGACACAGTCAAGTCATGATGATAGTATCGGATCCCAAAAGATCACAAGCAAGGGACCCATTCAGTACTTGAAGTGTGACTATTGAGAAACGGCAGATTGTAAGCAACCTGGAAACCTGTCACCTCAGACTAGATAAATCTTCTTAACTAACAAGACACTTGTAAAAAGAAATCCAAAGTTTGAAATGGTAGTATAACAAAAACTAAGATGAAAGCTCGTCTGATTACATTGGTGAATAATAATGAAATTTTCTCATCTCAAACATTCAGACAAAACTAAAAATTGATTTCTTGTAAGAATCTAAATTGAAGATCCTTTACAGCAATTATAAACAACAATCATATTTTTGTGAATTGGACTCGGTTCTTTTGACATTTCAGCAATTTGAACTCTGACCTTCTGGTGATGGATTTATTGAATTCAAAGTTCTAAGGAATAAGGCTCTGTATATAAGAATTTCCTCTACCAGTTCCTCAGCTCTTTGCTGCCAGTTGACTTGCTCAAAAAAGGAATTTTCTCACCATTCAAATATATTAAGATGTTTAGTAAGAGAAATAAATCCTTAGTAGGATTCAAAATCACATACTTTTCAATTCGATTGATTGAATTCAAGGAATATTTTGATATCTTCAACTTGCAGACCAAACTGAAAGAAAGGAGTCAGAGGGTGGAAGATGTAGAGAATAAGGCTCCATATATAAGAATTTCCTCTACCAGTTCCTCAGCTCTTTACTGCCATTTGACTTGCTCAAAAAAGGAATTTTCTTGACATTCAAATATATTAACTGAGATGTTTACTAACAGATTGTAAGCATCACCCTGGCTATTTTTTAGGTTAACATATCATTTTCTTTATATCAACATTTAGAATCTGAAAAAGTTTGAAGGAAAGACCAGTGAGGCTTGCAACAAGGTCAATGATCCTAAATTTATTCTTTGCCGAGATATCACATTCTTAAAGTTGTGAAACTTTGATTTTTCTCAGTTTTTAAGTTGGGATGTTTACTACAACCTTTTGTCCATTAGAATTCAAATACAATTTTTTATTATTTGAAAATTAAGACTTGTGTTTATGGCAATGACAGCCATAATAATCAAGGAATACCAACAGCATGGATTCTTTTCACTCTCTCTCACCATCCATCCATCCATTATCATTCTTTGATTTTTCAAAACACTGGGGGACAGAACTCCAATCTTAGCAGACCAACATAAAGGATGATGCAGTTTCAACATGTTTTGAGTTTGTCATCCTCATCTTTCTCAATAGATATAACTTTTATAGATGAATAGCAGTAGTTTCCTGACTGAACTGATACTCACCATTGACCTATGAAGCTCATCCATCCATCATCAGGTGAAACTGTTGTTGACCAGCGTTTGGATTCACATGCCTTGCTTCACAACCACTCTGCTGCATCCCATGATTTCACAATCTCTGGCTTAGATGGAACCCTAACAGTACTACCACTCTAATCCAGAGTGGACCTAGGAGTAATGGCAACTCCCCAGAGCTCCAGATTGATTTGTCATGTCAAGCCCTAGCACCTACATGATTGCCCCAACTCTATTGCCCTTATGGCAAGCCCCAACCCTTTTTATCTTGTGTGCTCGAAGGCGGTGGCTGCGGGTCTACATGTCCTGGGAATGACATTAAACTCTATCTGATGGTGAGGTTCAAGTTCTGGAGGTCTGGGGAATGTGGAACACTCCTTCATCACCATTGCTCCCAGGTCCACACTGACCCAGAGTGGTAGTACCTGTTAGGGTCCCATCTATGGGTTAAATAGAAAAATGTATTTATAAAAAAATTGTATTATCCATTATGAATTGATTTATTTCAAAACTTTATTGGCATTAAATGGCCCACTGAGGTTGATATGCCATAAAACAAAACAACCAAACCAAAAATTGTTTAAAACAACTTGAGTACCCATCAAAAATTAATAAAATAAAAACGTTTTCGGCATGAAATAACCCAATGGGTTAACATGCCGTAAAAACCAACCAACCAACCAACCAACCAGAGTTCCAGAACTTTAGCTTCACCATCAGATACAATTTAGTGTGTCATACCTAGGACACTTGATAATTTTCACCTTTTAGTTGTTAAAATTCCTAGCATAAAATGTTTTGTGTTAAAGCGTGCAGTTGTATTGTTTTCGAAAAAGTTTCAAAGATTTGTTTATTTCACCCTGAAACTTTCAAAATGGCTACCGGCTTGTTTCAAAGTGAAAGTCAGTTGGCTAAATTCCTAGCATAAAATTGTGCGTATGCATTATCTGAAATGAACTTAATTGTTATTAAGAACACATTTTATGATATTTTAGTGTTAAAGCATGCAGTTGTATTGTTTTCGAAAAAGTTTCTAAGATTTGTTTATTTTGCACAGAGACTTTGAAAATGGCTACCGGCTTGTTTTAAAGTGAAAGTCGAGGGAGGTTACTCTAATTGCTTTATTTGCTAGGAATTTAGCCAACTAATGGTGAAAATTACTGGATACTTCTCTGCAGAGGATACCAACAGAGCATTGTGCATTTAAAACAGGCTTATCTGAAGCAAATAGGATGAGGATTTATTTTTATTTCTCGTCCTCATTTTTAATTTCTGTCAGAGAATGATGATCAGTGGAGTTAATTTTTATTTCTCATCAGAGGCATTTTAGTGTCAGACTATGAAAAAAACCTAAATCCCCTTTTTATATACGAGGGTGAGTCAAAAAGTAATGCCATTTTCTTTTTCACATGAAGTTTTTCCTTTATAAAACTAAGGTCTACATTGAAACCCTAACAAAGCTTAGAGCAAGAATCCGATGAGTAAGACTGAACTTGCCAATCAACAATGTCCTCCTTCTGTATGACAATGCTTGACCACACACAAGTATCGGATCAAATGAGAAAATCTCATTTGGGTGGACAACTTTACCGCATCCTCCACACTCACCAAATTTATCACCTTCAGACTATAATCTCTTCAGCCCCATGAAAGAGGGTTTGAGAGGCAAACATTATTCCAGTGACGAAGAAGTGAAATCTGTAGTGAAGAGGTGGCTCAAAGAACAGTCAACAGAATTTTATGGGGTAGGAATACATGCTCTCATTCGAAGGTGGAACATTGCTATTGAAAGAAACGATGACTGTGGAGAAGTAGGGATGTGATCTATAGAGGACCAGCTTAATTTTCATGTATGATACATTTTCCTGTGTTGATAATTATACCTGTCCTAAACAAAATGGCATTACTTTTTGACTTACCCTCATATGTAAGTGTGTATATATATGACACACACACACCAACCCCTCCACACAAGCAGGATGTGACACAAGGTCAACTTATCAAGGGGAGTTTAACAGGTTTTAATTCGTTTTTCTTTCTCCTAGACTAGTTACCTAGCCACGGTTAAAGTGCCTAGTCTGTCCTATTTACCTATAGCTGGAGTGAGAGTAGTTGGATTCATACCTTTCCCAAGGGTATTAACACTGTGAAATGCAAACAGCCTCATCCAGGATTTGAACTTGGGTCGATATGTCCATTTCCTACAACTCTAACCATTACACTTTGCACATCCAATCTAAATCTTCTTTATAGGGATCCATCTTTATAAGCAGATTTTTAAAAAACTGTTTCTAAATGTTCATATCGATGAGGTTAACATAAGCTTTTTATAATAAACAACTTCTTTCAGGATTCAATGTTTCTCTTTCTATTATTCAGACATGATAAAACTCAAATTATCATTGAGGACATAATTCAATTAACAAAAAATATAACCAACAAAATACAGACGGGCAATTGAGGCATTTAGTAATAAACTGTTATAAGCATCCAACTTAAAAACTGAGAAAAACACAGGCAGTCAGTTTCACAACTTTAAGAATGTGATCTCAGCAAGGAATAAATTTAGGATCTTTTAACTTTATTGTAAGCCTCACTGGTCTTTCCTTCAAACTTTTTCAGATTCTAAATGTTGATGCAAAGAAAATGATCTGCTAACCTTGAAAATAGTCAGGGTGATGCTTACAACATTCTGTTACTAAACATCTCGGTTAATATATTTGAATGTCAAGAAAATTCCTTTTTTGAGCAAGTCAAATGGCAACAAAGAGCTGAGGAACTGTTAGAGGAAATTCTTTTATATGGAGCCTTATTCTCTACATCTTCCACCCTCTGACTCCTTTCTTTCAGTTTGGTTTGCAAGTTGAAGATATCAAAATATTCCTTGAATTCAATCAATCAAAACCCTGAATTGAAAAGTATGTGATTTTGAATCCTACTAAGGATTTATTTCTCTTACTAAACATCTCAATTAATATATTTGAATGGTGAGAAAATTCCTTTTTTGAGCAAGTCAAGTGGCAGCAAAGAGCTGAGGAACTGGTAGAGGAAATTCTTATATATGGAGCCTTATTCCGTAGACTTTCCGCCTTCTCATTTCTTTCAGTCTGGTCTACAATTTCAACAAGTTGAAGATATCAAAAATTATTCCTTGAATTCAACGAATCAAAATCCCAAATTGCTTGGTTATGATGAAAGACACAATTCAATTGCAAACCACACAAGGTCTTGAAAACAAGGGAAAATATTTTCTTGACTGAATAAATATCATCATCACTTGTCCTTAGTTTGGATGATAGATATAACTTACTTTGGCTCTGAATGTTTGAGATGAGGCTTGAAGATTAGTATTATCTGCGTTATTCGGACTATTGTCCCCATCTTCATTGTTATTTGTACAACGTTTCGGCCGATATACCCTCCGGCCTTCTTCAGGTATTTCTTGATTAATTAACACAACTCCTACCTCAGCTATGGTTAGCGGAATGAGAACAGGATACCCCCATGGAATAAATAAAGGTTAGATTCAAAGTTCCGTGCTGGCTCCCGAATATGACAAAGTTCCCGAGTTCGAAGAGAAGGTTCCGAGTCGACAAGGTTCCCGAGTCCGACAAGAAATACCTGAAGAAGGCCGGAGGGTATATCGGCTGAAACGTTGTACCAATAACAATGAAGATGGGGATAATAGTCCGAATAACGCAGATAATACTAACTTACTTTGGGTTATCCTGCCCCGAATATGCCCCCCCCCCAAAAAAAAACAACTAATTATATAGTTCTCATGTAATATGCACAGCTTTAACTTATGGGATGAAAAATCTGGAAAACATAGATAGTGCTTATACACAAATAATCATAGTAGAAATCATATCAATTCTGTGTTGGTCGAGCATATTTCTCTGTTTGATATAGGTTGTTTTTCATTTTTCCTCACTTTTCAGGTCCTGCCTTGTCTATAATTAATGAAAAATTATGAAAGCAGTACAGAAAAAAAGCCTAACCAACACAAAATTCAACTTGTTATGGCTTCATAGAGTTTACACAACAGAAATACTACCCTATTAGCAGAGCTTAGAATTGTATCGCCTGCAGTGAGGTAAGATCGCCCTTCCCCCCACAAATGGGTGCCCTAGATATAACACTAGACTGCTCATATGGGTACTAGAAGGCAGTGGCTGAGGGTTTTCATGTCCTGGGTATGATGTTAAACTCTAACTGATAGTGAGATTCCAGTCTGGGGAATGTGGAGCACCTCTTCATCACCATTGCTCATAGGTTCACTCTGACTCGGAGTGGTAGTACCTGTTAGGATCCTATCTATGGGTTAAATTAAATAGAAAATTTGTTCACAAAAAAATTGAGTTCCAAACTATCACCACAAATCTTTCAATAATTTGCCGGCATTAAATGACCAACCATGGTTGATATGCCATAAAACAAATACTAAACTGCACCTGAGGCTTCAGTTCTGGAGATCTAGGAGTAGTACCTCTTTATTGTCATTACTCCCAAGTCTACTCTGACCTGGAGTGGTGGTTACTAGTTAGGATCCCATCTATGGGTCAAATAAATTTGTTTAAAATTTATTTATATTCAATAGGAATGTGTGGGGAAAAAATCTTTAAACAACTACAAAAAATTGTACATATGAACATACAATGTACACAATTCTCAAACCTTTTGGCATAAAATAACTCTAGATGAGTTCATGTGCCTTTTAAAATTAATCAATTGAATGGAGTTGTGAAATTGATTTGTCAAATTTCTTTCTCCCAACTGCAAACTTTCTCGTCCCACAAAAATCTTTTAGCGTCTCACCCCCTTTCCAGTTGTGCGACGTTTTATGTACGGCAAATCTGAGAGAAATTAGCATATACGCATGTTTACTATCACCGTGTCTCTGATTGCACGTATTTAAATTGTAGTGCCAAGGCAGCTATATTTTTAATTCCACTCTTCCTGCAAGCGAGACAGGTTCAAGCCCGCTTTACTCCACGAGGTAAGTCTCCCCTCTTGCTACAATAATTCCAGGGTATAAATTTTTTTTTTTTTTTTTTTTTAAATCTGCTCAAAACCATTTTTGCTTTATGCTCTTTAAAAAAGTGTTTGTTTATAGAGATGCACATTACACCCAAAGAAGACCAGAGAATGGGCCGGTAAAAAAAAAAAATCGTGTAAACAATAAAAAGTTTACTGGTCTCTGGCATAATTGAATCTTTAATGAAACGAAGCATCTAACTCATTTTTAAGAACACCAACAGTTAATAAGGGAATTTGTATTAAAAATTGTCTTGTTTCAAAAATGCTTTGTTAGAAGCGTTGGACAATGCTGTAAGGGAGATAACTCCGATGTACTACACATTGGAGTTACCTCCCTTGAGATGACGGTTGGAAGGGAGATAACTCTAATGTGTTGTACATCGGAGTTATTTCCCTTGCAACGTTTAACTAAAAACTGATACTCAAATTTTGCCGTGATACAATAGTAGAAATTAATTTCTCGATCTCACGCACCGGGTCGAGTTTAATGTAAGGAACCTCACGCGTATGTTTTGTGGGGTGGGGACCAAAATTGCAGAGCTCTATTGATGTACTTCGTTTTTTGTTTTTCGCAGGAGGGGCTTCAGGTACAGAGAATTAGTCCTGACACTACCTTTTTAAATACAGTGGGGAAAGTGCAGCCTGAACCCTGTGGAACCAAACCGGATGTTTATTATGACCCCAGGGAAAGGATTCTGGCCTAAAACAGCTACAAGTACCTTCAGTGATAATTTTTTATTATTAAAAACTTATTATTATTGTTCTATTTGTATTATTGTATTTTTAGTGAATATTATCTTTCAGCATACATGTTGGATTTATTTCCATTACATATGTGTGTTTGATTTATTTATAAAGAGTGTTCGATATCAGTGATAGAGCATATATCTCTAATTTCGGATAACATAGACACAGTCAGTAGTGCTCAATGAATAACAATTTCTCACTCATTGCCTGGTCCGATGATTGCATAGACGAGAAACATAGTCTTTAGATTCGTTAAAAAAAACTCATCATGTCACAATCAGCACGGATATCCATGACAATCTCTCGTCAACCTTCTCTATCATTTATTGTCCCAGGGAGGACCTCTGCGCAGCATCCAGTATCTGCGCAGAGCTGGTCAATGTAGTCCTTGCTGGGTGGCCCACATTAGCATGTCCATGTGTTGACTTCCACAGGAGAACGTCGCTTATGAGTTCGTCTTTGCTTCTCCAGCAGTGTCCAGCATGCCTTGTCCATCTCACTCGGATGGTTTGTGAGATAGGGGCAGATGGCCATACAGCCGCTTCCTTGTGGGTTGCTGTTTCCACGAATTGTCCAAGATCTTATGCAGCATTCTTGTCCAGCTCGCATTTAGTTTATTCTCAAGGCGCCTCGTTAGGGTCCAAGTGGTGCAGCCATACAGCAGCACTGATATAACCACAGCCTGGAAGAATTGTAGTTTTAACTTGTCAGTCATAAAAACAAAACTTACAGTAAATTCAGTTTGAAATGAAAGTGTCTAATGACCACAAAGTGTAGAGCAAATAGGATATTAATCTAATTTTTTGCACAAGAAATTTTTTTGAAAGAGTTTGCAGTATGAATATGAAATTATACTTATCCAAGGGAGGTAATCCAGTATTTGGAATGAGATGAAGTGGGACGTTTGGATGTCTTCTTAGGCATGTTGGACACTGATTTGGTAATTTTCACCTTTTAGTTGGCTAAATTCCTAGTATAAAATTGTGCGTGCGCATTATCTGAAATGAACTTAATGGTTATTAAGAACACATTTTATGATATTTTTGTTAAAGCATGCAGTTGTTTTGTTTTCGAAACGATTCTAAGATTTGTATATTTCGCATGGACACTTTCAAAATGGCTACTGGCTTGTTTCAAAGTGAAAGTCAAGGGAGGTTACTCTAATTGCCTCATTTGCTAGGAATTTAGCCAACTAAAGGTGAAAATTACCGGATACTTCTCTGCAGAGGATACCAACAGAGCATTGTGCATTTAAAACAGGCTTATCTGAAGCAAATAGGATGAGGATTTATTTTTATTTCTCGTCCTCATTTTTAATTTCTGTTAGAGAGTGATGATCAGTGGAGTTAATTTTTATTCCTCATCAGAGGCATTTTAGTGTCAGACTATGAAAAAAATGTAAATCCCCTTTTTATATACGAGGGTGAGTCAAAAAGTAATGCCATTTTCTTTTTCACGTGAAGTTTTTCCTTTATAAAACTAAGGTCTACATTGAAACCCTAACAAAGCTTAGAGCAAGAATCCGATGAGTAAGACCGAACTTGCCAATCAACAATGTCCTCCTTCTGCATAACAATGCTTGACCACACACAAGTATCAGATCAAATGAGAAAATCTCATTTGGGTGGACAACTTTACCGCATCCTCCATACTCACCAAACTTAGAACCTTCAGACTATAATCTCTTCAGCCCCATGAAAGAGGGTTTGAGAGGCAAACATTATTCCAGTGACGAAGAAGTGAAA